>JAWDJD010000003.1:256325147-257525147 GCA_035047305.1 Bradypodion pumilum | reverse complement strand
AGGCTAGAGTTGTCCATAGAGAGAGGGTGCCTTCTGTGGGGCCAGCGGGTGGTGGTCCCCGAATCCCTGAGGCCGCGGGTGCTTAAACTGCTGCACGTCAGCCACCCTGGAATTGTCCGCTCCAAGGCCCTGGCCAGGAGCTATTTTTGGTGGCCCCAGTTAGACGCCGACATCGAGCACATGGTAGGCACTTGCGAGAGCTGCCAATGCTCCCGGCCCGAAGAGGCGCGTCTGCCGCACAGGGAATGGGACGCGGCGAAGGGGCCATGGTCCCGGGTGCACATTGATTTTGCGGGCCCATTTAGGGGTACGCTTTTTCTCCTCGTAGTAGATGCTTACTCCAAGTGGTTGGAGGTCATCCCAGTTACGAGCACCTCATCGGCAACGACAGTGAAGCATTTGCGTAGGGTTTTTAGCACGTTCGGTATACCCGACACCCTAATTAGCGATAACGCTAGTTGTTTCACGTCCACAGAGTTTAGGGCATTCACTGAGATCAACGCCATTCGGCACATCACCTCCACCCCTTTCCACCCGGCGACAAACGGCTAAAGATGCACTGAGGCGCATGGGTCCTGGGGATCTCAACCTACAAGTGTGCCAGTTCCTGCTAGGCTACAGGGTCACCCCCTAGCTTCTGGGTACTCGCCCGCAGAGCTCTTAATGCGTAGGAAGCTGACCACGATTCTGACCAGGCTAGACCCCACTAGAGTGGAGGACACAGGGAGGAATATCGGGTTAGCGGACACGAAAAGTTTCGAAGTCGGTGCCCCGGTGCATTGCAGAAATTACGCCAGCGCGGGGCCGGCCTGGGTCCTGGGCGTCATCGTTGGATGGACGGGTCCCGTGTCGTATTGCGTAGAGACCGTCACGGGTCTGCTATGGAGACGACACGCAGACCAACTCCGTCGCAGGGTTCCGGAACACCGGAGCGCGGCCGGCACGGAACAGGACTCAGCGTTAGGGTTCTCCCCCACCCGTTCAACCCAAGGGGGAGGTGAGGGGGGCCAGTGGTCCCCACCTAGGGGGGAGGGGAGGGATTCTGTCCCCATAGATATCCTGAGGAATCCTTCTAATGACACCCCAGGCATAGATATCCTGAGGAATCTTTCTAATGACACCCCAGGTGATAATTCTGACTTTCATTTACAAAACCGGGGGGGGTTTTCTGGAGTGGTCCCCCACCCATCCAAGCGAGAAGCGGGGTTTTTCGTTAGTCCCCAGTGCCCCCGGTTTTTCCGTCCCTTCCCCAAGAGCCGCGGAGCCGCGGCCAGTCACTAACGAGTCTCCCTATCCCGTTGCAGGACAAGGAACCAGGGGACAGAGAAGCAGTAGCACTCCCGGGACAAGCCAGTCAGCGTCATGCCCAAGGCGCGTTTGCAATAAGCCATCTTGGTTGAGAGACTTCGTCTCATTCTAGGGGGGAGGGATGTTGTGTTCTTAGTTCTATGCATTAAAACAACCACCAACTGTATCAATGTATCCCGTGTAATTAGGACGCGAGCTAATGACCACCTGGTGGCAATAGCGAGCGCTCAGCTCACAAGGTTCCAATCCCCAAAGAACTACAGCGCGGGAAGATTCCCGCCACTACCTCACCTGGACAAGAAGGGCATGACCTGGAATGACGTCACGCCAGCAGTAGCCAATGGGCTATCGTGGAGCCACATTCAAATGTATAGCCACCGTATATATTGAGCTGTTCGTCCGCCATTACCACATGTTCCCCCAGACCACCATGCAATAAAGATGTGTTAAGCCAATACTTCGGCTGTTCCTGTGTCTTGTTTCTCATACACTAAAGCAACACAAACCTTAAGTTCAAGCAGAGGCGGGGTCAAAGCTGGGAGAGTAGATAACCCGTTCTGCCACGGATAACCCCGGACAATGACAAAGTTCAGCTGTGGTCGGCCAAATTTTAAGTCCCTGTGGGGCGGTATAGCTTGGGATACTGAAGTTGGGACACTTCACTCAGTTGCACTTGACTCCGAGGCTGGGCAGCAGCTGCAATACCGGGAGGGGCAGCGTTGGCAGCAGCGTTCATAACACCAGCCGTAGGGGTGACCACCATGTACGCCACCACCTCCCAAGGCTGGCCAGGCCAAAGAGAAAGTTGCAAGGTCCTGCTGTTGCCACCCTCGACTGACTGGCCGATCACAAAAGAAGCGCAGAGCCCTTGTGGCGATGAAGGGCAGCACTCGTGAAGCCCCTGGAGCCAGGTGTTGCCTCTCCAGCTAACCGGCGGGCCATGGGAGGTAGGAGGTAGTACAGAAAATCCACATTTTCTATCTTTGACTCTTGTACAAACATACCTTATTTTGGATTTATTACAAAGGGCCAGCCTCCTGTGATGTTATCTGAGGTCCTAGGGTACACAAAAAAAGCCTCCTTGAAGATTGTGGTATTTTCGAACCACAATTGGGCATACCTTGGGCAATGGCAACCTTGTGCTGGCTAATCTTTCTCACACTAGGTCAGGTGAAAGGAACTGTGGAATGAATTCATCAAAAGGTGGCTTCATTTTGGTAGTTTAAAGTCTGACCTAGTGTTATGTATGTACAATGTTGCTTTAAGAAATGTATGAATGTAACCTGACCACAATTACAATGTAGCTCTGCTGTTAAGGAACGCGAGTAAGCTGCCTATAGAGGGCAGCTGCGAGTGTTCAGCTCACATGGTTCACATTCCCCAAATCACCGGCAGCCGCGGGAATCCTTCCCGCGCAAGGATCACCTGGAGAAGATGGGCGTGACGCAGAATGACGTCACGCCGGTAGCAGCCAATAAGCTACCGTGCAACAAGATTCAAATGTATGTTTCCCCAGTATATAATGAGCTGTATCTCTGCCATTATCACATGTTCATCCTGATCATCAACCAATAAACCTGTGTTAGTCCTCACTGCGACTCCTTCTTTGTCTTCCATGCAAGACACCAAATTGGCGACGAGGATGGGATAATGGCGAATCCCAAGGTCAAGCCTTACCAGTTCGATGTCAGCGAGCCCGAACAATGGGAGCTCTACGAGTGCCAGTTCCGGCACGCGATGGAAGCCGTGGGCGTCGACGACGACGCGAAAATGCGCTCCTAATTCCTGGCCCAGGTGGGGCCGGCCACGCTGCGCATCCTGATGAACCTGGTGGCCCCCCGGAAGGTGGATGTGGTGCCCATCGACCGCATTCTGGAGCTGTTGGGCGAGCATTTCCAGCCTCCCGTGTCGATCTTCCCAGCCCGGGTTGCGTTCCACAGGCGAGACCAGCGACCGGGCGAATCCGTGTCCGCCTACGCGGCGGCCCTCAGGCTTGCAGCGGTGCACTGCCAGTGGGACGACCTGGACCAGGCCCTCCGAGACCGCATGCTGTGTGGTCTGAGGGACGAGGAGCTTCAGCGGAAGCTCATGACCCGTGACTACCGCCTCATGTTCAACGAGGTACTGCGGGAGGCCCAAGCGGCCGAGGCGGCCAGGAGCGGGGTCAGGGTGTTCAAGTCCCGAGGGGCCACATCCAAAAGGGCCAAGTCACCAGTACAGGCGGCCCGGCGGACACCAGCGAAAGTGGCCTGGCAGGCCCCCAAGCCGCCCGCCGGCACACCAACGGCGTCCGAGGAGTTGTCCACCACGGCAGACCCCTGCTCCAGCGAGGACGACGACGTCCAGCGGGTCAAGAAACGAGGGGAGAAGCGGCAGACCCGCAAACGGCAAGACTGCCACTGCGATGGTTGTGGGGCATTCCACGACCACACGAGGTGTCCGTTCCGAAAGGCCGAGTGTCACAACTGCGGCCGAAAGGGACACATCGCTCGAGTGTGCAGGCGCGGGCGAGTCGAGGACAAGGGCAATTCGAGCCATTCCCAGACGCACCAACGGAAGGCGGCCGGCACCAGGAAGGTCTCAGCCGTCGACAGCGAGGCAGGCGTGAACCGCGTGGGCCTGGAGCACTGGCGTTTTTTCGTAGAGGTACAGTTACAGGGGCTCCCAGTGAGGATGGAGATAGACTCGGGGTCGTCCTATTCCATCCTGTCCCAAAAAGAGTTCATGCACATTCCCCCAGATGCGCGGCCCAAGCTGCGGGGCATGAAGTCACACCTACGGGACGTACAGGGAAATGGGATCCCAGTGTTGGGGGTGGGGAACTTCAAGGTGAAGTTCAAGAATTACTCCGAGAAACTGCCCCTAGTGGTCCTCAAGGGGTGGAGGTGCTGCCTTTTGGGAACGCAGTGGTTCGCTCCTCTGGGAATCCAACTGTCCGGCATTAACGCCATAGAGACTGACCCAATGCGGGACGTGTGCAACGCACACCCGGACGTTTTCAAGAAGGGGCTCGGGACTTACAAGGGGCCCCCAGTTTCCTTTGACTTGGATCCAGAAATCCGGCCCATCCGCCTAAAGCCAAGGAGAGTGCCCTTCGCCCTCAAGGACAAGATCGAGGCGGAACTGGACAAATTGGTGGGGCAGGGGATTTTGGTTCCAGTTGATTCGGCAGAGTGGGAAACGCCGATTGTTACGGCCCTTAAATCAAACGGGGAGGTCAGGATTTGTGTGGACTATAAATGTACGATCAATAAGGCCATTCGGCCAAATGCATATCCGGTACCCATGGTCAGCCATTTACTGGCCACGCTACATGGGGGGAGGTGTTTTGCCAAGCTAGATCTGGCGCAGGCATATCAGCAGCTCTCTGTAACCCCTGGCTGCTGCCGCTGCGCAAACGGTCGTAACACACAAGGGGGCATTTAAGGTAACGTGCCTTCAGTTCGGCGTGAATTCGGCCCCCGGAATTTTCCAGTCCCTCGTGGAACGCCTTTTAAAGGGGCTTCCAGGCGTCCTCCCATATTTCGACGATGTGTTAATAACAGCGGGGGGCGAATCAGAACTAGCGCAAAGGCTAGACAGGGTCCTTTCAATATTTGAGAAGGCGGGCCTCCGACTGAGATGGGACAAATGTGTTTTCTTTGCAAGGGAGGTTGAGTTCCTCGGGTTCAAGGTAACCCCGGAAGGCATCAAGCCCTCCGAGTCCAAGGTTGCGGCTGTGCAAAACGCCCCTCGCCCCACCGCGAAACCGGAGCTGCAGTCATTTCTGGGGCTCTTAAATTTTTACCATTCCTTCCTGCTGAGGAAGGCATCCGTTGCAGAGCCACTGCACACGCTATTGAAGAAAGAGGCGGTTTGGCGGTGGGGAGACAGGCAAGAAAAAGCTTTCAGGGAGCTAAAGGCACTTCTATCCTCGAGTGCTGTCCTGACCCACTTTGACCCTAGGAGACCAGTAGTTCTAGTCTGTAATGCGTCCCCAGTGGGGGTGGGGGCGGTTCTATGCCACATGTTGGAGAGCGGGCGGGAAGCCCCGATAGCGTACTACTCAAGATCCCTCTCGAAGGCCGAGCGCAATTACGCGCAAACTGATAGGGAGGCCCTGGCCATCATCGCGGGAACAAAAAAGTTCCACGATTTTTTATACGGCCGCGAGTTTACGGTAGTGACGGATCACAAGCCACTTCTGGGGATCTTCACTACCGGCAAACCCACACCGCAAATTCTATCCCCCAGGATGCTGCGTTGGGCCATCTTCCTCAACGCCTACCAGTACGAGTTGGTCTATCGCCCAGGGAAGGAGATCTCCCATGCAGATGCGCTGTCCCGATTTCCCTTCCCAAGTGTAGGGGACCCCACATGCGCGGTAGATCAGGACCACCAAGTCCTGCTGATCGAGTCTCTCGACTCACCCCCCATTCTTCCGGCCGACCTCACCAAGGCCACGGCGGCCGACAAGATGCTGGCCCAAGTTAGTTCCTGGGTGAGGAAAGGGTGGCCCACTACTCCCCCCGAAGAGCAGTTCAAGCCATTTGTCAGGCGTAGAGGAGAGCTTTCTCTGGAAAGGGGCTGCCTACTCTGGGGCCAGCGGGTAGTTATCCCAGAGAAGCTGAGGGCCAAGGTACTGAAGCTACTGCATACCAGTCACCCCGGGATCGTGCGCTCCAAGGCTCTGGCCAGGAGTTTCTTTTGGTGGCCCCAGATAGACGCCGATATAGAACGTTTAGTGGGCACGTGTGAGAGCTGCCAGAGTTCTCGACCCGAGGAGTCCCGGTTACCCCATAGGGAATGGGACACGGCCCGTGGGCCATGGTCCCGGATTCATGTGGACTTCGCTGGCCCTTTCCGCGGGGCCATGTTTCTGCTGGTAGTCGACTCCTACTCCAAGTGGTTGGAGGTAATCCCCATGAACAGCACCTCCTCTGCGGCAAGCATTAAACAGTTGCGCAAGCTTTTTGCCTGTTTCGGCCTGCCAGACGTCCTTGTTAGCGATAACGCTAGTACCTTCACGTCTGCAGAGTTCAAGATGTTTATTGAGCAGAACGTCATCAGGCACATTACCGCTGCCCCGTTTCACCCCGCCACAAACGGTCAGGTAGAGCGCCAAGTGCGCACTACGAAAGACGCACTGCACGCATGGGTCCCGGTGAGTTGAACCTTCATCTGTGTCAGTTCCTCATCTGCTACAGGACAACCTCCCTAGCCTCAGGATTTTCCCCAGCCGAACTCCTCATGAGGAGGCGTCCGGTAACACTTTTTGACCGGATGGATCCGTCCAGGGTGGAGGATGAAGGAAGAAATATAAACATAGGGGGAGAGAGCTCCAAAAGTTTTTCAGTAGGGGACCCGGTTCACTGCAGGAACTACGCGGCCTCGGGGCCAGCGTGGGTACCAGGGACAATCATTGAGCAGACGGGGCCAGTATCCTACAGGGTCGAGACTAGCTCGGGTCTACTCTGGAGAAGGCACGCCGACCAACTCAGAAGGCGAGTCACCAGTGAAGGGGAATCAGCGTTAGGGTCCTCCCCCACCCGCATTACCCAAGGGGGAGACACGGCGGAACCCACGGATACAAATGCATATCCTGGGTTCTCAACCACAGAGGAGGATACTTTGAAAGAGAGGGATCAGCTTGATTATGATTATGAGTTGCAGTACCAGGGGGGTGTAGCGGAGTGGTCCCCCACCCGTCCTAGCGAAAAGAGGGGTTTCAGTTCAGCCCCTGGTACCTCAAGTCCCCCCAGTCCCTTTGTTTTAGAATATCCCATAGCTCCAGCTCCCCGGAGACCAACACCCCCAAGACAGGCAACGGGGGGGAGCCCGCCCACCACAGTCTCTAGAACTCCCGGGCAGGTAACGGGGGGTGGCGGGACCACGAGGGCCTCCTCGTCAGTCCCGAGGTTCGTACTGGGGGGAACCCCAAACTCCCCAAGCGGTAGGCAGGGGTTCACGTCCCAATTGTTCATTCCATTCCCGTCCCCCAATGTAAGGTTGTCGCAGAGTCCCCACCGAACCACTAATGAGTCCCCACTTTCCGTTGCAGGACAGGACTCTGCGGAACCAGGAGCCCCCGGCTCCCCTGTGTTAAGTCAAGCGGCCGCGCGCCCCAGACGCACGTGCGGCAAGCCACAATGGTTGAGGGACTTCGTCCCATCCTAGGGGGGAGGGGTGTTATGTATGTACAATGTTGCTTTAAGAAATGTATGAATGTAACCTGACCACAATTACAATGTAGCTCTGCTGTTAAGGAACGCGAGTAAGCTGCCTATAGAGGGCAGCTGCGAGCGTTCAGCTCACATGGTTCACATTCCCCAAATCACCGGCAGCCGCGGGAATCCTTCCCGCGCAAGGATCACCTGGAGAAGATGGGCGTGACGCAGAATGACGTCACGCCGGTAGCAGCCAATAAGCTACCGTGCAACAAGATTCAAATGTATGTTTCCCCAGTATATAATGAGCTGTATCTCTGCCATTATCACATGTTCATCCTGATCATCAACCAATAAACCTGTGTTAGTCCTCACTGCGACTCCTTCTTTGTCTTCCATGCAAGACACCAAATTGGCGACGAGGATGGGATAATGGCGAATCCCAAGGTCAAGCCTTACCAGTTCGATGTCAGCGAGCCCGAACAATGGGAGCTCTACGAGTGCCAGTTCCGGCACGCGATGGAAGCCGTGGGCGTCGACGACGACGCGAAAATGCGCTCCTAATTCCTGGCCCAGGTGGGGCCGGCCACGCTGCGCATCCTGATGAACCTGGTGGCCCCCCGGAAGGTGGATGTGGTGCCCATCGACCGCATTCTGGAGCTGTTGGGCGAGCATTTCCAGCCTCCCGTGTCGATCTTCCCAGCCCGGGTCGCGTTCCACAGGCGAGACCAGCGACCGGGCGAATCCGTGTCCGCCTACGCGGCGGCCCTCAGGCTTGCAGCGGTGCACTGCCAGTGGGACGACCTGGACCAGGCCCTCCGAGACCGCATGCTGTGTGGTCTGAGGGACGAGGAGCTTCAGCGGAAGCTCATGACCCGTGACTACCGCCTCATGTTCAACGAGGTACTGCGGGAGGCCCAAGCGGCCGAGGCGGCCAGGAGCGGGGTCAGGGTGTTCAAGTCCCGAGGGGCCACATCCAAAAGGGCCAAGTCACCAGTACAGGCGGCCCGGCGGACACCAGCGAAAGTGGCCTGGCAGGCCCCCAAGCCGCCCGCCGGCACACCAACGGCGTCCGAGGAGTTGTCCACCACGGCAGACCCCTGCTCCAGCGAGGACGACGACGTCCAGCGGGTCAAGAAACGAGGGGAGAAGCGGCAGACCCGCAAACGGCAAGACTGCCACTGCGATGGTTGTGGGGCATTCCACGACCACACGAGGTGTCCGTTCCGAAAGGCCGAGTGTCACAACTGCGGCCGAAAGGGACACATCGCTCGAGTGTGCAGGCGCGGGCGAGTCGAGGACAAGGGCAATTCGAGCCATTCCCAGACGCACCAACGGAAGGCGGCCGGCACCAGGAAGGTCTCAGCCGTCGACAGCGAGGCAGGCGTGAACCGCGTGGGCCTGGAGCACTGGCGTTTTTTCGTAGAGGTACAGTTACAGGGGCTCCCAGTGAGGATGGAGATAGACTCGGGGTCGTCCTATTCCATCCTGTCCCAAAAAGAGTTCATGCACATTCCCCCAGATGCGCGGCCCAAGCTGCGGGGCATGAAGTCACACCTACGGGACGTACAGGGAAATGGGATCCCAGTGTTGGGGGTGGGGAACTTCAAGGTGAAGTTCAAGAATTACTCCGAGAAACTGCCCCTAGTGGTCCTCAAGGGGTGGAGGTGCTGCCTTTTGGGAACGCAGTGGTTCGCTCCTCTGGGAATCCAACTGTCCGGCATTAACGCCATAGAGACTGACCCAATGCGGGACGTGTGCAACGCACACCCGGACGTTTTCAAGAAGGGGCTCGGGACTTACAAGGGGCCCCCAGTTTCCTTTGACTTGGATCCAGAAATCCGGCCCATCCGCCTAAAGCCAAGGAGAGTGCCCTTCGCCCTCAAGGACAAGATCGAGGCGGAACTGGACAAATTGGTGGGGCAGGGGATTTTGGTTCCAGTTGATTCGGCAGAGTGGGAAACGCCGATTGTTACGGCCCTTAAATCAAACGGGGAGGTCAGGATTTGTGTGGACTATAAATGTACGATCAATAAGGCCATTCGGCCAAATGCATATCCGGTACCCATGGTCAGCCATTTACTGGCCACGCTACATGGGGGGAGGTGTTTTGCCAAGCTAGATCTGGCGCAGGCATATCAGCAGCTCTCTGTAACCCCTGGCTGCTGCCGCTGCGCAAACGGTCGTAACACACAAGGGGGCATTTAAGGTAACGCGCCTTCAGTTCGGCGTGAATTCGGCCCCCGGAATTTTCCAGTCCCTCGTGGAACGCCTTTTAAAGGGGCTTCCAGGCGTCCTCCCATATTTCGACGATGTGTTAATAACAGCGGGGGGCGAATCAGAACTAGCGCAAAGGCTAGACAGGGTCCTTTCAATATTTGAGAAGGCGGGCCTCCGACTGAGATGGGACAAATGTGTTTTCTTTGCAAGGGAGGTTGAGTTCCTCGGGTTCAAGGTAACCCCGGAAGGCATCAAGCCCTCCGAGTCCAAGGTTGCGGCTGTGCAAAACGCCCCTCGCCCCACCGCGAAACCGGAGCTGCAGTCATTTCTGGGGCTCTTAAATTTTTACCATTCCTTCCTGCTGAGGAAGGCATCCGTTGCAGAGCCACTGCACACGCTATTGAAGAAAGAGGCGGTTTGGCGGTGGGGAGACAGGCAAGAAAAAGCTTTCAGGGAGCTAAAGGCACTTCTATCCTCGAGTGCTGTCCTGACCCACTTTGACCCTAGGAGACCAGTAGTTCTAGTCTGTAATGCGTCCCCAGTGGGGGTGGGGGCGGTTCTATGCCACATGTTGGAGAGCGGGCGGGAAGCCCCGATAGCGTACTACTCAAGATCCCTCTCGAAGGCCGAGCGCAATTACGCGCAAACTGATAGGGAGGCCCTGGCCATCATCGCGGGAACAAAAAAGTTCCACGATTTTTTATACGGCCGCGAGTTTACGGTAGTGACGGATCACAAGCCACTTCTGGGGATCTTCACTACCGGCAAACCCACACCGCAAATTCTATCCCCCAGGATGCTGCGTTGGGCCATCTTCCTCAACGCCTACCAGTACGAGTTGGTCTATCGCCCAGGGAAGGAGATCTCCCATGCAGATGCGCTGTCCCGATTTCCCTTCCCAAGTGTAGGGGACCCCACATGCGCGGTAGATCAGGACCACCAAGTCCTGCTGATCGAGTCTCTCGACTCACCCCCCATTCTTCCGGCCGACCTCACCAAGGCCACGGCGGCCGACAAGATGCTGGCCCAAGTTAGTTCCTGGGTGAGGAAAGGGTGGCCCACTACTCCCCCCGAAGAGCAGTTCAAGCCATTTGTCAGGCGTAGAGGAGAGCTTTCTCTGGAAAGGGGCTGCCTACTCTGGGGCCAGCGGGTAGTTATCCCAGAGAAGCTGAGGGCCAAGGTACTGAAGCTACTGCATACCAGTCACCCCGGGATCGTGCGCTCCAAGGCTCTGGCCAGGAGTTTCTTTTGGTGGCCCCAGATAGACGCCGATATAGAACGTTTAGTGGGCACGTGTGAGAGCTGCCAGAGTTCTCGACCCGAGGAGTCCCGGTTACCCCATAGGGAATGGGACACGGCCCGTGGGCCATGGTCCCGGATTCATGTGGACTTCGCTGGCCCTTTCCGCGGGGCCATGTTTCTGCTGGTAGTCGACTCCTACTCCAAGTGGTTGGAGGTAATCCCCATGAACAGCACCTCCTCTGCGGCAAGCATTAAACAGTTGCGCAAGCTTTTTGCCTGTTTCGGCCTGCCAGACGTCCTTGTTAGCGATAACGCTAGTACCTTCACGTCTGCAGAGTTCAAGATGTTTATTGAGCAGAACGTCATCAGGCACATTACCGCTGCCCCGTTTCACCCCGCCACAAACGGTCAGGTAGAGCGCCAAGTGCGCACTACGAAAGACGCACTGCACGCATGGGTCCCGGTGAGTTGAACCTTCATCTGTGTCAGTTCCTCATCTGCTACAGGACAACCTCCCTAGCCTCAGGATTTTCCCCAGCCGAACTCCTCATGAGGAGGCGTCCGGTAACACTTTTTGACCGGATGGATCCGTCCAGGGTGGAGGATGAAGGAAGAAATATAAACATAGGGGGAGAGAGCTCCAAAAGTTTTTCAGTAGGGGACCCGGTTCACTGCAGGAACTACGCGGCCTCGGGGCCAGCGTGGGTACCAGGGACAATCATTGAGCAGACGGGGCCAGTATCCTACAGGGTCGAGACTAGCTCGGGTCTACTCTGGAGAAGGCACGCCGACCAACTCAGAAGGCGAGTCACCAGTGAAGGGGAATCAGCGTTAGGGTCCTCCCCCACCCGCATTACCCAAGGGGGAGACACGGCGGAACCCACGGATACAAATGCATATCCTGGGTTCTCAACCACAGAGGAGGATACTTTGAAAGAGAGGGATCAGCTTGATTATGATTATGAGTTGCAGTACCAGGGGGGTGTAGCGGAGTGGTCCCCCACCCGTCCTAGCGAAAAGAGGGGTTTCAGTTCAGCCCCTGGTACCTCAAGTCCCCCCAGTCCCTTTGTTTTAGAATATCCCATAGCTCCAGCTCCCCGGAGACCAACACCCCCAAGACAGGCAACGGGGGGGAGCCCGCCCACCACAGTCTCTAGAACTCCCGGGCAGGTAACGGGGGGTGGCGGGACCACGAGGGCCTCCTCGTCAGTCCCGAGGTTCGTACTGGGGGGAACCCCAAACTCCCCAAGCGGTAGGCAGGGGTTCACGTCCCAATTGTTCATTCCATTCCCGTCCCCCAATGTAAGGTTGTCGCAGAGTCCCCACCGAACCACTAATGAGTCCCCACTTTCCGTTGCAGGACAGGACTCTGCGGAACCAGGAGCCCCCGGCTCCCCTGTGTTAAGTCAAGCGGCCGCGCGCCCCAGACGCACGTGCGGCAAGCCACAATGGTTGAGGGACTTCGTCCCATCCTAGGGGGGAGGGGTGTTATGTATGTACAATGTTGCTTTAAGAAATGTATGAATGTAACCTGACCACAATTACAATGTAGCTCTGCTGTTAAGGAACGCGAGTAAGCTGCCTATAGAGGGCAGCTGCGAGCGTTCAGCTCACATGGTTCACATTCCCCAAATCACCGGCAGCCGCGGGAATCCTTCCCGCGCAAGGATCACCTGGAGAAGATGGGCGTGACGCAGAATGACGTCACGCCGGTAGCAGCCAATAAGCTACCGTGCAACAAGATTCAAATGTATGTTCCCCCAGTATATAATGAGCTGTATCTCCGCCATTACCACATGTTCATCCTGATCATCAACCAATAAACCTTTGTTAGTCCTCACTGCGACTCCTTCTTTGTCTTCCGTGCAAGACACCAAACCTAGACATGAAAGAAGATGATGATCTGAGGTCCCCAACCACTGGTCTTAGACTGGGAGTCAAAACTTCAGGGAAGAGGAACTGCTAATGTCCCACCCAACTCAGCTGATGCCTTTTGATTTGTAGAACATTACAGGCAGTGGTGGGCTCCAAAAAAAAATTACTACCACACTGTGGTCATGGTATAATAGGTGTGGCCAGGGGGAAAGTCCTGTGTTGCAACCGAATTAGGACTACAGTACTTTATTTCAAAACTTGGATGAGCAAAGCCAGCCAGAATTTCTGCTACCAGTTCTGGCGAACTGGTGCGAACCTGCTGATGCCCACCACTGATTACAGGGGTTTGTGTGCCCCCCCCCCAGGTACAATACATTTCTTGGGTGGTGTATGGCTAACCCAGCTACACTTTACAAGCAAATAAAATCAGTTTCTTCCAGGTTAAAACTGCCAGATATATGTCTTGGGGTTCAGCACAGCCATTTTAACTGAAGCCATTTTTCTACTCTAGGCTTCTCCAAGAGACTCCCTGAAACATGAAATCTGCTTATAAACAAGGTGCACAAGAAGCAGCATTTTAAAATGCAGATTGAAGCAGAGCTGCAGTCAGGGAAATAAGAAATTCACCGAAACTGCAACCCGGGTAGTTATATTTGGGGGAAATAGGTGTGGAGGTTGCAAGGAGATGTGTTTTCTCTGAAGTAAAAGTGAGGGATGTGTCATACTTCAGATGTTGTGAGGGTTGCAATCTGGCAATATTTGGTGAGCCATACAGAATCAGGCTCATAGGGTTCTAAGAGTCCCCAATATTATTCATCCTCTTCCTATATGATTGGATAATTTAGCTTTGCAATCCTGTCATGCTAGACTCAGGGCTGTAGCCAGGATTCTAGATGGGGGGTGGAGGGGTGGGTGAATATTTTTTCAGGAGAGGCAACAATGTCACACGCACGCACGCACGCACGCACGCACGCACGCACGCACGCCATTGGAACTTTGCCGGGGGGGGGGGGCTGATCTCCCCCTGGCCACCCCCTGGCTATGGCCCTGGCTAGACTTCCAAAAGTGTAACTGTGTAAGCTGGGACTGACTAAAGGTGTGGGTGTGGACTAATGCAGAAAGCCATGAATACTGGCCAACATCCTCCGATCATTGAGTTACACTTGGACAGAAGTATCTGAACTTTGTGCTGCCTGCTTTGCAGTGACCTCACCTCTATTACCTGAACATTGTTTAAAGTCCAATGCAGAGAGGGGTGTACACAAGCAGCACATTCAAAACAGCTCAGTTCTCCTTGCTGTCCTGTTGCAGTGCCTGCCTTACCATCATTTCCTCTCCTCAGGGTTCATATCTCTTTGGCCTAGCTTCAATATGAAGACCATCCTCAGTGTGCTAATCGTGTGCTTCTCCCTGGCCATTGGGAAATGTACGGAAGAGGCAATGCCAAGTCATGCCACCCAACAGTCTGTGTTGCCAGAGGAAAGCTCTATCTCTGACTGGGGGATTGGGGCAATCCGGGGAAGCTTTGAAACTGTTACAGGCTATTTAGATTTTGTCTCCGAGCTGTTAGGTGGGAAGAATGGAGTCTGTCAATACAGATGCCGATATGGTGAGTCCTCCTGCAGTTTCTTTGTCTTCCAGTCAGGGCTGGCCTGAAGTTGATTTGTAGAGCATTGGCTGATTGTATGTTTGTTGCTATGTGCTGTCAAATGACTTCCATCTTATGGCACTATGATGAATTAATGATCTTCAAAAAGTCCCATCATTAACCCTTTGCTCAAGACTTGCAAACTAAAGTTGTGCTTTCCTATATTGAGCCAATTCACCTACCTCATCTTAAGACTTTCTTTTGTCCTACTACTTTCACCTTTTCCTAATTTTATCATTTTTCCAGTGAGCCTGGTCTTTAAATTATATATCCAAAATATGATAGTCTCAGTTTAGTCATCTTAGCTTCAACTTGATTTTGGCTTGATTCAATGTAGAACCTACTTTTGTTTTTCTGGCAGTCCAGGGTATCTAGAAAGCCTTTGTCTAGCACAACCAGTCATCAATCATCTTTCCTAACTGTTAATAAACCAATAGACAGACTACAATTTATTATTTATTTGATTTTATTGGATTTCTATTGCCGCCCCCTCGCCGAAGCGACTCTGGGCAGCTCACGATCACCATTAAAAACATTCAAGTATAAAAACATCCCCATGGCAATTAAAATCATAAAAACATTTAACATTTAAAAGCTGTTAAAATGCCCTCCTTTGGTGTATGCAAACCAAGACACAGGACACAGCCTCGGGCTGGGTTAACTCAGGTTTATTGCATCGTGGGCAGAGGGAACATGAGGTAATGGCGGATCGATAGCTCTTTATATACAGCAGTAATACATTTGAACGTGGTGCCATGGTAGCCCATTGGCTACTGTCTGCGTGACGTCATTGCAGGTCACGCCCTTCTTGTCCAGGTGTAGGTGGTGGCGGGAAAACTTCCCGCGCTGTTGCCTTTGATGAGTTCGGACCAAGAGAGCTTGGACGCTCGCTGCTGCCAGCTGGTGGTCATTAGCTCGCGTCCTATTACAGGGTTTATATGATACAGCTGAAGGTTACATTGTTGCTATAGGCAAGGATACATTGGCTCAGATACATTGTAATCCATGTGTACAATAAAACCATCAGAACACAACACCCCTCCCCCCTAGGACGAGACAAAGTCTCGAGCCCACACTTAAACACACTCCCCCCCCTTAGGAGACAAAGTCTCTCAGCCAAGATGGCTTATTTCGAACACGCTGGGGTCTCGATGCGGGCTGCCTCTCCCCGGGTTTGCTACCTTCTCTTTGTCCCCTGGTTTCCTGTCCTGCAATATGAGAGGGAGACTCGTTAGTGACTTGCCGCGGCTCCGCGGCGTTGTTGGGAGGTGTGCTCTTTCTTAGGGAGGAACCGGGGGCACTGGGGGCTAACGAAAAACCCCTCTTCTCGCTTGGATGGGTGGGGGAACACTCCTGAAAACCCCCCCGGCTCGCAAAATCAAAATCAAAATCACAATCGGGGGCAGCGGTCGCGAACTCCTCTCCCCCTTCCCCGGCCCCTGATAGGACTGGCGTATCAAAAGGATATGAGTCGGGGCCGCTGCTACTGCATCCTTCCCCCCTTGCTTGGGACTGTTGTCCACTGCTGTCTCCCCCTTGGGTTAAGCGGGTGGGGGAGAACCCTAACGCTGAATCCTGTTGCTGAGCCCCACTGACTGGCCCACTCACTCGGTGCCTCAGTTGGTCTGCGTGCCTCCTCCAAAGGAGGCCGGTGTTAGTCTCGACCCGGTACGACACTGGCCCCGTCTGTTCTACAACCGTCCCTGGCACCCAGGCTGGCCCTGCGCTGGAATAGTTCCTGCAGTGAACAGGGTCCCCGGCGGCGAAACCTTTCGAGACTGCCAACCCTACGTTTTTACCTTTATCCTCGACTCTCGTCGGGTCTAGCCTGGACAGGATCGTGGTCAGTTTTCGCCGCATCAAGAGCTCCGCCGGCGAGTAGCCTGACGCTAAGGGGGTTACCCTATACGCTAAGAGGAACTGGCATACTTGGTGATTCAGGTCCCCCGGGCCCATGCGCCGCAGCGCCTCCTTCGTTGTCCGCACCAGCCGTTCCACTTGGCCATTCGTGGCCGGGTGAAATGGCGCGGATGTGACATGCCGAATGGCGTTTACCTCCATGAATGCCCCGAACTCGGCGGAGGTGAAACAACTAGCGTTATCGCTGACCAAAGTGTCGGGTAAACCGAAAGTGGAAAAGACCCTCCTTAGCTGGCTAATTGTCGTGGCGGAGGACGTGCTCTTTACTGGGATAACCTCCAGCCACTTGGAGAACGCATCCACCACCAGGAGAAACATGGTTCCTCGGAATGGGCCAGCGAAATCCACGTGCACTCTGGACCACGGCCCCCGTGCTGCGTCCCACTCCCTATGCGGGAGACGGGCCGCCTCAGGTCGGGATCCCTGGCAAGCCTCGCAAGTGCCGACCATGTGCTCAATGTCCGCGTCCAGCTGTGGCCACCAGAAGTAACTCCGGGCCAGCGCCTTTGAACGAACTATGCCCGGGTGGCTGACGTGCAGCAGTTCGAGCACCCTCGTCCGCAGGGGCGTCGGGACCACCACCCGTTGGCCCCACAGAAGGCACCCCCTCTCTAGGGACAACTCTAGCTTTTTCCTAAAGAATGGGTCGAACTCTGTACTCGGGGACGAAGCCGGCCACCCCTTCTGCACCCATGAACTGACTTTCTCCAGCGTCCTGTCCTTGCCAGTCGCCCTAGCAACGTCGGCTGGTACTATTGGGGGTGCGTCTAAAACCTCAATTAGCAACACCTGGCGGTCTCTTTCTGCTCTCGCCTTTTGGTCGTCCGACAAGGGCAGAGGGGATCTCGAAAGCGCATCAGCATGGCTGATCTCCTTTCCGGGCCTGTACTCCAACTCATGTTGGTACGCGTTGAGGAAAATAGCCCATCGCAGCATTCTCGGGGACAGGATCTGCGGCGTGGGCTTGCTTGCCGTGAAAATCCCTAACAGCGGCTTGTGATCGGTCACGATTTTGAACGGGCGGCCATACAAAAAATCGTGAAATTTTTTGGTCCCCGCTACTATTGCTAACGCTTCCCTGTCGGTTTGTGCGTAATTTCGCTCCGCTTGGGACAGGGACCTTGAGTAAAATGCTACCGGGGCCTTCCGTCCGTCCTCCAACACGTGGCAAAGCACCGCCCCCACCCCCACCGGGGATGCATCACACACCAGGACCACTGGCCGTTTGGGGTCGAAATGCGTCAGGATTGCCTCAGATGTTAGGAGTTGCTTTAGCTCTTTGAACGCCCTCTCGTGCTCGTCACCCCACATCCATGTCTCCTCCTTTTTAAGTAACCGATGGAGCGGTTCGGCCACGGACGCCTTCCGCGGGAGGAATGTATGGTAAAAATTGAGGAGCCCCAGGAAGGACTGTAGCTCGGTTTTGGATGTGGGGCGAGGGGCCTTTTTAATGGCTGCTACCTTGGATTTAGACGGTTTAATCCCCTCGGGTGTGATCCGGAACCCTAAAAACTCGACTTCGGTTTCGAAAAAGACACATTTATCCTTCCTCAATCTCAGCCCCGCTTTCTCGAACACGGTCAGTACTTTGTCCAACCTTTTTGCTAATTCAGCCTCACTCCCCCCTGTTATCAACACGTCATCAAAATAAGGCAACACCCCCTCCAGGCCCTTTAGGAGGCGTTCCACAAGCGATTGAAAAAGGCCGGGTGCCGAGTTCACGCCGAACTGTAACCGCGACACCTGGAACGCTCCCTTATGTGTGACTATCGTTTGTGCCGCGGCCGTGGCGGGGGTCACAGGAAGTTGCTGATAGGCTTGTGCCAAATCGAGTTTAGCGAAACACTTTCCCCCATTTAGCCTGGCCAAAAGGTGGCTGATCACTGGCACCGGGTATGCATTAGGGCGGATCGCCTTGTTAATTGTACACTTATAATCAGCGCAAATGCGCACCTCCCCGTTAGCCTTGAGAGCCGTTACAATTGGAGTTTCCCACTCCGCGGAATCAACAGGAATAAGAATCCCCTGGCCCACCAGTTTGTCCAGTTCCGCCTCTATCTTGTCCTTGAGTGCGAATGGCACCCTGCGTGGTTTGAGTCTTATCGGGCGGACCTCCGGGTCTATGTCGAAAGCTACAGGGGGTCCCTTGAACTTCCCGAGTCCTTTCTTAAAAACGGCGGGATGCGCATCGCAAACCGCTTGTATAGGATCCCCCCCCACGGTATGCACCCCCCCTATGAACAAACCTAAAGGCTGAAACCACTGTGTCCCTAGGAGGCTACAGCTTCCCCCCTTGAGGACAACTAGGGGCAGTTCCGCAGAATGTCTCTTAAAATTGACCCGAAATTTCCCGACCCCCAACACCGGAATGCTGTTTCCCTGTACGTCCCATAGCGTGGACCTCAACGCTTTAAGCTTGGGCCGCACGTGGGGGTCGATTTTCAGGAACTCTTTCTGGGGAATTATGGAATAGGAGGACCCCGAGTCAATTTCCATCTTAATAGGGGCCCCTTGTACTAATACCTCAACGAAGTAATGGGACTGTCCCGCGGACACGCTGAACACTGGGGCGTCGTCCTCGCTGCCGTCCGAGACGCGGCCCACGCCGTCCTGCTTCCTCGTGGTCTGGGCGCCATCTTTGGGCCTCGCTGGACGGTCCGGTCTGGCCGCGCGGTCTTGTGACTGCCTCCGGCCCTCTTTCCGCTTTCTGCACGCCTTGGCGATGTGCCCCCGACGGCCGCAGGTGTAACACTCGGCCTTCCTGAACGGGCATCTCGCGCGCTCGTGGGCCGCTCCGCAACCCTCGCAGCGTCGACCACCCTTCCGGACCTTCTGGACCTCCTCGCCGTCGCTGCCTTCCGTAGACGACTTTGAGGCCCGTCGAGTCGCGTGCACCGACTGTCCGGTCTTCCCGTGCACCGAATTTTCCGCCTTGCCGGCTCTAGGACGCCACTCACGCCACTGGTGCATCTCGTCCACTCCAGCATTCGTGGACTCTGCGGCTTCCGCGGCCTCTATGACCTCTGCCAGCGTGGGTGGAGGCTCCTTATTCATCAAGCTGCGCTGTACCTCCTTGTCTTTCAGGCCACACAACACGCCGTCCCTGAGGACCAACTCCAGGATATCGCCCCATTTACAGGGGGCGGCGGCTACCCTCATGGCGGCCACGAATGCCTCAACCGACTCATCCGGCGCTTGGACTCGCCTCCAAAACGCGCTCCGAGCGGGAAACATTGCCCTCGAGGGGCAGAACCGCTCTCGCAGCAGTTTCATGATGTCGCTCGCCTTAAAGTCGCTCACCTTCTTCGGAGCGATTATGCCCACCAGCGTCCGCTTGGTTTCCATCCCGAGCATTCTGGTGAGGATGGCCCTCTTCCTCTCCTCGTCTTCTCCTTTGACTCTGAGTTCCACCAGGGCCGCCTGGAAATCCATCTCAAGCAGCTCCCAGTCTTGCGGTTTGGTGATGTTGAAACCGCTCTGTGCCCTGGCTGTTCCGTGGGGATCCATCATCCCACCTTCGTCGCCAATTTGGTGTATGCAAACCAAGACACAGGACACAGCCTCGGGCTGGGTTAACTCAGGTTTATTGCATCGTGGGCAGAGGGAACATGAGGTAATGGCGGATCGATAGCTCTTTATATACAGCAGTAATACATTTGAACGTGGTGCCATGGTAGCCCATTGGCTACTGTCTGCGTGACGTCATTGCAGGTCACGCCCTTCTTGTCCAGGTGTAGGTGGTGGCGGGAAAACTTCCCGCGCTGTTGCCTTTGATGAGTTCGGACCAAGAGAGCTTGGACGCTCGCTGCTGCCAGCTGGTGGTCATTAGCTCGCGTCCTATTACAGGGTTTATATGATACAGCTGAAGGTTACATTGTTGCTATAGGCAAGGATACATTGGCTCAGATACATTGTAATCCATGTGTACAATAAAACCATCAGAACACAACACCTCCCAACAATCACAATTAGCTAAAACTAAATCCCGAATGGCCTTCCATATAAGCCGGGGGTGGGGACTGAACTTATTCTATTTTTTATTTAAATTGATGTGTTTGTGGATAATGCATTGGCTACATTTTAAGCATTTAATTTACAAAAATTCACTTCATTTTACTGTGCTGGTCACTGACTGTAATAAAGTAATATTATTGTTATTATACTGCATCTACTACCTTAGGCAAATTCAATTTTTGGCTTGCTGTTTTCACATAAACGTTATCAGGACTTTGCTGTCATCCTTTCTCATCATTTTCAATCTTAATTATTGGACTATCACATTGTTGTAATGTGTCTTAGTTACTCTCAAGCTTTAAAAAAATACTTTTTAAAGACCCTACCACCTGAGCTATTATGCCTCATTGCTCGTGTGACTATTTATTATGCTGACTAGGGATTCTGAGATTCCTAATATATAAAAATAATATTGTTTGTTCTGGATTTTCTGAATGACATATTACTCCTGGATTTTAGGCTGTCCTCGTCAACCTAATCTCCAGAGCCCTATTTCACCTACAATGAT
Organism: Bradypodion pumilum; assembly: GCA_035047305.1. Taxonomy (NCBI): domain Eukaryota; kingdom Metazoa; phylum Chordata; class Lepidosauria; order Squamata; family Chamaeleonidae; genus Bradypodion; species Bradypodion pumilum. The sequence goes on along the minus strand of JAWDJD010000003.1, from coordinate 257,504,266 downwards.
GGATAAATCCTCATTATTCCTATAAACACCTTCTGTCAAAATCTTTGTGAGGACCAACTGAATATATATTGAGAAAACACACATTTGCAGATAATCTGCAGCAAAACTTTTTTTACAGTGAGTCATCTGAGGACATGTGCAAAATTGCTCATTTCACACATTTTTGCTTTAATGTGATTCCTTGCAGCTGCTTGCCTGCCATCTGGCCAGTTCTTGGAAACTTCCCATTGCTATTGACAGCTGTGTTTGTGATATGCAGCAAAAACAGAACCACTAGAGCTACCCCCCTCCTAACAATGTCATCAACTGATAACATTTGCCAAGGTAGCTAGGAAGCCTCTCTAGTTGTTCTTGACTGGCGGTTAGCTCCAGGCTGAGGCTCCATTTTTACCACAGGTTGAGTGGCCAATGACCCTGCTGCTTTCACCCAGGCACTATTAATAACAATGAACCAGTCAAGTACTGGCTTGACGGGTGGTAGAATCTATGGTGTAGTTTGAAGAAGTGTGTATTGGCAGCATTTTTGAACTGCAATTGGGCTTGCGCTGTGTGCAGCAACAATCATGGTTGCAAATTCTCTTTAGTTTTTTTTAACAGTGGTGACTTAGTGGTTAGGATGCTGAACTTGATGACTGGAAGGTCAGCAGTGCAGCAGTTTGAGACCTGAGCACTGCATGATGGTTTGAGCTTCCGTCTCTGTCCCAGCTCCTGCCAACCTAGCAGTTCGAAAGCAAGAAATTGTAAGTAGATAAATAGGTACCACTTTGGCGGGGAAGGTAAACAGCATTCCATGCACTCCGGTGGCTAGTCATGCCTGCCACATGTCCACGGAAATGTCTGCAGACACAGACAGCACTGGTTTTTTGGCTGTAAATGTAGATGATCACCAAACTCTAGAGTCGGATATGAGTGGCGTTCAAACAAGGGTGACCTTTACCTTTCTCTATAGTTACAGACTTAGTGTTGCTCTGAAGCAGGCAAGTTCTTCCAAGAAGCAGGTGGGTAAGACCAGCCTGATGTTGAAATCATGAAGTCAGCCTGGTCAAAGTCTTAAGAGGGGGTGGAGGGAGGAGAGGAGACATAGGGCTTTCTTTCAGATGGGGGCAAAGTTCCACTCCCTTCCCCTTAGTTCGTGTCAAATGTTTGGAAGCAAGTACCAATCTTGTCCGGTTTAATGTACAGATTGTTAAGTTCCTTGAAGGAAAGTTAAGATAAAAGGCAAAAATGAGGAAAGATGGAGGAACATCCAAGCTTCACTCTCATGCTAGACCGTGTGCTCTTCCTACCTACCTGCAAGGAAGAAATGTGGAAAGATGGGCTAAGTCAGCTCTTGGGTTCTCACACATGATAGAAAGCAAAGAGGAGAGGGAAAGTGGAAGGAATTTTAATTTGGCCTTCCTAAAAAATAAATTCACAAAGCAGCCCCCTGTTATCTTGAATAAATGAAAGCAAAATAAACCATGTCTTCAGGAAGGGCCAGAGTCACTGGTTCTGTCATTGAAAATTCCAGATCAAGCCTTAAGTCTGTGATGGTGAACCTTGGCACTCCAGATATTCTTGGACTTCAATTCCCAGAAGCCCAAGCACCCTGTGAATCCACATGAATGGGTTTACTGCGATTCACCCGTATGGGCACATTTTTCTTCCGCTTCCAGGAGCGACAGGCGCGGCGTGAGCCGGATGAATCACAACAAACCCATTTGTGTGGATTCATGTGGGCTTGGGCTTCTGGCAATTGAAGTCCAAGTACATCTGGAGTGCCAAAGTTCACCATCACGGCTCTAGAGTGACTAATGACTATTCATTTTGACTTTTGTAGGTGCCACAATCCTCACACTTTCCATAATAAAACAGAGAGAGAGAGAACAAGAGAAATGCCCTTCCAGTCATCAAACCAGCATTTTAACTACTAAGCCACCTTTGGTGTATGAGATCCAAGACAATAGAAACAGCCGAAGGGTTGGCTTAACACATCTTTATTGCATGATGGTCCGGGGGAACATGTGGTAATGGTGGATGAACAGCTCAATATATACTATGACTATACATTTGAAAGTGGCTCCTCGATAGCCCATTGGCTACTGTCTGCATGACGTCATTCCCCGTCACGCCCTTCTTGTCCAGGTGAGGTGGAGGCGGGAATCTTCCCGCGCTGTAGTTGTTTGGGGAATTGGAACCATGTGAGCTGGGCGCTCGCTATTGCCCCCTAGAGGTCACTAGCTCGCGTCCTGATGCAGAAGGTTACAGTGTTACAGCTGGTGGTTATTATCTCTACTCATTCGAGTGTTACATTACTTAAGGGTATACTATTACAGACACAACATCCCTCCCCCCTAGGATGAGACGAAGTCTTTCATCCAATATGGTTTATTGCAAGCGCGTTTTGGGCGCAAGGCTGGCTGGCTTGTCCCGGGGGCGCTATCGCTTCTGTGCTCCCTGGTCTCTTGTCCTGCAATGGGAGAGGGAGACTCGTTAACGACTTGCCGCGGCTCCGCAGCTTTTGGGGTAGGGGTAAACTCCATTGTGGGAAAACCGGGGGCACTGGGGGCTAACGAAAAACCCCGCTTCTCGCTTGGATGGGTGGGGGACCACTCCGGAAAACCCCCCCGGTTTTGTAACTCAAACTCAAATTCATCTACTGGGGTATCTGTGGGGGTATCCCTCAGGATATCTATGGGGACAAACTTATTCCCTTCCCCCCCTGATGGGGGCCCTTCCCCCCTTGGTGGGGACCACTGGCCCCCCTCTCCTCCCCCTTGGGCTGAACGGGTGGGGGAGAACCCTAACGTTGAATCCTGTTCTGCGCTGTCCACGCTCTGGTTTCCGGCGACCCGGCACCAGAGTTGGTCTGCGTGCCGCCTCCAGAGTAGACCTGTGCTGGTCTCTACGCAATACGACATGGGACCTGTCTGCCCAATGACTACGCCTGGAACTCAGGCTGGCCCTGCGCTAGCGTAGTTTCTGCAATGAACCGGGGCGCCTATTTCGAAACTCTTTGTGCCCGCTAACCCGATGTTCCTCCCAGAGTCCTCCACCCTCGTAGGGTCTAGCCTTGTCAGTATCGTAGTCAGCTTTCTGCGCATTAGGAGCTCCGCGGGCGAGTATCCTGACGCTAGGGGGGTCACCCTGTATCCCAGCAAAAACTGACACAACTGCAGGTTTAAATCTCCGGGGCCCATGCGCCTCAGCGCGTCTTGGGTGGTACGCACGAGGCGTTCTACCTGGCCATTCGTCGCCGGGTGGAAAGGCGCGGAGGTGATGTGCCGGATTGCGTTAATGTCGGTGAATGCCCTGAACTCGGCGGACGTGAAGCAACTAGCGTTATCGCTAATAAGGGTGTCGGGTATACCGAACGTGCTGAACACCCTGCACAATTGTTTAATTGTTGCGGCTGAGGAGGTGTTCGCAACTGGGATAACCCCCAACCACTTGGAGTAAGCATCCACTATGAGGAGAAAAAGCGACCCTCTGAAAGGGCCCGCAAAATCAATGTGCACACGGGACCACAGCCCCTTTGCCGCATCCCATTCCCTGTGCGGAAGTCGAGCCTCTTCGGGCCGGGAGCTCTGGCAACTCTCGCAAGTGCCCACCATGTGCTCGATATCGGCGTCCAACTGGGGCCACCAGAAATAGCTCCTGGCCAATGCCTTGGAGCAGACAATTCCAGGGTGGCTGACGTGCAGCAGTTTAAGCACCCTAGCTCTCAGGGATTCAGGGACGATTACCCGCTGGCCCCACAGGAGGCACCCCCTCTCCAAAGACAGTTCTAGCTTTTTCCTAAAAAATGGGGCGAACTCCGCCGCCGGGGAGGACGTTGGCCACCCTTTCTGCACCCAAGAACTGACCAGGGCCAACGTCTTGTCCTTGCCCGTCGCCTTGGCGATCTCTGCGGGCACTATGGGGGGTGAATCTAAGACATCTATCATGAGCACTTGGTGGTCTTGTTCCACCTCACACACGTGGCTGCTAGTGTGTGGGAGGGGTGACCTCGACAGGGCGTCCGCATGGCTTATGTCCTTTCCAGGGCGATACACCAGTGCGTTCTGGTACGCGTTTAAAAAAATGGCCCACCTGAGCATCCTAGGGGACAGGATCTGTGGTGTGGGCTTGTCTGCAGTAAAAATGCCTAGCAGGGGCTTGTGGTCAGTCACAATGGTAAAGGGGCGGCCATAAAGAAAGTCGTGGAACTTTTTTGTCCCAGCAATTATCGCTAACGCCTCCCTGTCTGTCTGTGCGTAGTTTCGCTCTGCCTTAGACAGGGACCTGGAGTAGAATGCCACCGGGGCCTCCCGCCCGTTTTCCAACACGTGGCACAGAACCGCCCCCACTCCCACTGGGGATGCATCACATATCAGAACCACCGGTCTCTTGGGGTCAAAATGGGTTAATATGGAGTCTGAGGACAAGAGTTGCTTTAGCTCATTGAATGCTCTCTCCTGGCTCTCGCCCCATTTCCACGCCTCGTCCTTTTTTAGTAGCTTATGAAGCAGCTCTGCTACCGATGCCTTCCGAGGCAGGAAGGAATGGTAAAAGTTTACGAGCCCCAGGAACGACTGCAATTCGGGCTTGGGGGTGGGGCTCGGGGCATTTTGAACAGCGGCCACCTTTGATTTGGAGGGTTTGATGCCTGCAGGGGTTACCCGGAAACCCAAGAACTCAACCACTTTTGCGAAGAAGACGCATTTGTCTTTCCGCAGCCTCAACCCCGCCTTTTCGAATACCGTCAGTACTTTGTCTAGGCTCTCAGCCAATTCTGACTCACTCCCCCCCGTTATCAACACGTCATCAAAGTATGGTAAGACCCCCTCCAGACCCTTTAAGAGGCGTTCCACGAGCGATTGGAAGATGCCTGGTGCCGAGTTCACGCCAAACTGTAGGCGCGTCACCTGGAACGCCCCCTTATGAGTGACTATCGTTTGCGCAGCAGCTGCAGCTGGGGTTACCGAGAGCTGCTGGTATGCCTGTGCCAGGTCAAGCTTTGCAAAACACTTTCCCCCATGTAACCTGGCCAACAGGTGGCTGACTACCGGCACTGGATACGCATTTGGGCGTATCGCCTTATTAATGGTGCATTTGTAATCAGCGCATATTCGAACCTCCCCGTTGGCCTTCAGCGCTGTTACAATCTGAGTTTCTCACTCCGCGGAATCAACAGGAACAAGGATCCCCTGGCCCACCAATTTGTCCAGTTCTGCCTCTATTTTGTCCTTGAGTGCAAAAGACACTCTGCGCGGTTTGAGTCTTATTGGGCGGACCTCCGGGTCCAGGTCAAACGCAACTGGGGGTCCCTTGAATTTTCCGAGTCCCTTCTTGAACACTTCGGGGTGCGCGTCACACACCTCCTGTATTGGGTCAGTCCCAACGGCATGCACCCCCCCAATGAACAAACACAGGGGCTTAAACCATTGAGTCCCGAGGAGGCAACAACTCCCCCCCTTGAGAACAACCAGGGGAAGTTCCGCGGCACGTTGCTTGTATTGGACCTTGAATTTTCCAACCTCCGACACCGGAATGCTATTTCCCTGCACGTCCCGCAGCGTAGACCTCAGTGCTCTGAGCTTGGGCCACACGTTGGGGGAAATTCCCAAAAACTCCCTCTGGGAAATGATTGAATAAGAGGAATCCGAGTCTATCTCCATCTTAACAGGGACCCCTTGCACCAGTAACAGGGACCCCTTGCACCAGTACCTCAACAAAATAATGGGGGTGTCCTAAGGACATGCTGTGGACTGCGGTGTCGTCACCGCTGTCGTCGGAGATGTGGCCCACGCCGTCCTGCTTCCTCGAGGGCCGGACGCCTTCCTGGGTCCTCGGTGAGCGGTCTGTCGAGCCTTTCTGGTCTCTGTGCCGCCGTCTGCAAACCTTGGCTATGTGCCCTCGGCGCCCACAGTTGTGGCACTCGGCCTTCCTGAACGGGCACTTGATGCGGTCATGAAGCGTCCCACAGCCATCGCAACGCCGGCCATCCTTCCGCACCTTCCGGATGTCCTCGTCCTCGCTGCTCTCCATGGAGGAGTGTGGTGCCCGCCTGGCCGCTTGCACCGAGCCCGCTGCCTTGTCGGGTTGTGGGGGCCTTGCTCTGAACCCCTTAACCCCGGCCCTCATGGCTTCCACCGCCTGCGCCTCCTTCACGACCTCTTGCAGCGTCGGGGGCGGCTCCTTGTTCATCAGCTTTCGCTGAACCTCCTCGTCCCACAGGCCGCACAGCATGCGGTCCCTGAGGGCGATTTCCAGGTTCTCCCACCTGCATGGGCCGGCGGCCAAACGGAGGGCCGCTGCGAAGGCAGCCACGGACTCACCAGGCGCTTTGACTCTCTTCCAGAACGCGTCCCGAGCCGAAAACATTGAAACCGAGGGCTGGAAATGGTTGCGCATCGCTTTCAGGAGCTGCTTGACCGGCACTTCGTTCACCTTCTTCGGAGACACCAGGTCCACCAATACCTTCATGGCGGGGAACCCGAGCATTCTGATGAGCATGGCCCTCTTCTTCCCCTCGTCTGAGATGTCGGACACCATCAGTACGCTTTGGAAGTCCATTTTGAAGAGCTCCCATTCTTCTGGTTTGTTGATGTTGAAACCGGCCTGCGTTGTCTTGATTCCGTGGGGATCCATCATCCCACCTTCGTCGCCAGTTTGGTGTATGAGAACCAAGACAATAGAAACAGCCGAAGGGTTGTCTTAACACATCTTTATTGCATGATGGTCCGGGGGAACATGTGGTAATGGTGGATGAACAGCTCAATATATACTATGACTATACATTTGAAAGTGGCTCCTCGATAGCCCATTGGCTACTGTCTGCGTGACGTCATTCCCCGTCACGCCCTTCTTGTCCAGGTGAGGTGGAGGCGGGAATCTTCCTGCGCTGTAGTTGTTTGGGGAATTGGAACCATGTGAGCTGGGCGCTCGTTATTGCCCCCTAGAGGTCACTAGCTCGCGTCCTTATGCAGAAGGTTACAGTGTTACAGCTGGTGGTTATTATCTCTACTCATTCGAGTGTTACATTACTTAAGGGTATACTATTACAGACACAACACCACCTCAGCCCCAGGATGCTAACATAGAGCTACATATACCACTAAGATACTGCTGCCTTCCCCTAGAAATACTTTTGCCAACCTCCATGGATGTGAGGCCTTAATTTGAAACTAAGGTTATCCATTGGCCACACTGGCCCAATAGATTTTGCTGCCGGAGAATAAGGATAAGATGCCTGTACATTGAACACATAGAAGATGACTTCACTGGAAGTAAAGTCCTTTCTTCTGTTCTTTCACTTCTCTTTCTCCTTTCAACTCTACCCTTTCTATTTCTTTTTTTATCTAATATGGTGGCCAGTGACTTTTTCTTTTTGTTCCCTCCTATGGCAACAGGCCACCTCATTCTGCCCAATGGTAGCAGAAACTTTGCTGACATGATCCTGGACATGACAACAAAGATTAGGGTACCTTGCTCTCCACGTGCCCTTGGCATGCTGGCAAGTAGTTTGGCAGCTGGCAAAGATTTCATCAGATTGCTGTTTGTACCAAGGCAGGAGTGATCCACACAGATTGTTATTGCTAGGATACTCCTGGTAGATAAGGCAGTATCTGCACTCTTTATTCTGTTGCTTTCTTTGAATGCATAATTAGAAAATCAACACACATTCCTACTTGCCAAGTAATAACATATCACACTGTGCGCTTGGCCACTTAGGAGACCAAGTGGTGGGGAAACCTTTGCCCGGCCCAGCATTTGCTCAGAAATCCAGGGAGGTTTTTGAGAGGTAAGCTTCTCCCCACTGCTTGGCTCTCATCCACAGGTTTAACATAACACCATGATCATAAGAAAATGGCCTTAGGACTGTGGTAGAACCCATGTTTTACATGCAAAAATGTTATAGGTTCAACCCATCTTGTCACACAGATCTCAGACATCTCATGGCTGTAAGACCTTACCTAGAGACCAATGTTAGCCATTGGTCACAGTAGCTTAAAAGAATTTCATGCTATTGTCTAAGGATAAAATGCCTGGACACTGAACACATAGAAGATGGCTTTACTGGGGGTTAAGTCAAAATGTAGCCCTCAAGAAAGGATAGTGTTATAATTGTCCTTCGTCACAACTGAGGACCACAGGCCATCTTGGGGATGCTCAGCTGTGTCAGGCACTATTTTGCCATCTCACCTTGCATCCCACATTTGCCTTCCTCAAACAGCTGCCACTATGAAACTGCTCAGAGTGTTTCTATGTAGCAAAACAAGAAGGTATTTTTACTTGCATTTTTTATTTTTGGTTCTTCTTCTTCTTCAAGTGCTATATCTGATTCCAAATATTGGCTATCCTCATGGCGATCAGCCATGAAGATTGACCTGGAGACAATGTAACACAGTAGTCTTCCATTTGCCACCCACATCACAGCATGAAACCCGCACCACCAATCCAGTTCCGCGAGTCACCCACTGGTCCTGAGCCCCCCGGCACACAAAGTCCTCATCAGCCACAGGCCAGCACTGATGAAGCTGCTGCCCTCCATCAAGGTGGATTCAAGTGGGATTTAATCCACCTGGGGACCATCACCCTTCCCTGTGGACTTTGCCATGCAAGGCCATTAATTCTCAGCGCTGTCATGCCAGTCAACTGCCGCTTGACTGTCGGCATTGAGTCACTGGCAGCATGGTCTACTCAATTATTGTAGCAGAATAAACTGGCCAGACTGGAATTTTTGGTTCTAGCTCCACCAAATGGAGAAAGAGTTGCCAAGCGTGAAAAAAGTAGCAAGGCTCGGGGCATGATAAGTATTGATTGTCTGCTTCAGAACTGAATTAATATAAAATGGCCAGCAAAATTAGACAGAATCAGGCAATGGCGTGTGCATGCGCACGCACGCACACACTCTATTGGTGTAGAGATTGGAAAAACTTCTTAGAGGTCTTTAAATATAATTACGATCATTTCTTTAATGTCCAAGGATTGTTGCCAGTAGTGGTAAGTTTAGAATATTAAAGGCTTCCTACTAGACTCCAAAGTCTTCCCTAGGTCAAAAGAGATCCCTTGGGAGCCTCAGACCTGAAGGGATGGATAGAAGGACTTTTAAAGATGAGTGTCCATCATAGGCCTTCACACCTATGGAGCTGCAAAATTGTGCAGACCTACCCTAGTGGGCATGGTAGCCACAAAGCGGCACTACACAGAGAGTCTATTTAAGGAGAGTCCAAACAGCAAAGTCCAAAGAGCAAGCCAAGGTCTGGTTACCAGTAGTTCAAACAAGCACCTAGTCCAAAGGATTCCAGGGGCATCGTCAGGGTTGGCAGAGAAGTCAGGGTCTAGGCAGGCAATCTCAAGAGGTATTCGAAGTCAAGCAGGGCATTGGTCTTTACACTGAAGAATTCTACTAACACTGGAATGCTGCAACAAGCTTGCTTAAAAGCCTCCCAACTAATCGCTATCAGCTGGGACCCTTCTTTGGTAACTAGTTCTAGCTTGCTTGCGTCACAGGTATAGCTCCTTTCTGAATCTTCCCCTGACTGAGAGCTGATCACTGTCAGAGTCAGACTTCTGATCTAACAGGTCATCTGCTTGGGGAAACAGAGTTGAGCCAGAAACAGGCTGAGATTCCTGGTTCAGGACATTCTCAGGTTTGGGTGCAGGCAGAACCTGGCTGGGCATAGGAAGTGCCTCCTGTTCACAACACTAACAGGATTTCTGCCAGTGTGAGACTGGCTGTGCAATAGGCAACCTGCTCAAGTGTGGATAGGGATACTTATGTGATTACTCTTCTACACTCAGAAAACACAACAGGAGAGTTGTTTGTAGATTGTGTCAGAAAAAGAAGGGCTCCTTATTAAATTATTGTCATTACATCCTTTCCCTTTTGACAGATAAACAGTCAATCAGATTGGCAGTGAAAGTGACGGAGAAAGAGATATGAAAAGTTACTTTTGATCATGCTGGCTATGGTATTCTTAGAACTGTAGCCTAAAAAAAGAAACTATTCTTCTGTTTCTCTCTGTGTCCTTTGTTGTTAGCCTCTGCTTGACAAGTCTTTGAAACTGCTATATACAAAAGCCTATGATAAAACAATTTTGTTTAAAAATGAAATAATTAACTATTGCATGCCCTGTTGACAGGCTTGTTGCCTCTAACGAGATCAAAAATTATGTGTCTGATCTCTTCTTTCCAAGACAGATAATTGGCTGCTTTTTATATTCCCTTTGCTAATGCAGTTAAGAGCTGGTTTCCCTGACATGAAGGCAATTGCTATATTTAACCTATCTCAACTCAATGAGCAATGAAAAAGCCAATTTCTGCTTGTAACTGGTATTTATCCTTTCCTTTTGTACACAACGGTATTTTCAAATCCCAGCTGTATAGCAGAGGCCAAACTTAAAAAAAATTATAATGCCCCTTGAATGCTGCAGCTGTAGAATATTATATTGTTCCAAATTTCTTTTCTCTCTGCTCCCTCCCATAAATGACATGTAGTCTGGCTCTTTCTGGGACTTTCTAGATTTCTGATGGGAGTATAATCTGCAACATTAAACACTGCCAGAGAACAGAAGAGCCACATTATTTATTTAGCAGTGTGCAGTGCTACTTAATATATCTGGAAATACTTTATAGGTGATGCTTAATGGCATGCAGTTGATTCCTGGCTGTTTATGTCTTATAAAATCCCACAGTTGATTTCGTGTTTATTTATTTATTTATTTTTCACACTTATATACCGCCCACTCAGGTACAACTCAACTCAGGGTGGTTTACATAGCGGACAGTAAATACATAAAAAGACACATGATAAAACAAAGTTAAAAGTTAAAAAACCCACCACTAAAAGGTGCGCAAGTACCGAAGGGACCTTGGGGGAAGGCACACTTCTCTATACCAACCATCCAACGGTACCCCATCCCCACCTGCACCCCAAACTTGGCCCGCCAGCCAGGTCTTTAGTTCCTTCCTAAAGGGCAACAACTCCATCTGGAGACGCAGTTCCACTGGCAGGAGGTTCCAAAGGGCCGGTGCGGACACGGAGAAGGCCCTCCTCCTTGTGCCAGAGAGGCGAGCCCCCCTGGCTGATGGCACAATTAGAGAGCCCCTCCGGTCCGCTCTGGTTGGACTGACAGACGTCCTTAGGGCGATGCGTTCTCTAAGATACCCTGGCCCACTACCATGTAGGGCTTTAAAGGTCAAAACCAGCACCTTGACTTGCACCCAGAGACAAACTGGTAACCAGTGCAGCCCCCGAAGCAGTGGTGAGGCATGGGCATAATGTCCACACGCCATCACCACCCAGGCCGCGGCATTCTGGACCAGCTGCAGCCTCCGAATGGTCATCAAGGGCAGTCCCATGTAGAGCGCATTACAGTAGTCTAGTCTGGAGGTCACCAGAGTGTGAGTGACCATGAGCAAAGAGTCCCGGTCCAGGAGCGGGCGCAACTGGCGAATCACCCAAAGTTGGGTGAAGGCCCTCCTGGCCACAGCTGCCACCTGTTCTTTTAGCAGCAGCCACGAATCCAGGAGGACCCCCAAGTTGCGCACCGGGTTGGTCTGGGGCAAAACAGCTCCATCCAAAACCAAAGATGGTAGCTCCCGGGATAACGCAGGACCCCCTATCCATAGCCACTCAGTCTTGCTAGGATTCAGCTGTAGCCCATTTGCCCCCATCCAGACCCCAACAGCCTCCAGACAGCTGGAAAGGACTTTGACTGCATCACTGGGGTCCCCACGGGCTGAGATGTACAACTGTGTATCATCCGCGTACTGGTGGTACCGCACCCCATGGGAACGGATGATCTCACCCAGCGGCTTCATGTAGATGTTAAATAGGAGAGGAGAGAGTACCGAACCCTGAGGCACCCCATATTTTAGGGGCCTAGGACTCGACCTCTCACTCTCCAACCACACCGACTGGGTCCGGCCCCTCAGAAATGAGGAAAACCAGGACCACACCGTGCCCTGGATCCCCAATCCTCAGAACCGTTCCAGAAGGATACCGTGGTCAACGGTATTGAAGGCCGCTGAGAGGTCAAGAAGAGCAAGGACGGACAGATGACCGCCATCCCGCTCTCACCAGAGATCATCCATCAGCGCGATCAATGCAGTCTCAGTACCATATCCAGGTCTGAATCCTGACTGGAATGGGTCCAGATATTCTGCTTCATCCAGTACCCCTGCAGCTGATGTGCCACTGCCTTCTCCAGAACCTTCCCCCAAAAGGGAAGGTTGGAGACTGGTCTGTAGTTGGTTAGGATTGCTGGATCGAGGAATGGCTTCTTCAGGAGAGGGCGCACCAGAGCATGTTTCAGCAGTGCAGGAAACATCCCCTCTCGAAAAGACGTGTTAATTATAGCCCCGACCCAGCCACCTGTCACCGTCTTAGAGACTTTTACCAGCCAGGCAGGACAGGGATCCAATGGACAATTAGTGGCACGGACCGCCGCAAGGAGCCTGTCCACTTCATCCGGGGCAACTGGATCAAACCGATCCCAGGTAACACCGCAAGACTGCGCACTGGCTCCCCCTGGACCCTCCCCGTCCACGCCAAGTTTGAACCCTGAACGAATCCGATCGATTTTCTCCACCAGATGGTCAGCAAAGTCCTCAGCCGATCCCTGCCAACCAGGCACAAGCCCCGCCCTACCCAAGAGGGACCTGGTCACCCAAAACAGGGTGGCTGGGCGATTATCAGCGGAGGCAACAAGGGTGGTGAAGTATTGCCTCCTCACCACCCCCATCGCCACTAGGTAGGCCCTAATAGCTGCTATAGCTGGTGTCCAATCGGAATCGCTCTGGGTCTTCACCCAGCGGCGCTCAAGGCGTCTCTTTGAGCTCCTGTAGTTCTTCAGTGAACCACGGGGATGACCTAGCTCCACAGGCTCTGAGAGGCCGTAGTGGAGCGATTACATCCAAGGCAGATGTCGTCGACCCGTACCACAGGTCAACAAGTGCCGCAGGTGAATCGTGTTGCCGATCCAGAGGAAATTCCCCCAGTACCTTCTGGAATCCATCTGGATCCATCAGTTGCCGGGGGCGGGCCACTTTAATCGACCCTGCCTCCTTACGATGAAGTGTCGCCCCCAGAAAGTCTAGAGCCACCAGATAGTGATCTGACCATGGCACAGGTGTTATGTCTAGCTTCTGTAAACTCAGATCACTCTGCCACCGCCCCGACAAAAGGACTAAATCTCGCATGTGGCCACTGCCCCTGGTCAGGCCCTGAATTACCTGAGCCAGGTCCATAGCTGCCATGGAAGCCATGAACTCCTGTGCCACCTTGGAACCAGACCCCAGCGAAGGCAAATTGAAGTCCCCCAAAACCATCAGTCTAGGGAACTCCAAAGCCAACGCCGAGATGGCTTCAAGGAGCTCAGGCAGGGAGTCCCTTACCCTGCAAGGAGGCAGGTACAGGAGTAGGACCCCCAACTGACTGTTAGGGCCCAACCGCAGGATCAGGGTCTCACAACCCGAAATTTGTGGAGCGGTGGCCCTGGCGACTCCCAATGACTCCCTGGCTATAATGGCAACACCACCGCCCTTACCCACATCCTTAGGCTGGTGCCAAACACCGAACCTGGCCGGACACATCTCTGATAGAGGCACCCCATCCTCAGGTCTCAGCCAGGTCTCAGTGATGCATGCCAGGTCAGCCCACTCCCCCAAAATAGACTCTTGTATTAGGGGAGCCTTATTACAGACTGACCTGGCATTCATCAGCAGCAGCCTAAGGGCGGGGTCACCTTGGATCAGCTGCTTGGGACATAGAGGTGAAACCGGGGGGCCAGAACGCGGGACAGCTACTAAGCATCGGTCCCGTGTTCCCCGAGTGTGGCCCACCCCACGGTTCCCGCTATAACGCCCCATGCCCGTCACAACCTCTAAATGAGCCCCTGGAACCTCCACCATTAACCCAGACGGAGTGTTGCCCTCTGTTCCCGGCTGGCAAGGCCATCTCTCCCTCCCTCCCTCCCTAACCCACTTAAAACATACCCTCTCACTCCCTCCACCCCCCCTAATAGAACTCCAATGACGGGAGTCTCCTCCTCCCGGCCCTGGTCCAAGCACTGTAAGGCCGTGGGGGTGACGGGGAGGGGGGGCACCGCCCCTGAGGCCACCAAGCAACCCCAGGTGTGGCCATAGTTCTCCTCCCCACCCCGGTCCATGCGGCATGAGGCACGATGCTGCAGGGATGGCGAGGGATGCCTCTTTTGAGGCCACAAGCAACCCCAGGTACAATCAATGCTCTCCTCCCCACCTCAGTCCTGGCAGCACAAGGCTCGTAGCTGCAGAGATGGCGGGGGGGGCGCCATCTCTGGGGCCACAAGCGACCCAGGTGCAGCCGATGTTCTCCTCCCCGCCCCCAGTCCTGGCGGTGCAAGGCCCTCCTTGTAGCTGCTGCGCCGGACCCGCACAGCCGGGAAAAATATCCCCTCTCCGAAACCAGCCATGGGACGGAAGACAAACGTCCAATGTTCTCAACGGCCTCCACTCCCGAAGATGAAACCGGCTAAGCGGCGGTGGAGGCAGTGGAGGCGGTGGCGGTGGCCTTGGAGCCCAACCAGGAGTCCAGAAGCCGCCCTGCCTCAGGTGTTCTCGCCAGTCTCCCTCCCGAAGGCGGTGTTCTCAGCAGGCCAGGGGCTGGTCCCTTTTACCTTCCCTCAGGCTGGGAGAAGCAGCCCAGGATCAGCTGTGGCCTTGTTGTTCTCGGCAGGCCAGGGGCTGGCCGCTTTTACCTTCCCTCAGGCTGGGAGAGGCAGCCCAGAATCAGCTATGGCCTTGGTGTTCTCGGCAGGCCAGGGGCTGGCCGCTTTTACCTCCCCCCAGGCTGGGAGAAGCAGCCCAGGATCAGCTGTGGCCTTGGTGTTCTCGGCAGGCCAGGGGCTGGTCGCTTTTACCTTCCCCAGGCTGGGAGAGGCAGCCCAGGATCAGCTATGGCCTTGGTGTTCAGGGAATGAAGAAGCAGACAAGTGAAGTAGTGAAATTCAGCTCTTTAATAGTGGGGTTTGAACACAGTTTGGATGGGGCAAAACTCTGACTTATATACACTATAAACAGTAACAGTAACAATAATACAACAAGCACATTGGCTAACAGAGTGTGCACATTTTCGATCCACTTATTTGCATAAGAATAGATACATGAGAAAAGATACATTCTGCTCCTGTCAGAAAACACAGTTAACATACATAACATTCTTCCCCCTAGGTAAAAACAAAATCCTTTAACCAGGATGGCGGTCTAGTTTCCCTTCTGGGTCGGACGCTTGGCTGAGCCGGCTCAGGGGCTCTTAGGATGGGCAACCCGACTGGAGTGAGAGATTGACTAGAGGGGGAGGATTGTAAACCCAAATTTAAGCACCATTTGTCAGATGGAGGAGCAGGGGATCGCTCAAAACCAAAATCTAATTCTGTGGATGAATAAGGCAACTCAGGGTCCCTCCTGTGTGTACTAAGAGTGGAGGGCGACTCCAAGCAAAATTGGTCATCATCAATAAAGGAATCCAGAATGCTAGGCTGGGACAGTGTAGAGGTACACCTGGCCGGAATAGGGGAGCATGCCACAAATTCCCCTTGAAATCAGTTCCTAGAAGACACTTCTGGGTCAATGTTGGCTGGCTGCTGACTATTACCTCTGCCCCCTGGGTTTAAACGGGTGGGAGCCAACCTTAACGTTGAGTGTCTGTATTCGTCCTGTGGGTCCAGTATTCTGGGTCTCAATTGATCCGCATGCCTCTTCCAGATCAGACCAGTGGCTGTTTCAATTCTGCAAGAAACTGGACCAGTTTGCTACGATCACAAACCCAGGCACCCACGTAGGGCTACCAGCTGCATAATTGCGGCAATGTACAGGGTCTCCGGACGAGAAACCCTTCTGGTGCTGGATTGCTATATTTGTGCCTTTGTCCTCTACCCTAGAGGGATCCAATCTGTCCAGCAAGGATGACAGTTTCCTTTGCTGGAGCAATTCAGCAGGGGACAGCCCTGAGGCAAGGGGGGTGAGCCTATATGTGAAAAGAAACTGGCATAACTGGTGCTCCAAATCCCCTTCACCCATACGCCAAAGTGCGTCTTTAGTTGTGTGCACCTGCCGCTCCACCTGGCCATTGGTGGCTGGGTGGAATGGGGCATCAGTGATGTGCCTAATTGCATTCCTTTCCATGAAGGATTGGAATTCTGCAGATGTGAGCATGGACGTGTTGTCGGACACCATCACATCTGGAAGTCCAAATGCTGCAAACAGCCTTTTTAGGTGCATTATTGTGGTTGCTGCAGTGCAGAAGGGCCACTTCCTGCGGTCATGCTAGGCTTCGCAGCCATCACACTTGCAAAGGAATTTCTTCTCCCGATTGTCACGGTGCTCTCGGTGCTTTCGTCGGACCACTTGGACTTCTCCCTCTGTGTCGCTGGACTCCGATGAAGAGGTGGAAGCAGGTGAAGCTGAGGAGGATGAAGATGAATTTTGTTGAGCTTGCACAGCTGAGTCGGTGGCACTGGTAGTGGAGTGGCGATGCTGGAAAAGCTTGATGCTGGACCGTGCGGCCTGAGACGCTGCCACCTCTTCTAGGACAGCCTTGAAAGTTAGCATCTTCCTGATCATGAGGCGACATTGAGCATCTTCATCCCTCATGCCGGCCAGGAGATGGTCCCAGAGTGCTTCTTCGATGTTGTCCCACTTGCACGGGGCGGCAGCAATACGCAGAGCAGCGGCGTAGTCTGCAATGGACTCCCCAGGTTGCTGCTCCCTTCTGTTGAAGGCCACCCTGGCTGGGAAGATCGAGACCTCTGGCTGCAGGTGTTTATTCAGTGCGGACATGATTTCTGTGAGCGGCACCACATCCACGTCCCTTGGGAGAACGAGGTGGGTTGCCATCTGAAGCGTCTCAGAACCGCACTGAGCGAGGAAACAGGAGTGCTTCTGGTCTTCGTCGGTGATCTTCTGCGAGGCCATTGAGTGGCGGAATCGGCGTTCGTATGTTGTCCATTTCTCTGGACGCGCTGGGTCAAATGGGCCAATGTTGCTGCCATGTGGGGACACCATCCCATCCTTGTCGCCAGTTTCGTGTTCAGGGAATGAAGAAGCAGACGAGTGAAGTAGTGAAATTCAGCTCTTTAATAGTGGGGGCTGAACACAGTTTGGATGGGGCAAAACACTGACGTATATACACTATAAACAGTAACAGTAACAATAATACAACAAGCCCATTGGCTAACAGAGTGTGCACATTTTCGATCCACCTATTTGCATAAGAATAGATACATGAGAAACGATACATTCTGCTCCTATAAACAGTAACAATAATACAACAAGCCCATTGGCAAACAGAGTGTGCACATTTTTGATCCACTTATTTGCATAAGCATACCTGTCAAGTTTTGGGAAATTTCTGTCAAACCCACGTATTTTACACTCTTTCCCGCCATCATTCCATATCAGTTAGACTGCAATTAGACTGGAGTTAGACTGGAGGCCAGTACAGGATAAGCACAGCTGTCCAGTTTCACATTTTGGATGGGAAATTTCCCTTATTTGACAGAAATTTCCCGAAACTTGACAGGTATGTGCATAAGAATATATACATGAGAAAAGATACATTCTGCTCCTGTCAGAAAACACAGTTAATATACATAACAGTTGACATCTTCCAAACAGTCAAGGGAATAGTCAAGGTGGCAATACTTAAAGTATTTAATTGTCTGATTGGGGTTTTAAGTTGTTTATCTAAATTTCACATTTTGTAACACTAATTTAAGACAATTGACATTATGACATGGCATAAAGAGTGTAATCTACTTTGCCCCCACTAAAAATGTGCAGATGTATTCTTTACAGTCATGCAAAGGCTAGGGGATTTGTGGAATTGTACCACAGAATAAGCTTTTTCAAGTTCTTATTTTTGCTTTCTGGTCAACCAAACACCCTTCCTGTTATTCAACAACTCAACACTAGATTCTATACAATGATATTTTTCCCCAAGACTACATGAAATGAATGAGTTCCAACCCTCCTTTTGCTTGTCTTACAGGGAAAGCACCAACGGCGAGACCAAATTACAAGTCACCAGAACCCAATGGCTGTAGTTCCTATTTCTTGGGTCTAAAGGTACCAGAAAGTGTATGTACTGCTAACAACCAATTTTCTGCTAAAATCATTAACTAACCAAACTGACTTAGTGGTATGGAATAAGTACTTGGTTTTGCTGACAATGTTGTGATTGCTTGGGTTTTTTCCGGTATCATTTTGGTTGTCTGAAAAGAGGGAGGTTGCTGATCAAAGTTTGACCGGACAATCACTTGGCTCCTTCTATCAGACACAAGCTGTCTGCCTGTCTGTGCCATCTGGCTGTGCAGGGCAAGCAAACAGATCATGTGTCCTCTGACTGCTGCACATTTAATTTACTCTGCAACTGGCTAGTCACCATAACATTTTAGCTCCCTACTGTTGGTGGCTGCTGCAATGAACATTTAAACCCCCTAGGTAGGAATTGTGCCAATGGATGTAGAAGACAAAACAACAACCATCTTAATAAGGATTGAAAGGCTAACATGTATTGAAGGAACAATAGGTTACAATGGAAAAACATTCCCATGAAGATACTTAGAAAGGAGTAGTTGCTCTTTTGGACTACAATTCACAGAACCCCTGACCAGTTGCCAGTTGGGAGAGGGTTTTGTTCAGAAAGGCAATGCCCCCAAATACTCTGCCCTGATCTGGATGCATTAATGGATTTCTGGGCCAATGGCAGTTGGTACCAACTGGTTGTTGCTCCCAGTATTTCAGACCTTCAGAACAATGTATAAACAGCAGGGTCTTCATGCCCTTAAAAACCTATTTTATAAGTTGTGAAATGCTGGAGGCCAGTGGAAATTCCTTCCTACATCACCTGATGCTTTCTTGGTCTTGCTTTCCCCCCCTCTGTTACTGGTGGTCTGTAAGGATACACTCCACTCCACTGTGCTTTGGACGTTCTTCAGTGGTGTTGGCAGAGAAGTAACTAGAAATTTTGACATCTGGGGCAAACAGCTCTGTCTTCCACCTGTTCCATGCTAAGCCATGGATGCAAACACCCATCAGGAAGGAAGAGACACAGAATGTGACTCCCCACCTGCCCAAAAAAAAAGGGAGAGAGAGAGAGAGAGAGAGAGAGAGAGAGAGAGAGAGAGAGAGAGAGAGAGAGAGAGAGAAGAGACTAGAACCAGGAGATATAGCCATTTGTTTCCCTAATACTCACTAGTAGATTCCTCTAAATTCTGGCATGGAGGGACAAAGGTCTGGTTGTTGTTCTACTCTAGTTACAACCCTGTGTTATTGGTCCTTTACCAATGATCAAGCAAAGAGAAAGTGTCTATGCCCTACTAGGAGATAATACAGTAAGAAAGCTGGGATGACTGCTTCATTCACACACTCAGGTCTTCTGTAGTGGTAAAGGGAATGATGAGCAAAGGGTAATTTCTTGGGTAACTATCACAACAGCCACCAACAGGCAAATCTGAGAAAATACCAATAGGTCCCAAGACTCAAAGTGAAGGGACGATAGGCTTAGCTACTGTTTAATCTTGGTGGACCGCCAAATAAGGCAGCTTCCCAATTTGCAGCTAATGCATTTGCAATAAAATGTTACAAAGATGAGCATTTGGAACTGAAATGAGATTGGAGAAATAATATGGTGGTTCTGGACTCTTTCTTCCCTGTACAGCTGGATATGGGCATCCCAGTCATGACTAAGTGCTGCAACCAGTTGGATATATGCTACGACACCTGCGGTGCCAACAAATACCGCTGTGATGCCAAGTTCCGTTGGTGTTTGCAGTCCATCTGCTCAGACCTTAAGCGGAGCCTTGGCTTCGTCTCTAAGGTGGAAGGTGAGTTTGCTACTCAGGCAGATATTGCCAGATAATCTTGTAAAGGAGCAACGGGTGGGCTTCTTCAAAAGGCTAGGAATGTTTTCTACAAGCCATTCATTTATGAATCCACAATTTTGTGATAATACAGGAAATAAGAGCTAAAGTGTTTGTCTGGCCAGGCTATCCTGCTATGGTAATAGAGTAAACCATACTGCCAGCGACTCAATGCCGAACGTCAAGTGGCAGTTAAATAACTTAACAACCTGAGGACTAACACCCTTGGGTGGTGAAGTCCACAGGGAAAGGTGATGGTCCTCAAGTGGATTAAATCCCACTTGAATCCATCTTGATGGAGGGCAGCGGCTTCATCAATACGGGCCTGGGGCCTATGAGGACTTTGCGTGGCAAAAGGGCTCAGGACTAGAAAGTGACTCATGGAATGGGATCAGTGGTACTGGGGTCATGCTTTGATGCAGGAGACAGATGAAAGGCCACTGCATTATATTCTCAGGACAGTTTTCATGGCTGATCGCCATGAAGATTGCCACTATTCAGATTCAGATACAGAAGAACAACAACAAGAAGAGCTAAACTGGCTGCTGATTGTCAGATGATGCTAATTCAGGTGATGTATTCACAAGAGCTGGAAATATTGATAAAGAGACTATCAGCACCATGTCCCAAATTTTGCATATCCAAACGTTTTTGGAATTCAAAACCCATCATCCTAGACCATACTGGCTGTCATGGGGGGACATGGGAATCGGTGCTCGAGTCCAGCAACATCCACAGTTCTAAGAGTTTAGTGTAAGGGACCAAAGACAATGAAACAGCCGAAGGGTTGGCTTAACACAGGTTTATTGCATGATGATCCGGAGGAACATGTGGTAATGGCGGATGGGTAGCTCAATATATACAGCTGGCTATACATTTGAATGTGGCTCGTCGACAGACTATTGGTTGCTGCCTGTGTGACGTCGTAGAAGGTCACGCCCTCATTGACCAGGTGAAGAGGTGGCGGGGAATCTTCCCGCGCTGCTGATCCAGGTGAATCTGGGCCATGAGAGCTGGACGCTCGCTATTGCCATCTAGTGGTCACTAGCTCGCGTCCCCTTATCAGGTTTACATTGATACAGCTGAAGGTTATAATGTTGCACACAGAAAGGTTACATTGTTACCACATGGCTAAGGTACATTGTTAAAGGCACAGCTTTACAGAACACAACATCCCTCCCCCCCTAGGATGAGACGAAGTCTCTCAGCCAAGATGGCTTATTGCATGTGCGTTTGGGCCGTGATGAGGGCTGACCCCCCCCGGGGGCGCTACTGCTCCTTTGTTCCCTGGTCCCTTGTCCTGTAATGGGAGGGGGAGACTCGTTAGTGGCTTGCCGCGGTTTGGCGGCCTTAGGGGAAGGGAAGAACTCCATTGTGGGCAGACCGGGGGCAATCGGGGCTAACGAAAAACCCCTCTTCTCGCTTGGACGGGTGGGGGACCACTCCGAAAAACCCCCCCGGTTCTGAAAATCAAATTCTAACTCAGTTGGGGTATCCGCATTTGTGGGGAAATTCCGTGAGATATGTATGGGGTCGGGTTCCTCCTCCTCAGAAAGATCCCCCAGGATATCTACGAGAACATCCTCCTCCCCCCTTGGTGGGGACCCGCGGCCCCCTTTTCCTCCCCCTTGGGCTGAACGGGTGGGGGAGAACCCTAACGCTGATTTTTTCTCTGTTTGGTCTGTGCCCTGCTCATCGGGGACCCTGCGTCGGAGCTGGTCCGCGTGCCGCCTCCACAGTAGCCCTGTGCTGGTTTCCACGCGGTACGACACGGGGCCGGTTTGCTCCACAACTACGCCCGGTACCCAGGCTGGGCCCGTGCTGGCGTAATTCCTGCAATGCACGGGGGCGCCTACACTGAAACTCTTTGTGGCCTCTAGCCCAATGTTCCTTCCTTTGTCCTCTACCCTCGTGGGGTCTAGCCTAGTAAGGATGGTGGTCAGTTTCCTCCGCATTAGGAGCTCTGCGGGGGAGTATCCTGACGCTAACGGGGTCACCCTGTACCCTAGCAGAAACTGACACACTTGTAGGTTCAGATCCCCGGGGCCCATGCGCCGCAACGCGTCCTTCGTGGTGCGGACGAGGCGCTCTACTTGGCCATTGGTGGCTGGGTGAAACGGGGCGGAGGTGATATGCCGAACGGCGTTAATCTCCATGAATGCCCTAAACTCGGAGGACGTGAAACAACTAGCGTTGTCGCTAATTAATGTGTCGGGTATGCCGAACGTGGAAAAGAGCCTCCGCAAATGCTTAATGGTCTGGGCCGAGGAGGTGCTCGTGACTGGGATAACCTCCAACCACTTGGAGAAGGCGTCCACTACAAGAAGGAACAGGGTGCCTCTGAACGGGCCCGCGAAATCAACGTGCACCCGGGACCACGGCCCCTTAGCCGTGTCCCATTCCCTGTGGGGAAGGCGGGCCTCCTCTGGTCTGGAGCATTGGCAACTTTCACAAGTGCCGACCATGTGCTCGATGTCGGCGTCCAGCTGGGGCCACCAGAAGTAACTCCGGGCCAGTGCCTTGGATCGCACGATGCCGGGGTGGCTGACGTTCAGCAGTTTGAGCCCCCGCCCCCGAAGGGAAGTGGGAATCACCACCCGCTGCCCCCACAAGAGGCACCCCCTCTCTAGGGACAGCTCTAACTTTTTCCTGAAAAATGGGGCGAACTCCTCCGCTGGGGAGGACGCCGGCCACCCTTTCTGCACCCAGGAGCTAACTGCCGCTAACGTCTTGTCCTTATCTGTCGCTTTGGCAATGTCGGCGGGCATTACGGGGGGCGAATCCAGCACCTCTATCATAAGGACCTGATGGTCCCGCTCCCCCTTGCTCACCTGGCTGGGCGTCAGGGGGAGGGGAGACCTTGATAGAGCGTCCGCATGGCTGATCTCTTTCCCGGGCCGGTAGACCAAGCGTGCTGGTACGCGTTGAGAAAAATGGCCCACCTGAGCATCCTCGGGGACAGGCTCTGTGGGGTGGGCTTATCTGCGGTAAAAATGCCTAGCAGGGGCTTGTGGTCCGTTACAATGGTGAAGGGGCGGCCATACAGAAAATCGTGAAATTTTTTCGTCCCTGCAACTATTGCTAGTGCCTCCCTGTCTGTCTGTGCGTAGTTTCTCTCCGCTTGGGACAGGGACCTGGAGTAAAATGCTATCGGGGGCTCCCTTCCGTCTTCCAGCACGTGGCACAGCACCGCCCCCACCCCCACCGGGGATGCATCACAGGTCAGGACTACCGGGCGTTTGGGGTTGAAATGGGTCAGTATGGCATCAGACGCTAGGAGACTCTTTAGTTCGCTAAATGCCCTTTCTTGGTCCTCGCCCCACTTCCATGTCTGATCTTTTTTAAGCAGTTTGTGTAGCGGTTCAGCTACTGCTGCCTTCCGGGGGAGGAAGGAGTGGTAAAAGTTGAGCAGCCCTAGGAACGACTGCAGCTCGGGCTTGGAGGTGGGGCGGGGGGCTTTCTTAATGGCGGCCACCTTGGATTTGGATGGTTTTATCCCCTCAGGAGTCACACAAAACCCCAGGAACTCAACCTCGGTTGCGAAGAAGACGCATTTGTCCTTTCGCAGTCTCAACCCCGCTTTTTCGAATATTGTCAGGACCTTCCCCAACCTCTTGGCCAATTCGACCCGACTCCCCCCCGTTATTAACACGTCATCAAAATAAGGCAACACCCCCTCTAGCCCCTTCAGGAGGCGTTCCACGAGTGATTGGAAAATTCCAGGCGCCGAATTCACGCCGAACTGAAGGGGCGTCACCTGGAACGCCCCCTTATGGGTGACTATGGTCTGCGCAGCAGCTGCGGCAGGGGACACCGTGAGCTGCTGGTAGGCCTGTGCTAAGTCGAGCTTAGCGAAACACTTTCCCCCGTGTAACCTGGCCAGCAGATGGCTGACTACCGGCACCGGATACGCATTTGGGCGGATCGCCTTGTTGATGGTGCACTTGTAATCGGCGCATATGCGGACCTCCCCATTGGCCTTTAGTGCGATTACAATTGGAGTTTCCCACTCCGCAGAATCAACAGGCACAAGGATTCCCTGGCCCACCAATTTGTCCAGTTCCGCCTCTATCTTGTCCTTGAGTGCGAACGGCACCCAGCGTGGTTTGAGTCGAATTGGGCGGACCTCCGGGTCCAGGTCGAAAGTCACTGGGGGCCCCTTGAATTTCCCCAGTCCCCTTTTGAAAACTTCGGGGTGCGCCTCGCACACCTCCTGAATCGGGTCAGACCCAACGGCGTGCATCCCAACGGCGTGCACCCCCCCAATAAACAACCCCAGGGGCTGGAACCATTGAGTCCCGAGGAGGCTGCAATCTCCCCCTTTAAGCACGACTAGAGGGAGGGACGCGGCGTGCTTCTTGAATTTAACCTGAAATTCTCCAACCCCCAACACTGGAATGCTGTTCCCTTGCACGTCCCGTAGTGTGGACCTCAACGCTTTGAGCTTGGGTCGCCTGTGGGGGGCAATTCTCAAAAACTCCCTCTGGGAAATGATTGAATATGAGGACCCCGAGTCAATTTCCATGCTAATGGGAACCCCTTGAACTAGTACCTCAACAAAGTAGCGGGGGTGTCCTACGGACACGCTGAATACTGGGGCGCCATCCTCGCTGCCGTCGGAGATGCGGCCCACGCCGTCCTGCTTCCGCGTGGCCTGAGCGCCGTCCTTGGGTCTCGTTGAGCGGTCTTGTCCCGCGGAACGGTCTGCTGAGCTTCTCCGGGTCTCACGCCTCTTCCTGCACACCTTGGCAATGTGCCCGCGGCGGCCGCAGTTGTGGCACTCGGCCTTCCGAAACGGGCATTTTACGCGGTCGTGGGCCGCTCCACAGCCGTCGCACCGCCGGCTCTCTTTCCGGACCCTCCGGACGTCCTTGTCGTCGCTGCTCTCTGCGGACAACCTCGAAGCTCGCCGGGCCGCATGCACCGGAGTCTCTGCCTTGCTCGACTTCGGCCGCCAGTCCTGGAGTTCTTGGACCCCAGCCTTTGTAGCTTCCGCGGCCTGTGCCGCTCTGACGACCTCCTGCAACGTGGGAGGCGGCTCTTGGTTCATTAATGTGCGCTGGGTTTCGGCGTCGTTCAGGCCGCACAGCACACAGTCCCGGAGGGTGATTTCGACATTCTCCCATTTGCACGGGCCGGCCGCCAGCCGCAGGGCCGCCACGAACGCGGCGACCATCTCCCCGGGCGCTTGGACTCGCCTCCAGAACGCACTCCGAGCGGGAAACATCGCCGTGGCGGGCCGGACGTGCTCACGCAGCATCTGCATGAGTTCCTTGGCCTTGAATTCGCTCACCCTCCTCGGTGTGATCAGGTCCACCAAGGTCCTTTTGGTTTCTTGTCCGAGCATCCTGGTGGAGATGGCCCTTTTCTTTGCCTCTTCCGTGACTTCAGACTCAATCAGTGCTGCCTGGAAGTCCATTTCGAAGATCTCCCAGTTGCCCGGTTTCCTGATTTCGAAACCGGCGCATGTCTTGGTCCCGTGGGCTGCCATGATCCCACCTTCGTCGCCAATTTAGTGTAAGGGACCAAAGACAATGAAACAGCCGAAGGGTTGGCTTAACACAGGTTTATTGCATGATGATCCGGAGGAACATGTGGTAATGGCGGATGGGTAGCTCAATATATACAGCTGGCTATACATTTGAATGTGGCTCGTCGACAGACTATTGGTTGCTGCCTGCGTGACGTCGTAGAAGGTCACGCCCTTCTTGACCAGGTGAAGAGATGGCGGGGAATCTTCCCGCGCTGCTGATCCAGGTGAATCTGGGCCATGAGAGCTGGACGCTCGCTATTGCCATCTAGTGGTCACTAGCTCGCGTCCCCTTATCAGGTTTACATTGATACAGCTGAAGGTTATAATGTTGCACACAGAAAGGTTACATTGTTACCACATGGCTAAGGTACATTGTTAAAGGCACAGCTTTACAGAACACAACAAAGAGTCCTCATTCTTTTCCGGGAAGAAAAAGCTGCATTTCCATCCAAGGGAGTTGAAGTGACACACACCTCTTTGAAAAATGCAGAGTGTACCATAGAGTAAGATAAAGGAGTTCAATTTCTCTGAGGAGGCTCATCATTCTTTTATGAAACCTGAAGGAGGGCATTTAATGCATATGGAGTTGTTTTCAAACAGTGCTGTTTAAGCAGAGCCTGGCGTTTCTCTCCCACACATCGTTTTCCTCTGTCTGGTTCAAGCTTTAGTAATTAGACGGTGAAGAGGGTCGGTAATTCATTTCCTAAGTGTAACAGTTAAGATAAATGAGGATGTCCACACTTCCGAGCTAATGGAGCAGACTCCCTACAAACTCCAGAAAGACAGAATTCTCATCCTAGGTTTCCTGTTTCATCAGGATAATCAAATGTGTATCACTTTAGTGTGTAAAGATGTGTGATTTTGCTAAAAAATAAAACCCAAAGAAATTGATAGTAGTGGCAGGCCTCAGTAGTTCAGTCTCTGTAAACATCTCATCTACATTTTTCCTGCATCACTCTGGAATGCCCCATTTACTTTTTTGTCCTTATTTCTCTCAAGATGAGAGACAACAGTGGAGGTTACCAAGGTTTGTGTTAAGGCAATGCTTTTATAATTAACAGCATTGGTTACATGAGGCTACCCTGACATCTTCCCTTAAATCAAATCCAACCTCTGGTCCAGTGTTTCTCAATCTTTGGTTTTTGGACTTCAATTTCCAGAAGCCTAAGTCAATTCCCAAAAGCACTGATTAGCCAATGTACTGACTCAGGCTTCTGGGAAATGAAGTCTGAAAACCAAAGGTTGGAAATCACTGCTCTAGTCCATCCAGCCTAGTCTACACAGATTGATGAGGGTTCTTAGGGTTTAAGACAAGCATTTTTGCCAACTTCTTGGGGCACATGAGATCTTCTTCCTGCAGTCCAAACGCCCTACTAGTGTTATCTTATGTAGAATGGCTGTTGTTTGCCATACCTTGAAAGACTCACAGTCCAGAAAATGATAGATCATCTGTTTGTTCAGAAACGAGCTAATTGCAAAGGGTCACAGTTAATACGGAATGTGATCATGAGACACAAGAATGCTGCTGCATCATCATCATCATCAATATGCTCAATATTTGTTTTTAAATTGAAATGCCTCCTACCCTTAGTCACTCCCCACCAAAGTCCCACATAGAATGCATTTATGTGCTGTACCACAGAAGTATGTCATTGTTGTTTTAAAGGCATACCTGCACAGCCCTTTTGCCAATCCCAAATTGCTCTTTTGACTATAACCTTTTTAAAAGGATGTGATATGAATTTCACATAACTTGAATCTAATTTGCATGAGTACTAGATTGGAATGAGTTGGTACCTTTCATTTCATCCGCTATATTCATTAACAAATACAGGAGAAGATTGAAGGAACCTTTAACTGGCAGTGGTTAAGAAGCTCGCCTTGTTAGCTGGAAGGCTAGCAAATTGGCAGATTGAGACCCGAGTACTGCATGACGGATTGAGTGCCCGTCTCTGTCCCAGCTCTTGGGGACATGAAAGGGACCTCATTTGGAGTTTCTTCTGCAAAAATCCTTTCAACCCAAAATGATTTCTGACACAAAATTATTATACTGGCAGGCTTTGAAAACTGCATTGAGAAGTATTTTATAGTGTGGAAATTATGAGTTATTTCCCTTCTTACTCTTTCACTCTGTTATATCCTAGACCTGCTTGTCAAATTTGCTCCTCAAAGCAGAGGTACTCAGGGCTCGACTACAGTGGCTTTTAAAAAACCACTTGAGGCCAAGGGGAGGAGCAAATACAATCCTTCCGTCCAAATTGCATTTTGCTTCTTTGATGGGGCTGAGCAGCAACAGAGTGAACGTGTAAGAAGGGAAATGACTCATAATTTCCCCACTATAAAATACTTCTATGTGTATACAGTAGGTCTCCAGATGCTGAGGAAACGTTTCAAAGCCTGCCAGTTAAAGGTTCCTTCAATCTTCTCCTGTATTTGCAAATTAATATAACAGATGAAATACAATGTACTAACTCATAAGTTCCAAAGAGGAGGTCAGGGGCAAAGAGGATGTACCTACCCCCTATGATTAGACTCTAATCAATGGTGGGGGTAAGGGCTAATGTCTCTTTTCACCTGATGAGCAAAACCCCATCAGCTGCAAAGCCATGCTTGACATAACTCGTCAAGTTTTAGATTTGAAAATAAGGGAAATTTTGGGCCATGCCCCCTCCCCACCAGGCCATGCCCCCTCCTCCCCACAATCCAGGCACATCTGAGAGCCTAGAAGAGGAGGAGCCACCAAAGCCAGGGAGGAGGGGTGTTGGGCTCCCCAGGGAGGGGGAGAGGAAGCACCCGCTAGACACTCCCCTTAGCACCACAGCTGCCCCTCATGGGGAACAATGCAGCAAGCCACCCCCATAGGCAAGCCTCAGATGCAGTGGAAGAGATGAGTATTGTAATTTTAAACCCCTTTCCCCATTCACTCCCACATCATTTCATAATATGGTGATTTTTTATGGAACTGTTTTTTACACTTATATCAGTTAATTGTCTACTGTCTTAGCCTTGTGTACCTCAATGTCATTTTTTAAAAATCTGTGTTTAAGACAGGCCCACGGCAATATCCTCTTTATGTTGTATGCAAATATACTTGAAGCCGATTGGCTCATTGTCTCTTCCCTTTAACACCTCTTTCCCATAAAATCATAATATGGGAGATTTATGGGAAAATACGGGTGGCAGGAAAGAGGGGTAAAATACGGTAATTTCCCGGCCAAAACAGAATACTTGACAGCTACGAAGCTTGAGTTTTAACCTTGAGTCCACCTGCTGAATCTTAGCAGCAGCAGGCACTGGGGTAAAAGCTGATCGGCTGTAATGTGGCACTGCTCTTATTTTATTCTGTTCCCAAAATTTCTGTACACTGGGGATGAGACGTCATACAGTGGATAATGTGCCCCATTTTGAGAGGCACATTAGTGTGAATTGGCCTGAGTGCAGTATAGACATTGTTGCCACAAATGGGCAAATTGCAGCTTGTGTGGCTGTGGGTAACAAAAGGAATACATGCATCCAAATTAGGAGAGAGAAAGGCTTTTACTAAAAATTCTTTTGCAAAATGCCTCTTCTTCAAGAGATGGGTAAAGAAAAGAAATACAAGTTGTTTGTTTGTTTATTTATTTATTAGATTTATACAACCGCCCTTTTCACCTAAGCGACCCAGGGTGGCTCACAACATCAGTTAAAACCTATACCCATTACTAATTATTTATTTATTTATTTATTTATTCAATTTATATCCCGCCCACTCAACACAAGGCCGACTCTGGGTGGCTAACAACATAAAAAGTAACCCCAGGGCAACCCAAGGAGTTTACAGACAATATTCACAAATACAACAATAATCCTAAAAACAGTTAAAACAGTAAAAAAGTTAAGACTACCCACCCCCTAAAAAGCAAGGGCTGCAGGATCGAAAAGGCACCATGGGGAAGAGTTCCTCTACACCAACCACCCCATGGTGGTTACCCTTCCACCCGCACCCCACACTTGACCTGCCAGCCAGGTTTTAAGATCCCTTCTGAAAGGCAGCAACTCCGTCCGAAGACGTAATTCTGTTGGCAGGAGGTTCCAGAGGGCCGGTGCAGACACGGAGAAGGCTCTCCTCCTTGTGCCAGAGAGACGAGCCCCTCTGGCTGATGGAACAATTAGAGAGCCCCTCCGGTCCGCTCTGGTTGGACGGACAGACGTCCTCAGGGCGATGCGGTCTCTTAGGTAACCTGGCCCACTACCATATAGGGCTTTAAAGGTCAAAACCAGCACCTTGAATTGCACCTTCAGTACATTACCTATATTTTCCCCCCATAGGACAGCTTCAGAATTACTTTAAATCAGGATAATTGTGCAGGAAGAACTGTTTAACCTTCCTTCTCCTTCACCACAACTTTCATCACATTCCTCCCACTCCCTGCTTCTAGTGCAGGAATTCTCAACATGTAGCCCATGGGCCGGATGTGGCCCACAGCACCATTTCACGTGGCCACCCACTGCCTCCACCACACCAGGAAGTGCCATGTGGTGGAGGAAGGGCAAAATGGCCATCCGGCCCTTGAAGCTGTCTGAGGGAGCGTGACCTGACCCCTGCCTTTAATTTAATTAAAACTAAAGACTGTAAAACTATCTAAAAGCGTTTATAAAACCTCCCCAATACCCTTAAAAAGAAGGACACCCAGGTGAGACTAAATAAGAACACCCGGGTTGGCTAAATAAGCCAGCAGGTACCCCACACCTGCTGGCATAGCCACGTTTTTTAAGGCCTTCCTGAAGGGGAGCAATTGTGGAAGCACAATTCAGGTGACAGGAGGTTCCATAGGGCTGGAACAGATACTGTTCAAGAGTACAGGCAGTTTTATAGATTAACAAAAAGCCAAGTCTAGAAACCATACGCTCTATTGTTACCTCATCCTGAGCTCTGCCCTTCTTTCACAGACTTAAGCCAGTTTGATGGCTGGGCCATTAAGGATGATCTCCTGTTTTCTAGAAACAGGGGTCAATGGGAAGTAACATATACAAATGCCTAGAAGCAAGGTGGAGGTAGGAGGGGGTGAGAGTGACATGACATGTACACCAGGAGTTCTCAACCTTTTTAATCCGGGGGCCAGGCCATGAGTCCTCAGACAGCTTCGGGGGCTGGACAGTCATTTTACCCTTCCTCCACCACATGGCACTTCCTGGTTTGATGGAGGCAGTGGGGGGCCACATTAAATGGTGCCACGGGCCACATCCGGCCCATGGGTTGCAGGTTGAGAATCCCTGATCTACACAGATAATTTGGGAGGGGGAGACTTTTTACTCTTGTTCTATTAAAGTTCAAAATGGCTTTTCTTCGGCTACAGCATGAGTGGACCAAAACATCCCAACCTGACCCAAACCATGGACTATAACCTTGGCACTCCAGCTATTCTTGGACTTCAATTTCCAGAAGCGCAAGTCTTGCACAGTAAACCCATTCAAGTGGATTCACAGAGACTTGGTCTTCTGGGAATTGAAGTTCAAGAACAGCTGGAGTGCCAAGGTTCGCCATCAATGGGCTATAAATCAGTGTAGACAGCCTATCTGTTGTTGCATTCAGAGCCTTTCCTACGAATTACCCTCTTTTCTCTCGTCTATTTCTCTGGTAGAAAATGTTCTCTCTTATGCAAAGTGTCATATAAATGTATTAGACGATGTATTTTATAATTATGCTGCCTGAAACTCCTTAATTAGTCAAACCTATTCTCACTTAGGGTTGCAAAAGATGGTAGAAGAAGATCTCTTCTTCCTAGCTTTACACAATAGAACAGGAGTTCTCAACCTTTTAAAGGCAGGGGTCAGGTCACGCTCCCTCAGACAGCTTCAAGGGCCGGATGGCCATTTTGCCCTTCCTCCACCACATGGCACTTCCTGGTGTGGTGGAGGCAGTGGGTGGCCACGTGAAATGGTGCTGTGGGCCACATCCGGCCCATGGGCTACATGTTGAGAATTCCTGCACTAGAAGCAGGGAGTGGGAGGAATGTGATGAAAGTTGTGGTGAAGGAGAAGGAAGGTTAAACAGTTCTTCCTGCACAATTATCCTGATTTAAAGTAATTCTGAAGCTGTCCTATGGGGGGAAAATATAGGTAATGTACTGAAGGCAAAGGATAATTTAAAGGGAAAGTAATTTCCAATTAGAAAATGAGATGGAGGACATAACTACATCACCTTCTACACTGCTAGGATGCCAATGTTTTCTCTCTTTCTCTTCCTCTCTCTCATACACAAAAACAGGGTACACAGAAAGGGCCTCCTCAAAGATTGTGGTACTGTATTTTTAAACTACAATCAGACGTACCCTGGTAATGGCAACCTTGCATTGCTGGCTAATCTTTCTCATAATAGGTTTGGCAAAGGCAACTGCAGAATGAACTCACCAAAAGGTGCCTTCATTTTGACAGTTTCTGGCATAGACATGGAAGAAGACAAATACACAATAACAGACACAGAGGCTGCTTTTGACAACAAGAGAAACAGGAATCCTAAATTTGATCTAAATGTTTGTTCCTCAGTGTGATAGGACACAATGATCATTGGAATAAGACAAATGATCTGGCAGGAATTAGTCTTCTGCTGATTACCAATATATCATTACAGTATTTAATAGAAAATAAGGCTATAAATCCAAGACCCAAAAGATAACAGCTCATGAGAAATGAAGGATCAGAAAATACTGTACAGTACTATGAGGGCATAGATTCTAGCAAATCAGTGCTGTCTACAGAGCTGACTTCTGTTGCAAATAGACTTGATTTCTCTTGAACCTGAGCCTTGAAAATTATCCATCTGAACAAGATATACAGGCAGGGAGGTTAAAATATGTGATAATTTCTAATATTTTGCTCTCTGTTTTTTCCTGCTACAGCATGTGAAGCAATAGCAGAAACAATATTCAGGACTGTCAGCACACTAGGCTGTCGCCCCTTCATGAATAGCCAAAGAAATGCCTGCCTTTGTAATGAAGAAGAACGAGAGGAATTGTGAGGTGAGCAGCAAGCTGGCTGGCAATGACAGCTCTCGCTTCATGCATCTCTTGATTAGAAGAGGTTCAATTTTCTTCTGCCCTTGACGTGGCTGCAGTTTTACAATCTTGATAACAGTGTAGGTGAGGGAATGGCACATTGCAACAGAGGTGCATTAATTGCAAGTCATGAGGTAAAACTGACTGAGAGATGAATGCAAAGCAGGAGGTTGCCTTGGCCTGATGCTCTTCCGTGTTCCGTCTGTTGACTTTCCTCAGCTTCAGAGCATCTGCTTGACTTAACGACAACCCTTGGTGAAGAGCGACTGAGACGTGTGAATATTCCAGACATGACACAGTGGGATGACGCTGGCAACAATCCATCTCTGCAGCAAATATGTGAACTGGATGGAGCTACTGCTTGTCCCCGCTGCTTCCTTCTGCTACAGCTTCTCAGAAGGTGCAAATTGCAATTCACAACTGGGAAAACCCTCCTGGAGCATAGATTGTTGAAGACTGTTTAGAATGGGAGTTTATGGGAATTTAGCCTTAGAACAAAGGGACAGGAAGAATGAGAAAAGCACATTCTTTACTGGTTTTAAAATAGTCATTAATTTTATTTCCCTTATTTCATTTTGAGGAACATAGTATATACTACACACACACTTTAATAACAAGAGAAAATGTTCTACTTGTATTTTAAAAAAAACCTTCATAACACAGGCAGTTGCAAAAAATTATCTAATTACATATTGAGTTCAAAATAACATGAGAAATTGACAATAACTTTAATGAGTCTCATTTCTAGTTGCTTATAATCACTGTTATTTTACAGCTTTGTGTGATATAAGTATATCTGTATAAAGATCCTTATTATTCCAAAATGTATCTCTTAGATGTTCCAGATGACAGCCTGCTTACATGGTTTTTACCAAATTATCACATACAGTATCATAAATGGAAGTGCCATGACATTTGCCCACTGCTCTGTGATTTAAAAAAGTACTGAAACTCCTTTTCTAAACAGATCCTGCAGTAATTATACCTCAACCCCCGGCTCTAGATTCTCTGGAGTTCTCAGAGCTGTTTCTGCATGGCAGTCACAGTGTTTGCATTATCCAACAGTTTTACAGTATCTTGCCTTGCATTCTTGACCCTGTCCCATAACTGTATCATGAATTCATACTTTGCTCTCATTTCCTATGAGAAGATATCCTAAGATCAAAGTGCCATCTGTCGAGAGTGAAGGTTGATAGGTTCATTGTTTTCTAAGTGTGTCATATGGCATCATAATTTTATATTTCTCATGGGGTAGGACAAGATAGCAGGGCAAGAGTAATTTATTCAAAGCAACGTAAAAGGAAAATCTATATCTATAAAACAGAGATTTCTGTTTGTATATGCTCAAAAGGCTCCCTTACCGCTTGGCCAATCTCGCTGAAATTAGCACATGCATATCTTGGACTTGTGAGATCAGCACTGTGGGGGTCTCAAAACCCATTTTGGGGTCTATGCCCCCCCAAATTGATCCTTGATCTTCAACCAATCCCAAGGGCTGACCAGATCTGGGCCTTTGTGACATCACGGGGCCCTGCCCCTTGGCCAGTGGAGCTGGCAGGGCAGGGCAGGAGTCCAGTGGACAGAGGAGGAAAGGAGAGAGGCTGCCAGGGACCCTCAGGAGAGGAAGCAGGCAAGTTTATGGGCTGTAGATGCCCGCCATCTTGGTGAAGCCATCAAAGCCATCGCAGCCGGTTAAGTCATGGGCCGTGCTTTGTTTTTTTATGCCCTTTGAGGGCCTGACAAATATAAAAACACAGGGGTGACAAAAACCTGAGCAAGGCCGGGTAACCATCTAGTGTTCTATAAATCAGGAGTGGAATGACAGAATGAAAGGGACACCATAGCAATATCAGCCCTCTCCACTGGGGTTTCTGCCAACATGCATTGGAAAGTTAAATATATGCAGTTTTTACCACTAACCACCAGCAACTGATGTGTGTTTTTTCAGTTGCACACTGCCAATTTCTTGAATCAGTTCATTGATGTAGCACAGACAGGGCTTTAGGTGCAGTCTTCTCCCTCTCAAGAACCCCACAGAAAGGAGAGAAAAGGGCATGATCTAGGGCAATGATGGCAAACCTTGACACTCCAGATGTTCTTGAACTTCAATTCCTAGAAGCCCTGATCAGCAGGAGTGCTGACTTGGGCTTCTGGCAATTGAAGTCCAAGAACACCTGGAGTGCCAAGGTTAGCCATCATGGGTCTAGGGGAAATTCAGTGTGAAACAGCATTAACTATGGACTCTTCTGCAGATCTCCTATTCACTAAAATCTACAAAATTTACTTAAGAATGATGGGTGAGTGAATGTCACCATTCCCCCTAGAACAGCGGTGGGCATCAAAAAATGTTACTACCACACTGTGGGTGGGGCTAACTTTGTGGGTGGGGCCAAATCTGTGGGTATGGCCAAATCTGGCCATGTGACTTGCTGTGGGTGGCCATATGACTGGATGGGCGATCTAGTCATGCCCTGCCACATGGCCATGAAAATGTTTGCAAACACAGACAGCAGTGGCTCTTTGGCTATAAAGGGAGATGAGCACTGCATCCTAGAGTCGGATATGACTGGCTTTTGAGCAAGGGAGACCTTTACTTACTAACCACTTGTAACTAATCTGAGCCAAACTTCACAGCACATTTGAATACCAATCAGGGATCTTCTGTTATTAGGAAAAGGTAAAGGTTGCCCTTGCTCGAAAGACAGTCATATCCAACTCTAAGGTTCAGTGCTCATCTCTGTTTACAGTCAAAGAGTCTGCATTTGCATACATTTCTGTGGTCATGTGGCAGGCATGACTAGACACCAGATTGCACAGAATGCTGTTTACCTTCTAGAGTGAATTCAAACCAATCCTGCCACTGTCAGTGGATGCACATCCATCGTTTCTAAGCAGGGCGCAGTCAGCTACAATGACATTTGGCTTTCTAACTAAAGTAGGTACCATTTTGGTCCTGTGACAAGCGACTCATTAAAGTTCACTATAGAAATCAAATAACATTGGGGTGCAGATTGCATCTAATTGTCCTCAAAAAGGCAAGCTCTCAGAGAAGAACAGAAAATTATGATTTATAATTTTGGGGCCACATTCTTACTGCTAGTAGAATACCAATATTCACAAAGGGAGAGCTATTCATCCAGGTCAATTGTAATTGGGCCACCAATCAGGATATGATTCATCATGTGACCAGTGTCCTTTTCCTCTGTCTCAGCCCTCCTGCGCATCCTTCGGTGGCAGCCCTGGGCACATCGCGACCTCTCGTCTGTTACTCCACACACAAGAATGCGGCAGTGCAGGAACACCTCCTGAACAGGAAAAGATATAGGAGTATATATGTTAATATCAAGTACAACAGTGGTGGTCTGGCTAGCACTTCCGGGCATTTCTCTGAACAACAAATGCTTCACTCAGCTTCCTATCAGGGACAGTCCTACCATGTAGCAGAGAGAAGCTGCTACCTCAGGAGATAGGTGCCTGCTTTGCGTCCTCCATCATGCCATTGTCAATGTCAAAAGAAGAATCCACTGCCAGTCTGACCAGCTTTCTATATATGGGAAAGGGAGGGAGTGCATCAATCCTGGTATTGCTTTGGGCTGCAGAATGCTTTGGCCCAGCCCTGCAGCATAATGCACAGAAGCAAGGAATTCTTTCACCCTGTTTTGCCTCTCAGTCACAAGGGTTCCTTAGACTTCTGGCAGGAATAAAGGGGAAAACTGGCACTAGTGAATTATATGCTGAGTAATGAAATGGAGATAAATAATTGTGTACAGTTGGAACGTGTCATGTTCTGCATCTGCTTTGACTCCCATTCTTGTAATGATGATGAGAACAGTTTCTGGACTACTTTTAATGGCTTCTCCTCTAAGTGAGCCAGAAAAGGCTGCACTGGGAGTTCTTTCATACACACCCACTCACAGGGACCTCTGCCCCAGACTGCCAGATCTATATGCAAATTAAATATGGAAATATTAAGAACATCATGTCACTGAAATTCATTAGATCAAATCTGAAAAACAAAATGCCCAGCTTATAAAGCTTTGGTCAAGGTGGCTTAAATTTCACCAGGTTGTGTGTCATGTTAGACAGCAATTCTATTACTTATATTCCTCAACAACAGTTGAAAATCATGGGCCAAAATAGACTGGTCACACATCTTTGGCTGCTGCGTTCAGCTGAATTGTTAACCCTTTCCTAAGGAAATTGAGGGCATACAGTATTTATGTGACACTGAAGAACTCAATTTGGTTTCCTTTGCATTCCCCTCTCCTCAGAAACCCTTGGGAACTGGAGTGGCAAATCCAGGAGCAAATACATATGTGTTCTTGAGATGAATCTACAAATGCTCAATGGTCACCGAAATGACTACAACATGAGCAAGTGACTTGCATTTGTGAAACATCCATTCAAATACATTACAAACAATGTTTTTATGTCAACTGATAAACCATAATGATACAAATGGGCACAGTGGACCAGTTCAGCCCGTCTGGGCAGGTTATCCTGCTATGGTAATAGGGTAGACCATACTGCCAGCAACTCAATGCCAAGCATCAGGCGGCAGTTAACTAATCTTACAACCCTAAGGACTAATGGTCTTGGGTGCTGAAGCCCACAGATAAGGGTGATGGTTCCCGATTAAATCCTATTTGAATCCATCTTGATGTAGGGCAGCAGCTTCATCAATACTGGCCTGGGGCTGAGGACTTTGCATGCCAAAAGGGCTCAGGACCAAAAAGTAGCTCATGGAACGGAATCAGTGGTACAGGTGTCATGCTGTGGTGTGGAAGGCAGATGAAAGGCCACTGCAATAAATTCTTAGGACAGTCTTCATAGCTGATTGCCATGATGATTGCCTACAGGTATATTCAGATTCAGATACAGCAGCAGCAGAACAAGGACCAGTTCACCCAATCATTTATTGCAGGGTTTCCCAACCTTGGGCCCCGGGGTGTTCTCGGACTTCAGTTACCAGAAGCCCACGTCAGCACACCTGCTGATCAGGGCTACCGGGAATTGATGTCCAAGAACATCTTGGGGGCCCAGGTTGGGAAACCCTGATCTATGGCATCTGAGAAATGACTATAGCCGGATATGTGTCACTCTGTTACTCAACTTTCAAACTGTGCATCTCACCCTTCAAAGGTCATCCCAGGATCAAGATATGCATTGAACCAGAGAAAAAGACAAAGAACATTTGGGCAGGGGCTTTTCTGTCATGATGCCTCATCGCTAACATTTATTTCCTCAGAGATGTCTGCCTAACAACATCTTTATTTCCTTTTCGGTGCCAGTAACCCCATTTTGTCCATTGAAATATGAGATGAGATTTTGTTGATGTTCAGTCGCACAGTTGGGTCCGATCCTTTGCGACCCCATGGACCACTGCATGCCATGGACCCCATGGACCCCTCCACCATCCTCCACCACCCACGGAGGTTTATGCTCCCATAGAAAGAGAATGGTGGTGGTGGGGGGAGGACAGAGAAGGACTTCTTAAGAAGAGACTCAAAATTTCAAGTTGTTGTTTTGTACAATCTTTCCCAAAGATATTTCCTGAACTCTTTTATTGCTTGTTGTTGTTGTTGTTTTGGTCATGTTCCACCCAGAGCTGTGTCTTTTCTAGACTACAATTTGCTGGGGGATTCTGGACATTGTAATCCAAAAAGTAGCATTTCCACGTATCTAGACTTACCGCTAACAAAATCAAGGGGTGGGTAGAAAGATAAGGCAATGCATCTCTGTTGTGTATAAGAAAGTATGCCTTTAAACAATGTAACAGAATAACTACCAGCTGTAACTCTGTAACCTCCTGTATTAGGACGCGAGCTAATGTCCACCAGATGGCAATAGCGAGCGTCCAGCTCACATGGTTCCAATTCCACAAATACCTACAGCGCTGGAAGATTCCCGCCAACACTCACCTGGACAAGAAGGGCGAGACCAGAAATGACGTCACGCAGACAGTAGCCAATGGGCTACCAAGGAGCCACATTCAAATGTATAGCCTCTGTATATATTGAGCTGTTCGTCCACCATTACCACATGTTCCCCCGGACCACCATGCAATAAAGATGTGTTAAGCCAATCCTTCGGCTGTTCCTGTGTCTTGGTTCTCATACACTAAATTGGCGATGAGGATGGGATCAATGGACCCCCACGAGATCAAGACACACGCCGGTTTCGACATCAACAAGCCGGAAGATTGGGAGCTCTTCGAAATGGACTTCCAAAGCGCGCTGGTGGTGTCCGACATTACGGACGAAGGAAAGAAGAGGGCCATCCTCACCCGGATGCTGGGACGTGCCGCCATGAGAGTACTGGTGGACCTGGTTTCGCCGAAGAAGGTGAGCGAGGTGTCGGTCAAGCAGCTCCTGAAAGCGATGCGCGACCATTTCCAGCCCTCGGTCTCGATGTTTTCGGCTCGAGACGTGTTCTGGAAGAGAGTCCAAGCGCCTGGGGAGTCCATCGCAGCCTTTGCAGCGGCCCTCCGGTTGGCCGCCGGCCCTTGCAAGTGGGAGAACCTGGAAATCGCCCTCAGGGACCGCATGCTCTGTGGTCTCTGGGACGAAGAAGTTCAGCGAAAGCTGATGAACCAGGAGCCGCCCCCGACGCTGCATGAGGTCGTGAAGGCGGCGCAGGCTGCGGAAGCCACGAGGGCCAGACTCAAGGGGTTCAGGGAAAGGCCCCCACAATCCGATAAGGCAGCGAGCTCGGTGCACGCGGCCAGGCGAGCGCCACAATCCTCCACAGAGAGCAGCGAGGACAAGGACGTCCGGAAGGTATGGAAGGATGGATGACGATGTGACGGCTGTGGGGCGGCCCACGACCGCGCCAAGTGCCCGTTCCGGAAGGCTGAGTGCCAGAACTGTGGACGTCGAGGGCACATAGCCAAGGTTTGCAGACGGCGGCGCGGGGACCAGAGAGGCTCGACAGACCGCCCACCGAGATTCCAGGAAGGCACCCGGCCCTCGAGGAAGCAGGACGGCGTGGGCCACATCTCCGACGGCAGCGACGACGACGCCCCAGTTCACAGCGTGTCGTTAGGACACCCCCGTTACTTTGTTGAGGTACTGGTGCAAGGGCCCCCCATTAGAATGGAGATAGACTCGGGGTCTTCATATTCAATCATTTCCCAGAGGGAGTTTTTGGGAATTTCCCCCAACTTGCGGCCCAGGCTCAAAGTGCTGAGGTCCATGCTGCGGGACGTACAGGGAAATAGCATTCCGGTGTTGGGGGTTGGAAAATTCAAGGTCCAGTACAAGCGGCACGCCGCGGAACTGCCCCTGGTTGTCCTCAAGGGGGGAAGCTGTAGCCTTCTCGGGACTCAATGGTTTAAGCCCCTGGGTTTGTTCATCGGGGGGGTGCATGCCGTTGGGACTGACCCTATACAAGAGGTGTGTGACGCGCACCCCGAAGTATTCAAGAAGGGACTCGGAAAATTCAAGGGACCCCCAGTTGCGTTTGACCTGGACCCGGACGTCCGCCCAATAAGACTCAAACCGCGCAGAGTGCCTTTTGCACTCAAGGACAAGATAGAGGCGGAACTGGACAAATTGGTGGGCCAGGGGATTCTTGTTCCTGTTGATTCCGCGGAGTGGGAAACACCGATTGTAACAGTGCTGAAGGCCAACGGGGAGGTTCGCATATGCGCAGATTACAAATGCACCATTAATAAGGCGATACGCCCAAATGCGTATCCGGTACCGGTGATCAGCCACCTGTTGGCCAGGTTACATGGTGGGAGGTGCTTTGCAAAACTTGACCTGGCACAAGCATATCAGCAGCTTTCGGTAACCCCAGCTGCGGCTGCTGCGCAGACGATAGTCACTCATAAGGGGGCGTTCCAGGTCACGCGCCTACAGTTTGGCGTGAACTCGGCGCCAGGTATCTTCCAATCGCTCGTGGAACGCCTCTTAAAGGGGCTAGAGGGGGTCTTACCATACTTTGATGACGTGTTGATAACGGGGGGAGAGCGAATCTGAATTGGCTGGGAGATTAGACAAAGTGCTGACGATATTCGAAAAGGCGGGGTTGAGGCTGCGGAAAGACAAATGCGTCTTCTTCGCCACAGAGGTTGAGTTCTTGGGTTTCCGGGTAACCCCTGCAGGAATCAAGCCCTCCAAATCAAAGGTGGCCGCCATTCAAAATGCTCCTCGCCCCACCTCCAAGCCCGAATTGCAGTCGTTCCTGGGGCTCCTAAACTTCTACCATTCCTTCCTGCCTCGGAAGGCATCGGTGGCGGAGCCGCTTCACAAGCTTCTAAAAAAGGACGAGGCATGGAAATGGGGCGAGAGCCAAGAGAAAGCGTTCAATGACCTGAAAAAACTCCTAGCCTCAGACGCCATACTAACCCATTTTGACCCCAAGAAACCAGTAGTCCTGATATGTGATGCGTCCCCAGTGGGGGTGGGGGCGGTTCTGTGCCATGTGATGGAAAACGGGTGGGAGGCTCCGGTGGCGTTCTACTCCAGGTCCCTGTCTCAGGCAGAGCGAAATTACGCACAGACAGACAGGGAAGCGTTAGCGATAATCGCTGGGACCAAAAAGTTCCATGATTTCCTCTATGGCCGCCCGTTTACCATCGTGACTGACCACAAGCCCCTGCTAGGCATTTTTACCGCAGACAAGCCCATGCCGCAGATTCTGTCCCCTAGGATGCTCAGGTGGGCCATTTTTTTAAACGCATATCAGAACGCGCTGGTGTATCGCCCTGGAAAGGACATAGGCCATGCGGACGCCCTGTCGAGGTCACCCCTTCCCCACACAAGCGGCCACGTGTGCGAGGTGGAGCAAGACCACCAAGTGCTCATGATAGAGGTCTTGGATTCAACCCCCGTGTTGCCCGCAGAGATCGCCAAGGCGACAGGCAAGGATAAGACGTTGGCCCTGGTTAGTTCTTGGGTGCAGAAAGGGTGGCCAACGTCCCCCCCAGCGACGGAGTTTGCCCCGTTTTTTCGGAAAAAGCTAGAATTGTCCTTAGAGAGGGGGTGCCTCCTGTGGGGCCAGCAAGTAGTTGTCCCTGAATCCCTGAGAGCGAGGGTGCTCAAACTGCTGCACGTCAGCCACCCTGGAATTGTCCGCTCCAAGGCGTTGGCCAGGAGCTACTTCTGGTGGCCTCAGTTGGACGCCGATATCGAGCACATGGTGGGCACTTGCGCGAGCTGCCAGAGCTCCCGGCCCGAAGAAGCTCGTCTTCCGCACAGGGAATGGGACACGGCAAAGGGGCCGTGGTCCCGCGTGCACATTGACTTTGCGGACCCTTTCAGAGGATCTCTTTTTCTCCTCATAGTGGATGCTTACTCCAAGTGGCTGGAGGTTCTCCCGGTTGCGAACACCTCCTCAGCCACAACTGTTAAACATTTGCGGAGGGTGTTCAGCACGTTCGGCATACCAGACACCCTTATTAGCGATAACGCTAGTTGTTTCACGTCCGCTGAGTTTAGGGCATTCACCGAGATCAACGCCATCCGGCACATCACCTCCGCACCTTTCCACCCGGCGACAAATGGCCAGGTGGAACGCCTCATGCGTACCACCAAAGACGCGCTGAGGCGCATGGGCCCCGGGGATTTAAACCTGCAGTTGTGTCAGTTTTTACTAGGATACAGAGTCACCCCCCTTGCGTCAGGGTACTCACCCGCAGAACTCCTAATGCGCAGGAAGCTGACTACGATACTGACCAGGCTAGACCCCTCTAGGGTGGAGGACACTGGAAGGAACATCAGGGGAGCGGGCACGAAGAGTTTTGAGATAGGCGCCCCGGTTCATTGCAGGAACTACGCTAGCGCAGGGCCGGCCTGGGTTCCGGGCGTAGTCATTGGGCAGACAGGCCCCGTGTCGTATTGCGTAGAGACCAGCACAGGTCTACTCTGGAGGCGACACGCAGACCAACTCCGGCGCCGGATCTCCAAAGACCAGGGCGCTGACAGCGCAGAAAAGGATTCAACATTAGGGTTCTCCCCCACCCGTTCAGCCCAAGGGGGAGGAGAGGGGGGCCGGTGGCCCCCACCACGGGGGGGAGGGAAGGCGTTTGTCCCCGTAGATATCCTGTCGGATACCCCCATAGATTCCCCAGTAGATGAGTTTGAGTTTGAGTTACAAAACTGGGGGGGTTTTCAGAGTGGTCCCCCACCCATCCAAGCGAGGAGAGGGGTTTTGCGTTAGCCCCCAGTGCCCCCGGTTTTCCCACAATGGAGTTCCGCCCTACCCCAAAAGCCGCGAAACCACGGCAAGTCGCTAACGAGTGTCCCTCTCCCATTGCAGGACAAGAGCCCAGGGAACAAAGAAGCGATAGCGCCCCCGGGACAAGCCAGCCAGCCTTGCGCCCAAAACGCGTTTGCAATAAACCATATTGGATGAGAGACTTCGTCTCATCCTAGGGGGGAGGGATGTTGTGTATAAGAAAGTATGCCTTTAAACAATGTAACAGAATAACTACCAGCTGTAACTCTGTAACCTCCTGTATTAGGACGCGAGCTAATGTCCACCAGATGGCAATAGCGAGCGTCCAGCTCACATGGTTCCAATTCCACAAATACCTACAGCGCGGGAAGATTCCCGCCACCACTCACCTGGACAAGAAGGGCGTGACCAGAAATGACGTCACGCAGACAGTAGCCAATGGGCTACCAAGGAGCCACATTCAAATGTATAGCCTCTGTATATATTGAGCTGTTCGTCCACCATTACCACATGTTCCCCTGGACCACCATGCAATAAAGATGTGTTAAGCCAATCCTTCGGCTGTTCCTGTGTCTTGGTTCTCATACACTAAAATCTCTCTTTTGATTCTCCCAGTAGTTTGTGTAAGAGAGAAAAGGGCCCCATTCTCCCATATAATGGCTATACTAATAGCCTGTGTTTTGTGGGTAGATCTTAAGGGAGACAAGCCACTCTAGCGGCTCTGAATTTTTCACTCACTTTGTTGTTTTTACCCACAAATTTGAAGACTGGGACCTGAAAGTGTTTGGCAAGATGGTCCTTCGATGTGTATTGCTTCACAGATTCATCCGAAACACAGCTGGAAAAAGAGAGAATGAGAAATGTTAATGGTTTTCCCAGACAGTAGAAACAGCCAAATACCGTATACCCAGAGAGAACAGGAGATGAAAGTTGGCTATTAGTATCTTTGAGTGTGATGGTATGGCATCCACCAGCAACGACATGAAAACAGGACAGAACAATAGCATTGTCAGAAATTTTGAAAAGCCCCAAACAGCAAAGAAAGACCTTTGTCAGATTTCACTTGCCTTGTATCTTTCTTTGCACACCCACACCTACTCCTCTTGCTAGCTGAGGGGTTTGCTAACATTTTGCATCCTTATCCTCACTTCACCTTTTTGAGCTGTGATGCACAGATAATACAGAGCTGACTAAAGCATATATTAGCATTTCTTCCCAACAGGAGAAGGGTGTTTTCTTATCTTGAGTTGGGAAAGTTAACAGGAAAAAGCTAATAATTTAACCAACATTTGGTGGGCTTAAAAATCTAATTCACTAAGGTTGTGACCAGATGGGCATTTAGATTGCTATATGGTCTGCTGGGGGATGAGCTGGCTTGCTCCATTTTCTGATGATCACATAAAACAATCACTGGAACGAACCAGCTCTGCCTCTTCCCATAATGTTTCCACCCAAACCTTGCTTGGTCTCCATCAGGGACT
The DNA here is from genome assembly GCA_035047305.1 of Bradypodion pumilum. Taxonomy (NCBI): domain Eukaryota; kingdom Metazoa; phylum Chordata; class Lepidosauria; order Squamata; family Chamaeleonidae; genus Bradypodion; species Bradypodion pumilum. The sequence goes on along the minus strand of JAWDJD010000003.1, from coordinate 257,460,165 downwards.
TCCACTTCTTTGGTGGGAGTAGGTTTGGTCAGTTTCAGTTCATTTCCAGTGCCTGCAATCACTGAAAATGAACCAAAACGTCAACTGCAAAGGCTATCAAGACCCTTTCTACTGTCAATTTGTCATATAGTCAACTGGCTTAGGAAGTGAACTGCTTCAGAAATTTGACAAATTAAACTTATTCATTGTTCTTCTATGGAGGGATAGAGAAAGTAACAACATTTTAAAGCAGGGGTTCCCAACCTAAGGTCCATGGGCCGGATCCAGCCCAAAGTGCCATTTCATGTGGCCCCTACTCCTCCAAGGGCATTCAAGAAACAAAATGGCCACTCCTTTGAAGCTGTTGGGACAAAATGGCCAACCAATCCTGCAGGCAGGGCAAAATGGCCATCTGGCCCTTGAAGCTGACTGAAAGAGCATGACCCAGTCCCTGGCTTGAAAAGGTTGGGTACCCCTGCTTTAAAGACTCTATTAAAGCAGGATAGATGTGCTATATCACTTACAAAAGAAATTAAAACTTCCTCCTGGAAGTGGGAAGATCCAGGAGGGGGAATGAGGTGCACACACGCACATGCATGCACACACGCACACACACACACACACGCGTGCACACACACACCTTTTCTTTGACTTGTGTTAAAAGTCTGGTCATGAATCTGCCTGTAGCTGAATCCCTCACCATAAAAGACAACATTCCTCAGGAAATGTTTTGTGGGATCAAAAATATTGCAAATCCCATCTACCTGCACAAATATGGAATCAATCCTGCAAGATCATTGAAATATGATGAGAAGGAAAGGATTATAATTAAATTTGTCAGAATATGAGAGGATGAAGAACATTAGGCAGATTTTCCCAACATAATCTCAGAACTAAAGATACACGGTATCATAGAAAATCCCACCACCATCATTTTTTGAATTTTATTTTATTTTATTTTTGCATTTCTATACCGCCCACTCAGGTACAACCCGACTCAGAGCAGTTCAACAGCATAATCTAAAAACACAAAATATACAATTTCAATAAAACTAGCATAAAAACATACAAAAGATAAAAACACTTACCGTATTTTCCGGCATATAAAACGACTGGGCATATAAGACAACCCCCAACTTTTCCAGTTAAAATATAGTTTGGAATATACTTGCCGTATAAGACTACCTCTCTTCCAATGCACACCAAATAAAAATTAACCCACACTCAACCCGAAGACGCGCAGCCCTCCAAGTTGAATGGGCAGGTTCTGGTGGAGAGCCAATCTACGCTCACGTTCTCCTCCTCGAGGTACAGGAAGATGTGTGCAGCTTGCTTCCCCTTGCTTCATACTCCCCGCACAGAGCAGGGACTCGGCTGCGGCACTGTTGTGTTCTGTAAAGCTGTGCCTTTAACAATGTACCTTAGCCATGTGTTAACAATGTAACCTTTCTGTGTGCAACATTATAACCTTCAGCTGTATCAATGTAAACCTGATAAGGGGACGCGAGCTAGTGACCACTAGATGGCAATAGCGAGCGTCCAGCTCTCATGGCTCAGATTCACCTGGATCAGCAGCGCGGGAAGATTCCCCGCCACCTCTTCACCTGGTCAAGAAGGGCGTGACCTCCTAGACGTCACGCAGGCAGCAACCAATAGTCTGTCGCCGAGCCACATTCAAATGTATAGCCAGCTGTATATATTGAGCTACCCATCCGCCATTACCACATGTTCCTCCGGATCATCATGCAATAAACCTGTGTTAAGCCAACCCTTCGGCTGTTTCATTGTCCTTGGTCCCTTACACTAAATTGGCGACGAAGGTGGGATATGGCAGCCCACGGGACCAAGACATGCGCCGGTTTCGAAATCAGGAAACCGGGCGACTGGGAGATCTTCGAGATGGACTTCCAGGCAGCACTGATTGAGTCCGAAGTCACGGAAGAGGCAAAGAAAAGGGCCATCTTCACCAGGATGCTCGGACAAGAAACCAAAAGGACCTTGGTGGATCTGATTGCACCGAGGAGGGTGAGCGAATTCAAGGCCAAGGAACTCATGCAGATGCTGCGTGAGCACGTCCGGCCCGCCACGGCGATGTTTCCCGCTCGGAGTGCGTTCTGGAGGCGAGTCCAAGCGCCCGGGGAGACGGTCGCCGCATTCGTGGCGGCCCTGCGGCTGGCGGCCGGCCCGTGCAAATGGGAGAATGCCGAAATCACCCTCCGGGACTGTGTGCTGTGCGGCCTGAATGACGCCGAAACCCAGCGCACATTAATGAACCAAGAGCCACCTCCCGCGTTGCAGGAGGTCGTCAGAGCGGCCCAGGCCGCGGAAGCTACAAAGGCTGGGGTCCAAGAACTCCAGGACTGGCGGCCAAAGTCGAGCAAGGCAGAGACTCCGGTACAGGCGGCCCGGCGAGCTTCGAGGTCGTCCACAGAGAGCAGCGACGACGAGGACGTCCGGAGGGTCCGGAAAGAGAGCCGGCGGTGCGACAGCTGTGGAGCGGCCCACGACCGCGTAAAGTGCCCGTTTCGGAAGGCCGAGTGCCACAACTGCGGCCGCCGCGGGCACATCGCCAAGGTGTGCAGGAAGAGGCGTGAGACCCGGAGGAGCTCAGCAGACCGTTCCGCGGGACAAGACCGCTCAACGAGACCCAAGGACGGCGCTCAGGCCACGCGGAAGCAGGACGGCGTGGGCCGCATCTCCGACGGCAGCGAGGACGACGCCCCAGTGTTCAGCGTGTCTGCAGGACACCCCCGCTACTTTGTTGAGGTACTAGTCCAAGGGGTTCCCATTAGGATGGAAATTGACTCGGGGTCCTCATATTCAATCATTTCCCAGAGGGAGTTCTTGGGAATTGCCCCCCACAAGCGACCCAAGCTCAAAGCGTTGAGGTCCACACTACGGGACGTGCAAGGGAACAGCATTCCAGTGCTGGGGGTTGGAGAATTTCAGGTTAAATTCAAGAAGCACGCCGCGTCCCTCCCCCTAGTCGTGCTTAAAGGGGGAGATTGCAGCCTCCTCGGAACTCAATGGTTCCAGCCCCTGGGTTTGTTTATTGGGGGGTGCACGCCGTTGGGATGCACGCCGTTGGGACTGATCCAATTCAGGAGGTGTGCGAGGCGCACCCCGAAGTTTTCAAAAAAGGACTGGGGAAATTCAAGGGGCCCCCAGTGACATTCGACCTGGACCCGGAGGTCCGCCCAATTCGTCTTAAACCACGCCGGGTGCCGTTCGCACTTAAGGACAAGATAGAGGCGGAACTGGACAAATTGGTGGGCCAGGGAATCCTTGTGCCTGTTGATTCTGCGGAGTGGGAAACTCCAATTGTAACCGCACTAAAGGCCAATGGGGAGGTCCGCATATGCGCCGACTACAAGTGCACCATCAACAAGGCGATCCGCCCGAATGCATATCCGGTGCCGGTAGTCAGCGATCTGCTGGCCAGGTTACATGGGGGAAAGTGTTTCGCTAAGCTCGACTTAGCACAGGCCTACCAGCAGCTTACGGTGTCCCCTGCTGCAGCTGCTGCGCAGACCATAGTCACCCATAAGGGGGCGTTCCAGGTGACGCGCCTCCAGTTCGGCATGAATTCGGCGCCTGGAATTTTCCAGTCACTCGTGGAACGCCTCCTGAAGGGGCTGGAGGGGGTGTTGCCTTATTTTGATGACGTGTTAATAACGGGGGGGAGTCGGGTCGAATTGGCCAAGAGGTTGGGGAAGGTCCTGACAATATTCGAAAAAGCGGGGCTGAGACTGCGAAAGGACAAATGCGTCTTCTTCGCAACCGAGGTTGAGTTCCTAGGGTTTTGTGTGACTCCTGAGGGGATAAAACCATCCAAATCCAAGGTGGCAGCCATTAAGAAAGCCCCCCGCCCCACCTCCAAGCCCGAGCTGCAGTCGTTCCTAGGGCTGCTCAACTTTTACCACTCCTTCCTCCCCTGGAAGGCAGCGGTGGCTGAACCGCTACACAAACTGCTAAAAAAAGACCAGGCATGGAAGTGGGGCGATGACCAAGAAAGGGCATTTAGCGAGCTAAAAAACCTCCTAGCGTCCGATGCCATCCTGACCCACTTCAACCCCAAACGCCCGGTAGTTCTGACCTGTGATGCATCCCCGGTGGGGGTGGGGGCGGTGCTGTGCCACGTGCTGGAAGACGGAAGGGAGGCCCCGATAGCATTTTACTCCAGGTCCCTGTCCCAAGCGGAGAGAAACTACGCACAGACAGACAGGGAGGCACTAGCAATAGTTGCGGGGACGAAAAAATTTCACGATTTTCTGTATGGCCGCCCCTTCACCATTGTAACGGACCACAAGCCCCTGCTAGGCATTTTTACCGCAGATAAGCCCACCCCACAGATCCTGTCCCCAAGGATGCTCAGGTGGGCCATTTTTCTCAACGCGTACCAGCACGCGTTGGTCTACCGGCCCGGGAAAGAGATCAGCCATGCGGACGCTCTATCAAGGTCCCCCCTCCCCCTGACGCCCAGCCAGGTGAGCAAGGGGGAGCGGGATCATCAGGTTCTTATGATAGAGGTGCTGGATTTGCCCCCCGTAATGCCCGCCGACATTGCCAAAGCGACAGAGAAGGACAAGACGTTAGCGGCAGTTAGCTCCTGGGTGCAGAAAGGGTGGCCGGCGTCCTCCCCAGCGGAGAAGTTCGCCCCATTTTTCAGGAAAAAGCTAGAGCTGTCCCTAGAGAGGGGGTGCCTCTTGTGGGGGCAGCGGGTGGTGATTCCCACTTCCCTTCGGCCGCGGGTGCTCAAACTGCTGCACGTCAGCCACCCCGGCATCGTGCGATCCAAGGCGCTGGCCCGGAGTTACTTCTGGTGGCCCCAGCTGGACGCCGACATCGAGCACATGGTTGGCACTTGTGAAAGTTGCCAATGCTCCAGACCAGAGGAGGCCCGCCTTCCCCACAGGGAATGGGACACGGCAAAGGGGCCGTGGTCCCGGGTGCACGTTGATTTCGCGGGCCCGTTCAGAGGCACCCTGTTCCTTCTTGTAGTGGACGCCTTCTCCAAGTGGTTGGAGGTTATCCCAGTCACGAGCACCTCCTCGGCCCAGACCATTAGGCATTTGCGGAGGCTCTTTTCCACGTTCGGCATACCTGACACATTAATTAGCGACAACGCTAGTTGTTTCACGTCCTCCGAGTTTAGGGCATTCATGGAGATTAACGCCGTTCGGCACATCACCTCCGCCCCGTTTCACCCAGCCACCAATGGCCAAGTAGAGCGCCTCGTCCGCACCACGAAGGACGCGTTGCGGCGCATGGGCCCCGGGGATCTGAACCTACAAGTGTGCCAGTTTCTGCTAGGGTACAGGGCGACCCCGTTGGCGTCAGGATACTCCCCCGCAGAGCTCTTAATGCGTAGGAAACTGACCACCATCCTTACTAGGCTAGACCCCACGAGGGTAGAGGACAAAGGAAGGAACATTGGGCTAGAGGCCACAAAGAGTTTCAGTGTAGGCGCCCCCGTGCATTGCAGGAATTACGCCAGCACGGGCCCAGCCTGGGTACCGGGCGTAGTTGTGGAGCAAACCGGCCCCGTGTTGTACCGCGTGGAAACCAGCACAGGGCTCCTGTGGAGGCGGCACGCGGACCAGCTCCGACGCAGGGTCTCCGATGAGCAGGGCACAGACCAAACAGAGGAAAAATCAGCGTTAGGGTTCTCCCCACCCGTTCAGCCCAAGGGGGAGGGAAAGGGGGCCGTGGGTCCCCACCAAGGGGGGAGGAGGATGTTCTCGTAGATATCCTAGGGGATCTTTCTGAGGAGGAGGAGGAACCCGACCCCATACATATCTCGCGGAATGTCCCCACAAATGCGGATACCCCTACTGAGTTAGATTTTGATTTTCAGAACCGGGGGGGGGGGGTTTCGGAGTGGTCCCCCACCCGTCCAAGCGAGAAGAGGGGTTTTTCGTTAGCCCCGATTGCCCCCGGTCTGCCCACAATGGAGTTCTTCCCTTCCCCTAAGGCTGCCAGACCGCGGCAAGCCACTAACGAGTCTCCCTCTCCCATTTCAGGACAAGGGCCAGGGAACAAAGAAGCAGTAGCGCCCCCGGGGGGGGGCAGCCCTCTTCACGGCCCAAACGCACATGCAACAAGCCATCTTGGCTGAGAGACTTCGTCTCATCCTAGGGGGGAGGGATGTTGTGTTCTGTAAAGCTGTGCCTTTAACAATGTACCTTAGCCATGTGTTAACAATGTAACCTTTCTGTGTGCAACATTATAACCTTCAGCTGTATCAATGTAAACCTGATAAGGGGACGCGAGCTAGTGACCACTAGATGGCAATAGCGAGCGTCCAGCTCTCATGGCTCAGATTCACCTGGATCAGCAGCGCGGGAAGATTCCCCGCCACCTCTTCACCTGGTCAAGAAGGGCGTGACCTCCTAGACGTCACGCAGGCAGCAACCAATAGTCTGTCGACAAGCCACATTCAAATGTATAGCCAGCTGTATATATTGAGCTACCCATCCGCCATTACCACATGTTCCTCCGGATCATCATGCAATAAACCTGTGTTAAGCCAACCCTTCGGCTGTTTCATTGTCCTTGGTCCCTTACACTAAAGGCACCCCCCACCATATGCGCCGGACATATGAAGCAAGGGGAAACAAGCTGCAGTTAAGTACCTGTCCTATAAGATGACCCCCGACTTTGGCACAGATTTTTCAGGGTTAAAAAGTAGTCTTATACGCCAGAAAATACAGTAGTTAAATTCACCCATCCCTATCAATAAAGAAGGGAGGGGAAGAGATCACTAAACTGGATTAGGCTATAAGATAGTGGGCGGGGCCCACATTCCCATCGGGGCCCCACACCTGCCCTGCCTGCTAGGTTTTCAGACCTTTCCTGAAGGGCAGCAATTCTGTCTGTAACCTTAGCTCTATCGGCAGGAGGTTCCATAGGGCTGGTGCGGACACGGAGAAGGCCCTCCTTCGTGTGCTAGAGAGGTGAGCCCCTCTAGCTGATGGTACCATTAGAGAGCCTCTCAGGTCCACCCTGGTTAGATGGACAGACATTCTTGGGGCGATGTGGTCTCTTAGGTAACCTGGACCACTACCATGTAGGGCTTTAAAGGTCAAAACCAGCACCTTAAATTGCACCCAGAGGCGAACCGGTAGCCAGTGCAGCTCCCGGAGCAGTGGTGAGGTGCGGGCATAATGTCCACATCCCATCACCACCCGGACAGCCGCATTCTGGACCAGTTGTAGCCTCCTAATGGTCGTCAAGGGCAGCCCCTTGTAGAGTGCATTACAATAATCTAGACTGGAGGTGACCAGTGCACAAGTGACCATGAGTAAGGAGACCCGGTCTAGGAGTGGGCACAACTGGAGAATTACTCGAAGTTGAGCAAAAGCCTTCCTGGCCACGACCGCCACCTGATCTTCAAGCCGCAGTTGTGAATCCAGGAGGACACCCAAGTTGTGCACCAGGTCTATCTGAGGCAACACAACCCCATCCAGGACTAAAGGTGGAAGGTCTCCGGATAACACAGGACCCCTGACCCATAGCCACTCAGTTGAAATTACAGTATTTCACAATTGCATAACCTTTCTTGGGTAAAACTGCTGTCCTGCAACCAAAACGTTGGAAGTTTGATCCTGACCAGGGCTCAAGGTTGACTCAGCCTTCCATCCCTCTGAGGTTGGTAAAATGAGTACCCAGCATGTTGGGGACAAAATGCTAATTAACTTGTGAACTGCCCAGAGAATGCACTAAGTGATGTGGGACGGTATATAAAGTGGGATTGCTTTGCTTTGCTTCATGACAAAGTTGACTTCTCTATGAATCCTTGTACATTTGTCTTGCATTTCAAATGATAAACCTCAAGACATGTGAAGACTTAGACTAAAGCAGGGGTGCCCAAACTATGGCCCATGGGCCGGATATGGCCCACGATGCCAATTCATCAGGCCTGCAGCACCCTCACCACTCCCGGACGTGGACAGGGGACACACCCGGCAATGCACATGGGTGTCCAGAACCACTCCAGGGAGTGGTTCCGGATGCCCCTGAGCATGTGCAAACACATCCACGCCACTCCTGGAAGTGGATGGGGACATCTCTACACATACGCAAATGTGCCTGCACCATTTCTGGGAGTTACATGGGCCCATTTGTGCATGCATAGGGTATCCAGAACCGTTCCCAGAAGTGGTTCCAGATGCGCATGCACAAACACACCTGCTTCTGGGGGCGTTGTCAGGCCTGCTCAGCTGTTTCAGGGGCATGGTTAGGCCCCCGGCGCAAAATGTTTGGCACCCCCCTGGACTAGAGTCTTACAGATGCTTTGTTGGATGTTTGATGGATATAGAGTTGTCATTTCACACCGCTCCAGTAAAACAGGCTTTGTTTTGAACAATGGTAGAAGAACCATACTGGAGGAGGCCACAAGACCAATCTAGTCCAGCATCCTGTTTCCAGCATGGGCTACCAGATGACCCAATGGGACAAGCAGAACTGGATAGCAATGTTGCTTTCTTGTTCACGTTCCCCAGAAATTGGTATTGAGAACAGGTTTCCTACAGCCATCACGATTAGTAGTTATCAATAGATTATTGTCTTATACTTTTTATAAAATTGATTAAAAAAACCTGGAAAATAAAGTCTATCTGAAAAGAGGCAACAATGGAAGCAATCAGGGTGCATGCTTTAGAATGCACTGTCTCAGGCCATAAAGGGGGCCCCTTAATGGCTCTTTCTTTTCTCTACCATGAGAATTATTATGTTTATTTGAACTTGAGATTTAATGATTTATGATTCCAACAAATAAATGATTAAAACAGCTACTTTGAAACATTTTCATCAATTAGACAAGATTTCTGACCCATTATCTTCTCTTGGGTTTCAATCAACATGATGAGGTTTCTGATTAATTCAGAGTTATAATGAGTATAGACTAATTCAAAGAAAACAGACCGGTGATTGAAAATATCATCCCCTTAATTGGGGGAGCCATAGATACAATGCTGAGGATATAAATATGCCACATGTCAGAATTAATGGGTATGTTTTGCTGCTATTTCTCAGCAGACAGTCTTTACAAAGTGAAAAACATCTGTTTTTGTGGTGAATTACATCCCCCATTTTTTCTCCAACAATCTAATCTCAGGAATGTGAACTTTGACTATTATAAAAACTGTTGTAAAAAGGAAAAGAGAAAGGAAAAAATCACAGGCATTGACTACTATAGCATGTGATCTCCTGGATAGAGCACCCTTTAATATTTGGGTTCTATAAAATAGCTCATGAACTATTTGTACATGGTGTACAGGGGGAAAAGAGAAGTGCTTATTGGCTAGAACTGTATTCAGGGCTGAAATCACTGCCACTGGAATGTACCTCCTTAATTTATTAGCAAGTGAGGGGAGAGTAACATGGAGATAATTCTGTATCTATCACCACCATGTATAACATTTCCCTACATAAGGGATCTGTGCAAAGGTCATGTGGTACTTGTCCCAGTTCCTACATCCTGTTGATCCTCTTTTCAGGTGTTTTTTAAACCCTGCAGCCATCGCCACCACATTCAAGATGCCATACAGCAAGATGAATGCATGCTCCAAACAAGGTACCACTTAGTTCATGGCTTGAAAAAGAGATCTTACAGATGCTTTACTATGCTTTGTGACAGAGAGAAAAAAGCAGATCTCTTGACCAAACCATTAGCCAAGGATTAGCCTGAGAAGCCATGAGCCAAGATGGCACTTGGGGTTCTTGCATGTAAGATTGAGAAGGGATTTTGAAAAAGACAATAAATTCGCACACTTCTCCTTTAACACTGGATGTCGGTGGGGGGGGGGGGGTCTGTATCTGCCACTAAACTTGGAGGGCTTCTTCCATGCTTCAGGGTCCTTGAGATCACTCTTTCCTTCCTGTTGCTTGCTTTGTTAGCCAGCTTTCCTCCCTACTTCATTTTCTATTCTCTGTAGCTGAAAAATTTGAAGTGGTAGCTGTGTTAGTCTGTGCAAGCATATCAAGGAGTAAACAAAACAAAAATTGGACCTAGGTTGGGACTAACTCATATTGATAAGGCAAATTTATTTTTTAAATTTTTTTATTAGTTAGATTTCTTCACCGCCCACTCGGCCGAGGCCGACTCAGGGCGAGGCAGTGAAGGAAATAAAATTCAAATCACATTTTATGTGTGACAAATACTTTGTGGTGCAGTGGTTAGAACAGAGGTGCCCAAACTACAGCATGTGGACCAGATCTGGCATGTGGTGCCAAATCATCTGGCTTGCGCCATGCGCCAGTCTTGCCACTCCTGGAAGTGGAAGTAAAATGTGCGCACGCATGCGCAAAACACTGTCATAAATGACCTGCGGCTGTCAAAAACATGTTTACGGCAGTTGCGGGTCATTTATGGCAGTGTTTTGTGTATGCACATTTCACTTCCGCTTCCGGTGGGAGGAACCACGCGACCGGCCTGCTCAACCATGTGACTGGCCCATGGCCCAAAAAGTTTGGGCACTCCTACGTTAGAGTATCAAACTCTGGTGAAAAAGAAGAATCTGACTTAAGTCTTCTCCCCCCCCCCCCCAGCCACAAAGCTTGTTGGATTATCTTGGGTCAATCTCAAATGCTCTGTTTGATTTCCCCAGCTTGTTTTTGAGAAGAATCATGTAGACAGAACTGAGCCATTTAAAAAACTGGATAAAGTTAAAAGTGAAATAAATGAACTGAGAGTAGGACTAGTGCCATAACATAGTCCTGACTCCTAAGAAGCTTTGGAGAAAACTTGTGCAACTTCAGCCTACCAAGCCAACAACCCTACATTGTGGTCAGAGCCTAGGGGGGAAAAACACTCTCCTTGGCAACAGCTATCAGAATACGCCTGCCATGATGACCAAGAGAGCATGGAAGTTTGAATAAATAACCTTTTCACCCTCTGCTGGCCTGCCAGCCAATTGACAAAATTCTTTGATTTTGGTGTTGCTAACAGGCAGCAAACCCAAGCTTTTTATCATGCCTCTAGTAGCTGATATATACACACTATGAGTTGATGGGGGTGGGGGATTGATCATAAGAGAACTCTGCTGCTTAGATTTTGAGGTTACAATCATTGTAGTCTTGCAGGACTAGAACTGTTTTACAGCTTTGATGCTTATAGCTCAGTCCCAAGTATGTTTGTTGTTGTTGTTCAGTCACACAGTCGATTGCAACCCTTTGTGACTCTGTGGACCATTGTCCTCCAGGCACCCCTATCCTCCACCATCCTCCTCAGCCAACCCAGCTCTGTGCCCATTGCATCTACAATACCATCCAGCCATCTCAGTTTTGGCCTCCCCCTTTTTCTTTTGCCCTCCACCTTTCCCAGCATCAAAGTTTCTCAAGTGAATCCTCTCTTCTCATTTGATGTCCAAAGTACTTCAGCTTCATTTTTACTATTTGACCTTCTAAGGAGCAGTCATGGTTGATTTCTTCTAGCATCAACCTATTTGTTCTCCTCACTGTCCAGGGTACTCTCAAAACTCTCCTCCAACACCACATTTTAAAGGCATATATTCTTCTGCACTCAGATTTTGTTGTGTTTGGAATATTGTGCCTTTAAGAATGTAACACTCGAATGAGTGGATATAATAATCACCAGCTGTAACACTGTAACCTTCTGTATCAGGACGCGAGCTAGTGACCACTAGGGGCAATAGCGAGCGCCCAGCTCACATGGTTCCAATTCCCCAAATACCTACAGCGCGGGAAGATTCCCGCCATCACCTCACCTGGACAAGAAGGGCGTGACGGGGAATGACGTCACGCAGACAGTAGCCAATGGGCTATCGAGGAGCCACATTCAAATGTATAGCCACAGTATATATTGAGCTGTTCATCCGCCATTACCACATGTTCCCCCGGACCATCATGCAATAAAGATGTGTTAAGCCAACCCTTCGGCTGTTCTATTGTCTTGGTTCTCATACACTAAATTGGCAACGAAGGTGGGATAATGGATCCCCACGGAATCAAGACAACGCAGGCCGGTTTCAACATCAACAAACCGGAAGAATGGGAGCTGTTCGAGATGGACTTCCAAAGCGCACTGATGGTGTCCGACATCTCAGACGAGGGGAAGAAGAGGGCCATTCTCATCAGGATGCTCGGGTTTCCCGCCATGAAGGTATTGGTGGACCTGGTGTCTCCGAAGAAGGTGAATGAAGTGCCGGTCAAGCAGCTCCTGAAAGCGATGCGCAACCATTTCCAGCCCTCAGTTTCAATGTTTTTGGCTTGGGACGCGTTCTGGAAGAGAGTCCAAGCGCCTGGTGAGTCCGTGGCTGCCTTCGCAGCGGCCCTCCGTTTGGCCGCCGGCCCATGCAGGTGGGAGAACCTGGAAATCGCCCTCAGGGACCGCATGCTGTGCGGCCTGTGGGACGAGGAGGTTCAGCGAAAGCTGATGAACAAGGAGCCGCCCCCGACGCTGCAAGAGGTCGTGAAGGAGGCGCAGGCGGCGGAAGCCACGAGGGCCGGGGTTAAGGGGTTCAGAGCAAGACCCCCACAACCCGACAAGGCAGCGGGCTCGGTGCAAGCGGCCAGGCGGGCACCACACTCCTCCACGGAGAGCAGCGAGGACGAGGACATCCGGAAGGTGCGGAAGGATGGCCGGTGTTGCGATGGCTGCAGGGCGCTTCATGACCGCATCAAGTGCCCGTTCAGGAAGGCCGAGTGCCACAACTGTGGGCGCCGAGGCCACATAGCCAAGGTCTGCAGACGGCGGTGCAGAGACCAGAGAGGCTCAACAGACCGCTCACCGAAAGGCCAAGAAGGCGTCCGGCCCTCGAGGAAGCAGGACGGCGTGGGCCGCATCTCCGACGACAGCGACGACAACACGGCAGTCCACAGCGTGTCCTTAGGACACCCACAATATTTTGTTGAGGTACTGGTGCAAGGGGTCCCTGTTAAGATGGAGATAGACTCGGGTTCCTCATATTCCATCATTTCCCAGAGGGAGTTTTTGGGAATTTCCCCCAAGCTCAAAGCACTGAGGTCTACGCTGCGGGACGTGCAGGAGAATAGCATTCCGGTGTTGGGGGTTGGAAAATTCAAGGCCCAATACAAGCAACACGCCGCGGAACTTCCCCTGGTTGTTCTCAAAGGGGGGAGTTGTTGCCTCCTCGGGACTCAATGGTTTAAGCCCATGGGTTTGTTCATTGGGGGGGTGCATGCCGTTGGGACTGACCCAATTCAGGAGGTGTGCAATGTGCATCCCGAAGTGTTCAAGAAGGGACTCGGAAAATTCAAGGGCCCCCCAGTTGCGTTCGACCTGGATCCGGAGGTCCACCCAATAAGACTCAAACCGCGAAGGGTGCCTTTTGCACTTAAGGACAAAATAGAGGTGGAACTGGACAAATTGGTGGGCCAGGGGATCCTTGTTCCTGTTGATTCCGCGGAGTGGGAAACTCCGATTGTAACAGCGCTTAAGGCCAACGGGGAGGTTCGAATATGCGCTGATTACAAATGTACCATTAATAAGGCGATACGCCCAAATGCGTATCCGGTGCTGGTAGTCAGCCACCTGTTGGCCAGGTTACATGGGGGAAAGTGTTTCGCAAAGCTTGACCTGGCGCAGGCATACCAGCAGCTCTCGGTAACCCCAGCTGCAGCTGCTGCGCAGACGATAGTCACTCATAAGGGGGCGTTTCAGGTGATGCGCCTGCAATTTGGCGTGAACTCGGCGCCAGGTATCTTCCAATCACTCGTGGAACGCCTCTTAAAGGGTCTGGAGGGGGTCTTGCCATACTTTGATGACGTATTGATAACAGGGGGGAGTGAGTCAGAACTGGCTGAGAGACTAGACAAAGTACTGACGGTATTTGAAAAGGCGGGGTTAAGGTTGCGGAAAGACAAATGCGTCTTCTTCGCAAAAGAGGTTGAGTTCCTGGGTTTTCGGGTAACCCCTGCAGGCATTAAACCCTCCGAATCAAAGGTGGCCGCCATTCAAAATGCTCCTCGCCCCACCTCCAAGCCCGAACTGCAGTCGTTCCTAGGGCTCTTAAACTTCTACCATTCCTTCCTGCCTAGGAAGGCGTCGGTAGCAGAGCCGCTTCATAAGTTACTAAAAAAGGACGAGGCATGGAAATGGGGCGAGAGCCAGGAGAGGGCATTCAATGAGCTGAAGCAACTCTTATCCTCGGACGCCATATTAACCCATTTTGACCCCAAGAAACCAGTGGTTCTGATATGCGATGCATCTCCAGTGGGGGTGGGGGCGGTCCTGTGTCACGTGTTGGAGAACGGGCGGGAGGCCCCGGTGGCGTTCTACTCCAGGTCCCTGTCTAAGGCAGAGCATAACTACGCACAGACAGACAGGGAGGCATTAGCGATAATTGCTGGGACAAAGAAGTTCCACGATTTCCTCTATGGCCGCCCCTTTACCGTCGTGACTGACCACAAGCCCCTGCTAGGCATTTTTACCGCAGACAAGCCCACGCCACAGATTCTGTCCCCTAGGATGCTCAGGTGGGCCATTTTTTTAAACGCATGCCAGAACGCGCTGGTGTATCGCCCTGGAAAGGACATAAGCCACGCGGATGCCCTGTCGAGGTCTCCCCTCCCCCACACAGGCAGCCATGTGTGCGAAGTGGAACAAGACCACCAAGTGCTCATGATAGAGGTCCTAGATTCACCCCCCGTAGTGCCCACGGAGATCGCCAAGGCGACGGGCAGGGACAAGACGTTGGCCCTGGTTAGTTCATGGGTGCAGAAAGGGTGGCCAACGTCCTCCCCGGCGGCGGAATTTGCCCCGTTTTTCAGGGAAAAGTTAGAACTGTCCATGGAGAGGGGTTGCCTCCTGTGGGGCCAGCGGGTGGTTACCACTGGGAATACCATTGCTTTGAATATGCGAATTTTTGTTTGCAAAGTGATGTCCCTACTTTTAACTGTGTTCCCCAGGTTTTTCATAGCTTGTCTACCAAGCACCAGTCGCCTTTTTATTTCATGGCTGCAGTCACAATCTGCAGTGATCTTTGATCCTAAGAAAGTAAAATCTGTCACTGCTTCTACTTCTTCCCCATCTATTTCCCAGGGACTGATATAGCCTGTTGCCATTATCTTGGTTTTCTTGATGTTGAGTCTCAAGTCAGCTTTTGCACTTTCTTCTTTCAACCTAAGCAGCAGCTTCTTTAGGTCTTCCTCACTTTCTGCCATTAGGGTGGTATCATCTGTGTATCTCAAGTTGTTTATGTTTTCCCCAGAAATTTTGATCCCAACTTGTGATTCATCCAACCCTGCATTGCGCCTTATGTGCTCTGTGTATAAGTTGAATAAGCAAGGTGACAAAATTCAGCCTTGTCTTACTCCTTTTCCTATTCCAAACCACTCTGACGTTCCATATTCTGTCCTAACTGTTGCTTCTTGACTCATGTACAGATTTCTCATGAGGCATATAAGGTGTTCCGGTATTCCAATCTCTTTAGTTACTTGCCACATTTTGTTGTAGTCCACACAGTCAAAGGCCTTGGTGTAGTCAGTGAAACAGAAGTAGACTTGTTTCTGATATTTCTTTGTTTTTCCCCATGATCCAACGTATGTTTACCAAATGTTAAAACTTGTTGAGTTCAACAGACCTTATTTCCAAGTCACTGTGTATTCAGGATCCCACTTCACAACTTGGGAATTTGAAAAATATAATTTTAAAAATATAGCCCTTGGTGTATTTTTGAGTATGGACACTGGAGTAATCATGTGGCATTTAGCAATACGTGTCATGTCACACTGGCCATAAAAGAGGTATTTATAAACTCAGCCTTGCATCTGTTTTGTCACACCATGCCTCCATTTTACAGTGTGTGAATGCCCCCTACAGGAAAAGAGAAACAACGGGCTTGCTGTCTACATACCCTAGAAAGATAAAGATACCACAGCCTTGTAATAATAATAATATCATCATCATTATAGAACTGCAAAGCTAGAAAAGATCATTGAGTCCTGACCCTGCCGATGAAGCATGGTGAGGAATCTCCCTACTTCTGGTTCAACAACCAGCTATGAGGAATGATATGGCTGGGCAATTCTGCTGCTGCTGCTGCTGCTGCTGCTGCTGCTGCTGCTGCTGCTGCTGCTACTACTACTACTACTACTACTACTACTACTACTACTACTACTACTACTACTACTACTACTACTCCTCATTATTATTATTCGATACAAATCAACCATTTGATTCATAGTCGAGGACTGGAATAAAATTAACAGTTCAATCCCTAACCAAGGACCTAAAACAGGGGTTCTCATTTCATGTGACCCCCCACCCAGAAGTGCCATGTGTGCCAGGCTGGGCAAAATGGCCATCCAGCCCCCGAAGCATACCTGTCAACCTTCCCGATTTGGCCGGGATTACCCCGTAAATTGACGTCGATTGACGTCATAACCCGGCCCCCGCTGCCAAAACCCCGTAATTTGGCAGCGGGGGAAATGCTTTCCGCACATGCGTGGAAGGGTTTTACCCCTTCCATGCATGCGTGGAAGCGCTACGTCGCTTGCATAAGGGCTGCGCAAGCGGCGTAGCGCTTCCGCGCATGCATGGAAGGGGTAAAACCTTTCCACGCATGCGTGGAACGCGACCTGCGCACAAGCGATGTGCGCAGGTCCCGTTTTTCCAGAGCCGCGGGTTGACAGGTATGCCCCGAAGCTGTCTGAGGGAGTGTGACCTGGCCATCAGTTTGAAAAGGTTGAGATCCCCTGACCTAAGAATTGTTAAGGTAACATTTAAGTATACAGTGTATGCTATTCCTAGTAGAGTTGTTGTTTTTTTGAGAGTTAGGATGTTCATGTCCAATAAGTCAAAAATTTCCAAATATCTAGTGAGCCCTTTAAGTATTGCTCCAAGGGCTCTGATCACTATGGGTACAAAAACAGATTTCTTCCTCCATAGACGCTCAACTTCAATTTGCAAATCATGAAATTTTGTGATTTTCTCCAGTTGTTTGTCTTCAATTTGTGCATCTCCTGGTATAGCAATGTCAATAAACCAAACCTTCTTCTTTTCCACAACAGTTATATCAAGTGTGTTGTGAGGCAGATGCCTATCTGTTTGAATTCTAAAGTCCCACAGGATCTTGTCTCTCTCATTTTCTAGAACTTTCTCTATATGATGTTCCCAATGATTTTTACTGCATTCAAATCCAAATTTCTGGCAAAGTTTCCAATGGATAATTTTTGCAACCCTGTTATTGTGTTGCAACCCTGTTATCAGTGTGGGAAATTTTGCTGCATCTGCTGATCAGATGATCTACTGTTTCATCCTTTTCGTTACAAAGCCGGCATTTACTATTGTTGGATACATGCTGTATTTTTGTCTTCATGCAATTTTTAGCAAAACTTGTTCCTGAGCTGCCAAGATAAATCCCTCCTTTTCCTTCATCAAAACTATAGCTCTTAACTATCACCATGTCAGCTTTGGGTCAGCCTTGCCTTCTATGTTTTTCAAATACTGACCATGCATAGGCTTGTTTTTCCAGTTGGCAGCTCGACTTTCTATCCTTTCCTTTCTATATTCAACTTTCTTCTTCACGATCTGAAGAGAAACCACTGTTTTCAACAGTCCTCTTTTGTTCACCTCCTGAAGCATAGACTCTTCATTTTTCTTTATGTAGTCATTCAAGCTATGCTTTTCTTCCTCTACTGTCTGTTTCACCTGTAGAAGTCCTCTTCCACCCTCAACTCTCGGTAAGTACAAACGGTCAACATCACTTTTTGGGTACAGGGTATGATGCATAACCATTAGCTTCCTTGTTTCTCGGTCTAGGTTGTCTAATTCCATTTGGGTCCAATCAATTATTCCAGCTGAATATGTTATAACAGGCACTTCCCAGGTATTAATTGCCTTTACGATATTGACTCTACTCACTTTTGACCACAAGATTTTCTGGACCCACTTTATGTATTTTACAGAAGTAGTTCTTTTCATTTGGTTGTGTAGCAGGTCAGAAGCTTCCAGAACTCCCAGGTACTTGTATCCTTCTTCTGATGTTATTACTTTGATACATTCTTCATTATCTAACTCAAATAATCACATTTGACAATTTTGCCTGCCTTAACAGTAATTGTTGCACATTTGTCAATTCCAAATTGCATTCCAATGTCATTACTAAATTTCTTTGTAGTTTCCAGTAGTGTATTTAATTCAGCTCTTGTCTTTCTAAACAATTTTAGATCATCCATATAGAGCAAATGTGAAATCTTCAGTCCTTTCTTAGCTAATTCATATCCACAGTTTGTTCTGTTTAGAATAATTGTCAGCAGTGCCATTGATAACACAAATAACAAAGGTGATAGTGAGTCACCTTGAGAAATTCCATACTTAATTTCAACTTCATCAAATTCTTCTCCACAGGCCATTAACTTTACTCACCATAGCTTCATTGAAGTCTTCATTGAATTTTATTATTATTATTATTATTATTATTATTATTATTATTATTATTATTATTATTATTATTATTATTATTATTATTATTATTATTATTATTACCTCTTAGCTACTTGAAGCATGAACTGTATGAATGCCTAAAGACCCCCTCCCCCAGGACATTTAAATTAACAAGCAGTATGAAAAGCACAGAACTGAGCTTACTCTGCAAAGAAGTATTAAACAAGAGCAAAGTACCTCATTCTCTGGCCCTGAAGAGGTGCCTCACTGAGGTAATCCATTCACAGAAGAGAGTAATTCTACTAATTAGTTAAATATGTTCTAATGGTGGGTCACCTGCTGTCCTACACAGAAGTATATATGGCTTCTAACTGTGGATGCCAAATTAATTACCAACCGCTATAATTAGAGGAAAGATGCCTCCCTCCTTAAATGCTGTTGAAAAACATCCACTTGCTTTCCCAGTGGCTCCCTCTGGTCCTTTCTTATGAAATGAGTAGTTTTGTCTGGATAGGCGCGACAGCTGGTGATCCTTCTGAATAGCAGCCTATCCTTTCCTTGTCTGCCTAAAGCCACTTGGCTGTTGGAAAGAGTCGGCACCTTCTGTACACGCTATGCCAGGCATTCCCACCTATGGCCTGTGGGCCTAATACGGCCCATGGAGCTCATAAATCTGACCTACCATGGCCACCCTGGCACCTCCAGAAGCTCCCACTATCACCAGAAGTCAAAAAACATCACTTACCACAGCATTGGTGGGAATAATGCCATTTCCCCAGCTTCTTGCACATCCTTCGCCGCTCCCCATGGCGGTGGGAGGCTTTTTGGAACATGTTCACTCCATTTTGGGAAATTTTTTTTTGCTGCTTCTCCGCTGTGTTTAGGCAGCTAGAGCAGGGTGGTTGGGCACTTCTGGTGCCAGCAGAGCTTATGTCAGTGCCTAGGCTCCCAGCGTGGAACCAGGAAGTCACCAACCGCTGCATTCTAGTTGCCAAAATGCAGCAGAGAAACGGTGAAAAATTCCCAAAATGGAGCAAACATACTCCAAAAAGCCTCCTGCCACCATGTGAAGTGGTGAAGGCTGTGCAGAAAGCTGGGAAAATGGTGAGATTCCTTCACCACTGCTGCCAATGATGACAAAAACGTAAGCACTGGGAAAAACCACACCTCTGGCCCCCACAGTTGTGGGTTGGGGGCAGGTCTGGCCTGTGTTGGGAAAACATTGTGAACCCGTGTGTTAAAAGGGCTCCACTTTTGAAATATAAAATCACAGGAAGACATGTGACAACACTTGCCCATCTTGAATTAAGTAGTATTTCAGGAACTCATCAGCCTTGGATGTTGGGGTCGCAAAACAACTCTCCACCATACTCTGCAGACCACTCACGTGCACCAATGGCTCAATCCCAAAATACAGAGAATCTCTGAGTTTAAGGGTGGGAAGAGTATTCCGGTAGGGCTCTTCAAAGTCGCTATCTTTGAAAATCTCAAGTGTGAAGGGGAAAACACCGCGGTTGCGGCTCATGATCTCCAGTGGTGTGTTCTTAATGTTGGGGATGTAGCCCTCTGAGATGGTGTAGTGCCGAGGGAATTCACAGGTTACAGGGATCAGCAGCTTGCTGGTTCGGACAATGATGTCACCATTACTGCCAGGAGTTTGCTTTGGCAAGCCAGTCACCATATTGGTAGCAATGATTTTGTCACCTGCCACCTATAACCAGAGGGAAAAGAAATGGTTACGAAAGCAGATGAAAACAGAGAAAAAAGATGTCTGAAACAACTTTATGATAACCAACAGTCAAAGAGAATCCATGGGAGTGTATTGCTAGGACATCCTATCAATCCTAAACTAGTTTTCTTTTTTAAAAAAAATTAAGTTTCTAGTCCATATGCTTGTATGTATGGTTGAAAATATCGGATCAATGCCAACTAAAATATCAGAGATGTACAAGTAAGATTTCCAGCCCCTGGGTGAAGGTCTCTGGTGCTTTGCATAGATCAAGGGTGGCCAAACATTTTGCCCCAATTGGCCTGGCCACCCCACCCAGAATAGCTGACCAGACCTGACCACGCCTGCGGAAGCAGGCACATTTATAGCTGACATATATGCATCCCACTTCCACGTTTACATCAGCCACAGGCGCATTTGCGCATGTGCCTGCTTCCACTTCTGGGTGTGGGGGAGATGGCAACGGGCTGGATGGAATGGCGTTGCAGGTTGGGGTCGGCCTGCGGACCATAAGTTGGGAACCCCTGGCATAGATCCTTGATCTTCTGCCATGATTAGCAACACTAGAATAAATTATACAATTAATAGGATATGGGGATTTCTCTTACATTTCAAATTTCAGTGTATCACCAACCATTAGCCAATGATAGAGGAAAATATAGTCTAGCATTTATAATAATTAACAATTATGTACCCTCACATTGGTTCTGACTTCCAACACTTCATAGAATCACAAAATGATGGAGTTGGGAGGGACCTATAAGGCCATCATGTCAACCCCCCTGCTCAATGCAGGCATCCAAATCTAAGCAGATCTGACAGAAGGTTGTCCAATTATTTTCCTGAATGCTTCCAGCACTAGAGTGCTCACCATCTCTCAAGACAATTGGCTTCGTTGTCATATTGCTCTAACAGTTAAGTTTTTTCTGATGTTCAGCCTATATCTGGCTTCCTGTACTTTGAGTGCACTATTATGTGTCCTTCCTGTACTGCAGGATGATGGAGAACAGATCCTGCCCCTCCTCTTTATGACTATCTTTCAAGTATTTGAAAAGTACCATACTACCAATTCCATTTTCCATTTCCATTCCATATTTCATTCTGTTGTTTTCAGCCAATGCTCAAGCCTATCAAGTTCTTTTTAAAATTTTGTTCCTCTCTCTTCTCCTGTATTAGCTATTCCACCCAGTTTTGTGTCATCTGCAAATTTGATAAAGAGTTCCTTGCACTTCCTCTTCTAAGTCATTTATGAAAATGTTGAAGAGCACTGGGTCGAAGACTGAGCCTTATGGTATTGTTGGATCTGGGCTGCAAAGTGGGTTGCGCAAGCTGGATCAGAACCGCGAAGCGGCTGTTGGTCCCGGAGGAGACTGGTCAAGCAATAAGACACGAGGCAAGATGGAGCGAAGACCAGTGATTTAATGAAGGCAAATCATCAGTATTTATCATGTACAGGCTGCATGTAAAAGCCTCGCGATCTGCAGAACTCACACTCCGTGTTTACACAAGTTAATTGGGGAAGTCTACAGGGGAAGTTAATTAACTAACTTAATTAACGGCAGGGGAAATACATTGTTCCGTGTTATCCGGGGTAAACGTGTGGCTGGTATTGGTTCTAGGTCTTAAGGTAATCCGCAGGCGCGAGATTGCCTATTACGCACCTAACACGTTAGTCATTAGCTCTCTGTTGACCGGGCAGTTTGTCAGATCAGCTATTGATGAATTAAACTCTATCTAATATTCCGCTCCCCCAATTTCTGTCCCTTCAGGAACCCCTGGCAACGAGGTGATCACCCATCACTGGGGTTCTGTCAGGGCTAGTATACAAATTGTGTGCGCGGATCCCACAGGTATCCCACCTGTTACCCCTTCCTAGTTTGAGAAGGAGTCATTGAGAAGCAGTCTCCATGTATGATTCTGTAATCAACTGTGTTTCTGCATGACACTTACGCTTTTCAGCCTATGCTTAATTAGCTGGCTAATCAGAATTTCATGGGGTACTTTGTCAAATGCTTTGCAGAAGTTAAATATATATTATATCTACAGCATTCCAACCTTCTTCCAAGGAAGTTACCTGATTTAAAATTGCGATAGCAATAGCAATTACCCTTACAGTATATAGAGCACTCCCTGGGCATGTTAATTTCCACTTTCCCCCCAACATACTGGGTACTCATTTTACCAACCTTGGAAGAATGGAATGCTGAGTCAACCTTGAGCCTCTTCAGGACTGAACTTAAGATCATGAGCAGCGTTTTGGCCACAGTATAGCTGCTTTGTGCCAGATAAGATTAGTCATGTAGGATTTGTTTTGACAAATCCATGTTGGCTTCTAATTATTATTTCATTGTTCCCAAGGTGCTTACAGAGTGACTGCTTTATAATCTGCTTCAGTGTTTCCCCTGGGATTGATGTATGGTTGGCTGGTCTGTATTTCTCTGGTTTCAATTTCAATTCAATTTCAATTTCAATTTACACCCCACCCTACTCAGCCGAGGGCTGACTCAGGGCGGCATTACAACATATTAAAAATACAGTATACAATAAGAATATAATCAACAATCTATAAATCCAAAACACAACATAAGATATACTATAAAAATATACAATATAGCAGTACAGTTTTCCCCAATACAAAATTACATAATTTCAGAGTAACAGATACCGTGTGGCAAGGTCCACCAGTGATGGAGCCCTGACTCAACAACTTCACTGAGGGCCCCAGCGGCCCTTCATCCCTCCCGGCAAGAGCAGGGGAGGGAAGGGTGGGGCCCCTCACAGCTGTGGCAGCAGTCCCGGGCAGCGGTCTTCAGCTCAGCCCCTGTGGCCTATGGCCCTTTATTCCTCCCGGCAAGAGTGGGGGAGGGAAGGGCAGGGCCCCTCACAGCTGTGGCAGCAGTCCCGGGGGGAGGGGGTCTTCGGCTCAGCCCCAGTGGCCCGTGGCCCTTCATCCCTCCCAGCAAGAGCAGAGGAGGGAAGGGAAGGCCCCCTCACAGCTGTGGCAGCAGTCCTGGGTGGCGGTCTTCGGCTCAGCCCAAAGGTGGTTCCTCCTTTCTGCTCAATGTTAGTCCTCCTCCAATCATCTGGAACCTCTCCCATCTTCCATGATTTCAAGAATGTGAGAGACTGTGGTTCTACGATCTCTTTAGCCAGTTCTCGTTTGTCTCCTTTGAGATCAAGAACTTAAGTTGAACATGGTCATTTTTTCTTGGCATTCCTCTTGCTGCTGCTGCTCCCACCAAGTCATCTCTGTTGGTTAGAATCAAGTCAAGGGTAGCTACTGTTCTAGTTTCTTCCTCCACTTTTTGGAGGATAAAATTACCAGCCACACAAACCAGGGATTTCTTGGAAGAGCCATTCGCAGTAAGGACTAACACAAGTTTATTGGTTGATGATCAGTATGAACATGAGGTAATGGCGGAGATACATCACATTATATACGGTAGTACAATACATTTGAATCTTGTTGCACGGTAGCTCATTGGCTGCTACCGGCGTGGCGTTGTTCCAGTCACGCCCCCCCTCGGTTCCAGTATTAGTTTGTTGGTGCGGGAAAGTTCCCGCGGCTGACGGCGATTTGAGGAATGAGAACCATGTGAGTTGAACGCTCGCAGCTGCCCTCTATGGGCAGCTTACTCGCGTTCCTTTACAGCTGAGCTACATTGTAATTGTGGTCAGGTTACATCCAACATTTCTTAAAGTAACATTGTACATACATACATAACATCCCTCCCCCCTAGGATGGGACGAAGTCCCTCAACCATTGTGGCTTGCCGCACGTGCGTCTGGGGCGTGCGGCCGCTTGACTTAACATAGGGGAGCCTAGTTCTGCGGAGTCCTGTCCTGCAACAGAAAGGGAGGACTCATTAGTGGCTTGGTGTGGGCTCCACGGTGACCTTGCCTTGGGGGACGGGAATGGAATGAAAAGTTGGGAAGTGAACCCCTGCCTACCGTTTGAGGAGCTTGGGGTTCCCCCCCAGTACGAATCTCGGGATCGACGAGGAGGCCCTCATGGCCTCGCCACCCCCCGTTACCTGCCCGGGAGTTCTAGAGACTGTGGTGGGCGGACTCCCCCCCATTACCTGTCTCGGGGGTGTTTGTCTCCGGGGAGCTGGCGCTATGGTATATTCTAAAACAAAAGGACTGGGGGGACTGGAGGTACCAGGGGCTGAACTGAAACCCCTCTTCTCACTAGGACGGGTGGGGGACCACTCCGCTACACCCCCCTGGTACTGCAACTCATAATCATAATCGTAATCATAAGCAAGCTGATCCCTCTCTTTCAAAGTATCCTCCTCTGTGGTCGAGAACCCAGGATATGCATTTGTATCCGCGGGTTCCGCCGTGTCTCCCCCTTGGGTAATGCGGGTGGGGGAGGACCCTAACGCTGAATCCCCTTCACTGGTGACTCGCCTTCTGAGTTGGTCGGCATGCCTTCTCCAGAGTAGACCCGAGCTAGTCTCAACCCTGTAGGATACCGGCCCCGTCTGCTCAATGATTGTCCCTGGAACCCACGCTGGCCCCGAGGCCGCGTAGTTCCTGCAGTGAACCGGGTCCCCAACCGAAAAGCTTTTGGAGCTATCTACCCCTATGTTTATATTTCTCCCTTCATCCTCCACCCTGGACGGATCCATCCGGTCAAATAGTGTTACCGGACGCCTCCTCATGAGGAGTTCGGCTGGGGAAAATCCTGAAGCTAGGGGGGTTGTCCTGTAGCAGATGAGGAACTGACACAAATGAAGGTTCAACTCACCAGGACCCATGCGCCGCAGTGCGTCTTTCGTAGTGTGCACTTGGCGCTCTACCTGACCGTTTGTGGCGGGGTGAAACGGGGCAGCGGTGATGTGCCTGATGGCGTTCCGCTCAATAAACGTCTTGAACTCTGCAGACGTGAAGGTACTAGCGTTATCGCTAACAAGGACGTCTGGCAGGCTGAAACAGGCAAACAGCTTGCGCAACTGCTGGATGGTTGCGGCAGAGGAGGTGCTGTTCATAGGGATTACCTTCAACCATTTGGAGTAGGAGTCGACTACCAGCAAAAACATGGACCCGCGGAAAGGGCCAGCGAAGTCGACATGAATTCAGGACCATGGCCCGCGGGCCGTGTCCCATTCCCTATGGGGTAACCGGGACTCCTCGGGTCGAGAGCTCTGGCAGCTCTCGCACGTGCCCACTAAACGTTCTATATCCGTGTCTATCTGGGGCCACCAAAAGAAACTCCTGGCCAGAGTCTTGGAGCGCACGATACCGGGGTGACTGGTATGCAATAGCCTCAGTACTTTGGCTCTCAGCTTTTCTGGGATGACTACCCGCTGGCCCCAGAGTAAGCAGCCCCTTTCCAGCGAAAGCTCTACTCTGCGCCTGACAAATGGCTTGAATTGTTCCTCGGGGGGAGTAGTGGGCCACCCTTTCCTCACCCAGGAGCTAACTTGGGCCAACGTCTTATCGGCCGCCGTGGCCTTGGTGAGGTCGGCCGGGAGAATGGGGGGTGAGTCGAGAGACTCGATCAGTAGGACTTGGTGGTCTTGCTCTACCTCACATGTGGGGTCCCCTACACTTGGGAGGGGAGATCGGGACAGCGCGTCCGCATGGGAGATCTCCTTCCCTGGGCGATAGACCAGCTCATACTGGTAAGCGTTGAGAAAGATGGCCCAACGCAGCATCCTGGGGGATAGAATTTGCGGTGTGGGTTTGCCGGTAGTGAAGATCCCCAGAAGTGGTTTGTGATCCGTCACTACCGTAAACTCGCGGCCGTATAAAAAATCATGGAACTTTTTCGTTCCCGCGATGATGGCCAGGGCCTCCCTATCAGTTTGTGCGTAATTGCGCTTGGCCTTCGAGAGGGACCTTGAGTAGTACGCTACTGGGGCTTCCCTCCCGCTCTCCAACACGTGGCATAGAACCGCCCCCACCCCCACTGGGGACGCATCACAGACTAGGACTACTGGTCTCTTGGGGTCAAAGTGGGTCAGGACAGCATCTGAGGATAGGAGTGCCTTTAGCTCCCTGAAAGCTCTCTCCTGCCTATCTCCCCACCGCCAAACCGCCTCTTTTTTCAATAGCGCGTGCAGTGGCTCCGCAACGGATGCCTTCCTCGGCAGGAAGGAATGGTAAAAATTGAGGAGCCCTAGAAATGACTGCAGCTCTGGTTTCGCGGTGGGGCGAGGGGCGTTTTGCATAGCCGCAACCTTGGACTCGGAGGGCTTGATGCCTTCCGGGGTTACTTTGAACCCAAGGAACTCAACCTCCCTCGCAAAGAAAACACATTTGTCCCATCTCAGTCGGAGGCCCGCTTTCTCGAATATTGAAAGAACCCTGTCTAGCCTTTGCGCTAGTTCTGCTTCGCCCCCCGCTGTTATCAACACATCGTCGAAGTATGGGAGGATGCCCGGAAGCCCCTTTAAAAGGCGTTCCACGAGGGACTGGAAAATTCCGGGGGCCGAATTCACGCCAAACTGAAGGCACGTTAACTTAAATGCCCCCTTGTGCGTTACAATCGTTTGCGCAGCGGCAGCAGCTGGGGTTACAGAGAGCTGCTGATACGCTTGCGTCAGATCTAGCTTGGCAAAACACTTCCCCCCATGAAGCGTGGCCAGTAAGTGGCTGACCACGGGCACCGGATATGCATTTGGCCGAATGGCCTTATTAATCGTACATTTATAGTCCGCACAAATCCTAACCTCCCCGTTTGATTTGAGGGCTGTCACAATCGGCGTTTCCCACTCCGCCGAATCAACTGGAACCAAAATCCCCTGCCCCACCAATTTGTCCAGTTCCGCCTCGATTTTGTCCTTGAGGGCAAACGGCACTCTTCTTGGCTTGAAGCGTATGGGTCGGATTTCTGGATCCAGATCAAAGGAAACTGGGGGCCCCTTGTAAGTCCCGAGCCCCTTCTTGAAAATGTCTGGGTGTGCATTGCACACGTCCCGCATTGGGTCAGTCTCTATGGCGTTAATGCCGGACAGTTCGATTGCAAGGGGAGCGAACCACTGCGTTCCCAAAAGGCAGCACCTCCCCCCCTTGAGGACCACTAGGGGCAGTTTCTCGGAGTAGTTCTTGAACTTCACCTTTAAGTTCCTCACCCCCAACACTGGGATCCCGTTCCCTTGTACGTCCCGTAGGTGTGACCTCATGGCCCGCAACTTGGGCCACGCCTCTGGGGGAATGCGCATATACTCCTTCTGGGACAGGATGGAATAGGACGACCCCGAGTCTATCTCCATCCTCACTGGGACCCCTGTAACTGTACCTCAACGAAAAAACGCCGGTGCTCCAGGCCCACGCGGTTCACGCCTGCCCTGCTGTGGTCGTCTGAGACCTTCCTGGTGCCGGCCGCCTTCCGTTGGTGCATCTGGGGATGGTTCGAATTGCCCTTGTCCTCGACTCGCCCGCGCCTGCACACCCGGGCGATGTGCCCCTTTCGGCCGCAGTTGTGACACTCGGCCTTCCGGAACGGGCACCTCGTGCGGTCGTCGCTTCTCTCCTCGCTCCTTGACCCGCTGGACGTCGTCATCCTCGCTGGAGCAGGGGTTCGCCATGGTGGACAACTCCTCAGACGCCGTTGGTGTGCCGGCGGGCGGCTTGGGGGCCTGCCAGGCTGTTTCCGTTGGTGTCCGCCGGGCCGCCTGTACTGGTGACTTGGCCCTTTCGGACGTGGCCCCTCGGGACTTGAACACTCTGACCCCGCTCCTGGCCGCCTCGGCCGCTTGGGCCTCCCGCAGTACCTCGTTGAATGTGAGGCGGTAGTCACGGGTCATGAGCTTCCGCTGAAGCTCCTCGTCCCTCAGGCCACACAGCATGCAGTCTCGGAGAGCCTGGTCTAGGTCGTCCCACTGGCAGTGCACCGCTGCCAGCCTGAGAGCCGCCGCGTAGGCGGACACGGATTCGCCCGGTCGCTGGTCTCGCCTGTGGAACGCGACCCGGGCCGGGAAGATTGACACAGGAGGCTGGAAATGCTTGTCCAGCAGCCCCAGCATGCGGTCGATGGGCACCTCTTCTATCTTCTTGGGGGCCACCAGGCTCATCAGGATGCGCAGCGTGGCCGGCCCCACCTGGGCCAGGAAGTAAGAGCGCATCCTCGCGTCGTCGTCGACGCCCGCGGCTTCCATAGCGTGCCGGAATTGGCATTCGTAGAGCTCCCACTGTTCGGGCTCGCTGACATCGAACTGGTAAGGCTTGACCTTGGGATTCGCCATTATCCCATCTTCGTCGCCAATTTAGTGTCTTGCACGGAAGACAAGGAAGGAGTCCCAGTAAGGACTAACACAGATTTATTGGTTGATGATCAGTATGAACATGAGGTAATGGCGGAGATACATCACATTATATACGGTAGTACAATACATTTGAATCTTGTTGCACGGTAGCTCATTGGCTGCTACCGGCGTGGCGTTGTTCCAGTCACACCCCTCCTCGGTTCCAGTAGTAGTTTGTTGGTGCGGGAAAGTTCCCGCGGCTGCCGGCGATTTGAGGAATGAGAACCATGTGAGTTGAACGCTCGCAGCTGCCCTCTATGGGCAGCTTACTCACGTTCCTTTACAGCTGAGCTACATTGTAATTGTGGTCAGGTTACATCCAACATTTCTTAAAGTAACATTGTACATACATACATAACAGCCATAAAAGTGCAATCCTCACAGTAGCTGGGAGAGAAATTGATTTCCCCAAGGAACAGTTAATAGTTGCATGCTATGTTCATTGTAATATAATGTATTGGAGGGTGATTTACTCTGGAATGGATATTTAAGAGTCATTAGCTTTACAAAAGATCTACTCTACTCCTTGTGTGTTGATATTAACCAATCCAACTACCTGCATGCTAGTGCTTTGCTTATAAAGATTGTCATGATGAGCTATAGAGAGTGTCAGGATGAGCATACACATGTCCAATTTTACTGCTGCACCACTGGTTCAATAGTACCTTAGATTTATTATTGCACAAACTGAGAGTTTGTATGGGCCACAGCAACTGCAACAAAGCATTTGCTTCAGCCCAGCAGGATTTTTGTGAAGTTTGCAGATCTTATCTGGATGGGAGATGGAGGGGTACTGAGAAACGTTCATTTTATAACCTCATCTCTAGGAGAATGTTGGACGGGAGTTGCAGAGAAGAAGGCAATGGCTTTATCCATGCAGATTAATTATTAGATGAGTGAAAGGAGAGTCCATAGAAGGTGTCCTTTCTGAAGTCTTCCTGGCTGTCCATACTGCAATGGGCAATCTTTTGACTGAGATCCATGGTCATCGTCATCGGCTGCTACTTGTGTCCATGTATACATTTCCGCCCCTAAACATCATTTTCATAGTTGATGGACAGGAAAAATGCCATTGGCGCAAATCTGTTTAAGGTGGATCCCAGCTTACCATGAAGTGACTCACACACTATGATCAAGGAGCC
This sequence comes from Bradypodion pumilum, assembly GCA_035047305.1. NCBI lineage: Eukaryota > Metazoa > Chordata > Lepidosauria > Squamata > Chamaeleonidae > Bradypodion > Bradypodion pumilum. Next base: position 257,430,690 of record JAWDJD010000003.1, on the reverse strand, counting down.
ATCTCCTGTGGTACTTATGAAATAAAACATGCAGGATTTGACACCAGGACTGCGATGGACTGCCGCAGCCTTGAGGATATTGACAAAGTGCACCTTCACAGCCAGTCCATCTGGCATGGCCTCTTCTGCCTCCATGACTGTAGGAAATGAGAATAATGAAGTGGTTCCTCCTCTGGTCATTTTGCTGTTGGGCCCAATATGATGGTTTCCAGTGGCATTTCCTCCATTGAGGAGGACCATCACCCCACCTAAAGGGGCTCATCTGCCTGTAGCTGCTGGCCTCCTTAGGGAGTTAGGTTAATTACTGCTGCCAACACTCAGAGTTGAGTGGCTAGCTGTACGGTCTACTTCTTTACCATAGCGGGATGTTCAGCCAGACATTTGATCCATGGTAAAACAATAAGAACAGCACTATCAACTGTGAGAAGAGAGAAACACCATTAAATGGACTGATTAGTGTTTCTCGTGCTGTCAGACAGGAGGGCTACCTTCCTATTCTTGAAAGTCGAACTGAGCTGTGTAGTAGTGGATAGGATTGTGGGAGCAGACTGATGATGACATGATATTGGCAGCCAGTTGGGAAGCCATTATAAGTATCCACTCTTTCCAATTCCTTTTATTGATAACTGTAACAGCAACAGTAATGGTTCTTTTTCATTTACCTTTTGAGTGTTCTCCTGAATTGTCAGGCTGGTAGTGCTATCTGAGGGTCAACAAGAGCACATGCTTAGCACATTTTTAGAAGAGAGATGCCCTCATGCACAGAAGGATGTTCCCTTTACCAAAGCAATGCAAATGTCCTCAGACAAGTTTCTTGCATCTAGCATGCTTTGTTTTGTGATGGGTCACTGGAAAGGTAAACATTGCCTTAATTTACCAGTTGATTGCCAAGACACATATCTCAGAGAATATCCCATTGCGGGAGGGGAAATTGATTAATTGGAGGAAATATGCATTCCTGTTCATGTCTAATGCAGAGGTGGTCATCATGGAGACACATCTCAAAATCTCCCCTCACTCAATATTTCAAGACACTGAAAACTGCCAGTGCAATATGTCACCCGAAATCAGTCCTGGCTGTTTTCTCAGCACCACAGAGGCTATTTTTGCATACTGAAATGTACTTTTACTTATATGTAGCTCCAGAGGGAATGATTCAGAAATAATGGATTCAAATTATGACAATATTTTTACCTAAACATTAAGAAAAATGTCTCATCAGTAAGGCATGTTCAACAGCAGAATAAATTGCTTTGGAGGGTGGTGAATTCTCCTTCACTGGATATTTTTAAAGGTTTGGTGATCAACTGTCAATGATATTTTAGCTGTGGATGTCTTGTTTTGGTGGGTGTTAGTCTCAGTAACCTGAGGGATTCTTCCTGCTCTACAGCTCTGTGATATTTTCTTTGTTGTATTGAATCTAGTTTGATTCTCAGAGCTGGGATAAAATACACATTTCTACGAGAATAATTAAACCCAACAAATTTAGTATAGAGTGGTGTAATTAAAACCAACAAATGTTGTGCTGATGTATTCTTCATTGACTTCTAACTTATACCAGAAGGGCACATAATAGAATAAGGCTATGGGACTCATGATCTGTAAACAAAAAAGCACAGCCTTTCATAACCGATAGGAAAGAAACAATGGTGCTTACATACCTCTACCATGGTGCCGCAGGATTTTAGGGAGAAGACAATATTAACATGCGTGCCATTGGATACACCTTTGCATGATCCATTGATAAGTGAGAGATCCATCCCTCCAACAAGATCCTTTGGGATGTTCACCTCTATGGAGGAAGATCTGCAGAGGACTGGGACTTGAGTGGGGGAGAAAAGCAAACTTAGTTAATGGAGCTGGATCACTTTGTGAAGAAAGTCAGCAAAGGCAGACAAGACCCCCTCTGATACTTCTTACATTTCTACCAGATGCCTTTTGACAGATGCTCAGCTTGCCCTATGGAAACCTTGCTTTGAATTGCCTCTTTGTAAAATTATTTTTGACCTTACTTACTGCTCTGTTTATTCCCCAAAGAGCCGCCTGTCTTCCGAACTGTGACATTCTCACCCTAAGGATTTGGGTTGCATCGTACTTATTTCGTATTCCTGGAATCCAGTCATGCCAGTAGCACTTTTACGGGGGTCAGCAAGAGACAAAGTTGTTACTATTTTAAAATTCTACTTTTCGACACTGCAAGGACATTCAAGATGGAAAATTGCCTCCAAATGGTTGACACTGTAACAGGAGTGATAAATTGGACTTCAGAGGTTGGAAATTTGTGGGGGTGGTAGTAGTGGTAGCAGTACTGTAACGTGGTAATGGGAAATGCCTTTGTCACTGCTGGATTTTTTGTTTTCAAGGCATGTCCCTGACCTTCAAAAGAGTTTCCTTCTACCATCAAAATAAAATTTGAGATGAACAGCCAGCCACTTTTTATTGCATCCTACAACAAAACCATCTAATCAGTATATTTTCATGTTGGTGAGAGTTTCATCTTGCTATTTACTGGGGTGAGGAGTAAATTTCTTGTACAGTATAAAGAATTTTAGCAATTGTAAGTAATAGTGCAAGTATGATCAGGTTATCCTCCCATGGTAATAGAATAGACCATACTGCCAGTGACTCAACACCGAATGTCAGGTGGCAGTTAACTAACCTAACAACCCTGAAGACTAATGGCCTTGGCTAAGTTCACAGGGAAGAGTGATGGTCCCCAAGTGGACTAAATCCCACTTGAATCTATTTTGATGGATGACAGCAGCTTCATCAATACAGGCTTGAGGCTGATTAGGACTTTGCATGCCAAAAGGACTCAGGACCAGAATGTGACTCACAGAGCTGGATCAGTGGTATGGGAGTTACACTGTGATGTGGAAGGCAGATAAAAGGCCATGGCATTATATTCACAGGACAGTCTTCATGGTGATTACCATGATGATCGTCAATATCGAGAATTAGATATGGCACAAGAAGAAGAAGAAGAAGGAACCAAAGTATCAGATGTAGATACAAGAACACCATTTTTTCTTATTTTTTAGAAAACTGAGTGAAATTAATGGCTACTAATGATCATGCTGCAAATGGGAATAATAAATTTGTGCCTTTCATCGATAAAAATAATTAATAGTCTCTCTATCCTCTCAAGCTTGAAAATTATGTATCAGGAAAATAATCAAGGCTGTTTTATAAAAGGAAATATCCCAAATATGGCTGATAACACACTCCATCCTTCCCCCTCAACTCCTAGTTCAAATGTTTCTCTGTAACGGAATGAGGGCAGCAAAGAAACCCATTTGGGTAAATGTGTCCCAGCTCCTTCCAAGCTAGCAGTTCGGCAGCAGGAAATTGCAAGTAGATAAATAGGGACCACTTCGGTGGGGAAAAGATCTTGGGGAACATGAAAAGAGACTCATTCGGGCGTCCCCTGAGCGGAGTTTCTCCAGAAAAAATCCTTCCAACCCAGAATAATTTCTGACACGAGATAATAATAATAATAATAATAATAATAATAATAATAATAATAATAATAATAATAATAATAATAATAATAATAATAATAATAATAATAATAATAATAATAATAATAATAATAATAATAATAATAATAATAATAATAATAATAATAATTCACAACAATAGTAGATTAGGTTAAGAGATGGTGACTGGTGCTTTCCAATAGTATGTGGTCCATAAATGGGATGGAGTGGGAATGATGATGGGGTGAGCGGTTCCTAAGCAAAGCTTGCAAAAGTGACCTTCTTCTGAAGGGTTTCGACCAATTACAACATAGAATAAAATGCCGATCAAACTTAGTTCCATTCCCATAGACAACAGCTTGTTTTGGCTATACACATAATCTTCCACCCCACACCTGCTTTTGAAGGTCACTCTTCCCTGCCCCTGGGAACAAGAAATCAGAAATCTATTGTACTTTTTAAAAAGACAAGCACACCACCCCCAATTCCTTTAAAAAATTCTTCAAAAAAAATCCACAGCCCCTGACAACACAAGTATTTGTGTAGTAGAGCAAGCAGGTGCTCTTGCTGCAATTCCTTGTTCACTTGCACTCGCAAGATGGTTTTTAAAAGTGCTACTTCCCTCAACTGTATTGTGGGCTCTCTGTATTTGTATAATCATATACAATTTGAATGTTAGGTGACCAGGTGGGTCTCTTGATGGATGGCAGCAGCTTCATCAATACAGGCCTGAGGCTGATGAGGACTTTGCATACCAAAGAATATAGAATGCATCATAAATGTGAAACAAGAAAGTGTCACCACATTGCGCAATAGAGAGAGGTGAATCATGGACCAAGTTGTGGGTACTCTATGCATTCACACCCTGACTGGAGGCCATCTACAGTGATAGGACCTCTGTCATGACAGACTAGGCCACTAATGCTTAGTCATGGAGCCATTTTATCCAGATTTATTCCAGTGGGAGGATGTCCTTCTGGTATAAGTCATTGTTTAACCAGCTTAACCACAATGCTGTGTTGTGGCAGACAAAGTGGTGAATAAAGTATTGAAAAGCCCCTGTAGTGCAGTGGTTAAATTGCAGTGCTGCAATCAAAACTCTGCTCATAATCTGAGTTTGATCCTAATCGGAAGGAGTCTTTGCCCAACAGGATATAAGTGTGTTTCGCTTGGGTTCAACAAGGGGTAAAGTAGGACCCAGAAATGTATTAGTAAAGTTTGCTAATGTCGCTGATAAGCTTAGGATAATGACACTCTTCAAAGAAGTGGGCCCAAGTGCATAAAAATAGAAGGTGTGGATGTTGAAGTCTATAATGACATTGCAATTGAAGATCACCTATGGAGATAATCAATGAAGCCAGTCACAAAGAGATTTATAGACAAGGGGATAAAGTATAACTGGAAATCTCCATGGCAGTTATCTTCTTCTTCTTGCCATATCCAAATCTGAATATTGGCGATTATCATGATGATCAGCCATGAAGATTGTCCTGAGAATATAATGCAGTGGACTTTCATCTGCCTTCCACATTGCAGCATGAAACCTGTACCACTGATCCAGCTTCATGAGTCACTTTCTGGTCCTGAGCCCTTTTGGCACACAAGGGGCACACAAGCCCTAGGCCAGTATTGATGAAGCTGGACTTTGCCAAGGCTGCTAGTCCTCAGGGTTGTCAGGTTAGTTAACTGCAGCCTGACGCTAAGTGTTGAGTCGCTGGCAGTATGGTCTATTCTATTACCATAGCAGGGTAACCTGGCCAGACTTTTACTTTGGTCCATGGCAGCCTGGAATCTGGGATGAAATGAGAACTTTGAGGCAAATGAGTTGTTTTGTTTTCTCCTGTATGTAAAATGTTATTGTTCAAGTTTGGAAGCCATCTGGCTGTTCCAAGGAATTATTTTGTCACTAAACAATACACTCACATGCATGTGCAAACAAACTCAGAAGAAAAGATTCCTGGTTTCCTCTCCTGGCTTCACCATGGGTGCTGTTTGATAGGGAAAGAAAATGAAAAGCCAGATCTGTCTCTCATCTCTGCGCTGATAAGATCCACAAGAGAGAGAGAGATTTATGGATTATAGACCACAGCAGCACAGAGCAAATCTGGGGCGGGTGGTAGGTGAGAACAAAAGCAGATAAACATTATTTTCAAGCCCCCAAAGAGCAATTTAGAAAGTATTTCCAATAATGCCTGGCAGAAAAATAACTTTGCATAGACGAATTGATCACCTCACAGTCCTGATTTAGGACATTTATTAAGTTGCTCAATGAACTTTTTGATGAATGAGTATACTTTATTCCTTTCTGTTGTTTAGATCACAATCTAGGAAGCTGTCTTGCATTAAGCAATGAGAGAAAATGCACCCATCCTTTGATGTATGCAGATTGATACGCGGTAGGCAGTATTCAGTGAGCCAGACACATCTTTATTGCAAGGTATGCAATCTGAACATGTGGTAATGGCGGAGGTGCAGCTCCTTTTATACAGTGAGATGCATTGTGATACATTTGAATCTGGCTACATGGTTCCCCATTGGTTACTGTACTCGTGATGTCATGGTGACGCCCCTCCTTCTTTACCTGGTTTACCTGTGGCGGGAATGTTTCCCGTGGTAGACTTGATTGGTTGATTAATACCATGTGGACACGAATCACTGCCATCTAGTGGCAGGTGAATCGCATTCCCTTCAGCTGACTTGCATTGGGTTACATTGTTTCATTCAGGTTGTTACAGTTACTCTTAATGGACAGAGACTTCCATGCACTGATCTTAAAGACACATACTTCCATACACAACATACTTCCCGCCTAGGATGGGACGAAGTCCCTTAGCAAAAGTGGCTTCCCGCAATTTTGCTTTGGTTGTACGGCTGCTTGGCCAAGGCTTAGGGAACTAGGGGTCCTCTGTTCTGCTGATCCTCTTCCTGCAACGGGAAGATGAGGAGACTCGTTAGCAGAATTCCCCAACTCAAGATCCCGCCCAATTCTTGGACTGGCGGGTAATGAAACGGGAGATTGTCTCACCCCCTGGGGGCTGGGGGTGACCTCCAAACAACTTGGACCATGAGTACCTAAAGTTAAATCAAAACCCCGCTTCTCACTCGGACGGGTGGGGGACCACTCCATAAAACCCTCCCAATCCCTTAACTCAAAATCAAACTCATCGGTCTCTTCCCCTCCTGGAAGGTGTGTTGCGCCGGGGGCCAAACATGCATTTCTGTAGGAGGAATAGATCTGGGGGTTCTCTCCCAGAAGGTCCCTCGCATCTCTTTGGGAGTCCCCTGGTGGTGCTTGCCCTGTTTCTCCCCCTTGGAATGAATGGGTGGGGGAAAACCCTAACATTGATTCATCGTCCTCTTGGGTGTCTGTGACCCTCCTCCTGAGCTGATCGGCATGTCGCCGCCATACCAGCCCTGTACTAGTCTCAACCTTGTATGATACTGGCCCCGTCTACTCGAATACAACCCCTGGTACCCAGCTGGGGACGGATGTGTAATTTGTATAATATACCGTGTCTCCTGCCGCAAATGCCTTTGACTGCTCAATGCCTATATTTCTCCCCCTATCCTCCACCCTGGTTGGATCCAACCGGTCGAGCAGTGTGACCGGTCTCCTTCGCATCAGGAGTTTCGCCAGGTAGCGTCCCGATGCGAGAGGAGTTACCCTGTAGGACAGTAGAAACTGGCACAGTTGCCAGTTCAAGTCTCCAGGGCCCATTCGCCGAAGTGCTTCCTTGGTGGTTCGCACTTGGCGCTCAACCTGACCGTTTGTAGCAGGGTGGAAAGGAGCTGAGGTGATGTGTTGAATCGCATTCCTCTCTAGGAATGCCTGGAATTCGACGGAAGTGAAAGTACTGGCGTTGTCGGAGACAAGCACATCGGGTAAACCGAAGCAGCTAAATAGGCTTCTCAACCTCTTAATGGTTGTTGCCGAAGAAGTATTGGGCACTGGAATAACTTCAAACCATTTTGAGAAAGAATCCACCATGAGGAGGAACATGGAACTCCTGAATGGCCCGGCGAAGTCAATGTGTAAGCGAGGCCAAGGTCCGCAGGCTTTGTCCCATTCTCTGTGAGGAAATCGGGACTCCTCGGGTTGAGAACTCTGGCAACTTTCGCAAGTGGCCACCATGTGCTCAATGTCTGCATCAATTTGGGGCCACCAGAAGTAGCTTCTGGCTAGCGCCTTTGAGCGCACAATCCCCGGGTTGCTTACATGGAGTAACTTGAGTATTTTGGGCTGTAATTCTTCAGAAATTACTACCCTTTCTCCCCAAAGGAGGCAGCCCCTCTCGGTGGACATTTCTACCTGCCTTCTGAAAAATGGTTTGAATTCCTCGCTCGGTGGAGTTGTGGGCCACCCCTTCCTTACCCAGGAGCTAACTACTGAAAGGACCTTGTCTTTTACCGTCGCTTTTGTGAGGTCTGGGGGTACGATTGGTGCTGGGTCGAGAGACTCTGGTGGTCCTGCTCTACCTCACATTCAGGCTCTCCCAACACTGGCAGGCGCGAGTGCGAGAGCGCATCGGCATGGCTGATCTCCTTGCCCGGGCGGTGTGTTAGCGTGTAGTGATACGCATTAAGGAATATGGCCCACCGGAGCATTCTGGGGGACAGAATCTGGGGTGTGGGCTTGTCCGTGGTGAATATACCGAGTAACGTCTTGTGATCGGTTACGATCGTAAATGGCTGGCCGTACAGGAAGTCGTGGAATTTCTTCGTTCCAGCGATGTTAGCGAGGGCCTCCCTGTCTGTTTACGTGTAGTTGTGCTCTGCCTTGGACAGGGACCTCGAGTAGAAGGCTACCGGGGTTTTCTGCCCGCTGGCTAGCACGTGGCACAGCACGGCACCCACCCCCACTGGAGAAGCATCACACACTAGTACTACGGGCTTCTTGGGGTCAAAATGCATCAGGACCGCCTCTGAGGAGAGGAGCTGCTTGAGTTCCTTGAATGTCTTTTCCTGGCTGTTGCCCCATCTCCAAATCGCGTCTTTCTTTAAAAGGCGGTGTAGGGGCTCCGCTACGGATGCCTTCCATGGCAGGAACGAATGGTAAAAATTAAGCAGTCCCAGGAAGGACTGCAACTCTGGTTTGGCTGTGGGGCGAGGGGCGTTCTTTACAGCCATAACCTTTGCATCTGAGGGCTTAACTCCTTCTGGGGTGATCCTAAACCCCAGGAAATCCACCTCCATCACCCGGAACGCACACTTGTCTCGCCTGAGCCTTAAACACGCTTTTTCAAAAACCACTAATACCTTGTCCAATCTCTTTGCTAGTTCTGCCTCGCTCCCCGCAGTATTCAACACGTCATCAAAATAGGGGAGGACCCCGGGGAGACCCTTGAGGAGGCATTTGACAAGAGATTGGAAAATCCCTGGGGCCGAATTCATGCCGAACTGTAGGCCTGTCACCTTAAATGCACCTTTGTGCATAACTATAGTTTGCGCTGCCACAGTGGCAGGCATGACTGTGAGTTGTTGGTAAGCTTGGGCCAGATCTAACTTAGCCAAGCACTTACCCCCATGTAAGGTGGCGAGTAAATGGCTAACTACCGGGACCGGATACGCATTAGGGCGGATGGCCTTGTTTATGGTGCATTTGTAGTCCGCACAAATCCTGACTTCCCCATTTGCTTTTAATGCCATCACAATTGGCGTTTCCCACTCTGCAGAATCTACTGGCACCAAAATACCCTGACCCACTAGCTTGTTCAGTTCCGCCTCAATTTTGTCTTTGAGGGCAAACAGCACCCATCGGGGCTTAAGTCTAATGGGGCGAACATCGAGGTCTATGTTGAATGAAACTGGGGGCCCCTTATACCTCCTGAGCCCCTTCTCAAAAACCGCTAGGTATGCATCGCACACGTCTCACACTGGGTCAGAGTTTGTGGTGTGAATGCCGGACAGTCCGATGCCTAAAGGGGCAAACCACTGGCTTCCCAGGAAGCAGCACGATCCCTGTTTAAGGACCATGAGGGGCAACTTCTCCCTTAAACCTTTGAACTCAACCTGGACATTCCCCACTCCCAAAACCAGAATCTGGTTTCCCTGCACGTCCCACAAGGTAGTCTTTAGGGTCTTAAGTTTCGGGCGCTAGTTCGGGGGAATGCGTAGAAACTCCTTGTGGGGGATGATGGAGTACGATGAACCTGAGTCTACCTCCATCTGAACAGGGACACCCCCCCCCCAACAGTACCTCAACAAAAAAACACTGGCGGGTGAACACGCCGCCCACGACCTCTCCCTCATCGTTGATCCGTCCAATGCCCCCACTCCACCATGGTCATTCGGTTGGCCCTTGGTCTCCATCCTTCTGCCCCCGCACCCGTCACAATGGCGGTTTCCCTCAGTGGTGTCCTTCTTGCCAGTTGGTCGCCTCCGCACTTTCTGGATGTCCAGCTCCCCATCGCTCTCGCTTTAGTCCGATGAGGAGGTGGCGGCGGCCGCGCCGGCTCCCAGTTCCCGCTCCTTGTGGGACGAGCAGCCATGAACCGGGGCCCCGTGTGCTGAGCTTCCAGGGGTCGAGGGCTTGGCTTGGCATGCTCACACCCTATCTTTAACTGCCTTGGCGGCCTGTGCAGCCCACAACACTTGCTCAAATGTAATGTCCTCCTCTCGGGCCAGGAGCCTCTGCTGGGTCTCCTCATCTCTCAGCCCGAGCAACAGTCAATCCTGCAAGGCCTCGTTCAAGGTTGTGCCCCACCGGCATGGCACAGCAGCTACTCTCAGGATGGCAATGAACTCAGCCACGGACTCTCCGGCCCGCTGGTCATGCCGGTGGAAGGCCAGCCTTGCTGGGAACACTGACACTTTAGGGCGGAAATGTGCCCTCAGCGCTGCAAGAATGTCTGAGAGGGGGACCGATGGGAGTGGCCTCGGCATCAGGAGGTTCTTCGCCAGCTCCAGAGTCGGCAGCCCGCACTTAGCCAGTAGGCAGGCTCGTCGCTGTCTTTCGGTCTCGATACCCTCGGGATCCATGGCGTACAGGAACTGCTCTTCGTAGAGGTCCATCGGCTTCGCGATGTCGAAGGGAGCCAGGGTGACCTTATGGGATGCCATAATCCCACCTTCGTCACCAATTTGATGTATGCAGATTGATACGCGGTAGGCAGTATTCAGTGAGCCAGACACATCTTTATTGCAAGGTATGCAATCTGAACATGTGGTAATGGCGGAGGCACAGCTCCTTTTATACAATGAGATGCATTGTGATACATTTGAATCTGGCTACATGGTTCCCCATTGGTTACTGTACGTGTGTCGTCATGGTGATGCCCCTCCTTCTTTACCTGGTTTACCTGTGACGGGAATGTTTCCCACGGTAGACTTGATTGGTTGATTAATACCATGTGGACGTGAATCACTGCCATCTAGTGGCAGGTGAATCGCGTTCCCTTCAGCTGACCTGCATTGGGTTACATTGTTTCATTCAGGTTGTTACAGTTACTCTTAATGGACAGAGACTCCCATGCACTGATCTTAAAGACACATACTTCCATACACAACACACCCAGAATTGCATTATCCACCTGAGACTCTCCTCTCCCACACAGTTGTAGGTTTTGGAGGGCCAAGCAGGCCGTAACAACAGACATGTGCCTCTGAAGTAGTTCAGGCCCTCAAAAAATAAGTTGGCATTTCTGTTAATGAAGCCATGTGGATAGTGACAGGATGCTTCAAACCTACACCAGTTGAGAAGATATACCCTCTTGTTGGTATGACTCCACCTAAGATCAGGAGAGAAGTAGCAGTAGAAGCTGAGAAAACTAAGCAAGAGAATGACCCTCACCATTCTCTAAACAGATATGAGCCTCACGTCTGCTAGCTCAGATCCAAGAAGAGCTTTATGGCAAGAACAAACATTTTTGAGGGTAGACAAGAGCAAAACCAAATTAGAAGATGGTGGAAGGAGCTCACTGGGAAAGGAACATCATTAAAGGTGGATATAGCTGAAGATCTCAATCTCCCCTACGTCACCTGGAGGACACTGAATAGGCTGAGGGTTGGAGTCCCTAAATGCAAGACCAACATGCTCAAGTGGGGACTGCGGGTGGACAAGAACACATGGTGTGAATGTGGAGAGACACAGAGTCTGGCCCATTTACTGGTCTGCCGATTGCTGCCAGAGACATGCACCGATGAGGACTTGGGTTTGGGCAACAACAAAGCGAGGAAAGTGGCTTCATTTTGGCAGTCTAGGGTCTGATCAGGACATGAAAGAGAGAGTGCATGCTCTAGTGTTGGTTAGAGTAAGGCAGTTGTCTCAGGTAGGAGGCACTGCAGACAGTAGAGGTGGGACCCTACGTCCTTCTCTTCAGCCTTCTGGCCTTTTCCTACCAATGGAGGGCAGAGCTATGCTTGCCACACCACCTGCCCTGTACCTTTTAAACTGGCCTAGTGCCCTCAAATGCAGTGGATGATCTTGTCCCATTCCCAGTGTCTACCTAGGATTCGGATGTCAGCACAAGTCAACAGCTCTACTTTGAATGGAGCGAATGCTGCCTTGCCTTTCACATCTGGTGGCAAAAATTTCTTGTGACAGCCTTGGTTTCAGGTGAAAGGTGTACATGGAAGAGGGATACTAAGTCCTTCCCTTTGCCCAGCTTGCTCAGTAAAGATACTATCTAAGTTCTCTATTCTTCCAGCCAGAGAGCTTAATGCAGCTGTTGTGGGTGGAGGCAGAGAAGAAGCTGGATGAAGAGAGACTAACATTCTTCCTCATCCACTAACATTTTTGTATTTGAGGTCAGGCTCCCCTCCCCACCCATCCCAACACTTAGATTAAACATGATCAAATAACTTGAAAAGTCCTCACCTCCACCCAAAAAAATAAAGGAACTTCCAGAATTTCCAAACCAGTAAAGCTGGTTGGCATATTGGCTTGGAGGTGCCAGGAATTGTAGTCCAATAAGTAACTTTTCCAAGTTCTGCCATACCCACGCATATAGCAGTGTATGTGGCCATGCTATCTTCTTTGGGTCCTTTCTTCCCCACAGCCCCATTTTAAAATTTTCCCCTCCTCCATAAACCTTTTTTTGTCTCAATATATGCTTATCCAAATCAGAACCATTTATTGCTGCCACTCCCAGTGAGAAAAATCATCCTCAAATTGCATCTCCCCACCCTCTGTTCTTTCACTTTTCAGGAAATTACCAACAAATGTAATTGCCTTCCTGCCTATTTATTCTGTTTTCTCTGGTGAAATCTGCTATGCCAGAAGTGTGGATGTCTTGCAGGGCCTTCTAAAATGTAAATTATTTCTAACTAGCAACTGCTTAACATAAAGCACTAAGGTGATATATGCCAATAGCTTTGGATAACTGCTGGCATGCTTAGCTATTCTACCACTGTGCCTCTAGGTTTTATTAATAGAAACAGTATTTATACAGTTGGAGGCAGAGTCTGTGCTTTATGTCTCCATAAACTGTTGTGTAGGCGGCCATAAATTTGATTTGCTTAATAAAGAGCAAGGATTGTTCTTTCAACACACAATCCTCCTGAATGAAAATGTGAGGTATCTTTCTATTCTACTAGATATTTAAATTGGTTTGAAGCATTCTTGACTGCAGAGTTGAACCATCTATTCATTCAGAGGATTCATGGATCTTTAGAAACTACCGAACTTGGATCACCAGATATTCTTGAGCTACAACTCCCAGAAACCCTGGCCAGCTTTGCTGATGGTGAAGACTTTGGTGAGTTTCCATTGAAGGACATCTGAAGGCCCAAGGTTGGGAACCACTGCTTTGGGGCCTGCCTTACCAATGGACCTCCTCTTTCTGTCAGCAAAATTCAGCAATTGCAACAGCTTTCCATTTAGGTACCTTGGAGCCTCCTACACCCACAGAGTCTGGTGAGGCTATAGTATGACACGTCTGCTCTATGCCTCAGCCTTGCAGAAAGGTGTTGTTGCAGGAAATGTCCCTGACCAATGGTGAGGGAATCTCCTTCCCAGGTACAGTATCACCATTTCTTTGTGAACCAAAAATATGGAATAGCCTGTTTGCCTATCAAACTAGAAAATAAGAAATGAAGTGTAGGAAATGAAGAAATATGAGAGTTGCCTTGCACAAATCATCCAATATGGTACAATGAGGAGGAGACAGATGTAGAATTATAGTCTCTTGCTATATCTGTTCTTTGCATTGTCTACTCACTTATAAACTAATATATTCAGGCTTGAATTCATTTTCTTCCACACACCTTTTCCTGTCTCTTTTAGTATGGCAGCCTGTAGTAGCAGCTGCCATCTTTTCTCTCTTTCAGATATGCACTTCACATTAATTAAATGTCTCTTCACAGACGACAGTCTTTTAGTGACAGTTCCAAATATAACATGAAGTACAACTGCCAGTGGCAGCATGATGTATGAAAACTGTTGTTTGAGGAAAGGGGTGCCTGGAGTGTACACACAAAAGGATTGTGACTAGACTAGTTCAACTGGGGCTTTGCCCTACAGCAGTGATGGCCAACTTTGGCACTCCAGGTATTCTTGGACTTCAATTACTAGTAGCCCTGATCTGCAGGAGTGCTGACTTGGGCTTCTGGTAATTGAAGTCCAAGAACACCTGGAGTGCCAAAGTTTGCCATTGCTGCCCTAGGATACTGAAATTTAGAGGGTACTATCATCTACAGGTGAAACTACTTATGACTGTTGGGAAAATAAATTGCAATACTTCTTACCCATATTCACATTAAAACAATTTTTTTCTGCAACAACTTTCTCTTTGTTTTGGAGGCTCCGCATTTTGCTCTTTTTTGTTCTGATGGGAGCTCACACCCTCATCTCAGGATTGAGTGAGTGGAAGACAGAGCAAATTGCCTTGGATGTCAACATTTCTCATTTGGGGTCTGACACGCAGCAGGAAAAGGGGTGATGACCAAATTGAGGTCTTCTTCATGTCCAGGCACCTCTAAGAAGAATCTTCTTTCAAATCTTCCAATTCTTATAATAAATAATTGTGTGCCATCAAGTTGATTTTGACTCATGGTGAACCTCACCAGGGTTTTTTAGGTATAGATTACTCAGAAATGGTTTACCAGCTTTTTCTTCTTCTGGGAGTGACCTGGGACTATGCAGTATGCCCATTGCTATGAAGGTTGGCTCTTTCCCCAGGAGACAATATGCGGAATTGAACTTCCAACCTCCAGCTCTCCAACCAGATATCCAACCACAATTTTAGCTAGGCAGAAAAACTCTAAGGAAAATTTGTTTCACAGCTACATTATCCTGGTTAAGGTAAGGCAAACACTACCATTTGTTGGTACAGATACCTGTATTTATTGTCCTACCTTGGCAGGTGTGGCCATCTTCTGACAAAACAAGACCCCGTGGACACTCGCACTGGTAAGTGTCTTCCCTCATGACACAAGTATGGCTGCAACCTCCATTGTTGTTGCGACATCCTTGAGTATCTGAGATAAAAATAACATGCAGACACATTGAAAGTTTTTTTTAACCTATGGCAAAAATGGCAACAAAGAACCAGCATATAGCTATGGTTAAGGACTGAGAAGGCCTGGGTTCAAATGGCTGCTTAGCCAGTAAGCTCACTAGCTGTTTTGGAGCCAGTCATCATCTATGAATCTAATCTATTTTGCAGGGTTCTTGGGGATAAAAATGAGGATGAGAACTATGGGAGAAAAATATAACAGATAAACAAAATATAAAGTATAATAAATAAATTTATATCTATACAACAGAGGTGTGGGTTTGTATGTGCTCGAAAGGCTCCCACACCCCTGGACCGATTACACTGAAACTTGGCACATACGTACCTTGGGCTGGTGAGATCAGCACTGTGGTGGTCACAAGCCCCATGGGGGGCCGTACCCCCCACCCAAATTGGGACACAATAGATCTATACAATGTGTGTGTTTCCCAGTGATGTAACTGGTTGATGTCATAGTCCCAAGTAGGTTGAAATTGTGACATCATCTGACTAGCTCAGCTGTAGCCCTCTGAGCTCAGCTGTAGTTCTCATAACAGGTGGAAGGCAAATGGGCATGTGAGATCAGCACTTTGGGGGTCACAAGCCCCTCTGGGCTCTGGATCCACAGAGGAGGTGGAGGCGGCGGCCACGGTGGGCGAAGCTGAGGAGGGAGGGAAGATCTAAGAGCTCCTCAATGGCTGTGTGCCGCTCTCTCACCAGGTGGCCAGACACATGTATGGGAAGGATGAGGGCGGTAAGTGACCATCAATGGAGAAGCAGGATGGGTGAGGGACGAGAGAGATGGAGGAAGGGTGGCAGGAGTGACCCACATACACCCCACGAGGTTTCCAAGAAGGAAAAGCTGGCCTACTGTTAAAGAAAAGAAAAACCTGAGTGAAGCCAGGTAATCAGCTAGTAGATAATAAATAAAGGATCTGCTACCAACAGTGCAAGAAAATTATTATCAGCTTAGACAGAGAGTGTGATAGGAGATGTTTATACCAATGGTGACATGGGTACCAATCATCCTGTATGATGCACTCACCCACTACCCCTGGCAAATTGATGCAAAGAGAATGAATGATCCCCTTTAACAATGAATGCATTACAGCAGGAGTAGGCAACTACGACCCATGGGCCAGATCTGGCCCACAGTGCTAAATAATCCGGCCCCCACCCTTGCTCCAGCCGCCTCCCTCACCGCTGAAATCAGCTGCAGACTCATTTACAGCAGCCGTAAATGGCAGGGGGACCACCAATCCAGCCCCCTCAACCATCTGAGAGAGCGTGACCTGGCCCCCAACTTTAAAAGCTTGGCAACCCCTGCATTATTGAGGGGCTGTGGTGGCTCAGTGGTTAAAAAGCTCACCTTGTTACCTGGAAGGCTGGCAAGTCAGTAGTTTGAGACCCAGGTATTGCATGACGGATTGAGTGCCCGTCTCTGTCCCAGCTCTTTGGGACATGGAAGGAGCATACCTGTCAAGCACAGCTCCGGAGATTATGGGACCTGCACAGAACGTTTCTGCGCAGGTCCGTTCTATGCATGCGTAGAAGGCTTTTACGCATGCGTAGAACAGACCTGCTCAGAACATTTCTGTGCAGGTCCATTCTATGCATGCGTAGAAGGCTTTTACGCATTCGTAGAACAGACCTGCGCAGAACCGTTCTGCGCAGCTCACTTCTACGCATGCGTAGGCTTCTACGCATCCACTTCTGCACAGAAGCCTTTTACGCATGCATGGAAGGGTTCTACGCATGCATAGAAGAGTTCTACGCATGCGTAGAAAGGACCTGCGCAGAAGGGATGCGCAGTAACTCCTCCCCCCCACACTGCCAAATTATGGGGTAGCGCCAGCTCCAGGTGGGAAATGGCAAAAATCGGCGCGAAAATATGGGGAATCCGGCCAATCCGGGATACTTGACAGGTATGGGAAGGAGTATCATTTGGGCATTCCCTGAGTGGAGTTTCTTCCGCAAAAATCCTTTCAACCCAGAATACTTTCCAACACGGAATTATTATTATTACAGAATCAACATTGAGAGACAAATTCAGTCAGGATTTGTCTGACTCCAGTAATTGCTATTGTACAGAAATGAGGTTTGTGATAATCCCAGCAGCCTCCATTTTGATATAGGTACTTAAAATGGAGGGAGGGAAAGACATGCAAGGAATTGTTGCATATAATAAGTAGGATGATTAGACATCAAAACATAGGAAGAGCACCCAACAATGCAAAATACTATTTGAGTTAGTGGCTATTGGCTGAGTGTCAGAATGTCACCACTCTGAAATTATAAAATGATTAAACCCCAGGCCATCTTTCAAGAGTTTGTGATCCTGCAAAGTTGCTTACAAAGTGAATTATCTCTTTCCCAGAAAGGCTCGTAAACCACATGGCATTTCAGTAAATATGAAACTGACAAATTTGTATTGCTCAATAAATTCCCCAAAGAGTTTTACGCACATTGGGGGTGGGGGGGGGGGGAGTGGCACCTATGTAGCCAGACAATGAAAACAGATGCTACTGGTCCATTCCCTCAAAAGGCCAGTGACTGGGAAGAGGAAAAGGCAAGCCTGGTCAAGAGCTACCCTCTGTCAGCATCCTAGTGCCAAGACATTAGTACAACAGAAACAAACCTCACTTGATTCTTTCAGTCACAAACTCATGATTCAAGTCAAAGGGAAGAACCTGTCGTTGTCCAAATATTTTGGACTTCAACGCTCATCAGCCCTAGCCAACATTACCAATGACAAAGGGACATGGGACCTGCAATGCAAAAAAACTTATGGAGGTCCAACGTTGAATTAAATTAAAATGTGAAATTACTCATCTCCAGAAATTTTCTCTCTTTTTTTCAAGTGAGGTGCAAGCAGATTTCCAATCCTAAAATATGAAGGAGTGTAGAAGAAGTTGTAAAGCATGGACTGGTAGTGGAGGAGGAAAGATAAGGGGATTTTTATTTGTGAAGTAATGAACATGGATGTATAGTTTTATAAAGGTAAAGGTTCCCTTGTTCAAAAGCCAGTCATGTCCAGCTCTAGGGGGCAGTGCTCATTTTTTCATTGACAGCCAAAGGGCCAGTGTTGCACATGTTTCTGTGGTCATGTGGCAGGCATGACTAGATGCCATAGCACATGGAATGCTGTTACCTTTCCCACTAAAGTGGTACCTATTAATCTATGTACTTTCAATTTTTTGCAGGAGCTGGGACAGACAATTGGAGCTCACTCGGTCATGTGGGTCTCAAACTGCTGACCTGCATCAAGTTCAGCGTATTAATAACTAAGCCCTTGGGTAAAAACAGGAAGTTCAAGCTCAACTAACTTCTGATCCAATGAATATTCATGGTAGTCTAAAAGAGATGCTTAACAAACTTTCAATTGTTGCTACATAAGCAGGAAAGCATCAAGATATTTGACCCTGTTTGTCTTGCATAAAAGCAGCCTAAACGAAGAGCCACTAAGCATTTATGCAACATGCTTTACAAACATAACGGACACTTTCTTAGATTCCTGCTGGCAGTGAATCTGAAAAGTCAGTGATCCAATGATTAGATTCCATCAACATGAGTGATCAGATGTATCATTTCATGAAGATGCCTTCACTCCATTGTCTCCACACTCACCTTCACAGGTCTTTCCATCATTCCCCAGCACACGCCCAACTCCACACTCACAACGGTAAGAGTTCTTCAGGTTTATACAGATCTCACTGCAGCCTCCATTGTTCTTTTCACATTCATTTTCATCTGTAGAGACAAAAGTCCCAACCCTCTTTTAACTACAGGCAGCAGGTACAAAATCCAATGCATTCCTATGGGAAATCACACTCAATGCATTCCTATGGGAGATTCAAGATAATAATTTTTTGAGATACAACCAACCATGGGGGGGGAGGAGCATCATGGCAGACTGAGCACATCGTTTTTCTCACCACTGTCTGGAAAGGGGAGCCACAAATGTGGATATATGGTGCTAAACTGTTACATTTTTGAAGGAAAATGTTTCTGGAAGGAATGTGAAGTTGGTAGATTGTAATTGGAGGGATTTGGAGCCTGGAGGACAATGGAAAAGAGTAAAATTGTTGCAGTTGTTCCTCAAGTGTGGAGAGCCGAGTTAGTGACGCTGCTGGAGAATGGAGTTTACGAGCGGAAGTGACAGCAAAGAGAGGTGCTTCCTTATGAACTGGCAATAGCTGTGTTCGAGAGGAGTGAATTTTGGCAAAATCTGGGGTTCGGCAGTGCATGGAGGAGATTCGAGTGGCGGAGTGGAACAGAGGAGAGAGGAGGAGATTCGAGCACAATTTCGCGTGCAGAGTTTCGGGGTGGAAGGAATAACGATTTTGGTCTCGGCTGGAGTGGCGCTGCCGGAGAACAGAGGACAGAGTTTAGGAAGGAGGTCTCGGCAAGGAGAAGCGCTTTTGTGGGCGGCTGAAGTTTCGACACCGCTTGGAGCTTGGGGACGCTGGAACGCAAAGTGGTCAGGAGAGTGCTCTGGTTGTGTCGGGCAGAGAAGGAGTTGCTATTTTGTGGGGATAGGGGTCTGAGGGGAGTCAATTGGGCGTTGCGGAAGTGAGTCCCGTTTGATCCCAAAGGGCCCTAATCCGGAGCAAGAGTCTGGGCAGCCCATGTTGACCAGAGCATTGGCTGGATGTGCGTCCCCCGAAAATATTATTGAACGTTGGCTGAGAGTGTGGAAGTCATTAAGGAGTGTTATTTCCTCTATTCCTGGAATTTGGACTTGGATTGTGTTGAACTTATTTTACAAGTAGTGTGCAGGAAGGGCAGAGGATATTGTGTCTGATAGACTGCTGGGACAGACAGGATTCTTCCTTGAACCCTGATCGTTGGACCATTGTGGGGGTATAAAATAGAGCTGGTGTTCAGACGGTGGAGGGCACTTTGTGACTGTGTCTGTGATTTTGGTTGTGGCAGAAAGAAGAAAGAAAGAAAGAAGGGGGGGAAAAAGAAAAAAAACTAGTTTTCACAGCTGTTGTGCCAAGGACAGTGATAAAATCAAGGCTAGCCCTGGAGTTGCTTTATCATCAAGTGCAGCTGTGTACTGCTCAATTGGCTGGATTATAGGAACAATTTTTTTCAAGATCTGTGTTTTGTATACATGCCTCATGTAGAGTAATAAGCTGGATTAACTTTAATGTCCATAGTGGTTGAAGTTAACTATAAAAGGGATTTGTAAATTACGGTTGTTTATGTATAAGGATATAAGGAGATAATTGCATAGGGTACATAGGGTACTAAAAACGTGGATAAAGTTGTGTAGATCTGTTTAGGACTATTTTGGAATAGAGTGAATGAGTCGAAAAGAAAAAAGAAAGCAGCAGAGAGAAGAGATAGAAATAGATCCAATTTGGCTAAGAACAGGTAGATTAGTAAGAGCAGGCGGTGGGGAACAAAGGAAGTCTTTAAAGGACGAAATTTTGGAAGCTGAGGAGCTAGATAGGCTTAGAGCAGGCATGGCAGCAAAGAAGAAATTACAAGAGAAACAGCAATCACAACAGTTAGATATAAATCAAGATGATCAGCAAATTGAGTTTGAAGAGGCTAGTGCTCGGGGAGCTATAAAAAAGAAAGCAATAGAAGGAGATGCAGAGGAAAGGGTGGAAGGGTACAGCCCCCAGGTTGTGGATGTGAATGAATGTAAAGGCTCCATTGAAGTGAGGCTAGATAGTCTTGAGAAGTATCTTCAGACCAAGTTCCAAAATTTAGAAGAGCAGCGAGCGACGGATAATCAAGAATTTATTAAGCTGCAGCAAGAGAGTTTTGAGGCTTTTCAGCAAAAATGTTGTCAGTGGTGACAGGTTTGATGGAATCAACTAAAGTTGAAACAGCCAAGATAATGAAAGAGGTGAATGATATAAAAGAAGGAATGGGTTCAATTTCAAAGGAGGTTGAAAATGTAAAGAGAGCTATCCAAGAGGTGCAGGAAAAAGCTAAAGGGAGGAAGTAAAAGTGGATGATCATGAAGTGAGACTGGCGTTACTTGAAGACCAATCTAGAAAAAGAAATATAATAATTAGGCATGTTTCTGAGGCCCGCCCTGATCAGTTAAAGGCCAGAATAATGAGTTGGTTAAATGATTTAGGTATGGGTAGGACGTTCGAGGCTGAGGATGTATTAAGTGTGCATAGATTAGGGTCTAAGAAACATAATGCAGGAGATAGAAATGTGCTATTGAGGTTTGCCAGTGAAGGTTTGAAGGTGATGTTAATGCGACATATCAGGAAATCTGGGCCAAGTATATTGAAAATGGAAGGGAATAGCATAGAGATTTATAATGATATTTCCATCGGTGAGAGAACTTGGAGAACACAAATCAAACCAGTAACCAAGAAGTTGAGGGAAAAAGGAATTGTTTATTTTTGGCTTGCCTTAAAAAAGCTAAAATTCATAGTATCTGGAAAATCATATGTGTTGAGGGATGGGTCATATGTCTTAGACATACTTGCAGAGGCAAAGATAATTGACAGAAACTCCAAGGAATGGGAAGATCTTAAAGAGGAACTGATAATAGCAGGGGTTTACACAACGTATGACAGGGAAGAGGAAGAACGGATGAAGGATATTAGGGTTGCGTTGTCTGGCCAGGTAGAACTAAGTAGGGTGGAATGACATAATGGCGTAAAATTTGCAATTGAAGTAACTGTAATGCACAATATAAAGTGATGATAGAATCCTCATGTGGAATTGGTGGCATGAATGGGTAATTAGGCAGGAGAAGTGGTGGTTTGGTTTGTGAGTGTTGTTTCGCCTCCCCCTCCCCCCTTGTTTTACAGGGGTGTCTTTCTTTTTCATTTCGAAATGGTGGGGAGGGTGATGATTTATTGTTTTATGTTTTGTGTTCAACTTTTTTATGTTTTGTGGGTTGGATTAGCACATGCTTGTAGGAGATGGAATTTATTGCAAGGGAAAAACAATAAAGAATCATGAAATCGATTAGGGTGTTATCATGGAATGTTAAAGGCACGGGCAGTATTATTAAGAGGAAACGTTTAGAAGCAGTAATTAGGAAAGATAGGCCAGATGTGATATGCTTGCAAGAAACGCATCAAAAAAGTGTATATAAAGGGGATAGAATATTATGAGAAGGCATTGGGTACGTCTAAGGCAAGAGGGGTTGCCATATTAATATCAAAAAAGTTAGGATTTATAAAAGTAAAGACAATTGTAGACCCAGAAGGGAGATTTCTTATAACAAGGGGATTTATTAATAATGAGGATATAACCTTTGTTAATGTATACGCGCCAAACGAAAAACAGGAGGAATTTTTAGATAAGGTGTATTAAAGTATAGAATCAGAAAGGGTGTCCAAGTTAATAATGGTTGGAGATTTTAATCTGATCAGATCAGGTTTGGATACTACAAATGTGGCTAAACGCACATGTATTAATAGGGTGATGGATAGGTGGTTAAAAATGATGGGACTACAGGATGTTTGGAGGAAAATTAGAGGCTCAGAATGGGGATATACATTTTTTTCCGCATGTGCACAATTCTTATTCACGAATTGACTATGTTTTGGCTTCAGAAAGCATGATAGACAAGGTTGAAAATATTGAAATTGGCATGATTAAGGAATCTGATCATGCTAAAATAATTACGGAATTTAAACTAAGTGATGAAAAACAAAAAAGGGGTACATGGAACTATGATACAAGGTTATATAGAGACCAAAAGAGTAAGGAAAGGATAATAAAAAGATGGGAAGAGTACTGGGAAATTAATGATACAAAGGATGTAAATGATGGAATATTATGGGATACCATGAAGGCAATATTCAGGGGAGAAAGCATTAGGCTCTCTTGTATTAACAATAGGCAAAATAAGGAAAAGCAAAAAGAGTTAGAGGACGAAATAAAGAAATTACAGGGTATTCATGCAAGAACGGGAGATAGGGACATATTCGATAAAATGCAAAAATTAAAAAGGGAATCTATTGAAAAAGTATTGAAAAGGTTAAGAAGAATCTAATTTATTTGAAAAGAGATTATTTCGAGTACAGTAATAAAAATTCTAAGCTATTAGCTAGAGCGGCTGAAGAAAAGAAAGATAAAAGAGGAATTTCAGTTTTGATAGATAAGTATGGCAGAAGGTGTAATAAGTTAGAAGATAAAATTCAAATTGTTAAGGCTTTTCATCAGGAATTGTATTCAAGGAAGGACGTAAATAAGGATGAATTAGAGCAATATCTAGATAAGTGGTCAAGAATAAATTTAAGCTCAGAACATAAGAGTTATATGGATGAAAAGATAACACAAAAGGAAATAAAGGAGGTCATAAAAAGGTTAAGGATAGGCAAGGCTCCAGGCGAGGATGGTTTATCGGTGGAGTTTTATAAAGACTTTAAAGAGATGTTGTTACCAAAAATGGAAAGGATTTTTAATTATATTTTGGAGGGAGGGAGAGTTCCTAAATCGTGGTATAGTACAATTATAATTTTAATTCCAAAGGTAGGGAAAAATTTGGAAAAAAATGAATCCTATAGACTGATTTCCCTGATGAATCAGGACACAAAAATTTTCACGGCGATTTTAGCTAACAGATTGAATAGTTTTAGTGGCAAATACATTAATAAGGATCAAGTGGGATTTATGAGGGATCGGTATATGTCGGATTTGACGAGAAGGATGGTTGACTTGACAATTATTGCTCAGCAACAAGAGGAGCATGTAGGTTTCTTCTCCCTGGATATATTCAAAGCTTTTGACTCGATCCAATGGATAACTATAAAGGAAATTATAAGGAAATATGGATTTGGACAAAAAATTTGTGGGGTAATTGAGCAGTTGTATCAGCAAGACTCAGCTAGGGTTAAATTAAATGAGGAATTAACAGGGGAGATTAAATTGGAAGCGGGCACAAGGCAAGGAGATCCATTGTCGGCATCTTTATTTATTATGGCCATGGAATTGTTAGCTAATGTAATAAGGGAAGATAAGGAATTAATTGGAATTGAGGGTATAAAAAATTAGCCAATATGCTGATGACACCCTAATAACAATAAAAAATCCACAGAATGCACTAGGGAAGATATATGGGCTTTTAGAAGAATTTCAAAGGGTGACAGGACTTAAGGTAAATTGGGATAAGTCAGAAGCAAATTTTTTTAATATGGATTTGGACATACAAGAAAGTTTAAAGGCTAAATTTAAAATACAAATTAGAGATAATATAAAATACCTGTGGATAAACATTTCAAATAAATACGATGATTTAAAGAGGTTAAATTATGATAAACTGGAAAAAGAATTAAAAGAAATGATTTTAAGGTATAAGAAGCTAAATTTGTCATGGTTTGGATGTGTTTCGTTATGTAAAATGAAGCTTTTACCCAAATTAAATTTTTTATTTGATACCCTGCAAATATATATGAAAGAGAAGGAATTAAAGGTTTTTCAAACTATATTAAATAATTTTTGTAACGGAGGAAAAAGGGCTAGGATACCAAAGTTTTTATGGTATTCTTCACAAAAAAGGGCGGGTTAGGAATTCCAAATATTAAAAACTATTATTGGGCGTTTCAATTGAAGAATATTTGTAAAATTTTAGTGAAAGAAGAGCCGATTTGGGGAAAAATTGAATTGCGAGAGAAACTGGGTGAAGAAATATTAATGTTTTTGGGCAAAGGGAAAGCTAAGATTAATGCTGCAAATAAATTGTTAAAAGCTCTTTTAAAAACTTGGACGCGATTGAAAAATAAACTGGCCCCAGGGTTGTCCCCAATAATAGGCTTGAGTGATATGAAATCATTCCCATTGAGAATGGATCGGAGAGTAGAAGAAGTATTGAATAAGAATAAAATAACTTTATTAAAGGATTGAATAGCAGCACGTAGAGACAAGGAAAGAAAGTTAGATATAGGTGGACAACTCAAATTGAATTGGCTTCAATTGATGTCTATTGACAGTTGGAATAAAAGATATACAGATGAACTGTGCTTGGATAGGGAGCGGACGAAATTTGAAGAGTTGATATATAGTCTAAAAAGTGGGCAGGTAAAAGTTAAGGGGTTAGTAAGCAAAATATTTAAGGTTTTAGATGACTCGGATCAGCATCAGAAAGCTTTAAAAGAAACGTGGGAGCTAGATTTGAATATTAAAATTACAGACGAGCAGTGGGATGCTAAATGGAAAAGGAGAATAATGAGGTCTTTGTCAGTAAGAATAAAAGAGCATAACTATAAATTACTGTGGAAGTGGTATTTGACTCCGGTACGACTATACCAAATTGACAATACAAAGTCGAAATTTTGTTGGAGGTGTAAGGTGAAAATTGGAAGATATGAACATATGTGGTGGGGGTGTAAAGAGACGAAATCATTCTGGATGAAGGTGGAACATGAAATTGGGAGAATTCTAGATGTAAGAATGAAATTGGATGTAATTTTAATTTTGTTAACGGATGTGGAGGGGGTAGAGCATCAAAAAAGGGAATTATTAGCAATTATGTTATCTAGTGCTAGACAATGTATAGCGCGATATTGGAAATGTGATGTTACCCCAAAAATAGAGGATTGGTATAAGGAGTTGTGGAATACAGCGTTGAATGATAAGCTCACCTGGGAGTTAAACTTAAGAAAAGGGATAATTAAAGAAAGCAAATTTCAGGAAATTTGGAAATGTTTGATAGACTATACCTTGAATAATGGTCATGGGCAATTGCCGGTGCCGGATTATATTGCATTTTTGAGACGATAATAGATAAAAGGGGAAATTCTGTCTCCGTAGCATTGTATATAGCACGTGGTGACATTTTGTTTTGTTTTCTTTTATTTTATTTTCTCTGTTTATTTATATTATTGTGCATTTTGTCTTTTCTTTTCTTATATTGTTCTGTGTGTTATCTCTTTTTTATTTTTGGATGTGTATTAAGAAAAAAAATTTAAAAATTAAAAAAAACAACAACCATGAGGAACTAATTAAATTTGTATGTAGAGGTTTGACTGTACTGTATGTGCAAGACTCTGATTCTATGTTGCTTGAATGCACTTCTTTTTAGGCAGCTTTGGCTAGTAGACTCTGTCCAACTGTCCATGTCCTACTGTGTGTTACCAAAGAATAGCTAATGGTGTTATTCCCAAGCAGTGGCTTCTAACCTTGGGCCCCCCAGATGTTATTGGACTACAGCTCCCAGAAATTTTGGCCAGCATAGCCAGTAGTGAAAGCTTCCTGGAGCAGTAGTCCAAGAACATCTGGAGCACTGAGGTTGGGAACCACTGTTCCAAAGAAACAGACTTGTTCCCATTGGTCAAAATCCTACTGTAAATGAGTTCTGCAAGCAGTTTTTGTGATTCTACGCATCCCCTTTGGGCATGCAACCAAAGATGTAAATGGGATGTGTTTGAATACATGATAGTCAGTGGGCACAATTGTATACATAATTTCTGGTTTGTGCTGCCCAAACTCAGTAGAATCCTAGCCATTGTATTGTGTATTGTGTTATGTACACAAACACTCCGATAGTATATAAACCAGAGAGTCAGGTGGAGGGTAAAAGAAGAAGGGGGAGGCCAAGGATGAGATGGCTAGATGGTATTGTAGACACAGTGGGCACAGAACTGGGAGTGCTGAGGGGGAAGGTGGAGGACAGAGGCGCCTGGAGAACAATGGTCCATAGGGTCGCAAAGGGTCAGAATCGACTGTGTGACTGAACAACAACATTATTGTGACCTTTTGTGTAAAATTGTGATTTTTTTGTTATTGTTTTGATTTGTTTTTACTGTTGTGGCCTTTTGTTTGGGGCTGTTGTGTGTTTTTGAATTGTTTTTACTATTGTGGCCAGCAGATGGTGCTGGTACTGTTTTTTCTCTCCTGGCCTCTGGGTGGAGCTTCTTCCAGTAAGTAGTCTCTTTCTTTATTCATTTCATTTCCAGACATCATGCAGGTAGGATGTGTGCTGTTGATTTGGCTTGTTTTCTTTATCTTGTGTGTGTGTGTGTGTGGGGAGGGGGGTTGGGTTTTGTTTTGTTTTTGACTGTTTTGTTTTTGATTGTTTTTGTTTACTTTGTATTGTTTTTGTTGTTTTTGTGTATTTTTGGATGTTTTTGATTGTGTTTAAAGGTATTTTTTGATATTTATTATTTTTATAATTTTTGTTGTGGTTTGGGGGGGGTTGGTTTATTTCCGCAGGCTTTATTGTGTTATGGTGCTTTGATTGTGTGGAGTTGTGAAAGTAGATCGGGTTTCCCCTTTAATATCAGTGGGTGGGGGGTGTCGATCCCCCTCTCCGCTGGCTCTCCGGGGTTTGGGAGGTTTGTGGGGACAAAAGGGGTATGTCTCCCCAACCCTTCTTGACCCAGGAGACCAGGGAGAGGGGATCGTTCCCCCCCTCCTAAAGAAAACTCCGTGTTTAAAGAGAAGAAACCACTTGGTTTCTTCTCTTTAAAGATGGGTTTTTTTGGGGGGGAGAAAATTGATCCCCTTTCCCTGGTCTCCTGGGTCAAGAAGTGTGTGGGGGACATACCCCTTTTGTCCCCACAAACCTCCCAACTCTAGGGGAGGCAGCAGAGGGGGGGATCGCAACCCCCCACCCACTGATATTAAAGGGGAAGCTCCAAAGCTCCAATCGGGACCTTCAGGCGCCGTTGGTGAGGGAAAGAAGGGTGGTTGGTGTTTGCGTGGCTGTGAGGCGGTGAGTTTGTTTTTAATTTTTCGAGTGCCGGCTTCCTCAGCGTTCTGTGCGCTCATGGCACGTAGGACGCTGGGGCTTGTAGTAATGGGTTTATGCTTTGTGTTTGTGCTAGGTTTTTTAAAAACTGTTTTGTTTTGATTGGCCGCGGCGCATTTCCAAACGTTCCTTGTGCCTCACCGTGGCAGAGCCTCTGAGGCTGATTGGCTCTGGTGCAGCGCGGCACAAGGAACGTTGGGAAATGAAGTTGTTTCCCTTTTTTCGCATTTGTGGGGCTGTTGCCCCACTGGCGCAATTCTCAATCCTGCGTTTACCTGCGTACCCAGTTTGGACGTGTTCCCGAATGGAGGGTGCAGGCTAGTGGGGCCTGGCTAAGGAGCCTATAGCAAGTTCCAACGGTTAACCCTCGATTTTATATATATAGATTATTAACTTGAAGATTATCACGGCAATTTATAAAAACTGAAAAGAATTCAGAAACAGCCACTAAAACGTAACATCCATAATATATAGCTAGCAAGCCACATGCTGAATAAAAGCTATTCCAGTTAACATGATTGATGAGAGACCACCCCAGACACTGGCATTCGGTATTGCTTAGCAGAGCTTGTCCTCAGCTTAACTCAATTGGAGAGGATTCCCAATTAGGGAACAGGGAGTATGTAAGCCAGCATGGGGGGGGGAGGGGAAGACAAGTGTGACCATGTTTGAAAGCTGTCTGAAGTTATTATTACTCAGAACTCAGGAAATTAATTTGGAAAATGGATGAGTCTTAGAAGGAGGATGAGGTGGGAGGAATGCCTGTTTGATATGAGACTGCTGGGAGGCTGAGATACATTCTCCCTGCCATTGAGGAATGTTTGCATTGGGTGGTGGGGTTGGTTGTACTTGCTGTGCCATTAGTGGTCCCACCCTCTACCATACATTTGGTCACAGTGTTTAAGAAGATGTGAGCTTGTGTGTGTTTGTGTCTCTTTATTTCAAGCATATCAGAGAATAAACAAAACTGTTTCAGAATTCTTAATTGGGCTATGAATCCTTCCCCTCATGGAGGACCTGCACAAATCTCACTGTCATAATCCTGTTGAGGGATGAGAATCTTCCCTCGGTCAAGGGGTTGTACAAACCCCTTCCCCCATTCCATTTAATTTGCTGCTCCCACAGTTTTTCCTACTGGTGCTGACAGGTTGGGGAAAGTGACTCAGCAAAACAGGCAGAAAATGTAGGCCAGTAATCAGCAAATCTGTCGGCTTGAGAGAGTACACATAGTTACCTTTTAGAAATACAGTAAAACCTCGGATAACGCTAAAACTTTGTTCCACAAGTCTTAGTGTTATCTAATTTTAGCGTTATCTGATGCATGCATCGGATAACGTTAAAATCCTATGGGATGCATCAGATAACATTAAAACTCCATAGAGATACATTGTAACCAGCACAGGCTTTAGCAAACATTATCTGATGCATCCCATAGGATTTTAATGTTATGCAATGCAATCCTCCCCCCCCCCATTGCTTAACGTTATGCAATGTTAGCGTTATCTGATGCAAACGTTATCTGAGGTATTACTGTAACTTTCAGAATCCCCCCCCCCCTCCCGATGTTTCACAGCTCAAGCAATGCAGACTGCCAAGCCTTAATCTTATGTATCATACAAACCAGGCTTCTGAGTGCATGGAACAGTTGGAGGCAGCTATAGAGAAAGGGATTTGCAAGCACTATTCTTTTAGCACCATATGTAGGGTGGAGTAATTCCCAGATCTTTTTAACTTTAGTAGTAGTAGTAGTAGTAGTAGTAGTAGTAGTAGTAGTAGTAGTAGTAGTAGTAGTAGTAGTAGTAGTAGTAGTAGTAGTAGTAGTAGTAGTAGTAGTAGTAGTACTAGTAGTAGTAGTAGTTCCTTCTCATGCTGCATGATACCCATCTCCGCTACTATAGCATATCGGGCAACAAGACTCCTCGTTGTTTCTTCAGCAATAAAGTTTTATAGAGCTGGGGTGCTAACCTCAAGGACACTTCAAGGACCCCCAAAGACATTTGCCTGTCCCACTAGAGCGGACCGGAGGGGCTCTTTAAAAATACCAACTGCTAGACAGGCTCACCTCTCTAGCACTAGAAGAAGAGCCTTTTCGGTATCTGCTCTGGCCCTATGGAACCTTCTGCCAGTTGAACTGCATCTCCAGACAGAGCTGCTACCCTTCAGGAAAAAGCTCAAAATCTGGCTGGCAGGGCAGGTGTGGGCAGGTGCAGAGGGATCAACCACTACCCCCACTGGCTCAATTAGAGCAGGATCACTCATGTTTTTAAAAGTTTTTAATTAGATTTTTAATTGGTGCGGGTGGGAGGTAATTTTAGGAATTTTAAGGGTTTCTATAGTTTAAACATTGGGGATTTTATGTACGCTGCCCAGAGTCACATGTCAATTGGGGTGGCTCTACAAATTGAATAAATAAATAAATAAACCTGATGCCCAACCCTCCTCCTTTCTCATTGGGTCCAGCAATTGTGTTGTTCTTTAAGGTAAAGGTAAAGGTCTCCCTTGCTCGAAAGCCAGTCGTATCTGACTATAGGGTTCAGTGCTCATCTCTGTTTCAAAGCCAAAGAGCCAGTGCTGTCTGCTTCGCCAGACGTTTCTGTGGTCATGTGGCAGGCATGACTAGACACCGGAGCACACAGAACGCTGTTTACCTTCTCACTGAAGTGGTCCCTATTTATCTACTTGCAATGTCTTGCTTTCGGACTGCGAGGTTGGCAGGAGCTGGGACAAAGACGGGAGCTCATTCCGTCCTGCAGTATTCGGGTATCAAACTGTTGACCTCCCACTTTCCAGTCAGCGTTTTAGCCACTTGAGCCACTGCAGTTCTTAAGGGGGCATAAATATTGCTACTGGGAAAGTACAAATCAGCCCACCACAGCCTCATATGCCACCCACAGCCACTCCTTCCTGGACAGAAGGAACTAAGCAAACAGATGAGCTGAACCTGGAGCCAGCATGCCCCTTATATGCTCATACCCAAGCGTTCCTCCCTGTTCTTTTTTCCTCTCTCCACATATGCCAGTATCCGGTGACCTTGGTTTTGAGCAGTAGCACATTGTTTGTTAAATTGCTAGTTATGGATCTGCCTCTTCTGAAAGCTGAATTCCCTGTAATATCAGTTGTATGTTTTGAAAAGTGGTTGGAGTCCCTTCTTTTCTATCTTTTAGAAATGGCAGCTTCACAGGACTCAAATCCATGTCCAAGAAAGAGTGCAGTGTATGCAGACAGGAAAGGAGTTAACAGTTTCCTCCCCACATTATTCTTCTGGTGGAAAATACTGAGCTTGGAATTCGTTCGTTAGTTCATTCCTTCATTTAGTTTGCAGCTTTAACTCCAAAAATCCCCAGCCAGAATCGGATATATTTCTGAGTTCTGCAAGAAATGACATGGTCATGTCCCAACTTTTACTCCCCTCTAAGGTGCTGATTACTACAAACACTTCCTCCTGGGAGAAATAGTTGGGCAGGCCTATGTAAGGGGCTTCAACTGATGGGTCAAAGTCTGAAAGGTATGAGGCTCACCTTGGATGCACTCCAAAACATTTTACTACCACCTCTGTGGGCGGGGCCAAATCTGTGGGCAAGGCCACACAATGGGGTATGGAGGTGGGCGTGACCAGCCAGGTGGGCATGGCCTGGGGGAATTTTTGCTACCGGTTCTCCCCAACAGGACAGAACCTGTTTCAATGCATCACTGGATTCAGTGCATCCCAATAAGGGTCTGCCATCAACTGGCGGTTACTTATCTTTTCTAACTAGAACTGGGTGAGATGATTTGAAACTGGACTGGTAAGTTTCTCTGACATAAGACAAAAAATTGGTGCCCGGGCCCTAATCACCATCCGCCATCTAAATTAGCACAAGGCACACTTGAAATTGATTTTCTTCCTATCAATGGGTGATTTATATTGTTTTTCTTCAGATTAATAGCTGGCTTTGCTAACAACCAATTGGAATTCTGCCTGGGGCCATTCTGAATGCTCTCAGTTTCGGCCACAAGACACCGGTTTAATGAAGTATTCAGGAATTGGCTGGGACTTCTGTTTGAACTTGTGATAGGGAAGTGAGCAGGAGCTGATTAATCAGTTCTGATATTGTCCAGTCCATACATTTAAGAGCCTGTTTTTAGGGTGGTTTGCTCACTTCAGTTTAACATCAGAGAGAGGTAGGGCAAAACACCTCACTGGGGCTGCTCCCAGCTCTTTGAAACAAATGAGTCCCATTAAAATTTTTAGTGATTTACTTTTTTAGTAGATTGGGAATTTGAATTGGAGGATTGGTATAAAGAGATATGGAATGTAGCTGTAAAATGTAAACTAACATGCAAGTTAAAGATAAAATGGATTAGCAAAAAACACCTGCACCTGATTTTAGAGGGATATGGGGAGATTTTTTCGATTATGTATTGGAGGAAGGGAAAGGAGTAAAGCCAGAGCAACATGTGTTATCTTTTTGAAATGAGGGATTGAATACAAAAATTTAATGATATTGAGAATATTTAATGGAGAAAGTTTATAAGTACCACCGGTGGTGGTGCACGTAGAAGTTATAATGTATTATACGTATTTTTGTTTAGGTTGCTGTTTTTAGAAATTTTTTGTTGTTGTCTTTCTCAGTAATTTAATGAATGAAAAAAAATTAAAAAATAGTTATTTAACTATTCACATTATTAGTCAGAATTCAATTTGCACAGGTTTTTATGGGACCTGTGAGTCAATCAGTTCACAGCAGTTTTCAAAAGGACTTCTTTCCTCTTTTATAATCTCATTCCTTACCTTCTTTTCATTTTCTATAGTTGTATCTTTCTGACCCTTTCTCCCTTCCTTTTTCCTTGCCTAAAGTATCCATTTTAGCTTGTGTTTCTGCTGTCAAGAGCAAGCATAAGCTTAGAAAAACCCATTTGATAATAAAAGGTAATGGAAAAATACTGATTGTGAATTCAACTGAATTACGAAAACAGCAGGAAGAGGGGAAAACTTTTCACAGCCTGTTCATTTTCCCTTCTAACTCCTTCCATGATACTTTTTTGTTACTATTTATGTTTCCTCTTCTTGGTCTTTCCTTACCAAGGCAGGTCTGCCCATCTGGCCCCAGCGTTGTCCCTAAAGAGCACAGACAGTCTCCAGGATCCAGACAAGAGCCTCGGCAATCAACCACATCACAGATGTCGTAGAAATCTGCAGGATGACAAAAGAAGTAATAATTCCATATTCTCTGTTAAACTGATATATTGGAAGTTAAGAGACACAAAGCCATCAGGCCTGTATAGCACATATTCATGTAAACGAACCCTTCTTTTGCCCAACTGGCTAGTCCTGGCTCATCTGCATTGGTTACTTGAAGTGCTCCATGCCAGAGTCAAGGTGTTGGTATTGACCTATTAAGCCTTACATAGTTTGGGACCAAGCCATCTGAAGAGTGCCTCTTCCTTAGGAGTTATACCCAAAACACCCAGCTATCATGTAAGCTCCGAGTGGTTTGCCTAGAGATGGAGTGGGGTGGGATGGGCAATAACCACACTGAGAGCTTTCTCTGCCATAGCCCCCACCACCAACTGGAATGAACTGCCAGTGTTGATTAGAACTGCTCTTACATTATTAACATTTCGTAAGTCACTATAGACTTACCTTTGCCAGCAAGATTTTCAATGCCTGTAAGACCATTAGAACTGCATAGTGTTGGCCCTGCATTTTTAAAATTGTTATTACTTTCTCTTACTGATAATGTTTACTATGAATAGCTTTATGATCGTAAGATTATCTGACGCTATATGGTTTTGTCTCTTTGGGTTATTTTTTGTTATTTTTGGATGATTGCAATATATGTTTTCTATATTGTAAACCACCCTGAGTGGTGCTTGCATCAAAAGGGCAGGAAACAAACAAACAATAAACTAGAATCCCCAAATAGCTTCTACTGAGCCATTTTTATGCTGGTAGGTTCCTACTCCAAAAGGAAAATGCCAAGGAAGTAGTTTTAGGAGGAGGAGAAGAACTTAGCATTGTTTTTCTACTTTTCATCCACGTACTACTTCAAATCAGGCCCACTCTCTCTTTTATAGATATTCAAACCATTTGTGCTACCATAACATCTACAATGAGGGACTGCAGTGGCTTACTGGTTAAGATGCTGAACTTGCCAACCAGAAGGTCAGCAGGTCAGCAGTTTGAGACCCAAGTGCTGCACGACTGAGTGAGCTCCTGTCTCTGTCCCAGCTTTTGCCAAACTAGCAGTTTGAAAGCAAGAAATCGCAAGTAGATAAATAGGTATCACTTTGGTGGGAAGGTAAACAGTGTTCTGTCTAGGCATGCCTGCCACATGTTCATGGAAACCTCTGCAGATGCAGACAGCACTGGCTCTTTGGCTATAAGCAGAGATGAGGGGCCATTCAACAATTATGTGATACTCAAGGGGGGTGGAGGGGGTCTGCCATCTGAATTACGGAAAATTACGTGGGACCAGGGGGGATCAGGTCAAAGATTACATAATCCATTTGGAGCTGTTGTGGTTTCAAAACATGGCACTTTTTTAGGTTTAAAAATGATCTCTGGGAATTTTGATCTGATTTGAGATTATTGAATCCTCACCGATAGGTTCTGCATTAAGCAACAATAGTGAAAAGCTCTAAAAATTAGCGTTTCAATACAAAAGCTCTGGATCACGTAATTTTAAAGGGAGGGGGTTTGAAGCGAAAATTGCGGTTGGATTACATGGGGGAGGGGGTCAGTCCCCCCCCCAAATAAATGTATCACGTAATT
This sequence comes from Bradypodion pumilum, assembly GCA_035047305.1. Lineage (NCBI taxonomy): Eukaryota > Metazoa > Chordata > Lepidosauria > Squamata > Chamaeleonidae > Bradypodion > Bradypodion pumilum. Next base: position 257,396,340 of record JAWDJD010000003.1, on the reverse strand, counting down.
GTTGAATGGCCCCTAAGCACTGAACCCTAGAGTTGAATAGGACTGGCTTTCAAGGAAGGGCGACCATTACCTTTACTAACATCTACAGTGTGCCCCTAAAGCTGATTACAAAAGGAATGTTAGACAACAGGGTTATGCTGTAGGCCTGATTTCCTTGGATTAGTCACAGATATGGCTGAAACTTGGTCCATTCTCTGAGGATCTGAAATCTCAGAGAATGGGGTGTTTGCACACTGGGAACTCTAGACTTTGAGGTTCATTCTCATAGCTTCAGGGTATACCACACATACATGCTGAAAATAACCCTTGTTTTTTCATTATTTTCATAACCCTAACACGCACACATACGCACGCACGCACGCACACACACACGCACGCACGCGCACACACACACACACACACGGAGCATTAGCTTGCCATAGGACATTGACAAAAGCTGGTCCTAGTAGCCTTTTGGCCACATGGTGACCCCGGCATCCATGATTATGGGAACTTCAGGGACACACATGATGGGAAAGGATAACTAACAGAGTACTCCATTAGTTAGCAGATAAGATTAGTTTAGGAGGTAAAGGTAAACGTCACCCTAGCTTGAAAGCCAGTCATATCTGACTCTAGTGTGTGGTGTTCACCTTCATTACAGCCAAAGAGCCAGCGCTCTCTGCATCTGCAGACATTTCCATGGTCATGTGGCAAGCTGAATGGGCACAGAATGCTGTTACCTTCCCACTGAAGTGGTACCTATTTATCTACTTGCAATTTCTTGCTTTTGAACTGCTAGGTTGGCAGGAACTGGGACAAAGACAGGCGCTTACTCCGTCATGCAGCACTCAGGTCTTGAACTGCTGACCTGCAGATCTTCTAGTTGTCAAGTTCAGTATCTAAACTACTAAGCCATCGCAGTCCCTTAAGCTTAGCCTATGTGAATATAAATGATTAAGCTTTATAACGGAATATCAGAAGTCTTGTTGCTCATCATCATGATATTCCCAAGAGGAAATATCTAACAGGGCCTCCTCAGCTGATTATAGTACCATGGGGAAATTGTTTTCCAGAAAAAAATAAATTACTGAAAAAAATTCTCAATTATGAACTGTAAATGCCAATGAGCAACACAACAGGAACCCATTAGCTGGAGTGGCTGGAGATGTAAGGCTGAATCAGAAATTTGGCTTTCAGTTTCTCTACAAAATTGAGGGAAGCTTTGTTTTTCATTAGTCTTTTGTGTTTTGGCAGTTGTGTATGAAAAGTCCCTTCTGTGAATTCACCACTTTTCACGTAACAGTGCAAAAGCACCTTAGAGTACCATTAATGTGCACAATTGCATGTGGCTCATAAGAGAATGAAAGCAGAAGAGAGTAATTTAAAAATGGAATGCATTTTGTGCTACTGATAACACTCATGTTTCTCGGTAGCAAGATGAGAGCCTGGAAGGGTTGTTTTTGGGGATTATATTTGTGGGAGCCCTCGTGGCAGTTTGGGGAATTGTGAACTAAAAAGACTAACATTTCCAAGCTCTGACAGAATCAAGGCTCCATCTTTTCTTCCACTAATTCTGTGTGGTTCAAGTGTCTGTTTGGGTCACATAATCCAAGTGTCCAAAAGATCAGGATGCTCAAGAGTGCTGTCCAGTGAGAGGATGCAAAGCAAATGTGTTTGTGCTTGGTCCCGAATTAGCAACATTACAGTTGGCTCTGCTATTTCCTGGCCATAAGGAGCCTATTCTGGAACATGAAAGGAGCCTGGCTTTTTCCTTATAGGTAGGCTCAGAATTGGTAAGCCTTGCACTCCCAGTGTGATGCTGGACCTCCAGACCTGGGTTTCTTGACAGACATTTCACCCCTGCTATTTCTGGAATGAATGTTGGTGTGTCTGGAGCAGAGTGTGTTTCGATGGTGTGTCAAAGTGGCCTAATTGCCAGCTAAGCTTTCTGTGTCCATAAGGAGTATGTCAACATTTGCTGGATTCCTTTGAATATCATTCTTACTAGAGCCAACGGTGAGGTATTCCTTCTTTCCCCCTTTCTGAATGGAGCCTGCCATAGTGGGAAGCAAGAAGAGGGCAGGTCTTGCAAAGCTATGCCATTCCAAAACTGTCTGGGTGTTATGTATGTACAATGTTGCTTTAAGAAATGCATGAATGTAACCTGACCATAATTACAATGTAGCTCTGCTGTTAAGGAACGTGAGTATGCTGCCTACAGAGGGCAGCTGCGAGCGTGCAGCTCACATGGTTCACATTCCCCAAATTACCGGCAGCCGTGGGAATCCTTCCCGCGCGAGGATCACCTGGAGAAGATGGGCGTGACGCAGGATGACGTCACGCCGGTAGCAGCCAATAAGCTACCATGCAACGAGATTCAAATGTATGTCCCACAGTATATAATGAGCTGTACCTCCGCCATTACCACATGTTCATCCTGATCATCAACCAATAAACCTGTGTTAGTCCTCACTGCGACTCCTTCTTTGTCTTCCGTGCAAGACACCAAATTGGCGACGAGGATGGGATTATGGCGAATCCCAAGGTCAAGCCTTACCAGTTCGATGTCAGCGAGCCCGAACAATGGGAGCTCTACGAGTGCCAGTTTCGGCACGCGATGGAAGCCGCGGGCGTCAACGACGACGCGAAAATGCGGTCCTACTTCCTGGCCCAGGTGGGGCCGGCCACGCTGCGTATCCTGATGAACCTGGTGGCCCCCCGGAAGGTGGACGGGGTGCCCATCGACCGCATCCTGGAGCTGTTGGGCGAGCACTTCCAGCCTCCCGTGTCGATCTTCCCAGCCCGGGTCGCGTTCCACAGGCGAGACCAGAGACCGGGCGAGTCCGTGTCCGCCTACGCGGCGGCCCCCAGGCTTGCAGCGGTGCACTGCCAGTGGGACGACCTGGACCAGGCCCTCCGAGACCGCATGCTGTGTGGTCTGAGGGACGAGGAGCTTCAGCGGAAGCTCATGACCCGCGACTACCGCCTCACGTTCAACGAGGTACTGCGGGAGGCCCAAGCGGCCGAAGCGGCCAGGAGCGGGGTCAGAGTGTTCAAGTCCCGAGGGGCCACGGCCGAACGGGCCAAGTCACCAGTGCAGGCGGCCCGGCGGACACCAGCGAAAGCGGCCTGGCGGGCCCCCAAGCCGCCCGCCGGCACACCAACGGCGTCTGAGGAGTCGTCGACGACGGCAGACCCTTGCTCCAGCGAGGACAACGACGTCCAGCGGGTAAAGAAACGAGGAGAGAAGCGGCAGACCCGCGAACGGCAAGACCGTCGCTGCGACGGTTGTGGGGCATCCCACGACCGCACGAGGTGTCCGTTCCGAAAGGCCGAGTGTCACAACTGCGGCCGAAAGGGGCACATCGCCCGAGTGTGCAGGCGCGGGCGAGTCGAGGGCAAGGGCAATTCGAGCCATTCCCAGACGCACCAACAAAAGGCGGCCGGCACCAGGAAGGTCTCAGACGACCACAGCGAGGCAAGCGTGAACCGCGTGGGCCTGGAGCACCGGCGTTTCTTCGTAGAGGTACAGTTACAGGGGCTCCCAGTGAGGATGGAGATAGACTCGGGGTCGTCCTACTCCATCCTGTCCCAAAAAGAGTTTATGCGCATTCCCCCAGATGCGCGGCCCAAGCTGCGGGCCATGAAGTCACACCTACGGGACGTGCAGGGAAATGGGATCCCAGTGTTGGGGGTGGGGAACTTCAAGGTGAAGTTCAAGAATTACTCCGAGAAACTACCCCTAGTGGTCCTCAAGGGGGGGAGATGCTGCCTTTTGGGAACGCAGTGGTTCGCTCCCCTAGGAATCGAACTGTCCGGCATTAACGCCATAGAGACTGACCCAATGCGGGACGTGTGCAACGCACACCCGGACGTTTTCAAGAAGGGGCTCGGGACTTACAAGGGGCCCCCAGTTTCTTTTGACCTGGATCCAGAAATCCGACCCATACGCCTCAAGCCAAGAAGAGTGCCTTTCGCCCTCAAGGACAAGATCGAGGCGGAACTGGACAAATTGGTGTGGCAGGGGATTTTGGTTCCAGTTGATTCGGCGGAGTGGGAAACGCCGATTGTTACGGCCCTTAAGTCAAACGGGGAGGTTAGGATTTGTGCGGACTATAAATGTACGATCAATAAGGCTATTCGGCCAAATGCATACCCGGTGCCCGTGGTCAGCCATTTACTGGCCACGCTTCATGGGGGGAGGTGTTTTGCCAAGCTAGATCTGGCGCAGGCATATCAGCAGCTCTCTGTAACCCCGGCTGCTGCCGCTGCGCAAACGATCGTAATGCACAAGGGGGCATTTAAGGTAACGCGCCTGCAGTTCGGCGTGAATTCGGCCCCCGGAATTTTCCAATCCCTTGTGGAACACCTTTTAAAGGGGCTTCCAGGCGTCCTCCCATATTTCGACGATGTGTTGATAACAGCGGGGGGCGAGTCAGAATTAGCGCAAAGGCTAGACAGGGTCCTTTCAATATTCGAAAAAGCGGGCCTCCGACTGAGATGGGACAAATGTGTTTTCTTTGCGAGGGAGGTCGAGTTCCTTGGGTTCAAGATAACCCCGGAAGGCATCAAGCCCTCCGAGTCCAAGGTTGCGGCTGTGCAAAACGCCCCTCGCCCCACCGCGAAACTGGAGCTGCAGTCGTTTCTAGGGCTCTTAAATTTTTACCATTCCTTCCTGCCAAGGAAGGCATCCGTTGCTGAGCCACTGCACGCACTATTGAAGAAAGAGGCGGTTTGGCGGTGGGGAGATAGGCAAGAGAAAGCTTTTAGGGAACTGAAGGCACTCCTATCCCCGAGTGCTGTCCTGACCCACTTTGACCCTAGGAGACCAGTAGTCCTAGTCTGTGATGCGTCCCCAGTGGGGGTGGGGGCAGTTCTATGCCTCGTGTTGGAGAGCGGGCGGGAAGCCCCGGTAGCGTACTACTCAAGGTCCCTCTCGAAGGCCGAGCACAATTACGCGCAAACTGATAGGGAGGCCCTGGCCATCATCGTGGGAACGAAAAAGTTCCATGACTTTTTATACGGCCGCGAGTTTACGGTAGTGATGGATCACAAGCCACTTCTGGGAATCTTCACTACCGGCAAACCCACACCGCAAATTCTCTCCCCCAGGATGCTGCGTTGGGCCATCTTCCTCAACGCCTACCAGTACGAGCTGGTCTATCGCCCAGGGAAGGAGATCTCCCATGCGGACGCACTGTCCCGATCTCCCCTCCCAAGTGTAGGGGACTCCACATGCGAGGTAGAGCAGGACCACCAAGTCCTGCTGATCGAGTCTCTCGACTCACCCCCCATTCTCCCGGCCGACCTCGCCAAGGCCACGGCGGCCGACAAGATGCTGGCCCAAGTTAGTTCCTGGGTGAGGAAAGGGTGGCCCACTACTCCCCCCGAGGAACAGTTCAAGCCATTCGTCAGGCGCAGAGTAGAGCTTTCTCTGGAAAGGGGCTGCTTACTCTGGGGCCAGTGGGTAGTTATCCCAGAGAAGCTGAGGGCCAAGGTACTGAAGCTACTGCATACCAGTCACCCGGGGATCGTGCGCTCCAAGGCTCTGGCCAGGAGTTTCTTTTGGTGGCCCCAGATAGACGCGGATATAGAATGTTTAGTGGGCACGTGTGAGAGCTACCAGAGCTCTTGGCCCGAGGAGTCCCGGTTACCCCATAGGGAATGGGACACGGCCCGCGGGCCATGGTCCCGGATTCATGTTGACTTCGCTGGCCCCTTCCGCGGGGCCATGTTTCTGCTGGTAGTCGACTCCTACTCCAAGTGGTTGGAGGTAATCCCCATGAACAGCACCTCCTCTGCGGCAACCATTAAACAGTTGCGCAAGCTTTTTGCCTGCTTCGGCCTGCCAGACGTCCTTGTTAGCGATAACGCTAGTACCTTCACGTCTGCAGAGTTCAAGACGTTTATTGAGCGGAACGCCATCAGGCACATTACCGCTGCCCCGTTTCACCCCGCCACAAACGGTCAGGTAGAGCGCCAAGTGCGCACTACGAAAGACGCACTGCGGCGCATGGATCCCGGTGAGTTGAACCTTCACCTGTGTCAGTTCCTCATCTGTTACAGGACAACCCCCCTAGCCTCAGGATTTTCCCCAGCCGAACTCCTCATGAGGAGGCGTCCGGTAACACTTTTTGACCGGATGGATCCATCCAGGGTGGAGGATGAAGGAAGAAATATTAACTTATGGGGAGAGAGCTCCAAAGGTTTTTCGATAGGGGACCCGGTTCACTGCAGGAACTACGCAGCCTCGGGGCCAGCGTGGGTACCAGGGACAATCATTGAGCAAACTGGGCCAGTATCCTACAGGGTCGAAACTAGCTCGGGTCTACTCTGGAGAAGGCACGCCGACCAACTCAGAAGGCGAGTCACCAGTGAAGGGGAATCAGCGTTAGGGTCCTCCCCCACCCGCATTACCCAAGGGGGAGACACGGTGGAACCCGCGGATACAAATGCATATCCTGGGTTCCCAACCACAGAGGAGGATACTTTGAAAGAGAGGGATCAGTTTGATTATGATTATGAGTTGCAGTACCAGGGGGGTGTAGCGGAGTGGTCCCCCCCGTCCTAGCGAAAAGAGGGGTTTCAGTTCAGCCCCTGGTACCTCCAGTCCCCCCCAGTCCCTTTGTTTTAGAATATACCATAGCTCCAGCTCCCCGGAGACCAACACCCCCAAGACAGGCAACGGGGGGGGGAGTCCGCCCACCACAGTCTCTAGAACTCCCGGGCAGGTAACGGGGGGTGGCGAGGCCACGAGGGCCTCTTTGTCAGTCCCGAGGTTCGTACTGGGGGGAACTCCAAGCTCCCCAAGCGGTAGGCAGGGGTTCACGTCCCAATTGTTCATTCCATTCCCGTCCCCCAATGCAAGGTTGTCGCAGGGTCCCCACTGAACCACTAATGAGTCCCCACTTTCCGTTGCAGGACAGGACTCTGCGGAACCAGGAGCCCCCGGCTCCCCTGTGTTAAGTCAAGCGGCCGCGCGCCCCAGACACATTTGCGGCAAACCACAATGGTTAAGGGACTTCGTCCCATCCTAGGGGGGAGGGGTGTTATGTATGTACAATGTTGCTTTAAGAAATGCATGAATGTAACCTGACAATAATTACAATGTAGCTCTGCTGTTAAGGAACGTGAGTATGCTGCCTGTAGAGGGCAACTGCGAGCGTTCAGCTCACATGGTTCACATTCCCCAAATCACCGGCAGCCGCGGGAATCCTTCCCGCGCGAGGATCACCTGGAGAAGATGGGCGTGACGCAGGATGACGTCACGCCGGTAGCAGCCAATAAGCTACCATGCAACGAGATTCAAATGTATGTCCCACAGTATATAATGAGCTGTACCTCCGCCATTACCACATGTTCATCCTGATCATCAACCAATAAACCTGTGTTAGTCCTCACTGCGACTCCTTCTTTGTCTTCCGTGCAAGACACCAAACTGGGTAAAGCTGAAATAGCTGGTTGTGTCATCACAGGTCAGGGGTTCAATTCCTCACGGTGTCTGCTGGTGGAAGAACCGGGCTATGTGGCCTTGGGCAAGCTGCACAGCTCCAAAGAGAATTGGAAACTGCTTCTGAGTACTGTATACATAGAAAACCCTGGAAAGGGATGTCATAATTTGGAATTGACCGGATGACACTCTGTTATTATATTTTATCCAAACTGTAGAGATGATAATCTCAATGTTTCTCTGATGCGTGAGAGGGTGGATAGAGGTGCTAACATGCCACCATACTTGAAGAAAAATCCAGCAAATAAGGGCAGATCACAGAGGATCGGATTCAGGGAACTGGGCGAGTGAAAGAGAACAGCCAGAACATGCAGCCCAAATGGCTGCTGGTAACTGTAATCCAGAAGGTAATCTTTCTAAAATCTGGAAGAAAGTATCTATGGAAGGATTAGATTAGCCGTATGTGTTCTGTTCTGTGAATGTCTAGCCGGACCTCCCACTACAATAATGGAGTAGACCGTATAGCCAGCAACTCAACGCTGAGTGTTGGGCGGTGGTAAATAACCTGACTTCCTAAAGGGGCCAACGGCTACGGGCGGATGAGCCCCTTTAGGTGGGGTGATGGTCACCTCAGTGGAGGAAATGCCACTGGAAACCATCATATTTGGCCCAACAGCAAAATGAGTGGAGAAGGAACTCTGATTTCCAACAGTCATGGAGGCGGAAGAAGCCATGCCAGATGGATTGGCTGTGAAGGCGCACCTTGTCAACATCCTCAAGGCCATTGCAGTTCCGGCGTCAAATCCTGCATGTCTCATTTCATATGTGCTGCAGGAGATGGCTCACTAATCATAATGTGTGTGTCACTTCATGGCAAGCTGGGATCCACCTTAAACAAAATCACACTAATGGCATTTTTCCTGCTTCAGGAAAAAAATGCATTCTCGGATACAAGTTGCAGCCAACAACGATGTGGTCTGTGAATTTAAAAGCCACACGATCACTTGGTCTTGATCAGACTATTCTAAATAATAAAGGGAAATCAATATATTTGAGTGTATATAGACATACATTTCCTGGCCTGATTCTGTCATAGTCTGGTCAAGTCCAAATGATAATATGATTTTTCTGATCATGTATTTTACTTCTTAAAAGCATTACAGGTCCAACATTATCCCCGGCCACACACTTTGCTGAAAGCAGTGTCAGAATAGCGGGTATGTTGGGGATACTTACGTCCACAGTAGGCATGGTAGCAGACACTCAGCTTGTTTAAGTGGTAGACATAATAGCCCCCCGGACAGGCCTTGACCTCCACAGTTGTGTTCCAAAGACAGCAGTTTCCATTAAAGGTTGCACAAGCCTGCCTTTGGACAATGCCATCCGATTCTTGAGGGTGGCTGCCATTCATCCAGATAGGGGCATGGGTGCCACAGTGGTTCTCGGGGATGCAGAAGGTAGGCATGGCATCACCAGCCATTCCCGTGAAACGGTACCATTCTCCATCAACATGGCTGTCACATTCAGGCTGGTCAACAGAACCATTGAACTGATATTCAGTATTCCTCCAAGGTTCGTTCAGACTAACGTAGGCCGAGCAAGGATCAAGAACTGGAACACAGAGGAAAAATAAACCAGTGTTGATCAGAAGAATACATTAGAAACTGTTAGAAATTAAGGTCAAAAACTAAGTTCAGGCAAAGACTAACCATTAGTTTTGTATTCTTGGAAAATTTTCATTATTTCGCAGAGGGGATAGGCAATTCCCATCCATAAGAATGGACTGTATCTCCCATCCCCTGAAACCTTAGGTTATGGTGGTTGGGTCTTCTGGGAATTGCAGTCTAAATGTCTAGAAGACACAGATTGCCTACTGGTTCCACATAATAGCTCACCGCCTGAAAGTGTATTTTCTTTCAGAGTCTCAAACTGGCTTCCTCATCCATAGTCAAACATAGGAGGAAACATGGCATCAACCAGGTGTAAGAGTTCCCCAGTGACATTGTATATGATTTCAAACATATATTGGCCCAAACTCTATCATGTAGGGTAGTACATCACACTACATTAGGCCCATGGATCAGTGAGAATTCAGTGAGTGAACTCAACTATAACTTCCATTGATTCAGATAGATATACTCTAACTGACAAAGTATGTCATAAGTAGGCTAGTGATGATGAACCTTGGCCCTCCAGCAGTTCTTGAACTTCAATTCCCAGAAGCCCTGATCAGCAGAAGTGCTGACTTGGACTTCTGGTAATTGAAGCCCAAGAACACCTGGAGTGCCAAGGTTAACCATCACTGTAGACCCATTTGAAATTATTGAAACATATGGAAGAGCTGACTCACCAAATTCCTGCCAATTCAATTGAGTGGACCTACTCCAGTGTGATTTACAAGACTTGGGCTAAAACTACAAAGTTGAAGATAGGTGTAATTTTTAAAATGATGTAAATAATATGTAATTTATTTCCCCTTTCTATTGCAGTGATACGATAAACAAATATGTACCATAAAATTGGACAAAAACCTCTAAGGACTGCATAATATCCTCTCAATCACCAGATCTAGGTCACAGACCACAAGTTGGCCACTTTCAGCTAAAGTAATGAAAAGAAGAATATTTGTCTGGATATGAGTTCCATTAAATAGGGTGTGAATCCTTCATTGTAGTCATGCAGAGGTCACTGTACATTTCAAAACAGTAGGTAGAGAAAAATTATATGGAGAGAAAAAAATATTGAACTAGACATTCAGTTGCTGTATTTGGGAAGGAAGAAATGAAACAGCCAAGGAAGATTTCACATCAAACAATGATGTCATCTTTTACTCCTGAGAAAGATCACCTGCCAAAGGCCCAAATATTATCTGAAAAACCAAGTTCACTTACATAAATTATGCTTGGGCCAAATTTTAAGACTGACACTGACAGCAATGTTACAACTCAGTTTGTCACTCTGGTTGACATATTCCGAAGTCTTTGCGATTGAGCACTTTACTTTAAAAATGAAACAAACTGCTGATAAAGTAAATATCTAAGTAATCTTTACCCTCCTCTCCATAGGATCTGATACAGGAACAGGTCTCTAAACTTTTTATGCAAATAAACAAGAAAAGTCCTTTTGACGAGGGGCATTTCAGGCCAGCAGCAGGACAAATATAATAAAGTGATGTGATGGGTTGCATAAGGTAGGGAATCCCAGAGGAAGTTTGCCACAACAGAATAAGACTGTCTGTACATCACCATCCCTCCCTATCTGAGTAAGATGGCGGATCGTGGAAGAATGTGTCTTCCTCTCATCTGTAAACCTGGAAAGGATGAATCCACTGACTTTCAGGCCTGAGGTGTAACAGTCACCCTTCTCATAACCTTGAGTCACATCTGAGCTGTCTTTCACCAGCTAGTGGTGATAGGATGAAATGAGTATGACTTGCTGTGCAACATTTCTTTGTCCAGATCTGGGCTGGCTGAATTTTACAGCTTCCATGGCAGGTTCTTTCCTTTGATTAACTGGGTGCTAAGGAGAAGATGTTGGCATTTAAGTCATACCTGCATCTTGAGCACCCATAAGCAAGTGCTGTCAGCTGTAAGGGGAACTCTGTGATATATGCAAAGGACATCTGAGTCATTCTATTCCTAAGAAGCAAGACTTTCATAAAACTCTGAAATGATTTGAACTGGAAACTGCCAAAGAGAGGGAAGGGAGGAAAGGTAATGAAAAGATTCATTTCAGTTTTCTTTGGAGCTGTATTTAATCTTTCCATTGCAGCTTCTGCAGTGAAAGTTTGCAGCTGAAATCTTAACAAACCTTTAACACCTAATTAAGCACCAGTTGACCATGACGGGCTGTGGCCACTGTTAAAGCTGGATTTGTGCTAATATTTTTCTGGCTGAGGCAAATTCATTACTTTTCACTGTATTTACTGTACACTAAAAACTAAAAACCCATTAGGCAATTCAGAACTGAGCAAAGAAAACATTTTTTAAAAAATTTACTTTTGAGATCTGATTTCCTTCTGGGTTGCATGCATATTTTACCTACATTTTCGGATTTGTGTGATACTCCTGGCACCATTTTTTTTAAAAAAAGGACACACTGTAAACAATTTGGAAATACCAAGGATGGAAATGAAGTATGACTGCTGTTTATTATTGCTTCATTAGCAGTGATTGAAGACACTGCAGTGGTTACAGTTTGTTTCCTTTGTTTCTGTTCAAGCAGTGAGTGCCCTCTCTTACCCAGGTACAAGAAGGTGGTTCACCCCAAAGTTTGTGGAAATATCAAGCCAGTCTTAAGGAGAACACTAAGTTGTGGCATTCATCCCTTAAACCAGGGATTCTCAACCTGTGTCCTGTGGGCCAGATGCAGCCAGTGGCACAATTTCATGTGGCCCACCACCACCTCCACCACACCAGGAAGTGCCATGTAGTGGAGGAAGGGCAAAATGGCCACCTGGCCCCCACAGCTGTCTAAGGGAGTGTGACTGGGCCCCTGGCTTTAAAAGGTTGAGAACTCCTGCCTTATCAGTCAGATAGTGTAGACCATTGGTTCCCAATGTGAGGGATACACACACCCCAGAGTACTTCAATTCCCAGAAGCTTAAATCAGTGCACTGGCTGATCACTGTTTTGGGGAATTGACTTAGGTTTCTGGGAATTGAAGTCCAAAAATCAAAGGTTGGGTGGGGGAACTGATTTAGAGAGACTGAAAGAGTTTATGGATTGAATTTTGGAGTTTGAATTCAGAAAACTGGATGAGAAGGTGATTTGAACAGAATACCAGGAGGTGTGCCTGTCTGGAACATCAAACAGGAAATCTGTTGATGGTGCTACTTAAGTCTCAAAAAGACTTAAGTGGAACTGTCAATTAATTTGGTTGCCCCCACCCCATACCCCTGAAATAGATGAGTGAGAAAGGTTTCTGGTGATGGTGATGAACCCTTTTCTTATGGGACACTTTCTCACTCAGAACTCAACACCCTCTCCTTATAACTGCTGTTTGCCCTCTTCAGCAGGAAACCTCAGCTACCAAAAAAAAATGTGAGGAAACTGATCTCTGAAAGTATTCAAACTTTCAATACTTTGAAGTCGGCATGTTTGTTGCTTTCTGCCTCTGAAAATTCTGAATTCATCTCCAAAGCCCACCTGAAATCACCCCACTTGAATCACAGCTGTCCCATGCATTGCCATGTCTACTGTTTCAACCGTTTTAACCGTATCTTGATGAGAATGTGGCTTAGTGTCAAACCTTCAAATGAAAGCATGGGGATTTCTCATCCAGAATGTTATTTCTACCACCTTCAATCTCTTACTCTCCCTTGCCAAGAAATGTTCTGGATGACCTTGACACAGACTCTACCTAGCCAACTCCAAAGGTTTGTCCCCTACACCAATGGGGATGCAAAATAGGATTCAAGCCATTCCACTACAATACTTCCAACAAATAGCAGTTTAATATACCTGTGGTACCTTACTCAGTAATCATGGCATTTTGGGCAGAAGGATAGAATCCTAATTGCTCACAAGTTCAAAATTTGTTTTTGCTGTGAAAACACAAGATTCCCACAGCAAAGATGTCCCACATGGAACTTCACCTGGGTGTTCTAAAAGGAGGGCAAGCTTGCAGCAAGACTACCACCTGGTCCAACTTCTAGCAAACAGTTTTTTGATCTACTCACCGACTGCATTCTCTTGTAAGGGTTGTCCTCTAGTACAGAGGCAGAAGGTCAAAAGCAGGAGCAGGAACATCCTCACAAAAAGATCAAAATAATCCTTCTATTTAAGCGAGTGTTATGGATTCTCCTGGACAAACCAGCCAATCATACCAGATATCCTAAGTGGTTTAGGAGTTTTGGAACCAAGCTTACATGGAGAGAGAGAGAGAGAACATATGATGGAGGTTTTATCTGAGGAAGAGGTTGTGAGGGATATGAAACGCAACCATAGCCTTGACCTATTCTAAAAGGCAGTCCTGTCTTCTGAGAAACCAAGAGGGTTATTTTTTCCTCACACATTGACTTTGTTTTCAAGCCCATCCTTCCATTGTCTTCTTGTTCTACAGAGGCTATCTTATCTAAAAAGAGCAACTAAGGAAAGGATACATAGACATCCTGTGGAAATGGGGAAGAAGAAGAAGTGATGGGCCATATTATCTCCACCTTCATTTTTAAATTCTGTTTCCTTTAGTGGGAAAGGGCAACCAGAGGATGTAGTGGTTTCGGGGATAAGCCTTCCCTCTCCAAATTGTCAAAATAGAGGAAAACAGCATTGGTTGAATGAAGCGGATTATCTACCTATACTCACTAGTGGGCACCTTCAACTAAAATAAGATTAAGTCATTTTGAAAATCAAGAGGCAATTTCATTAATCTCTGAAGGTATGTCAACATACTTTCCTCATCCTCTTTTGCAAAAGACTCACACAAAAGCAATCCATTATAATGTCAAGCTAGACAGGCATGCCTGGTGAGCATCCCTGTCAAGTATCCCATATTGGCTGGGATTTCCCATTTTTCCATGCCCGCTCCTCCCCTTTCCCGCCGCCATCCCATATTTTGAATGATGGAGAAAGTAGCTACTGCGCATGCACACCACTGCCTCTGATGGCCACGCATGCACAGTAACCCATTTCCTGGCTGAAGGGGTTTTTGTGCATGTGCACAGAGGTTTCTGCGCATGCGCGCTGCTGCCTCTGACAGCCACACATGCGCAGTAACCCATTTCCTGCCCGGCGCCTGGAAACCTACTGTGCATGCGTGCCCCCTGGATTTCCAAAACCGCGACTTGACGGGTATGCTGGGGAGGCTGCTCATTTATTCCCTTTCTTTTGGCCATTATGAATGGATTCCTAAATATGCTGTTATATGTGGTCTATCTAGCAACACTATTGAGATATAAAACAAGACTTCTCAGTGCAGTGGTTGTGGAGGAGACAGCCCTTCAGGTTTCTTCTGGTCATTTCCAGTCCTTAAAGGTAGCAATGAGCATTCTACATTCACACCATAGCCAAAAATTATCCTAGGCTAGGAACAGCTATGGCTGGTCAATATCACAATTCACTCATCTGTCTTCTTCATTCAAGCCAGGTGGAAATCTGACTGCTGCAGGAGGCCATGAGGTTGTGATGCCCAGAGGGAGGGATAAGATGTACTTTTTAATATGCTGCAGGTTAAAATAGGGCGCAGCCACTCTGCTTGCGGAGTCTCTCTATTACTCTCTGCTACACAGTACTGTAAATCTGCAGCTACAATTAGAATTTTCTGAAGCAAGAGAGAGTGAGTATACACAGACTAGAACAAACGTGTGAATTTTATGGAATGATTGTTTAATAAAATAGTAACCTCAGAATGGATTTAGCGACATCAATGCTCAGTATACATCCGGGAACATTTGCTATCCAGATAGGGGATTAGGGGCTTCAGAAGAAGGGAAGGAGACTTTTCTAACCATATCGATAAGGCCAGCCCAGGAGATATTGAAGTCAAGAGAGATAGAGGAAACATCCCACCCCAATATGGGTCAAAATCTATAGTATTCCAGTCAGTTCTTCTCAGCTCCATAGTACTCAAAGCCAACATGAATTTGGAAGATCCCACAACATCCTGCCTCCAACCCTGAAATTTCAAATACAGCACCTACTTGAGGTGACAAACTCAGGGAGAACTAGATGGATATCTGTGCCACCATTTGTGACATATTCCTCATCATTTCTTTTGATAGTCCATCAACTCAATGTTGTCAGTGTTAATAATGAGTAGACCGGATCATCTAGCACAAGTAGATGGCCTTGTCTTCCTGATTACAGTAAAACCCCTACTTACGGAAAAAAGTCAGTTCCATAGGCTTTTGCATTTTTTTTGTAACTCGAAACAAACCATAGGAAAAATTAGTTTTTATGTAACTTGATGCAAACCCATAGGAAAAATGAAATTTCACGTAAATCGAAGCAATCCCATAGGGAAATGAATTTTTATGCAACTCGAAGCAAACCCATAGGAAAAAGAATCTTTATGTAACTCGAAGCAAACCCATAAGTAATCGTGTAAATCGGGACATGGTTTTAGCACAAAATCATTATGTAAGTCGAATTTTATGTAACTCAAGGCATTTGTAAGTTGGGGTTCTACTGTATTTCTGGTTGCTTTATTGTGTCTTGCTTTTGACTTCCATAATCTCCTTCCAGTGTTCTTTGGAGGAGTTGCTTGGCATGTCTAGATAGAAAGGGCCATGTAACATGTGGATATTTGAAATGTACCTTCTTGGGATATATAAACATTTCTGGGCAAGTGACAGCAGCACTTTAAATGCCACTCTGCAGTAGAGAGAAGTTCACATAAACCTGGGACAAATTGTTTTATGCTCACCCCTCATTCAATCAGATGATTGAATTGGTTCTGCATAGAGAGAGCAGTTTGTGTATATGGTGAATCTTGCAAGGGAGAAGATAACTAAAGGTTACCAATGTGAATTTGCGAGCCTGGACAATGGTCAGCTGAAGGTCAACATTAAAGCAAATTCATATTTTCTCCTTTTGCAACATTTGTCCTTCTAGATATGCAAATCTTTCAGTGCTATTTGCCTGAGACACAATGGTTATAATCCCAACTAGGGTTGCCATAATTCTCTCCCACAAAACCGGGACAGAAGTAAAGGTTTCCTTTGCTCAAAATCCAGTTGTATCTGACTCCAGGGTTCAGTGCTCATCTGTGTTTCAAAGCTGAAGAGCCAGTGCTGTCTGTGTATGCAGACGTTTGCGCCGACATGTGGCAACAGGCATTCCAAAACACCAAAGTTTTGTGGCACCATAAAGACTAACTCCTGTTTTGACATTAACTTTCTACTTGCATAAAAGTTTGCCCGATCTCTTCCCTCTTTAGCCACCAAGCTGCTGCTGCTGTGACTGTGGCTGCTGCTAATGATGCTGGCTGCTGGTGCTTAAATAGAGGCACTGCTCTAAGGTGGCAAGAAAAAGGCTTGATTTTTTTCTCTTTCCTCTTTGGTCACCAAGCTGCTGCTGCTGTGACTGCGCAGTTGCTGCTAATGATGCTGGCTGCTGGTGCTTAAATAGGCGCCACGCTAAGGTGGCAAGAAAAAGGCATTATTATTTTTTCTTCAAACCAAGCACAACCCTTGGTTTGAAAACTGGGAATTTTCAATGTTTTTTATGGAACCGGGTGGGACAGTTACAACCCGGGAAATTCCTGAGTTTCGTGATGAATGGCAACCCTAAGCCCAACTAAGTTAAAGGTGACGGTCACCCTTGCTCAAAAGCCAGTCATATCCAACTCTAGGGTTCAGTGCTCATCTCTGTTTATAGCCAAGGAGCCAGCACTGTCTCAACTAGCCAATTACAAAACACAGTAATTTGCCAAATGCAGATTGTGATCGAACAAGCTGACAATTGCCCATACATGATTGCATAAGTAAGGAGGACTCTAGCCTTTCTCACTGGCCTACAGCCTAATATCTTCTATATGCATCAAAGGAGGAAACTAAAGGCTAATGTGCATCAGTTGAGTAAAAACCACACTTCACTATAGACACTAATAACAATTGTTGGTTTTGTGCTCCCAGAAGATTAAACTGCTACGGAATGGAGAACATACAGATCAAAGGAAATTTTGTGCTGTCATATTTATTTGAAGGCTGATATATTATTCAATTTGAGATCAAATAAAAAAGTCACATATTTCAACTAAATTTCCCACTTGGAAGTACAAGAAGCTATAATAATGCTATTTCCTGACCACCCTTTCTTTCACTGCCAATCTTATAGTTGGTAATTGGCATGATTCATTTTGACACACCCACACCCACATACCCACACACCCACACACCCACACACGTAGTTGATCAATAGGAATCCATTAGAACATGATGACCAGACGCCTGTTTATGTTTGCCCTTCACAGAAGACAAAAATGGTGCAAAAACATTATCCTCCACTAAAGGTAAAGGTCACCCTTGCTCGAAAGACAGTCATGACCAACTCTAGGGTTCGGTGCTCAACTACATCTACAGCCAAAGAGCCAGCAACATCTGTGTCTGCAGACATTTCCGTGGTCATGTGGCAAGCATGACTAGATGCCAGAGTGTGTGAAATGCTGTTAGCTTTCCTGTCAAAGTGGTACCTATTTATTTACTTGCATTTTCTTGTTTTCAAACTGCTAGGTTGTCAGGAGTCGGGACAGATGATGGGAAGTCACTCCATTGCGCAGCACTCAAGTCTTGAACTGCTAACCTGGTGACATTCTGGTTGTCAAGCTCAATGTCTTAATCACTAAGCCACTGTGTCCCATCTATCCTCCATTGTTATTGTTGTTGCTGTTGTTCAGTCGCACAGTCGATTCCGACCCTTTGTGACCCTATGGACCATTGTCCCCCAGGCGCCTCTGTCCTCCTCTATCCTCCTCAGCCCGCCCAGCTCTGTGCTCATTGTGTCTACAATACCATCTAGCTATCTCATCTTTGGCCTTCCCCTTCTTTTGCCCTCCACCTTTCCCAACATCAAGGCCTTCTCAAGTGAATCCTCCCTTCTCATTTGATGTCCAAAGTACTTCATCTTCATCTTTACTATTTGATCTTCCAATGAGCAGTCAGGATTGATTTCTTCTAAGATTGACCTATTTGTTCTCGCTGTCCAGGGGACTGTCAAAACTCTTCTTCTCCAACACCACATCTCAAAGGCATCTATTCTTCTGCACTCAGCTTTCCTAATGGTCCAGCTCTCACACCCATACATTATTACCGAGAATACCTGCTTTGACTATGCGCATTTTTGTTTGCAAGGTGATGTCTCTACTTTTCACTATGTTCCCCAGGTCTCTCATAGCTTGTCTCCCCAGAATCAGTCGTCTTTTTATTTCATGGCTGCAGTCACCATCTGCAGTGATCTTTGATCCTAAGAAAGTAAAATCTGTCACTGCTTCTACTTCTTCCCCACTTATTTTCCAGGGACTGATATGGCCTGTTGCCATTATCTTGGTTTTCTTGACATTGAGTCTCAAGCCAGCTTTTGCACTCTCTACCTTCAACCCAATCAAGAGATTATTTAGGTCTTCCTCAGTTTCTGCCATTAGGGTGGTATCGTCTGCATATCTCAAATTGTTAATGTTTCTCCCAGCAATTTTGATCCCATATTGTGATTCCTCCATCCCTGCATTTTGCATTATGTGTTCTGTGTATAAGTTGACTAAGCAGGGTGACAAAATGCAGCCTTGTCTTACTCCTTTTCCTATTCCAAACCACTCTGTCATTCCATACTCTGTCCTAACTGTTGCTTCTTGATTCATGTACAGATTTCTCATGAGGCATATGAGGTATTCTGGTATTCCCATCTCTTTAATTACTTGCCACATTTTGTTGTGGTCCACACAGTCTAATGCCTTGGTGTAGTCAATAAAACAAAAGTAGACTTGTTTCTGGTATTCCTTTGTTTTCTCCATGATCCAAAGTATGTTGGCAATGTGGTCTCTAGTCCCCCTGCCTTTTCTGAACCCAGCCTGCACTTCTGGTAATTCTCTCTCCACGTGCTGCTGAAGTCTATCCTGTATTATCTTGAGCATCACCTTGCTGGCATGTGGGATGAGCGCAATTGTTCGATAATTTGATCATTCTTTGGCATTGCCCTTTTTTGGGATTGGAACGTATACTGATCTTTTCCAATCCTGTGGCCACTGTTTTGTTTTCCAAATCCTCCATTACTTGGTATATATAGGGTTGTGGAATTTCTAGCCTTCAGCATCTTGTGTGCCAGACTTAAGTCCTGACATTTGAATTATTTCTGAAGAAGCAGAATTATGCAGTATATCACACTTGAAGAACTCAAATCTTTATTACGGTCAAAGAGCAGCATAGAACAGCAAAGGAAACAGAAGTTAAAATGGGGACACTAAAATATATCGAAGCAAAAGTTAAAACGAGGGTGTTTAAAAAGGAGCATTTCTGCTCAGAGTTAAGAAGTAGTAAAATTAGCACATAAATCACTGGTGTTACAGTTATTACTAAGCCTATGCTGTGGTGCTAATAGTTTATATGGCTGAAGGTCCTGTCAGAATTGTTCTTCTGATCTTAAATGCTGCGGCACAGAACTTGGCCGTTGTGGGTGAAGGTGGGTCTTTCATCAGATAGCAGCGAGTGGTGTGTGTACTGTTTGACTGGCCAGGATGCTTGCAGAGCGGCAGAGATAGGAATTTGTTCCGGATCTATACCTATAAGTAGGTGGATGGGTGGTGAGTGTCTGGCATTAGCGCCCACACCTGGCCCAACCATCCTGTACCGAGCCGCCCACACTTACCTTAAAACCGAACTCACAACACCACAAGGGTCCCAAAACAGAGAGTGAAACACGAACAAAAAAAAACCCCTACATGTCCCAGCGTCCTCTGCGCTGCACCACCCCTCAGCCAATCAGGCTGAAGGACGCGAATGTGGAGGAGCCCGGGAAAGCCAGCGCACACAAAATTTTAAAAATGCCTCACACAGTGGGAGTGCAAGGACGCCAAAGGCGGATGCAGCGCTTTGCCACCCTAGGGTAAGTTGAGGGGAAAAACCAAAGGCAACAGGCAGCGATTCATGAGGGGAGGCCCTTACGGATCACTGCCTGCTGCCTTTGTTTCCCCCCCATTACCTGTTTCGAAGGCTGACACGAAGCAATCGTCGAAACAGTTAATGGGGAAATGCAAAGGCGCTCTCCCTGGTGGATCTCTGGCTGCCACCTTTCTATTACCCCCACCACTGTTTTGTGTCAGCTCTCGAAACAGTGGTGGGAGTAATACAAAGGCGGCAGCCAGCGATCCAGCAGGGAGGATGCCTCCCCTCACAAATCGCTGCCGCTGCCTTTGTATTTCCCCCTCAACTGTTTTGAAGGTTTACACACACACACAAAATCAAAACAGTTGAGGCCTCCCACCCTGTTGTGTATGTACAATGCTACTTTAAGAAATGTATGAATGTAACCTGACCACAATTACAATGTAGCTCAGCTGTTAAAGGAACGCGAGTAAGCTGCCCATAGAGGGCAGCTGCGAGCGTTCAACTCACATGGTTCTCATTCCTCAAATCACCAACAGCCGCGGGAACTCTCCCGCACAAGCAAACAACTACTACTGGAACCGAGGGGGGGGGCGTGACTGGGACAACGTCACGCCGGTAGCAGCCAATGAGCTACCGTGCAACAAGATTCAAATGTATTGTACTACCGTATATAATGTGATGTATCTCCGCCATTACCACATGTTCATCCTGATCATCAACCAATAAACCTGTGTTAGTCCTTACTGCGACTCCTTCCTTGTCTTCCATGCAAGATACTACATTGGCGACGAGGATGGGATATGGCGAATCCCAAGGTCAAGCCTTACCAGTTCGATGTCAGCGAGCCCGAACAGTGGGAGCTCTACGAATGGCAATTCCGGCACGCTATGGAAGCCGCGGGTGTCGACGACGACGCGAGGATGCGCTCTTACTTCCTGGCCCAGGTGGGGCCGGCCACGCTGCGCATCCTGATGAACCTGGTGGCCCCCAAGAAGGTAGAAGAGGTGCCCATCGACCGCATGCTGGGGCTGCTGGGCGAGCATTTCCAGCCTCCCGTGTCAATCTTCCCGGCCCGGGTCGCGTTCCACAGGCGAGACCAGCGACCGGGCGAATCCATGTCCGCCTACGCGGCGGCCCTCAGGCTGGCAGCGGTGCACTGCCAGTGGGACGACCTAGACCAGGCTCTCCGAGACCGCATGCTGTGTGGCCTGAGGGACGAGGAGCTTCAGCGGAAGCTCATGACCCGCGACTACCACCTCACGTTCAACGAGGTGCTGCGGGAGGCCCAAGCGGCCGAGGCGGCCAGGAGCGAGGTCAGGGTGTTCAAGTCCCGAGGGGCCACATCTGAAAGGGCCAAGTCACCAGGACAGGCGGCCCAGCGGACACCAATGAAAACAGCTGGCGGGCCCCCAAGCCGCCCGCCGGCACACCAACTGCGTCCGAGGAGTCGTCCACCACGGCAGACCCCTGCTCCAGCGAGGACGACGACGTCCAGTGGGTCAAGAAGCGAGGAGAGAAGCAACAGACCCGCGAGCGGCAGGACCGCCGCTGCGACGGTTGTGGGGTGTCCCACGACCGCACGAGGTGCCCGTTCCGGAAGGCCGAGTGTCACAACTGCGGCCGAAAGGGGCACATCGCCCGGGTGTGCAGGCGCGGGCGAGTCGAGGACAAGGGCAATTCGAGCCATCCCCAGACGCACCAACGGAAGGCGGCCGGCACCAGGAAGGTCTCAGACGACCACAGCAGGGCAGGCGTAAACCGCGTGGGCCTGGAGCACCGGCGTTTTTTCGTTGAGGTACAGTTACAGGGGGTCCCAGTGAGGATGGAGATAGACTCGGGGTCGTCCTATTCCATCCTGTCCCAAAAGGAGTATATGCGCATTCCCCCAGATGCGTGGCCCAAGTTGCGGGCCATGAGGTCACACCTACGGGACGTGCAAGGGAACGGGATCCCAGTGTTGGGGGTGGGGTACTTCAAGGTGAAGTTCAAGAACTACTCCGAGAAACTGCCCCTAGTGGTCCTCAAGGGGGGGAGGTGCTGCCTTTTAGGAACGCAGTGGTTCGCTCCCCTTGGAATCGAACTGTCCGGCATTAACGCCATAGAGACTGACCCAATGCGGGACGTGTGCAACGCACACCCGGACGTTTTCAAGAAGGGGCTCGGGACTTACAAGGGACCCCAGTTTCCTTTGACCTGGATCCCGAAATCCGACCCATCCGCCTCAAGCCCAGGAGAGTGCCTTTCGCCCTCAAGGACAAGATCGAGGCAGAACTGGACAAATTGGTGGGGCAGGGAATTTTGGTTCCAGTGGATTCGGCGGAGTGGGAAACGCCGATTGTGACAGCCCTTAAATCAAACGGGGAGGTTAGGATTTGTGCGGACTATAAATGTACGATTAATAAGGCCATTCGGCCAAATGCATATCCGGTACCCGTGGTCAGCCATTTACTGGCCACGCCTCATGGGGGGAAGTGTTTTGCCAAGCTAGATCTGGCGCAGGCATATCAGCAGCTCACTGTAACCCCGGTTGCTGCCGCTGCGCAAACGATCATAACACACAAGGGGGCATTTAAGGTAACGCGCCTTCAGTTCGGCGTGAATTCGGCCCCCGGAATCTTCCAGTCCCTCGTGGAACGCCTTTTAAAGGGGCTTCCAGGCGTCCTCCCATACTTCGACGATGTGTTGATAACAGCGGGGGGCGAGTCAGAATTAGCGCAAAGGCTAGACAGGGTCCTTTCCATATTCGAGAAAGCGGGCCTCTGACTGAGGAAGGACAAATGTGTTTTCTTTGCGAGGGAGGTTGCGTTCCTTGGGTTCAGGGTAACCCCAGAAGGCATCAAGCCCTCCGAGTCCAAGGTTGCGGCTGTGCAAAACGCCCCTCGCCCCACCGCGAAACTGGAGCTGCAGTCGTTTCTAGGGCTCTTAAATTTTTACCATTCCTTCCTGCCGAGGAAGACATCCGTTGCTGAGCCACTGCACGCGCTATTGAAGAAAGAGGCGGTTTGGCGGTGGGGAGACAGGCAAGAGAAAGCGTTTAGGGAGCTGAAGGCACTCCTATCCTCTAGTGCTGTCCTGACCCACTTTGACCCTAAGAGACCAGTAGTTCTAGTCTGTGATGCGTCCCCAGTGGGGGTGGGGGCGGTCCTATGCCACGTGCTGGAGAGCGGGAGGGAAGCCCCGGTAGCGTACTATTCAAGGTCCCTCTCGAAGGCCGAGCGCAATTACGCGCAAACTGATAGGGAGGCCCTAGCCATCATTGCGGGAACGAAAAAGTTCCATGACTTTTTATACGGCCGCGAGTTTACGGTAGTGACGGATCACAAACCACTTCTGGGGATCTTCACTACCGGCAAACCCACACCGCAAATTCTATCCCCCAGAATGCTGCGTTGGGCCATCTTTCTCAATGCTTACCAGTATGAGCTGGTCTATCGCCCAGGGAAGGAGATCTCCCATGCGGACGCGCTGTCCCGATCTCCCCTCCCAAGTGTAGGGGACCCCACATGCGAGGTAGAGCAGGACCACCAAGTCCTGCTGATTGAGTCTCTCGACTCACCCCCCATTCTCCCGGCCGACCTCGCCAAAGCCACGGCGGCCGACAAGATGCTGGCCCAAGTTAGTTCCTGGGTGAGGAAAGGGTGGCCCACTACTTCCCCCGAGGAGCAGTCCAAGCCATTTGTCAGGCGGAGAGTAGAGCTTTCCCTGGAAAGGGGCTGCTTACTCTGGGGCCAGCGGGTAGTTATCCCAGAAAAGCTGAGAGCCAAAGTACTAAGGCTATTGCATACCAGTCACCCCGGGATCGTGCGCTCCAAGGCTCTGGCCAGGAGTTTCTTTTCGTGGCCCCAGATAGACGCGGATATAGAACGTTTAGTGGGCACGTGCGAGAGCTGCCAGAGCTCTCGACCTGAGGAGTCCCGGTTACCCCACAGGGAATGGGACACGGCCCGCGGGCCATGGTCCCGGATTCATGTTGATTTCGCTGGCCCTTTCCGCGGGGGCATGTTCCTACTAGTAGTCGACTCCTACTCCAAGTGGTTGGAGGTAATCCCCGTGAATAGCACCTCCTCTGCGACAACCATTAAACAGTTGCGCAAGCTGTTTGCCTGTTTCGGCCTGCCAGACGTCCTGGTTAGCGACAACGCTAGTACCTTCACGTCTGCAGAGTTCAAGACGTTCATGGAGCGGAATGCCGTCAGGCACATTACCGCCACCCCGTTTCACCCCACCACAAACGGTCAGGTAGAGCGCCAAGTGCGCACTACGAAAGACGCACTGCGGCGCGTGGGTCCCGGTGATTTGAACTTTCATTTGTACCAGTTCCTCATCTGTTACAGGGCAACCCCCCTAGCCTCAGGATTCTCCCCAGCAGAACTCCTCATGAGGAGGCATCCGGTAACACTTTTTGACTGGATGGATCCGTCCAGGGTGGAGGATGAAGGAAGGAATATAAACATAGGGGGAGAGAGCTCCAAAAGTTTTTCGGTAGGGGACCCGGTTTACTGCAGGAACTACGCGGCCTCGGGGCCAGCGTGGGTTCCAGGGACAATCATTGAGCAGACGGGGCCAGTATCCTACAGGGTCGAGACTAGCTTGGGTCTACTCTGGAGAAGGCACGCCGACCAACTCAGAAGGCGAGTCACCAGCGAAGGAGAATCAGCGTTAGGGTCCTCCCCCACCCGCATTACCCAAGGGGGAGACACGGCGGATCCCGTGGATACAAATGCATATCCTGGGTTCTCAACCACAGAGGAGGATACTTTGAAAGAGAGGGATCAGCTTGATTATGATTATGAGTTGCAGTACCAGGGGGGTGTAGCGGAGTGGTCCCCCACCCGTCCTAGCGAGAAGAGGGGTTTCAGTTCAGCCCCTGGTACCTCCAGTCCCCCCAGTCCTTTTGTTTTAGAATATCCCATAGCGCCAGCTCCCCGGAGACAAACACCCCCAAGGCAGGCAATGGGGGGGGGGGAGTCCGCCCACCACAGTCTCTGGAACTCCTGGGCAGGTAACGGGGGGTGGCGAGGCCACGAGGGCCTCTTCATCGGTCCCGAGATTCGTACTGGGGGGGACCCCAAGCTCCTCAAACGGTAGGCAGGGTTTCACTTCCCAACTGTTCATTCCATTCCCATCCCCCAATGCAAGGTTACCGCAGAGCCCACACCGAGCCACTAATGAGTCCTCCCTTTCCGTTGCAGGACAGGACTCCGCAGAACCAGGCTCCCCTATGTTAAGTCAGGCGGCCGCTCGCCCCAGGCGCACGTGCAGCAAGCCACAATGGTTGAGGGACTTCGTCCCATCCTAGGGGGGAGGGATGTTGTGTATGTACAATGCTACTTTAAGAAATGTATGAATGTAACCTGACCACAATTACAATGTAGCTCAGCTGTTAAAGGAACGCGAGTAAGCTGCCCATAGAGGGCAGCTGCGAGCGTTCAACTCACATGGTTCTCATTCCTCAAATCACCAACAGCCGCGGCAACTCTCCCGCACAAGCAAACAACTACTACTGGAACTGAGGGGGGGGGGCGTGACTGGGACAACGTCATG
This sequence comes from Bradypodion pumilum, assembly GCA_035047305.1. Classification (NCBI taxonomy): domain Eukaryota; kingdom Metazoa; phylum Chordata; class Lepidosauria; order Squamata; family Chamaeleonidae; genus Bradypodion; species Bradypodion pumilum. Next base: position 257,370,829 of record JAWDJD010000003.1, on the reverse strand, counting down.
CCGGTAGCAGCCAATGAGCTACCGTGCAACAAGATTCAAATGTATTGTACTACCGTATATAATGTGATGTATCTCCGCCATTACCACATGTTCATCCTGATCATCAACCAATAAACCTGTGTTAGTCCTTACTGCGACTCCTTCCTTGTCTTCCGTGCAAGACACTAAACACCCCCACGGCAGGGAAAGGGGGAAACGGAAAACTTCCACCTCCCACTCTTCCCTGTTTCCCCCACCTCACCCCAGGCAGAGAAAAGGTGAAAACGGAAAACTTCCACCTCCCCCTTCCCTGCTTCTCCCTCTCCCCAGGCAGGGAAAGGGGTAAATAAATGCTTCCGCCTCCCCCCTTCCCTGCCTACTCACCCGGGCGCAGCCTCCACACCTGCAGCCTCCTCTCTCTCTCCCTCCCTCTCCCCCCTCACTTTCTCTCCCCCCTCTCTCTGTGTATTGTGTGTGTGTGGTTGTGTTGTGTGTGTGGTTGTGTTGTGTATGTGTATTGTGTGTGTGTGTGGTTGTGTTGTGTGTGCTGTGTGTGTATTGTGTGTGGGTAGTTGTGTTGTGCATGTGGTTGTGTTGTGTGAGTGTATTGTGTGTGTGGTTGTATTGCGTGTATGGTTGTGTTGTGTGTGTGTACCCCCCAAAACCACCACTAGCAAAAAATGCTAGTGTCTTTATAAAAAGAGCAGCTGCAGAGAACGTGTTCTGTGGCTTCACTTTCTCCATTGTCACAGGGGCATTTTCTCTCTGTCATTGATATCCTTTGGAACTTTCCCTCAAGAACTGCAGAAGGGAGAACCTGGCAGTGGGCTAGTGTAAATGCCCTCGGGTGACTTGGTGTCTTCAGTTGGAGCAGGTATGGGGCTGGGGCAACAATGTGTCTCTACGACTGGAGCCAGAAAGGTAGGGGCCCTGGCTAGGTCTTCTTGCCTTTCCATGTCTAGTGTTCTCTGTTTAATGGTCTGTTTTGCTTGGTTGTGGCTCATGGCCTGTATGAGAGGTTGGGAGATGCCAAGATACAATACTGAAGTTTGGATTGGGTTGTTTTTTTCCACATGCTGATTGGAAGCTATCCTGGAGAATTAGAGGTGCCAGGCCATTGGGGTTAAACAGAATTTTGAGCCAGAGGTTGAGAGTAGCTATCCACAGTCTCACCTCAACCTTTATCATGCCCGTCTCCAGGCATAGGGTGGCATTGGATACACAGTGAGGGGTCTGGAGTGCTGCATGTAAGAATTTAGATTGCACTCTTTCCATAAGAGCCATGTTGTTAGGTGGGGGCCCCTGATTGGACTCTATAGAAGAGCTGTTGCTGGCAGGAGGTCATTTTGGCACTGTCTTCCAACTGGATAATTGCTTCTCACTGCCCTTTAATTAAATGTATTAACTTAGATTGCAGATGAACAATAAAGCCTAGGCAACAACAGAAGAGCTGCAGACCTGCACTGGACATCATTGTTGGTAACTCTGGATCATCCCATTTGACACAGTGTTGGATCATTCCCATTTAACACAGCGTGGGAAAATCACTGGTTTAGACTACAACTCCCAGAATCCTTGGTTGACTTGCCACTAATCATGGTATCTGGGGACTAATGAGATTTATAGTCCAAAAAGGTAAAGGTAAAGGTTTCCCTTGCTTGAAAACCAGTCATATGTGACTCTAGGGTTCAGTGATCATCTCTGTTTCAAAGCTGAAGAGCCAGCGTTGTCTGCTTCTGCAGAATTTCTGTGGTCATGTGGCAGGCATGATTAGACACCGGAGCGCATGGAACGCTGTTACTTTCCCACCAAAGCGGTCCCTAATTATCTACTTGCAATTTCTTGCTTTCGAACTGTTAGGTTGGCAGGAGCTGGGACAGAGACGGGAGCTCAATCTGTCATGCAGTACTCGGGAATCGAATTGTTGACCTTCTGCCTCCCAGTCAGCGTCTTAGTTCCTTGAGTCAAAAAAGAGAGGTACATTTCCAAGTGCTGTAATTTGATAGCCAACAATGTGAAGCAACAATTTTCTGAAAAAGTATATACCAATAGGTAAAGGTAAAGGTCACCCTTGCTCAAAAGCCAGTCATATCTGACTGTTCAGTGCTGATCTCTGTTTACAGCCAAGGAGCCAGCGCTGTCTGCATCTGGAGACGTTTCTGTGGACATGTGGCAGGCATGATTAGACACCGGACTGCACGGAACACTCTTATCTTCCCACTGAAGTGGTCCCTATTTATCTACTTGCAATTTTTTGCTTTCGAACTGCTAGATTGGCAGCGGCTGGGACAGAGACAGAAACTCACTCCGTCATGCAGCACTCGGGTCTCAAACTGCTGACCTGTCGATTTCCCAGTCGTCATGTTCAGTGTCTTAATCACTGAGCTACGACAGTCCAATAGGCCAATACAATCTGTCAAATTCAAGACAATGTGGTAGAAAGAAAAGAAAAGGCCACAATGCTTATTTTTGCAGCTGTGAAGCTGCCAAGGACCAGTGTCATAATGGCACAGCCCAGCTTACAATTTACTGGAAGTTAAATATTCTAGATAAGCTTGGGCATGCTTTCTGAGATTGATTGTTGGGGGTCAAGGAACTAAGAAGACCACATCTTGGAAAACAAGTTACACTAGGAGTCTGTAGGCTCCTATTCTATCCCAGCAAAAATAAAACAACACAACACAATCACGTGGCTTCTTGACTTTAGCTGAAACATTACTGAAAATGAAAACAGATTAAAGGGTGATGAACTGCACAAAAATGTGGATAAATACAAAAATCACGAGCAGAAATCCAAATATCTCTCTAAAACACTTAACCTTGCTTAGTTCTCTGTCTTTTTATTTTATTGTGGTAAATGTGTGCACATTGCATTTTAAAAACCTCTAGTTACTGGACGTAGATGGACTTCATGGCTAAAGAATCTGAGAGACTGGACTGATGTGGCAGGTCCTCGGAAGAACTGTTCTGAGGAGTTAAGAACAGGAAGACTATTGCCATGATGATAACCAATATCTGGAACGGATATGGAATAAGAAGAAAGAAGAGGAGGAGGAGGAAGTTAAGATGCAAAGCCATCAGGCCTGTACACCACAAATTCCTGTATATTAACTCTTCCCTTGCCCAACTGGCTAGTCCAAGCTATCTGAAGGAGTGTCTCTTCCTTAGGAGTTATACCCAAAGCACCCAGCTTAAAGTGGTTTGCCTAGAGAAGGTGGTGGGGGGAGCAATAACCACACTGAGAGCTTTCTCTGCCATAGCTTTCTCTGCCACAACAGGTGTGGGGTGCGGCTGGGGAGATAGCCATCCTGGGCTGGCTTGTTTACGTATTGCCCAATCTGTCAGCTTTGAAAAATCTTGTGATGCGGCATTGGAGGGCATTTTCTTTTAGACAAATCTAATTTTTAATGCTTTTAAAGTGTTTTTGTAAAGTTTTTGTTTGTTTTGTGTGTAAGCCGCCCAGAGTCACCTTGGCGAGGGGGCGGTGGTAGAAATGTGAGTAATAAATAAATAGCTAGCCCCACCCCCTGTAATGAACTGCCACTGTTGATTAGAACTGCTTCGACATTATTGACATTTTGTAAGTCACTAGACTTACCTTTGCCAGCAAGACTTTCAATGCCTATAAGACCATTAGAACTGCATGTTTGCCCTGTCTTTTTTAAATTGTTATCACTTTCTCTTACTAATAGTGTTTACTATGAATTATCTGATGCTATATGGTTTTATTATTATTTTTGGATGACTGCTTTATATGTTTTATATGTTGTAAACTACTCTGAGTGGTGTTTGCATCAAAAGGGTAATGGTACAAACAAACAAACAAAAAACTAGATTCTCAAAATAGCTTCAACTGAGTCATTTTTATGAAGTGAATTTTCATGGCACTTCACAAAGTTGCTTGGATCGTCTCTGGCCTGGACACTTTAGTTTTTGTGTGTCCTGTAGCTGTAACTTTGGCTCCTGCTTGTTCTGTTGTAATGGACATGCTTTAATGTGTTTCAGGATGTGGACAGGAAAAGTTGGAGAGATGAAACCCACACGTATCCTGAATTCTTGCCTTTCCTGATTTATAAAAGCAGCCAGAGTAGGACTGGCTGAATGATTAAGAGTGCTAAGGCATTTGTTGTGCAGTTCAAGGAGGTAGTTGTAAGACCTCTGTTGAAAAATCCTTCTTTCAACTCCATTGTATTAATTATTGGCTAGTCTCCAATATTCTTTGGGCATGATATTTTGGTAGGTAGTGGCTTCTCACCTCCAAGAATGGGATGATTTGTCTATCCATTTCAATCTAGCTCCAGGTCTGGTTATGAAACAGAGATGGCTGTAGTCACCATGGTGGACGACCTGGAAGGATTATCTGGAAGGGTTAACTCCTCTGCCCCCTACACACCATGTCGTCTTCCCCTTTTACACAGCTGTCTGTACCATCACTGTGGGCCCTCACTGTGGGCCCAGGCGTGACCCTCGTACTCTAAACTGGAGAAGTGTTTCCCTTCCTAGTTTGCTCTTCTGGACTCTCAGCAATTTTCATTACCATCAAAATTATTGGTATCCTTCTGAACTGTCTCTCTGGAATGGGATTTGAAAGCTTTGTCTTATAGTGAGTCTGTTCTTTCCTGAAGGAGTGAACTTTCCTGAAGGAGTAAATAAGGTGCTGGTTTTGACCTTTAAAGCCCTATATGTTTTTACTTAAAAAAATACAACAAAACATACCTATCTTTAACCCTCTACTAATTTAGCTCACCCATCCTATTTGGTAACCTGGTATTCATACATATACATACAAGTGTGACTGCTTCTACAGAATACAAATCTGTCTATACCAGGCCCCCAATGCCAATTCATCAGGCCCACACTGCCCTCGTCGCTCCCGGAAGTGGAAGTAAAACACGCCTGTATGGGTTTTACTTCCACTTCCAGGAGTGACGAGGGCAGTGTCGGCCAGATGAATTGGCATCGAGGGCCGGATCTAGCCCACAGGCTGTAATTTGGGCATCCCTGGTCTATATTCACAACTACACAAAATGAAACAGACCAAAACATGTAACAAATAAGCATGGGGGGAATAAATGGCAGGAGTGGGGGGTACATGGAAGGGGACATCAGTCTAGCATCATTCATTGTGGTGACACAATGCTGTACTGTAGCCAAAACTATGCTCATGATCTTGAGTTCAATCTTGACAAGGGTCAAGATTGACTTAGCCTTTCATCCTTCTGAGGTTGGTAAAATGAGTACCCACCATGTTGGGGACAAAATGCTAATTAACTTGTGAACTGCCCATGGAGTGCACTAAGCACTACGGGGCAGCAATATAAATGTAATTGCTGTTGCTATTTTTGTTGCTCAGTTGCACAGTTGAGTTCGACCATCATTCGCCAGGCTTCTCTGTCCTCCGCCATTCTCCGCAGCCCACATAGGTTTATGCCCATCCAGCCACCTCATCCTTTGTTGCTGTATAAGTCAATCCAAATAAGTCTAGGGAAGTGAGCCATATATTTTCATACTTTTTGCCTACTTCCTGTTGTAAGCTATTTTACCCTATGGCCAGTCTTAGTGGCAAAACGTTATCTATACCTATAAATCTGAGCGTTAACCGTTGGAACTTGACAAAGGATCCTGCACCAGGCTATACTAGCCCGTACCGAGCCTTCGTGCACTTGCCCGAAATGGGTGCGGAGGTCAACAAATATTTTAGAAATGCGCCAGTGGGGCAGGAGACCCACAAACGCGAATAAAAAAAGGACTGCAATTCCCAGCGTCATTTGCACTGTGCAACCCCTCAGCCAATCAGGCTGAGGGATACAAGCACAGAGGAGGCTGGGAATGCGCACGGTGACTGGGGAAAAAAACGGTGGGAGCTGGAGGGAAAGACCCAGCTGGAGGGAGCCAGGAAAAGGTAAGTGCAGCCGGTGAGGGAGGCAATGAAAGGTGCTAGGTCCAGAAGGGTTGGGGAGACAGACCCCTTTTGTCCCCCCCCCAACCCTTCTGGACCCAAGAGACCCGGGTGAGGGGAACGAATCCACCCCCCCCAAAAAAAACCCCTCCGTTTTTAAAGAGAAGAAACCGCTTGGTTTATTCTCTTTAAAAACGGAGTGGGGTTTTTTTGGGAGGGGGAAACAATCCCCTCTCTGCTTGGTCCCCTAGCTCTGGAAGGGTTGGGGGAACAGACCCCTTTTGTCCTTCCCAACCCTACCAAACCCAGGGGACCAGGGACAGGGGATCGAATCCACACACACCCAAACACTCCATTTTGAAAGAGAAGAAACCGCCTGGTTTCTTCTCTTTAATAGCGGGGTGTCCTGCGGGGGGGATCCCCTCTCTGCAAGGTCCCTGGGTTTGGGGGGACAATACACACACACACTGCTTCTCTCTCGCTCTCTCTCACACACACACACACTGCTTCTCTCTCTCTCTCTCTCTCACACACACACTGCTTCTCTTTCTCTCTCTCTCTCTCTCACACACACACACACACATGACACTCCTGCCTTGCAAGGAATTTTTAATGTGTGTGTTGGTGGTTGGAGTAGTATTGTATGGGTGATGGTGGTTGTGCACACCCAAAACCACCAACACACCTCTTTTTTACATAAATTACCAAAAAAATTATCCCTTACAACACAATTTAAAACAGCCCGGCAATGCTGGGTAACCTCTGCTAGTTCTATAGAAATTTGCTATCATTGAATGCTGGACAGAAGCCCAAAAGGGGAAAAACGCAATTTTAACACAACCAGTTCAAAAACTGAATAGTTATTTATTGTTCCAGAAGTACATTGCTCTTTTATACATATTTAATAAATGATACAGGATTTTACACATGTTCAGTATTTTACTTTATTTTTAAGGACTTTTCTCCATGCCCCCTCCCTCACCCCAAACACACACAAAGGATTCCGCTATGGAATCTCTCGTTTTGTTTCTTGTTTCAAATGCTGCATACAAAGAGGATAAAATAGGTACTTTAAAAAAAGAAACAAAGAGGGGGTGGGAAAGAAATAAAATTGAAAACAGACCTGGAAACGGAAAGACAGAGGGAGAAAAGTGGGAAGAGGAAAAACATTCTGAAACATGCACCCATTCAGTCCAACATGCCATCGAGTGAGAGGAGGCAGCAACAATCATGTCTGCATTTTCCACATTGGCAAAGGCACCTGGCGTCTGGTTTATATTTATTTTGTACACTTTAAAACATGGTTCTCCAGAAAGTAGGAGCCTCTCGCCTTGACACAGTGAGAAGTAGTGAACTAAAAGGAAACACCTGGCCCCTTTTTGCAAAGTAGGCGTAGAGACCCGTTCCAACCTCCATCCTGTCTCCACAGTATTTATCAAGCAGGGTGATAAGAAGAGGCCAATTCCATTCCTGGGCAGGATGCAAGATCTGCTCTGGGGGGAAAGTCAGCTATTTTGTACAAGGTGGAAGGAGAAGATGAGTGTCATTTCCTTAATTTCTTCAGTGAGAAGAGTGGGTTGCAATCTGCTACCCCAGAGAAATCCCGACCCTCAGGACAAGCAGCATTACTTTAAAGCTGCTGAAATAAGAGAGGGCTGGAAATCAGTGTGGAATTGTATCATTGCTCCAGGCCAGGGGATCTCAACCTAAGCCCACGGCACCATTTCATGTGCTCACGCACCCACCCACTGCCTCCGCCACACCCGGAAGTGCCATGTGTGGTTCCAAGTTAATGTACAGGCCGCCCCCATTGTGCAGGCAGGGAAAAATGGCTATCTAGCCCCTGAAGCTGTCTGAGGGAGCATGATTCGGCCCTCGGCTTGAAAAGGTTGAGAACCTCTGCTCCAGGCTTTTGACAAAGTTTGTAAAACAGAGAATTTCTTTGACGCACCATTATTTTCATAGGTAAACATAAAATGTAATTATTACTGTAAGGAATCACTATACATTATATATACACACTATATATTATATATGTATATATATAGCATATGTATATATGTATACATATATACCTTTTTGATTTGATAATTCAGGTGGCTACCGTCGTGTGAGTGGGAAAGAATGGGGGGTGGTAGCATTTCCTCCTTAAGACTGAACATGAAGAGTTTTTTCATGCAACATCACCATTTATATGTAGAAGTTGATCCAGCATAATGGGGTACCTTGAAGTTAAAAAGGTATTCAGGAATAATTTAAGGGGTCACTTCATTAAATATTTAGGACAAGGAATATTCAGTTTGTGATCCTGATAAAACCGATTGCATCACTAAATTGTCCAATAAGAGAGAACATCTGCTTGATAGTTAATGGGCAGAGATGAGAAATCTCATGATTTTTTAAAAGTAAAAAAAGGGGAATGAAAAGACACATTAGGTCCAATCTAGAGCACACATGAACCGTGGCAGAAGTCCGAGTTCAGATCACCAGCCATAGTTGCTCAAGATGGCTTGACATTTCTTCACTTGAGTGCCTTATTATTCATTACTACTGGTATTCTGAAATTGGTGAAGGTTTATTTTTTATTTTTAATGAGCTGAGCAGGCTGCTCTTGTTTTATCTACAGGTAGACACTGCAAAATCGAAAAACAGCACCCCCTATAGTGTTTCTTCAGAAATTTACCAACTTTTTAATATTTATTTTCATCTAGAAATTAAAAGCATTGAATGTGACAATATTTGCCAAGCCCTTTGAAAAGACTTAACATCTCACAATGCCTGATCTTCTGATGGAACACATTGTACCCTCCATAGTCAAGGCCTTTGTCTATCTTGAATGATAAAAAAGCCCTCCACACAACCACAAGACCTCCCAGCTGTCATCTACAGTACTTCAATTAAAGAGGCGAGAGCTTTGAACAGGATTGCCAATTATGCCAGGGTTCAGAGGTCATCTGCTGGTCAGTCTTTATCGCCAATCTGTCGGACAGGCAAATGTACCTGCAAAGGGTCTCGAAGCCTCTTAAGATCCAATTCTGCCTGGAATTAAAAAGAACAACAACCATAAGAACTAAATTTCTCTTCAAGATGGTGAAGTGTTCAAGAATTCAATTTCTGTACTGCTGAAGGTATAAACATTTGGAATGATTCAGACAAGCATGTACGTAACACCATATGAACCAATGCTAATAAACAAGCAAACGTAGATTATAGCTGAAGAATCTGATTAGAAGTATACAGGTCATACCCCTTCCCCATATCTGTGGGTCCCTTTCCCACAGTTTCAGTTACCCACAGGTCCAAAAATATTCTGCAAGAAATCCATGAAATATGCAATAACATATGTATTTACAAGACACATTACCAGAGCTGGCCACTAGAGGCCACTATCTAGAAGATTGAAAAGGAACGATTATATTTCCAGGGCAATCATTACATGAGTGGATGTGAAAGATCAAGGGAGGTATTTGTAGCACACACACACACAACTTGTATGACTCAGATATGCATGCTGTAATATGGAGTTCACTGCTTTTCACAGTTTCATGTACCTTCAGAAAAACTTGGAATGGATATGGGGCAGGGAGTGAATTGTAGTAACCTATCTCAAAATAGACTGCACACTAATCCCAAAATGTTCTGAAATTTCAGCTGCTGCAACTTCAAAGCAAGTTACTTTATAAACTATGTAAAATTTGTACATGTTCTTCTAACAGACTATATACATTTAACCAGATATTTCTTCTACATAATGAAACAGTATAGCACTTCACAGCAACCAGGATAATGCTAGTGAAAAAGATATAATTTTATACTTGGAAACAAGGCTGCCAGCTATTTTCAAAAGAGCTAGTAGATCTGTCTGTGAGAAGTGGAAGACCAAGGAACTAACAGTTTAGAAATTAACTGAAATTGGAGACCATAATAATTTTGTGTCACAGATTACTCTGGGTTGAAAGGATTTTTAGGGGCCGCCTGAATTAGGCTCCTTTCATGTCCCAAAGTGTAGCTCTTGGGTATCAAAACCCAACCTTCCAGTTGGAGACTATGATAATGGTTAGATGATAAAATGTGGTTGCATTGGTTGAATCCATAAAACATTGAACAGCTGGATTCTAAAAATCTGATGCCATACAACAGACTACCCAAATTATTTTAAATACTGCAAAGCTGACTTACAATACTATGAGAAAGGGTTCTACTGATGGACTCTTTGTCCCTTTCTCATCATTCTCATGTTCACACAATCACATTAACTGTGATGCAATTTTATACAATTTATAAAATAATAACCCCACGTTATATCAAGGATAAAAAAAAGAAAACAAAGGCGGGTCAGTCTTATTTTATCAGCAACACACATGATTGTTGTTCTGTAGCAATCAGTACGTGAGATTCTTATATATATTGAACCTCAGCTTGAGTTTCCTGACTGCCTGGGGTTATTTCCAAAGCCACACCTCTACTGATACAAGAATAAACTCCAATCTTGGAGGGTAGGGAAAGCATCTCAAAACATTGATTTGGAGGGCCTGAATACTCCTGAGAGTATGTTTGGAGCAACATAAAAGTCTACAGGAGAAGAGGATGACTGAAAATCCCAATGCTACTGTACATGGCACACTGAAATTAGGTCAAGAAGCTGTTAAAATATGTTTGCAAGTAGTAGGTACAAAGGTTGAGTTGTGGTTGCCATAGTGCATAACTTGTCCCCATGGGGAAATGATACGAATAACCAGCAGAGACTATTGCACATTTATAATAAAGTACTTATTAACTACCATAGAATGCAGTGACAATCATGTCTGTCTTTCCATGTCGTATACTTGCATGTTTAATCTATCATTTCAGCTTCCTTCTAAATATATCATCCATATTGGAAATTATACTTGCTATTACAAGTACATCAATTAATTATCAAGCATAACATGAGAAATTAGCTTCCCTCTCTTGCCCCATAACTGTGAAATTATTTCATTACCTGAGCAATAGCATTCTTGAGTTGATTGTATTTTTCTAAGTCAAAACGTGTCTTTTTGGCTCCTTTATGGAAAAATAACAAGTACTGCCTGTCTCTAGCATCTGGGTATACATACTCCTGTAGAATGTGAGATTAAAATAAAGAAAATAAATTAATGGTATATAAACTATTATTTATCAATACAAGTTTTGGTCAGAAGAGGTGTAAACTACTGACAAATTAATCTAGACTGATTAAAAATAGGATGATGTAATAAATTTAACAATCAAATAAATATTAAAGCTGATTCACAGGCAGGATCTTAAGCATCAAGCCTAACTGAGAAAATATGAGATTTCTTTTTTAACAAAACAAAAGGGATTTAAATAGAAATAACGAATAAGGAAGGAGAAGGCAAAGGTAACTTTCCATATATCTTAACAGTAGCCGACTTCACTTTTATATTTCTTCACCGCACATACCCAACACACTAAACAGACCACTCTGTACCACAGAAAAACACAGCCGCCTCGCTACAGACTCTAACCATCTGTCTCTTCTCCTCACACCTCACTCCCCATTCATTCCCATCAACCAATCAGCGTTCTGCACCACATATAAGCACTCCAACACCTATCTGTCAAACAACCCAGCGAACACATTTTCCATGCATATAGTCCCAACATATTGTATACATTCATATGCACAACACCACACCAACATTTTATAAACCACATATATAAACAAACTGGATTTGCCACACTTTTCCCTCCAAAGAAATAGAAGAGCCTGAAAGACAACAGAGCAATGGATTTTTGATGTTCCCAAAATACCCTCAAAGCTGCTCTGGTTCAGTTTTAGTTTCATAATAAACATTTCTTAGTACAGTAAAACCTCGCATAAAGAGCACCTCACTTAGAGACTAACTCGCTTAAAGAGCAGAATTTTCTCTGGTCACCTCGCTTAACTAAAACCAACCAAAAACTCACTTAACAACTAGCAGATTGCGCAATCCCCCACCCGCCAGAAATCACAATTGGTCACTTACAATGGTGTTTCGTTTAAAGAGCAAACTCGCTCAAAGAGCAATCCCGTGGAACGCATTATGCTCTTTATGAGATACCACTGTATCTGTTTAGCTTTTGTGTTGTGACAAATGTTAGAATCATAGAATAACAGAGTTGGAAGGGCCTTTCAGGCCATCGAGTCCAACCCCTTGCTCAATGAAGGAATCCAGATCAAAGCAGATCTGACACAAAGGTTGTCCAGTTTTCTCTTGAATGCCCAGTGTTTGGGCATTCACCATATTTCTATACCACACTAAAATACAACCACAAGTTAAGAAGGATCACTCTGTTAAGTCAGAGAACAAAAATCTTCTGGATTTGTTACCACAGCCTTTGCCACTAAAATCTCTCAGAAACTGCAGCATCTCTCTGTGGGACTGAAGGGCCTTATACCAGTGATGGCAAACTTTGGCACTCCAGGTGTTCTTGAACTCCAATTCCCAGAAGCCTAAGTGTGAATCCACAAGAATGGGTTTACTGTGCATACACAAATTCACAGAGACTTGGGCATCTGGGAATTGAAGTCCAAGAACACCAGGAGTGCCAAGGTTCGCCATCACAGCCCTATACCATTCACCATAGAGGTTTTTTAAGGCTGTGGACACCTATTTTCCTCCTCCTGAAGCAAAAGGAAGGAGGCACGATTTTGAAAGCTTAGGAAAAAACAGCAACCAATTTTGCAACATCAAGCAAAAGAGAAGTACAGGGACAGAATTGAAGAAACAATTCAAAAAAATTGCATTTGGGATAGGAATGTTGTATGTATAACGGCCCATTCACATGTGCATGTCACTTGAGGGCATGCATGAAACAGGGCAAACATTCAGAATCAGGTAAAACAGCAACTTTGGTAATGAGCAGTAATGAGCAGACAGCTAAGTGAAAAAATTAGAATTATTTCTTAAGCATTTCCTATAAAGATGGGTGGCGGTGGTTTACAACTTACCTGACGTGTTACCACAAAGTATGCGTACATTGCCATGGCAGTTCCATATGTAATGAAGTAGGTTACTGGCTCCATTATGTCCCAAGAGTATTCCCACCAGGTCAGCCGGGCTAGAATTCCAAACTGGGTAGCCATGTAAGCCAATCCACCCCATAATACCCAGGTGGTCCTCTTCTCTGCTTTTCTGCACATTTCTATCCTAATCTGCAGAACAAAAAAAAAATTACCAAAGTATAGAGTAATTGGGTTTAAAAAAAAGGTATAATATATAATAATAACCATATCCATTAAATTGATATTTTCAATACTGGTATCAATGTTGGTGAGAGCTGGACCATAAGGAAGGCTGAGCACAGAAGAAGAGACACCATTGAAATGTGGTGCTGGAGGAGAATTTTGAAAGTCCCCTGGACAGCAAAGAGAACAAATCAGTAAATCCTGAAAGAAATCAACCCTGACTGCTCCATAGAAAGACAGATATTGAAGATGAAGCTAAAGTACTTTGGACACCAAATAAGAAGAGAGGACTCATTTGAGAAGGCCTTGATGCTGGGAAAGATTGAAGCCAAAAGGAGAAGGGGGCGGCAGAGGATGAGATGGTTAGATGGCATTGTTGAAGCAATGGGTGAAGAGCTGAGTGCGCTGCGGAGGATGGTGGAGGATAGTGGTGCCTGGCGTGCAGTGGTCCATGCGATTGCAAAGGGTCGGACTCAACTATGCAACTGAACAACAAATCAATGTTTTTGAGTGTATATATATATGAACACACACCCCATAAAATAAATGTTAAGGCACTTTCAGACATAAACACTCCCAACTTGCTGGAGCAGCAAAAAAGTATAGCCAGCCTATATACTTTCTGCCTTTTGTACCACCTTGGGTGATGGTCCCCCTCAATGGTCAGGGGTATGGTCATGGAGGTGGAAGAGGCCATGCCAGATGGACTGGCTGTGAAGGCACACCTTGTTAATATCATCAAGGCTGTGGCAGTCCATTGCAGTCCCAGTGTTGAATCCTGCACATCTAATTTTGTGTGTACCGCAGGGGAGGGCTCCGAGATCATAGTATGTGGGTCACTTCATGGCAAGCTGGGATCCACCTTAAACAAATTCATGCCAATGAGCTTTTTCCTGCTTCAGGAAAAAAAAATTGCATTCTCGGATATGAGTTGCAGTCGACGACGACCATCTTTGGTGAACAAATCTAGGTTATATTCAAACTGGTAGACTGTTGCTACTTTACTGTATAGGAATTTACACTATGTTTGAACCATAGCTCAAGATTCTGTTAAGCAATACCCAATTCAGAATAACAGAATTATAGTCAGTGTTGTCCAGTGGATATTATGTCAGACTAGGGTTCAGGAGGTCTTGCTTTAAGTCAATGCTTAGACATGGAAACTTATTCGAGTGTAGCAATGGTAAAAACACTATTTATATACCTCACACAATTTAAAAACCATATTAGGGTTCCACAAGTTAGAAGTGATTTGATGTCACATAATATACACTATAATTTAAGATAATCAGGATTCATGTGCCAAAACTGGGATACAGACAGGAGGTAAGCAAATGGACCTATTACTTATTCTTGGCAAGCTTGATCATGATTAGGCCTCAGTGATTAGCATTCTATATGAGGCTCTTACACTGTAGAATACACTGTAAATATGAAAACCACAGGAGTGATGCAATAGCAGAACTGAATTGCAACTTAACTGTCACCCAACCAAAATGTTGTGATAGCTATTTATGAAAGAACTTGCAAAATTGGCAGAAAAGAATAAAAGGTTTATTTACTGGATGATTCCCAGAGTGTTACTGTTTGAAGGGAATGCAATCACACAGAAACACTGCTGGCTGGGAATGGTGATAGAGACGGGAATAAGTCTTCATTCAGTTGATTTCTCTAGTATGGGCTGTGGTTGTGGTATGCACAGTGAATTTCCTTTTGAAATACATTTCTATCGATCTCTAACATACTGCGGTGGCACAGTGGTTAAGAAGCTTGCCTTGTTAGCTGGAAGGCCAGCAAATCGGTAGTATGAGACCTAGGTACTGCATGACGGTCTTTGTCCCAGCTCCTGCCAACCTAGCAGTTTGAAACCAAGAAATTGCAAGTAGATAAATAGGGATCAATTCGGTGGGAAAAGATCTGGGGGACATGAAAGGAACCTCATTCGGGCTTCCCCTGAGCGGAGTTCCTCCAGCAAAAAATCCTTTCAACCCAGAATAATTTCTGACATGAAATTATTATTATAGATTTATTTTGAAGCATTTAATATTAGTCTAAAAGATTCACTTTGTGCATTTAAGATCATTTCCTTTGATGGTCTACCTGGCTTTTCTTTCTTCTCTGAATACCTCTCTGTTTTGATACATTTTTTTTTAAAAAAAAAGCCTTTACAAGGTTGCATAAATTAAATTTCACTTTAGGCAACCAATGCTACTAATAAAAAATCTATTTATCGGGCTCGCCATCCTGGCCCCTCCCAACGCCAGAAAAACAAAGAGTCCGTGTTTTAAAGTAACAAGGCCCTATCTGCAAAATTCCCCTTCTGCTCCTTCTCTGCTAGAAGGAGGTAGAATAACCACTCTTGACAAAGAGATCCTTAAAAAGGTTTATTGGAATAAAAAGAGAGAATATTCCAACATATAAAAATCCTCACTAATCTACGCTAAGCAAAATACATATTTCTAAGAAAATAAGAAAGCAATTTTGAAAGCAATACTTATCTAAAAAGAGTATGGCTAGCGAGCCATCCATACGGGATTAAGAGTCAGATCCTGTCTGGAATACGAACTGCAGCAGCTCGAGATGATCTGAGATAACTGCCCAGTTCTTCTCCTAATCTGGCTTGATCGCCACAATATTTATACTATTTTCGGTGGGAAAGCGTATGCAGGTGACAAACACCCTCTTTTGAAGTCCAGTCTGGGACAGGACACTTAATTAGCGTTCCCATCAGAAAGACGTGTGTCTCATGTCTACCAACAGGTGGCTAGTCTGAGAACCGTGCTTCTCCCAGGTACTTATTCTGAGAACAAACACTTTCACTGTCTGTGAACGGAGGTCAGCTCGACCTGCCACTTTTAATTGGACAGAAGTTGGCTTCTGCGTACAGCAGCCTTCCAAAATGGATCCGTTTAAGCTAAACATAGTTAAACAATTTAACAGGGAAAAAACAGAATAATAATATAGGAACACTAGGCTTTAAATAAACAATATAAAGAATTAAAATTTATTCTTCCCTGGCTATGAAATCATGACACTATTAAACTTAACTGTTTATATTCCCTTATTACAGCAATCCAGATAACCTCTCTTCAGCAAATAAGATACTCACCTTCTCCAGAGGCGCTAACTCCTGCTTGAGGTCTTCTAGCCGCTCAATTATTTCTTTCTCCTTATTCAGCTGGTGTTCCTCGATACAGAGTGTGGTATATAGTTGCTGAACCAATGTCTTTACATCATTCAGCGTTGTTGCGTCTTCATGGCTTAAGAGATCTGGAGGAGGAGGAGGACTTTTTAGTGTCCTTTGCGGGTTTTATTCTTCTAACAGCTGATCAAAACCAAAATGACAAACCTGTTCCATCACACCAAAATTTACAGAACCTAGTAAAATATAGCAAGTAGATAAATAGGGACCACTTCAGTGGGAAAAGATCTTGGGGACATGAAATGAGCCTCATTCGGGCTTCCCCTGAGCGGAGTTCCTCCAGCAAAAATCCTTTCAACCCAGAATAATTTCTGACATGAAATTATTATTACAGATTTATTTTGAAGCATTTAATATTAGTCTAAAAGATTCACTTTGTGCATTTAAAATCATTTCCTAGTAAAATATAGCAGACTACTATCCTTGTTCCAAGCAAAAGCTTGCTGAAGACTAATGTTTAACATTTAAAGAGAAACAATGAATGTGTGGGACCATTTTCTTCAGACCTAAAATCAAATACTAACCCAAATGCAAGGGTTAGTACTTTGCTTGTACCTACATCTCCCATTATAAATATGTAGTTACTGTTCTAAACATTCCACTCAGGATGAGTTTTCACCACCAGTTATAGAGATAAGAAGGGCCAGAACCTCAGTTTATCTTTTCTGAATCTAAGCTTCTCTATTAGGCTATCCCTTCATATTACATTTTTTTTCCTGTTGCTCTTTTATCTCCGAGCCAATCCTACAGTTACAAGGATAAAAGCAGAGACTTTCAGTTGTCTGAGAACATCCTAATTTATGGGTACAGCCCAGGAGAAGAATGAAAATGCAGTAGGCAAAATGGTGTGATCTACAGATGTGCTTACTACTCAGCATTTATGTTGGCCTGAGATATGGCTGCTTAGTCTGAATCAATTTAACACAGCCATAGCAGCAGTGGCAGTAGTGCCTTATACAAGCACATCCTAGCATAACCACATGGAAAGAAAGAAACAGTGAAGTATCTCATAGAAAACACACTCACAAATCAGAGTTTTAAAAGGAATGTTTCACATTCAATGCAACCTATAATAACCATTTATTTCAATATTACCATGTAAAATCTTGCACGTAGAAATAATGTGCAACAATATTGTTACAGTTATTAAGACTAATCTAAACTCTTTGCTAGACTGCTACCTTAAAACAAGGCATTATAGACAACGTCAAGACAATGCAAACTAAAATATATAGAACCTTGCATGCAGTAAATTTCAGCACACAATCTTCAGGCTTAGCTTGCCTTTGTTAAGTCTCAGTGAAATCTACAAAACAAGCCAAGTTTGACAGAAATCAGTTCAGCAGTTATACAACAATCACCAATGCTCACAGATGGAGAAAGCACAACATTTGAACCACAGCAATATCTACAAGCTATTCTTCCATACTAAGGCAAGACGAGGAAGCAGAAGCTTTTAATGAGGCATGAAGTGTCTTGATTTCAATATGTTAGAACATCAAAGAACCAGCTTATATTGTAGATTAAATCATGCACAGATGAAAAGTGATGGAACTGGTAGACCTTTTCTTTCCTGAATCAGGTAGTAGTAGACATCTTAGGAAACATCTGAAGTTGAGATTTCCATGCCAGCAACCTAGCACTACTTGTTGTTCTCACAATACTTAGCACCCTGAAGGAAAAAGCCAAAGAACACATATGTGGTTCTACAGGGCCTACTGATGGCTTAAAGACAGCCATAATAGAAACCAAATTAAACAATTACTTTCCTTTGTTCTAAGAAAACTTTAAAATCTGGACGTAAACACATGTAAACTACATTTCTTTATTAGAGCATGACTTATGTATTTCTAACTTAGAACTCTAATTATGTCCACTTTTTATAAATATTATGGAAAATGCTTCTATTCACAGGACGGGAAATGGACCTAAACCTCTGAGAACTGGATAGGAGCTTGAAGGTGCCTTTATGGTATGGATATTACTACATTAGTCATTTTTTAAATCATGGACTTGCTGTCTGGTCCAACCTATGAGTCAGTATTATGTTCAACTGTATAATGATGACCCTCCATTTTACAGGAGACAAAGAAATTCACTTTGATGATACTAACGGTTAAACCAGAAGCCTAAATCAATTCCTAAATGTACTGACTTAGGCTCCTGGGAACTAAAGGGAGCACCAGTGGCCTGTTCTTGCATGTCTGCTTTCCTCTCCATTGTTTGGAATGTGTGGCTTTTGTTTGTTATTTTAATGTGTATGTACAGTACAGTAAAACCCCGGATAATGCTAAAACTTGGTTCCACAAGTCTGATTTATCTGATTTTTAACCTTCTGATGCATGCATTGGATAACATTAAAATCCTATGGGATGTATCGGATAACGTTGAAACTCCCTAGAGATACATTGTAACCGGCAGAGGCTTTAGCGAACATTATCTGATGCATCCCATAGGATTTTAACGTTATGCGATGCAATTTTCCCCCAGATTGCTTAATGTTATGCAGTTTTTGCGTTATCTGATGCAAACGTTATCCGAGGTATTACTGTATTCTTCTTCCCCATCAATGACATTTTATACTGCCACATTACAATTGAATCTGACTTTTGTCTGCATTTTTCAAATGTTCAGTCTCTTTCTAAAATGCACTCTAGCCAACCATGGCATCTAAGATAAGATTCTTGTATGCAATTCAGAGTCTGACACCATGATTATATAATCTGCGACTGTCATATAAAGATGTATGAAATTTGCTGTAAGGAAGCTCTGTGGGTGACTTTGGATAAGCCACAGCTTCTTAATTTGACCTACAGATCATGGCTGTTGTTAGGATAAAACATGTCTTTAGCTCGTTAGAGGAAAGTAAGATACAAATAAAAGTATAAAATAATATATTTACATTTGAGATACAAATTTAGAAGGCTTCCTCGAGCTGCTTCCAAAGTGATGTGTAGAGAAATTTCACAAGTAAACAACTCTCCTTCAAAGCTAACCTCTTCCAAAACCTTTTTGTGGGTGATCAGGCAATAAGAGTGCATTTCTTCTTACAATTCAAAGCTACACTTAAGGAAGAGGGGCTCACTTCTTTCGAATGTGGGGCATGCTTACGAATGTGGGGCATGCTTCTCCAAGGCATTAAGAGGCACAAAAAAGGGTTGTCAAGTGAAAGGAGTCTATTTCCTACACTTGGAAACCTTCCTGAAACGGGCCTGAAACATCAAAATACCCTGAGGAAACAGGTAGAGCTGTCCACAGGAAGCTCACGCCCCCAAACAACGATCTTTGAAACAGTGGTCAAAAATGTCATAACAAAAAGGCAAACAAAGGAAGAAGCAACAACAGAGGAGAGGTGGATTAAGAAGGGTAATTGAGAACAACTCATATTCCTCAGAATACAGAGAACTGTCCAAATCAATGCATCTGTGTCACCACTTAAGGTGGGAAAACTGAGCCAAGAGGAAGGAGCCACATTGTAGACATGCAGATTGACAATGAGGTGGGACTGCTTGCCTTGAGGTTCTCCCATCTCTAAAACTGTGTGACCAAAGTTCTGTGCAGGTGAAGCACAAAGACCATTGAGAAGATTAAGCCATTGCAGGTTTTGGAAGGCACATCAATTTCAAAGCAGCAGGAGAGGGTGCCCTTTGAGGTGTTAGGGAACAAAATAAGAAGGATTCATGACTGCCTTATGCCAACACAACAAAATGTGCTCTATAAAACTGAGTGAAAATTTTTATGGCCATCACTGTTTATGGATTTATTCCACCACTGTCTGAAAAATATGTATGATCAATGTTTTGCACAATTTCGTGTGATCCACCAGCTATGCCCACTCCTGGACCGGGTCATGGTCACACATGCTCTGGTCACCTCTAGACTAGACAACTGTAATGCGCTCTACATAGGACTGCCCTTGATGACCATTTGGAGGCTGCAACTGGTCCAGAATGCCACTGCATTCTGATGGGGTGATGGGGTGTGCGCATTATGCCCATGCCTCGCCACTGTACGGGAGCTGCACTGGTTACTGGTGTGCCTCCGGGTGCAATTCAAAATGCTGGTTATGACCTTTAAAACCCTACATGGTAGTGGGCCAGGATACCTAAGAGACCACATCACCCCAAGAACATTTGTCCGTCCCACCAGAGCGGAGCGGAGAGGGTCTCTGAAGATACCATCAGCTAGAGAGGCTCGACTCTCTAGCACTAGAGGGAGGGCCTTTTTCGTGTCTGCTCCAGCCCTATGGAACCTCTTACCAACTGAGTTGTGCCTCTGGGCAGAGTTGTTGCCCTTCAGGAAAGAACGAAAAACCTGGCTGGCAAAGCAGGCGTGGGGCACCGGTGACGAGGTGACCCCACCCTGCTGGCTTATATAGTGTAGGCCTCTCTGTTCTTTTAGTCGTTCTTTTAACCATAATTTTTAAATAATTGATGGGGGGAGGGTAATTTTTTAAGGTCTATTAAGGGTTTTTAATGTTTTATGATTGTAATGTTTTCACTGTTGTTATGCCGCCCAGAGTCACTCGTTCGATTTGGGCGGCAATATATAAATTTGAATAATAAATAAAATAAACTAATCATAGTGGTTATACCCATAGTGCTTATAACCCCAATTATAGGCCATGCTTTTTTATTATCAAATTAGCTCTTTTTAGACAATTATCACTGACGTTGTACTACATTTAATATTCACTTCTATAAGAGGAGGATATGAACATCCAACATCCGTGTCACTGGTGATAATCCAACTATTGCTCCTTAGCTGATACATACACAACACTCATCTACTAAAAACTACCACAACTTTCTATACTCTTTCCTTTCCACTAGAGTTGTTTACATACATGGGGTAAATTATATATACTTTATTATGAAATGTATATTTTATTTAGTTTAACATCATATGCTAATGTGATCTTAGTTCTATATTATGTCATTCTGATCTTCCTGTATTTTATTAAGTTTCAAATTATACTGTAAAAAGTGGAAATTGGAAATTTTAATGGAAGTTATTTTCTGAAGTTTAATAAATTCATTATACAAATGCAATATTGGTACACGAGAAGATGCATATATTGTTATTGAATACAGGCAGTGAGACTTTTTTCTGTCAACCTGTGTGGGGTTGTTTTGGACGAAGATGCAACGTACATGCTTTTACATGATCTGTTGTACAGGATTTCTTGCACAGAAAATTATGTCTCTGCAGAAAAACAGTGTAAGCAGCCCTAAAAAGCTACTTAATAATTTCCTATGAGATTTTGGAATACTGGGCCAAGAGGAAGGAGACCACCTTTCATTAAGAGCTTCATGTTCTCTTAAAAGACAACTGCCTGAATTCAAAACAGCCAATCTGAAATTGCAAAACAAACAAGCAAACAAAAAACAGCAGGACAGAGTGCATGCAATTGTAATGCTGGAAATAAAGAAGCTAGGAAGGAAGGTACTGTTTCCAAGCAATCATTCTGATTATGTTACATTCCTTCTGCAGCTACTTGGGACGAAACATATCCAAAGAACATTAAAATGCTAAGGTATTCAAGCAGAAGCAACTTGAGTACCCCACCTCAATGTTAAGGCATGATAGGACAGGTTTGAACCAGTCCTAGACTTAATTACTCACTTTTTTGAAAGAAAGAAAGAAAGATTTTTGTAACAGAAACTCTTTCCAATGGAATCAACAACTGTCCTTGTGGCTTCAGTGTAGTCAGATATAAGGCATTTTGCAACAGCTTCTTTTCATCTCACTGTTCAATGTGATTTGGGTTTTCTTTATTACAACACAAGACAGCTTCCCCCATTATTTGTGGGTGCATAGATTTTGCACTATCACCCCGAGAGACTTTAGAACAAGAGTTCTCAACCTTTTAAAGCCAGGGGCCGGGTCATGCTACCTCAGACAGCTTCGGGGGCCAGATGGCCATTTTGCCCTTCTTCCACCACATGGCACTTCCTGGTGTGGCGAAGGCAGTGGGGGGCCACATGAAATGGTGCCATGGGCCGCAGGTTGAGAATCCCTTTTTTAGAATGTCATACACACTCGTTTCAACAGTAAAACCAAACCTCTCAAAGAGTTCCCAAAATAGTGAAGAATACTTGGTTGGACAATTCCCAGGCAAAATCCAAACTCAGGATTTCTCAAACAGTAGGTAAAGTTTCATGTTAGACCATTTATCATCTTATTATATACAAAAAACCAGTCATGATCATGGTGTGGCCATATTGTGGTCAGTAGCAAAGTTTTAAGTTTTTGACTCTGGTGATCATGTCTTGCAATAGGCTTTTAGAAGTTTCTGCTTATAAGACAACCTCCTTTTACAGCATTCACGGCCATATTTCATCCCATTCCCAGGGAGACCCCAACTTGGAAGGCTGGATCTTCAGGGAACATTGGGTCTTGCTCCATGACAAGGAGGAATGAAGCTTGTGTTGCTCTTCAGGTCCAAGTTTATGTGTATCCTAATCACTGTCTCTTTTTAAATAATCTCAAATTGGATAACTGCATGGTTTCTTGTACCTACAATCACTGCAACAAGTCAATGTTTCTATCACAAAGATTTCCATGACAGATGTTAACTTATGGTATATTAATACTTACAGTGGGGGGGGGGATCCCATCAAT
The DNA here is from genome assembly GCA_035047305.1 of Bradypodion pumilum. NCBI lineage: Eukaryota > Metazoa > Chordata > Lepidosauria > Squamata > Chamaeleonidae > Bradypodion > Bradypodion pumilum. The sequence continues at coordinate 257,347,915 of JAWDJD010000003.1, read as the reverse complement.
AAGAATGTAAATGGTTGAATGTGTGATAGAAATGTTGACTTCATGGGCACTTGACTTATTCTAGCAATACCCTGAAGAAATTTCATGTATGCAAAAATGGTTTCACCTGGAGTGTGTGTATTTTCTGCTAGACTATTTATTTCAATGAGTGCTCTGTCTTATCGAAAGCAGGGTTTAAAAATATTAGTGACAAGAAGTAAAAGTTCATGGGTTCATGAGAAAAAATGTGATTAATGCCTGACAGGATGGGAGGCATACAGCTACACAGTGACTTTGCCTTTGAGACCCAAATGATCTGAAAATATTACAGTGGACCCTCGATTAACGACGCGTTCGAATAGCGTCATTTCCGCTTACCGATGCATCGTCACTCGCCGAAAAACCATCGTTGTGCGGATTAACGTTTTTTAATGTCGTTGTGCGGATAATGACAGCTTTTTGCCGCTAGATGGCGCAGCTGCCATTGAAAACCGCACAACGTTTCCCCTATAGCAACGCTACTTGGAGAACCAAATAGCGTCATTATTCGAGGGTCTACTGTACTTGAATTTTTCAACATCTATATCCATATTACAGTGGCCATGGAGAGCAGTTTGTGCAAAACTCTGAATGAGGGTTTGCAGAACATGAACCACCATTTTCCTACCATAGAGGAAATGATTTTTTAAAAAGCTGCTAGATCAGGGGTTCGCAACCTATGGCCCATGGCGCCAAATAATCCAGCCCTCAACTTCGTTCCAGCCACCCCCACTGCCACCGGAATTGGCCGCAAAATCATTTATGGCCACGCAAACGCTTTTACTACAGCCGTAAATGAGTCCGCGGCCATCGTAAGCACGTTTACGACAGCCACCAACACATTTTACAGCACCAGTCTGGCCCGCTCAGCTGTCTGAGTGGGCGTGATCTGGCCCACGGCTGAAAAACTTTGAGAAACCCTGTGCTAGATAGATGGTCTTCCAGAGAATGACTTCTGGTAATGCAGCCCATTTACTTAAATTTGTTACCTCTCTTTGGTGGGCAAACATGGTAAGTCAAGTCATTAATAACTAGTTTGAAATCATCAAGGAGTAGAAGATCTATGCCTGTTGAAGAGGCTACACGTGTCCCATCTGTAAAGGTAAAAGAGAAACATATTTCATTAAGAGTTATATATGTGTCACATGAATATTTAAGTACTGCTGCACAGTCCAAGGGCACCACCAGAAGACAGTAAACTACTTCTGTGTATTCTCTACCTAGAAAAACCTAGAAAACATCTCCATAAGCCTGAATCAACTTGACAGATGATGATGATTGGAAGTACGCATATGTGCACACTAATGGAATTCTTGTTGTTGTTCAGTGGCACAGTTGACTCTGACTCCTTGCAACCCCATGGACCATCACTCTTCAGCTTCATCTTTACTATTTCACCTTCCAAGGAGCAGTCTGGGTTGATTTCTTCTAAGATTGACCTATTTGTTCTCGTTGCTGTCCAGGGGACACTCAAAACTCTTCTCCAACACCACATTTCAAAGACATCTATTCTTCTGCGCTCAGCTTTCCTAATGGTCCAGCTCTCACAGCCATACATTACCACTGAAAATACCATTGCTTTGACTATGTGGACCTTTGTTTGCAGTGAGATGTCTCTACTTTTCACTATGTTCCCCAGGTTTTTCATAGCTTGCCTCCCAAGAATCAGTCGTCTTTTTATTTCATGGCTGCAGTCACCATCTGCAGTGATCTTTGATCCTAAGAAAGTAAAATCTGTCACTGCTTCTACTTCTTCCCCATCTATTTTCCAGGGACTGATATAGCCTGTTGCCATTATCTTGGTTTTCTTGATATTGAGTCTCAGGCCAGCTTTTGCACTCTCTTCTTTCAACCTAATCAGGAGCTTCTTTAGGTCTTCCTCAGTTTCTGCCATTAATTAATTTAATTTAATTTAATTGTCACATTTATATACCGCCCACTTGGCCAAAGCCAACTCAGGGCGGTTCACAATAAAAATTAAAAAACACATGTTAAAAACAGTTAAAACTACCCACCCCCTAAAAACAAGGGGTGCAGGATCCAAAGGCACCATGGGGAGGAGTTCTTCTACACCAACCACCCAATGGAGGTTACCCTTCCACCTGCACCCCATACCTGACCCGCCAGCCAGGTTTTAAGTTCTTTTCTGAAAGGCAGCAATTCCGTCCGGAGACGTAGCTCTGTTGCCAGGAGGTTCCAGAGGGCCGGTGCAGACACAGAGAAGGCTCTCCTCCTTGTGCCAGAGAGGCGAGCCCCTCTGGCTGATGGAACAATTAGAGAGCCCCTCCGGTCCGCTCTGGTTGGACGGACAGACGTCCTCAGGGCGATGCGGTCTCTGGGAGTGGTATCATCTGCATATCTCAAATTGTTGATGTTTCTAACAATTTTGATCCCATATTGTGATTCCTCCATCCCTGCATTGTGCATTATGTGCTCTGTGTATAAATTGAATAAGCTGGGTGATAAAATGTAGCCTTGTCTTACTCCTTTTCCTATTCTAAACCACTCCGTCATTCCATACTGCATCAACAGAATAACAGTGTTCAGATTAAGTTACATATTAGCCTTTTCAACTTTCATTTAGACCTCAATAGTAGCACTGTGTCTATTTCTAGGTACCACAGTTTAAGAAAAATACGAAGAAGCTGAAACACTTCCTTAGGAAGGTGACCCAATTGACAAAGAGTATGGAAACCAAGCTCTGAGAGGAACAGTCGAGGGAGCTGGGTATGTTTAGTCTGAAAGAGAGAAGATTAAGAATTTGTTTTCTGCTGCTTCGTCATTTAGTAACTTGCACCAGTGGATTCAAATTACAACAAAGGAGGATTTTGATTAAACATGAAGACTGTAAGAAACATTCGTCATTGTTCTCAGAAAATGGTGGACTTTCACTCAAAATTCCTGAGTTGCCCACCTGTCATGGATACTTTAGCTGGGATTTACTGCATTTACAACAGATGTTCCTAGGAATCCCTTCCAACTGCACAATTCTGTGATTTCATAACTGCAAAACTGAATCTGAACTAAAACGTTCAATAAAGTATCCCAGAATCTGAGGCACTTACCTTAACAAGAGAGTTATAACTGTACATGCTTTTGGACATCAGTGTCAGAATTCAGATTTTGTATATCACAGGGTAAAGAAACAGAGATTTAAAGTAGTCTGGGATTCTGAACCTAAGGCTCTCCCTGTCACCCATTATTATTTTGTTGTTCAGTCGCACAGTTGATTCCGACCCTTTGAGACCCCATGGACCATTGCCCTCCAGGCAACTCTGTCAGTGGTGGGTTCCAAAAACATTTACTACCACACTGTGGGTGTGGCTAACTGTGGGCATGGCCAGGTGGGTGGCAGTGGCAGAGACCGAGGCAGCAGAGACTGAGGGGGCAGGAGCACCGGTGGCGATTGAGGTGGCCGAAGCAGCAAGGTCCCGCCGCCGCTCCTGCTGCCTCCATCGCCACTGCAAAGTCCCCACCACCACCGCTCCTGCTGCCTCAGTCTCCACTGCCGTGGCTGCTGCCACCTCAATCTCCACCGCCTCAGAAAATGGCCGCTCAGCTTAGCTTTTAGTGCATGCGCTACTTCATAGCTTAGTGCATGAGCATAAAAACTAAGCCAAGCGGTCATTTTCTGAGGCAGCAGAGACTGAGCTCCTGAGTAGGGAAATGGGCGTGGCCAGGGGGATTTTTGCTACCGGCATGCCCGTATCGGGGCGCACCAGAAGCAGCACACTACTGACCTCTGTCCTCCACCATCCTCCTCCACCAGCTCAGCTCTGTGCCCATTGCGTCTACAATACCATATAGCCATCTCATTTTGGGCCACCCCTTCTTTTGCCCTCCACCTTTCCTAGCATCAAGGCCTTCTCAAGTGAATCCTCTCTTCTCATTTGATGTCCAAAGTACTTTAGTATCTTTACTATGTGACCTTCTAATGAGCAGTCAGGGTTGATTTCTTCTAAGATTGACCTATTTGTTCTCCTTGCTGTCCAGGGGACTCTCAAAACTCTCCTACAACATCACATTTCAAAGGTATCTATTCCTCTGCACACAGCTTTCCTAATGGTCCAGCTCTCACAACCATACATTACCATTATTATTACCATGTTAATACATGTATTACCATAGATTCCTAAGACTAGTGAGTGGTTCTCAATTCTGAGTCACCAGATGTTTTTGTACACCAGTTCCCAGAAATTTGGGCTAGCACAGCCAATGATGAAGGCTTCTAGAAACCGTAGTTCAAGCAGATCTGGGGCCCCAAGGTTGGGAACTACTGGACTAGTGCAATATTCCTTATCTGAAGTAGTGCCAACATCCATCTCATAAGTTACTTTACATTAAATTAATTACATCAAAGTCGTTGTAAGCAGAACATGGGCAGAATGTAGCTTTGTACTGAAGTTCATCTAATCACTCTAGTAACACCAAGAAGTACCTGATGAATAAATTGCAACCCGATCAATTCCCCGATCTTCTGCCTGTAATTGTCGTAAGAATACTCCAACAGAGTCTGAAATAGGCTTAAGTGTAAACTGGCAACGCTCACGGCGAGATGGAAGATTCACAGAAATTACAGGTAACCCATTTTGGTAAACCACTGTGACGTCTAGAAGGGAAATAAAAGATGGTGAGAGAAGAGTTTGTTTCACTGCATTTGTTCAGATCTACAAACTGCATCGTTAATTTGTGCATAATACATGTGCATTTCAAGACATGCCAAACAACAATGGAGGTGTCTTGAAACCTAAAATACAATACTCTGTAGACTTTGAATGCGGTTGGTCATTTCTATACACCATTAAATCCTTGAGAAATGTCTACCTTGCAGAATTATTTTCCTTTTGACATAATCTGCGGCAGCGGTCACACTTTCTCACTGCTGTTCTGGACAGGCTCCGCTTGTTCCCAGGGAAGCAGAAGCTTTTGCCGAGTTTGAATGCTGTGTTTTTAAAAAAAATATTCACTGCTTCCCCACTTTATAATATGCGAGAGCCTGGAAGAGTTCCCTTGGCACACGGTGCTGACGTCAGCCTTGGTGTGCCATGCTGGGAGTACCCTTGGTGCACGGCACTGACATCAGCGCTGCGCGCCAAGGGAACTCTTCCAGCGCTGTGGAGTACAAAGCGGGGAAGCAGTGATTTTTTTTAAAAAAAACACAGCAATCGAACTCAGCAAAGGCTTCTGCTGCCCTGGAAACAAGTGGAGCCTATCCAGAGCAGCAGGGAGAAAGTGCAACCGCTGCTACTGCTGCCGTAAGTGGGTTGGGTCGAACCTAGAGGTGCCTGGGTTCTCACTGTGGGCCGGAATAATGATATGCATGGGCCTGATTGAACCCACAGGCCGTAGTTTGGGCATGCCTACTCTAGCCCATATACTATAAAGAAAAGAAGCCACAGACACTTCTGTGTGCAATGCACGACTACCACTAGGCAGAGGAAGATAAATTCCTCAGGCAGCAGATGGTGAGGGAAAGGAAGCTGAAGCAAAGTGGTGGATGGTGGACCTGTATATAACACTTGGCCTGCACTCCGCTAAGCAAGTCAGCCTGCTCACCTCAGATGCACGGGAGGATGCAGTCCCATTACTTATGTTGGGAGTAAATTTAGATCACATAGGAGAGCTAAGAAAAATATCATGACAACAACTATGGTGTAGATTCTTGCATAACACGGACCAGGCCCACCTAAAAACACCGTTTTAATACATATTATTTAACACAAGCTAGAATGTGTCTCACAGCAAGCACAGGTCAAATGTTATGACAAACTATGGCTTGATGTTAAGTACGTAAGATTCTAGCTTGGAAAATCTCCTCTCTTGACACTATACTTTCTATACTTATTTCCTCTTTTTATATATACAGTAATACCTCATACAACGTCCAAACATGGTTCCACAAGTTAGGACGTTGTATGAATTCCGACTTTGTATGAGGCATGCAAAATCCTAGCCGCGACGCCTCATACAATGTCCAAATTATTGCCACCGATGCTTTGTATAACGTCGTTCCCAGAGATACATTGTAACAGCACAAACTGCAGGGCCGGCTGCCGGTCGAACTCCATTGGAGGCGGGGAAAGAAAGAACTCGCTGCACTTTGGGCCCGTCTCTCGGACGAGTTCTTTCTTCCCCGCCTCCAACGGAGTTCGACCGGCAGCCGGCTGGAGGAGGCGAGTCTCTTGGGCGAGTTCTTTCTTCCCCGCCTCCAACGGAGTTCAACCGGCAGTCGGCCGGAGGAGGCGGGGAAGAAAGAACTCGTCTCTCCGGTGAGTTCTTTCTTCCCCGCCTCCTCTGGCCAGCTGCCGGTCGAACTCCGTGGGACCTCCCAAGCTGCAAGTCCAAACTCCCGCGGAAACCCTAATACCTCATACAACGTCCGGCGTTGTTGTATGAGGCACCTTTTCCCCCAGAATTGGGCGACGTTGTATGGATCTGACATTGAATGAAGCAGACATTGTATGAGGTATTACTGTACTAAGCTTTCTTTACCTCCTTCCTTTATCTTGGCAACCTACAGTTTGTCACCTTGCATAAGCCAGGTGAACTATGATTTGCTGAAATTACTTTTTCTCCACTGACAGTGGTTGTTTCAAAGGGCCTACATCTTTGAGAAGGAGGCTGCCTCATGCTGACAGTCTTCTTTCCACAACAGAGAGGCTCTGAAACAGAGGACTGGGCTGGCTGTCCTGATCTGTGACTTCAAAGGCATGATTAAGGAGCTGTGACTCTAGCTGAAACTTGGATAATGTTCTTTTTGAATTTTTATTCTACTTTCCTCCTTCCCACTTTGTGCTGCATGAAAGCATACACAAGCATAGGCTGTTTCTGTGCTCCCTTTCTGTGTTGCTGCCTTCTTCCTCTTCCTCCTCTTCTTCTGTATCTGAATCCGAAAATTGGCGATTCTCATGGCGATCAACCATGAAGACTGTCCTGAGAATATAATGCAGTGGCCTTTCACCTACTTTACGCATCGCGGCATGACACCTGTACCACTAATCCAGTTCCGTGAGTCACTTTCTGGTCCTGAGCCCTTTTGGCAGACACAATCCTCCTCAGTCCCAAACCAGTACAGATGAAAATGCTGTCCTCCATCAAGATGGATTCAAGTGGGATTTAATCCACTTGGGGACCATCACTCTTTCCTGTGGATTTGGCGCCCAAGGCTATTAGTCCTCAGGGTTGTCAGGTTAGTTAACCACTGCCTGACACTCAGCGTTGAGTTCCTGGGCAGTATGGTCTACTCTACTGTATTACTATAGCAGGATAACCTGGCCAGACAATTGTGTTTCCCGCATATTTTACTTTAAAAAACCTATTTCTGAAAATTCCAGGGTTCTTTAAAGTCCGCTAATATTTCCACCAGTTTTTTTGGTATGGATTGAACAATGCTTCCAACAGAAATACTGGCACTGAATATTGATTGTCAAAATTAGAAGAAATGATATAAATTAGAAGAAATGATATAAATACAAATTTTATGACAGATGTGTGTCCTCACCAAACTGAAGGCTTTGTATAGGTGAAACTCGGAAAATTAGAATAGCGTGCAAATGTCCATTCGTTTCACTTAAAAGGTGAAACAAATATATGAGATAGACTCACTACACGCAAAGCGAGAGATGTCATGCCTTAATTCGTTATAATTGTGATGATCATGGCGTACAGAGTACATGGTGCTCTCTCCTCTCCTATTTAACATATACATGAAGCCGTTGGGCGAGGTTATCCATTCCCATGGGGTAAGGTATCATCAGTATGCTGATGATACCCAGTTATATATCTCGGCCCATGGGGACCCCAGTGATGCAGTCAATGTCCTATCCAGATATCTGGAAGCGGTTGGGGTCTGGATGGGGGACAACGGGCTACAATTGAATCCCTCCAAGACTGAGTGGCTTTGGATAGGGGGTCCCGTGTTATCCAGGGAGCTGCCAACTTTGGTCTTGGATGGGGCTGCCTTGCCCCAGACAGACACGGTACGCAACGTAGGGGTCTTCCTGGATTCGGGGCTGCTACAAGCAGATCAGGTGGCGGCTGTGGCCAGGAGGACTTTCTCACAGCTTTGCGTCATCCATCAGTTGCGTTCGCTCCTGGACCGGGACTCCCTGCTCATGGTCACACATGCTCTGGTCACCTCCAGGCTAGATTATTGCAATGCGCTCTACATGGGGCTGCCCTTGTCAACCATTCGGAGGCTGCAGTTGGTCCAGAATGCGGCAGCCCGGGTGGTGATGGGGCACGGGCGTTATGCTCGTGCCTCACCATTACGGGAGCTGCACTGGCTGCCAGTTTGCCTCCGGGTGCAGTTCAAGGTGCTGGTTTTGACCTTTAAAGCCCTTCATGGTAGTGGGCCAGGATACCTTAGAGACCGCATCGTCCCAAGAGTGTCCGCCCGTCCAACCAGAGCGGATCGGAGGGGCTCCCTGATTGTTCCATCTGCCAGAGGGGCTCGTCTCTCTGGCACACGAAGGAGGGCCTTTTCCGTGTCCGCACCAGCCTTGTGGAACTTCCTGCCTGTAGAGTTGCGGGAGCAGATGGAGCTGCTACCTTTCAGAAAAGATCTAAAAACCTGGTTGGTAGGGCAGGTGTGGGGCCCAGATGGAAGAGTGGCCCCTGCCTGCTGGCTTATAAATTAAGCCCCCATTTCTTTTAATTGTCATTTTTTTAAAATGTGGGTTTATGTGGGTTTTAAGAGGAATGGGGTAGGTGGGTGGGTATGTTGGGTTTTAATTGGTTTTAATTGGTTGTACTGTTTTATGTGTGTTTTAACTTGTTGTGAGACGCACAGAGTCGGGTTTACCTGATTGGGCGGCATATAAATTTGAATATAAAATAAAATAAATAAAATGAGATTATGTGATGATTATGGGGTACATGAGGTTGGAGGGGTTGGGATTTTCATAAACTGTAAGCCATAAGCATCAATATTATAACAAAGTATGGCTTGAACTATCTCGCTTTGCATGCAATGAGTCTATCTCATATATTTGTTTCACCTTTTAAGTTGCATTACTGAACTGAATGAACATTTGCACAATATTCTAATTTTCCGAGTTTCACCTGTAGAATGTCCTCTTGCTAACAATTGCAAGCTTATTATTATAATTATAATTATTAGGTGGAAAATAATATTCTGATCCTGTCCACATTCCTGTGTAGAATGCTCTCTTACTCATAGGAAATTGCAGGTGCTTAATTTCAGAACATTCTGACTCCATTCCTTGTTTTCTGGCCCCTTTGAGGGTGAGAAGCCTTGGGCTGCTAATTTGCATAACATTCTAAATGGTTGTTGCCATGGATGTTTGTGTTCATTTTTTTACTATAGACCGAATCATTTTTTCCAATTGTTCACAACCTTGTCTGCATGGTTCTTACAGAAAAACCTATTCCTAAGATAAATGTATTTTTGCCTTCCCAGTCAAGGCAAGAACTTTTCCCTGATCCATATGTCACCAATCTTCCGTTGGAATGTGACAAAGGATGTTTAGCCAGGCCCCACTAGCCCCGTCTGAGCCTCCGTGCACTTGCCCTAACGGGGTTCGCAGGTAACTGTCGGGTTGAAATTTGTGCCAGTGGGGAAGGAGCCCCCCGGACGCAAACAAAAAAAGGGAACTTCAATTCCAAATGTTCCTCGCGCTGCGCCGCACCAGAGCCAATCAGGCTGAGCGGCGCGGGCAAAAGGAACGTTCGGAAATACGCCGCGGCCAATCAAAAATAAGCTGCAGGGAAAAACCGCTGCACTACCTAAAATCGCGCACGCTAAAATACAAGCCCCAGCGTCCTGCGCGCCATGAGCGTGCAGAACGCTGAGGCAGCCGCGCGCGAAAAATAAAAGTAAAAAAAAACACCTCGCCGCCGCTGCCCTTCATTTCCACAGGCCAGCCATCGAGCCTGGCCTGTGGGGAAAAAAAGACACACACCCCCGGCCTTTCCTTTCCACGGGCCAGGCATCGAGCCTGGCCCGGGGAAAAAAGACCCCCCCCACCTGGCCTTTCCTTTCCACGGGCCAGGCATTGAGCCTGGCCTGGGGAAAAGAAAGACCTCCCATCTGGCCTTTCCTTTCCACGGGCCAGGCATCGAGCCTGGCCGGCGGAAAAGAAAGACCCCCCACCCCTAAAAAAGTAAACACAAAAACACAAACCAAAAACAGTCAAAAACACTCAAAACCAAAAATACAAAAAGGAAACACAAAACATCAAAAAACAAACAAGAAAAAACACACCCAAACCCAAACCAACCCCCCCAAAAAACAGCCCCCCAAAAAAAAGCAACAACAACAACCAGAGAGCTTACCATGAGACGTCTTCACTCCATGACGACCGGAACTAAACTGAGAAAATAAAGAGAATACTTACCGGAAGAAGAAGCGACACCCAGAGGACAGTAGAGAAAAATTGTAGAGTACACTAAAAGCTCACCAGCCCCACCCAGAGGCCACAAGAGTAAAAACATCCAAAAATATTCAAAATAATAAAATTAATTCCCAAAATTACTGAAATAAGTTATCAAATCATTCAAAAATATTCACACTAATCACAAAAAAATAAAAAAAGTTTTCACTCAAGAAAACAAAACAAAACATCTCAACACAGTATGGAAACATTGATAAAAAAATATTCTTACACATTTTAAAAATTATCCAAGGCACAACTATTTTAAAAAATTCACATAGTAACACATTATTTGGTTAAATACAATAATTATAAAAAATTATATCATCCTTTCCTCTTTTGAAAAACCAAAAAACCAAAACCAAAAATAAAAATTCACAGCTTCTAACAGCCCATGCGTAAAAATAAAAATTAAAAAAACCACAATTAAAAACTAACCTCATTTGCATAAAAATAAAACAAAACCCTTCCAAAACCATTTTAAAGAGCCCGGCACTGAGGAAGCCAGCACACAAAAAATAAAAATAAACAACACACTGGGAGCGCAAGTCCGCTGCAGGCGGACGCAGTGCCTCAAAGCCACAAATTTACAAAACCTTTCAACACCATTTAAAACAGCCCGGCACCATTAGTTCAAGAAAACAAACAAACAAACCCTTTACTATCCAACACAATTTTAAAAAGCCCGGCACTGCCGGGCAAAACATGCTAGTATATATATATATATGAGCATTCATACTAATGGGTTTCCATCTGCGCATGCACATTGGTCGGCTCTTCCAAGCTTAGCTTTCGAAAGAAAGTGCTATCCCTGCATGCCTAGCATCGGGCCCCCGCCCCGCTCCCTCAGTTCCATTTGCAAAGCCGCTGAATGGGCGGTATCTACAATGAAAGAGGGGAGGTAGGGCGGGACATATGAATGCTCACAGGACCACTCGGAGAACTATGTTTACAGTAGGTAACCTACCCTTTTCCATTGTGGTCCATGAGGATCCATACTAATGGGTGATTCCCAAGCTATTTTACCAGGATGGAGGGCATCATTGGAGAACCGCACTCAGGACAATTCAGCTGAAGGTCACATGGCAGGATTCCCTCATGTCCAACCTCACAAAAGTGGAGGGCTGAGCCCACGTCGCTAGCTGACAGATGTCTAGAAGGGCGACACCTTGGTAAAAGTGACAGATGTCGATACAGCTCGAGTAGAGTGGGCACTTGGAGCCATGGGAGGATCCACATGTGCCAAGTTATAAGCTAGAGTGACAGTCTCTGCAACCCACTATAAAGGCAGTGGGAAGAGACCTGCAGACCTTTGTTAGGGCCAGTGTGGCAGACTAACAGACGTCGAGTTTTTCCTAAAACTTCCAGTCCTATCTCAATAAAAAGCCAATGCCCTTTTCCCATCCAACGTGTGAAGCTTTCTATCTAAGTCCGATGATGGGAATGGAAAGAAAGTAGGCAAAAGAAGAGGCTGCTGTAATGAAAAGCCGAGACAACTTTCGGCAGAAAGGAGACATCCTGGTAGAGAAACAGTTTGTCAGCAGAGAATTTGAGGAATGGTTCAACAGACCTGATGGCTGAGGGTTCACTATCCCTTCTGCCTGAGCTTTGTCAGCCAGTCTATTGAGCACCAGTGAAAGAGACCACTGGGGAGTTGGTCTGCGTATATCAGGATAGGTGTTACCTAATCCATTAAGGAATGTCTTAACTCTGCGGTTTTGAAACAGCAACCTTGCCTCTGAGTAAGAGGGCTGGTAGGCAATAATAGCAGCCAAATAAACTGCGAGGGATGAGACATGGAGACACAGCAGCTTTACCAACTGACAGTAGCAAATTGCTGAAATTTAGCTCATTTATAAGAGTAAACCTTCTTACTAGAAGGTTTGGTAGTGTCATTTAGAATAGCCATCAAAGTGGGAGAATCCTCCACGCTGTCGAGCGAAGGGCTTTGAGGTCTGGATAGAGAACCTATTGAGAGCCCAAAGCAGGAGATCAATGGATCTGGGCAGCCTCTGATGCTCCCAGGCTATGTCTTTGAGCATGGGGAACCAAGTTTGTCTGGCCCACCACGGGGCTATTAGTATGGTGTCGACCCTCAGGGACGCTAAAAGGGATATTACCTTGTCAAGCAAGGGGATTGGAGGGAAGGCACAGACCATGCCTCAAGTCCAATCCAACATGAGTGCATTGCCTAGGGAGGTCTTGTCAAGTCCTGCCCTGGACACGAATAATGGAAGCTTCACATTTGAATGTGTGGTGAAAAAGACTATTGCTGGGGTCCCCCAGCGTCAAATCAGGCTCAGGAACACCTGAGGAAGCAGTTTCCATTCATGAGACTGAAAATGCGTTCAACTCAAGGCATCCGCCAGAGTATTGTGAACGCCTGCTAGGTAAATGGTAACAAGGAAAATTCATCTGGGGATACTTTCACCAATCCCAAAGTCTCATGGCCATGGTGAGGAGAGATTGTGAGTGAGTCATGCCCTGGTTGTTGATATAATGAATGGTGGTCGTACTGTCTGAAATGACCTGGTCAACCTTGTCCGATAGAGGGGTCTGGAAAGCTTTCAAGGCTTTGAACAGTGTCAGAAGTTCCAACCGGCTGATATGCCATTTGCGTTCATGGGGAAAGCAAGTCCCATTGATGCACAACAAACCCATGTGGGTACCCCAGCCCCGGTTGTGGAATTCATTGCCAGCAGCACCTGAGGGTGGGGATCTTGAAAAGGGCAACCCTAGCATAAGTTGTTGTCGTCCAACCACCATAGAGTTGAGATCTCAATTGTGGAAGGAGATGGAGCTGCTTTGACTGAGGCTCCTGTCATTGTGCGCAGATGAGCCACTACTGGGGCCACAGTTTTGTAAACACCCTTGGTGTTTTGGATAGGCTGAAAGGTAACCTGTTGTATTCGTAGGTCCGTCCAGACAGTACGAATCCGAGAGATTTCTTGTGACACTCTCAAATAACGACGTGGAAATATGCATGGGTCAATTCGATGGTGGTAAACCACACACCTGAGAACAGAAAAGGCAGAATAGACTGGAGGGTGATCATTCTGAACTTTCGCTTCACAATGAAGGAATTTAGTCCTCTTAAGTCCATGATAGGACAAATACCTCTGTCTTTTGGGGGCACTGCAAAATAGTGGGAATAAAATCCCTTTTGCTGCAATAGAGGTGAGAGTTCCCTAATTGCATCCTTGGCGAGGGGGGTATTGACCTTCTGTACCAGGACCGGAGTTGGCTGAGTCACTTGGATAAAGCCAAGAGGAAGGTATTGTGCACATTCTATTGCATAATCATCCAAAAGAATTTTAGCATTCAGGAGGCTGTGGTAATCCTGTGCCACTCTTGGAAATATGGTACCAGAGGGGTGACAGGACAAAGCCGCAACTGGCTGGCTCCTGGACTGTAATTATCAGAATTGAAAAGAATTGCAAGGTTGATAGATCTGCTGGTGGTACTGGGTTGGACATTTCCAGTGTTGCTTGTGAGAAGGGAATTGGGGCTGACAGGTCTGTGTTGCTGACTTTGGCCCATGGTAAGCCCTTTCAGCTGTAAGACGTTTCTTTGCAAGATCGTCAATAGAATCATCAGCCATGTTAGGGAACAGGCCTGTCGGATTGAAAGGCATTTGTTCCGATTTACTCTTTGTATCATCCCCAAGGCTTGTAGCCTGTAGCCAAACTTGTGTATGAAAGGCGACCGCAGCAACTAAGGTGCACCATGGCGCAGCAGTGAGCATTGGTGAATTTTAGGAGCCTCTACCAGCGCAATGTCAGGAGGCAGGGAGGCAAGACGGTCCCACAGGTATTGTTGATACATACCAAGTGCAACTCTAATGCCCGAGCAGAGTTAGCATAGACTTTGCAAGCTAGCACTTCAGACTTCCTTTGCTCCTTTCCCAACGTATTGGTAATAGCTAAGAAGTTAAACTTTGGCTGATTGGTGTCCACCACCACCGAGTTGGATGGAGAGAAAGAGAGTAGAGGGTTCTTGAACCCTAGACATACCATCCACTTTCCGTGGAGCAGCCTGGTTATTGATAGGATATACCCATACAGTTTTCAATTTCGAGGCATAGTGGGAATCATAGTAAACTGGAGATGATGGTCAATGCCATCTCCCATAACTTTCTCCCATTTATTCAATTCATGAGCCTTAGGCTTTGCAACCTGTAAGTTGAGGGCAACTGTCATCCGTTTGATCATGTCAAAATACACACTGTAGCATACTCCATGGCCGCAGTTTGCATTAGAGCTTGCAAAGGCTCAGTCTCATTTTCATCGTCCGACAAAAGGAATGAAGCAGCCTCTTCTTAGACCATATCAGCAACAGCATGCCAGTGACGAGGGACTGGACTCTGCAATTTGCTGCATTCTGCAGGAACGGGTGGTAGAGTACCTCATAAGTTTGTTGCTGCGAGATAACAGCATCTGCGTAACTCAACTCCGACTGTGGGGAGCGAGAACGCGGCCGTCTTGTTACCTGCTACCAGGTTCAGCTTGTGTGGTTCAGATCCACGTAGAACAGCATGTGCCTTGACAGACATTGGCCAACTGTCTAGGACTAACAGACAGAACAGGCTTGTTAGGAGGTAATAGTCTAGTGATGGACATCCGTCATATCATAAGCAACCGTTGGAGGTGAGGCATGCTCTGGATCCGTGGTAGTATAAGGAGGCATAGAGTGTGTATGACTCAAGGGAATAGCAGAGGGACAATCAACTTTGGATGTGCGTCAGCGGTCAATGGAGTCGACAGATGCTGATGGGTCGACGAAACGAAGCTGCTACTCATGGTGTCAAGCACCGTAGCAAGGTATGGGCTGACCCAGAGAAATATCCTACTGCTCATGGATATGAGCACTGTAACGAGGTACAGGCTGATCCAGAGAATCGGCACTGTGGACATGGTCTCGAGCACCGTAGGGAGATACGGACGGAGCCAAAGGCATATTGTCTATGCCCTGGATTTGAGCCCTATAATGAGGTGCAGGCTGATCCAAAGAAACGGCATTGTGCGCATGGTCTTGAGCACCATAGCAAGGTATGGGCTGAGCCAGAGATCCCTAGCGAGGTATGGCCTGATGCGAAGCCACATCCGTGTCACACAGGAATCAAAGCAGGCTCATAAAATGTGAATCCTGTCCCATCCATGTGCCTGAGGAGATGGTTCGTTCCTCTGGGTGGATTGAACACACTTCTCCATGCCCTTGAACCACTCCGAAAGGATGTTTGGTTCTCCTGACTACAATGATGCACACTAGCCTTTTTCGGAAGGCTTATGGTGCGAACGATGGGACTTAATCATAGAATCATGCTGCTGAAGAACCTGCAACCTAGGTGGAGAAATGGAGGGAAAGAAAAGGCATCTTATCTCTAAATTAAGTGAACTACCATGTTGAGAATTTGTTGCTGACAAGTTAGGTAACTCCACAGAACGTGGCTAGGTGAATGGAATAGGTGCATCCAAGACCAAATCAATAGGTTGCAAAGAAGCCAAGGCCTCTGAGGAGTAGAAAATTCACCCAAATGTTCTGCAGTATTAGAATCGTTGGGTGAAACAGCAGAAATAACAGAGGAAGTAATCTTATGAGGTTTGTTTCTTAACCTAGACTATTGAAGTTGTTTGGCCTGCTTAGCATGTTGCTTAGAGGCCCCCATTTTCTTATGCTAAGAAGTAGGAACAAAAATGGCCGACCCGACTACATATTTTGGTGCCTTTTTCCCAAGTAGAAATAAAGAATTGTGCCACAAAAACAGAGCAAGCGTAGCAGCTCGTTTTTTTAAAAAAAGTTGCCTTAGTAACCTCTACAGTCTTGAACACAAGCACTGGATAATGTCCTTCCCCAAATGAAAAGGACAATTATCACGACCATATCTGAGGGGATTTAAAAACCACAAGTAACACAGTACTTAAAGGTTATAAGTTTCTCTCAGTCAAACAGTCAGAGCCACATAGGGGCGATAACAGTTAAATAAACTATCAATATTTTCTATAAAACTAATGGTCATAAATGAAAAAAAATCCCATGATGGGGTCCCTCGTGAAAAGCGCGGTAGTGGACCCGCCCAACGTGAAAGTGAAAGTAATATAAATTTACTATATCTCTTTGTGAAAACTATAGAATAGTTTTAAAAACAAGCTAGACAAATATTAACTAATAGGGAACAACTTTAACTATAGATGTTAAAAGAAAACGTCCCAAATGGTTATAGCATGCGGGAGCTTGGAAGAAACATGGCCAGTCGAGCAGTGGAAAAATGGAACTGAGGTAACAGGGCAAGGCCCTGACGCTAGACATGCAGGGATAGCGCTTTCTTTCAAAAGCTAAGCTTGGAAGAGCTGACCACCACACATGCACGGACAGGAAACACGTTAGTATGGATGCTCACGGACCATGAAAGAGAACTCTACCTTTCTTTCAAACAACAAGCAGTAGTTAATCAGAACTGCAAAAGTACTAGTATCCAGGCTTCCAGCCCAGCAAACAGCAATTCAATCATAAATTCTAGGACTTATTTGGGACATTAAAGTGACAGCAATTAAATTCAGCATCTAAAAAGCAACCCTCATCTCAAGCATTTTCTGTATCATGCACTCTGATCCACAGGGAAACATTTTGATAGCAGAAAATGTCTGACTTTTCATTATCAGCAAACCTTCTTGACTCTAAAAGCCACCATTGGGCAATAACTTTATGAGGAGCAGCCTAAGTATCATAAAACAGTGAGCTGGCTAAGAATACTAGAGAATTTGAGAGCTTACTGTTTTGTTTCAGTATTTGGTTTGGTCTTAATCCAACTGTGGATTTTGGAAAGTGTTCTTTCCCATGCTCCTATGCACTAATAAAAGTACCTTTAATTTTAATGTGACTTCCTGGATATTCTTTAATACTCTAGTACAGGGATTCTCAGCCTGCAGCCTGCGATCCAGATATGAACTACCAACACCTCCAACACATCAGGATGTGCCATGTAGTGGATGAAGGGCAAAATGGCAGTCCAGCCCCTGAAGCTGTCCGAGGGAGCGTAACCCAGCCCCTGACTTAAGAAGGTTGAGAACTGCTCTAGTAAATAATTTCAACTTCCTATCTTCAATAGGAACATAATTTAACAAATATCAAATAATTTAACAAAAAGACAACTGCTATCTATAATCAGTGATTCATCAAACCAAAGTCCTTCCACTATTGGGGTAAAGAGATTTTTAAACAGTTTTTTAAAAGGCTCTTAATAAAGGAATCCATGCTGCAAGCCTAGCAAGAAATGATCAAAACATCATTCACGTTAACTGGCCAATTATATTATTTTCTTTGAGATCTCTTTTCAACAAAGTACCACTAGAGGTGTATAAATATTCTCTCAGTATTTTGAGAACTTTCGATGGACTTTTCCCATTTTTAAAAATGGTTTCATTATTTATTACAATAGGTTTTCAACCCCACTTTTAAATTTTTAATAGCATTCACAAATAATTCATCATTTTAACATTTCTGAAAAAATAATCTCAAGTTCTGTCACATTTGCTGGCATCTATATCTATAAAACAAAAGTGTCCCCTTGTATGTCCACGATGGGCTCCCACACCCCTGGACGGATCCTGCTGAAACTTGCCACAAACCTACCTTGCCCTGGCGAGATGGCCACTGGGGGGGGGGGTAGCAAGCCCCATTTGAGGGAGTATGCCAACAAAAATGGGCCACAAACCCCCTCCTCCACCGACGGGACTAACTGCCAGGGAAGGCGATAGTGTGCACACTTGGAAATCCGCGTGCACAACACGGCATTCCAGCCAGCCAGCCAAAGAGACAACTAACAAGGCACCAGCGGCCACAATGACAGTGGCAAAGGCCAGGGTATATGAGGCGGAAGCTGCCGAACCAACAGTGGGGCCGCTGGCACCGCACCCCCTCACGCAGCTGACTGGGCCAGAACATTGAGGAGTGATGGCTGCGCGGCGGGGCCAGCCCTAAAACAGCCACCACTGGATGCGCCGTCACTAACAGACGCCCTCGGCCGGCCCTGGCATGGAGGGAGGAGCGGCGGGGAGCAGCAGCTGTGTGGCTGGCCAGGCCTTACAGCCGCCGGATGCCCTGCCGCCACCACATGTCCTCACCCGGCACCGGCAGGGAGGGAGGAGAGGCAAGAAGCGAACCTGCCACCGACACTGCCGGATGGCTGACAATGATGAGGCAGATTCGGGACCGTCCGGGGCACCTTGGCAGGAGCCCGGGCGGCCCAGGTGGTGAGGGAGCCAGACCCTACCTGGGCAGGTAAGCAAAACATCAAAAGGGTCAGGGTAGGCTGCACATCGTCACCTCAGGCCCAACGAGAGGCTTACTATGCCCCTGGGCCTGGCAAGTCCTCGCTCAGCACCTCCCCCGCCTCGGAATCTTCCTGTTGCCTGGCCTTCCAAAGCCTCTCTGAGAGAGAGAGAGAGAGGGAGGCCACAGCTCCCGATCCCACTTTGCTCTTTCTCTCTGTGTGTGTTTGTGCATGTGTGTGTCACCATTGGGTAGATGGGTGTGTGGAGAGGGATGGTGTGTGCGTGCGTGTATATGTGTCTCTCTCTCTCTGTGTGTCTATGTGTGTGTAGAGACAGGGTCAGGAGTAGGCTAAGGGGGGGCTTCCTTTTGTTTTGTTTTCTCTGATATGCTTGACCCACACGCTGCCATTCAGAATGTTTACATCTGTCCAAGCATATCAGACAGTAGACAAAGTAAAAAAGCAAAAAAGTTGTGGCACCTTACAGACTAACTGCTGTATTTCAATGTGCGCTTCTGTGGATCACGTCCACTGGCCCTTTGACTATAAACAGAGATGAGCACTGGATACAACTGGCCAAGGACAACCAAGGACAACCTTTACCTTACACACACAAAGACGGGTATATATCATATTTAGACCTGGCCTCCTTAACATTTACACAGACGGAAAATAACCACCCGGTCAATGCTGGGTAATCAGCTAGTAAATTATATAGAAGGACTTTGAGCAATATAATATAACATGAAATGACAAAACATTACATGCTTGAACAATAACTTGAAGAAAAGTTTCCATCTGTCTCATCAGTACAATAAATACACATCACCTTATGTGTATTTATACACATAATGTTTCATACACACATAACAAAGAATATAGATTATAAACTCAACACACACACACATGCACGCAGAAAACTGGGCATACGATCCCATTTTATTTTATTGCCTCCAAGAATAAAACAACATTTGGACATAGAACTCAGTCAGCAATTCGTCTACAGATTTCAAAGATTGGAACATTGCCTCCAGAGGTCTAGAAAGGTACATGAGTAGCAATTTTGCAATCACTAAATCTGCATTTGCAAAACAAAAACAAAAAAGAATAATTATAAAATTCAACATTCAACATTATTATTTCAAATTAGTTTTGGGTGGAGAATAGCAAACATGGTCACTATGAGACTATTGGAAAGAGGAACTCTAACCTTCAAGATAAAAGCTTGACCTTGAACAGCCATAAACCTGGCTGGCAAAATGACATTTTAGAGGAGAATGACAACCACCACCAAGTAATGAAGAATAAATAATCATGAAGAGAGATCATTTTCTAAACAGGGAAACGATAAAGGCGGGAGAGGGGAAAAGGCAGTCAATCTAGAAAATCCATGCACTTTCCCCCCCACAAGTTAGCTACATAGACAGATAAGAAAATGTATGAATGACTTTCTTTCAAACAAACTTTTAATAAAAATTCATATTGCTTCTGTCTGGAATGCAATTTTGTTGGCTGTGTTTTCAGTCTGTCACATCTACTTTTAAATCCATAAAATAGATTGGGGGGGGGGGGATCAACTATTGTACTGTGGTTTTGAATATCTAACACGTTTATTTATTGTACTTACCATCAGAGGGCACTACAGTACTGCAGTAGACCACCCTTGTGGTCTGCCACGGAGAAAGCTTTTGATGTGCCTAGAAAAGAGAACACATGAAGGCAAGATTAATAAACTAGGTTACTTCAAATAACCTATGCCAGGATACCAATCTAGCAACATCCTGCTACCCAAGGTGTAAATCAAGAGAATGTTTAGCAGCTATGTTGTTGCTATCTGTCAGTCAATGTGACAATCCTTCATGAGCTAATTCTTGTACTGTACCTTACAAAACTTGCTCATAAGTTTTTTGGGGGGTGGGGTGGGGGTGGAGAGCACAGAAATCATCTCAGAGTCAAGAAATCTTTAAACAATATTTTAGCCAAGCACTTCTTTGGGAGTAATTCTGCATTTGAAATCGAAGGTGGGGAGAACATGGGTTTTAAATCTCAAATGAAGAAAAACATATCAAAGAAAGAATTTTTGAAAAGTTACCATTACACTGAACCAAGAGCAAAAATTTCCTTTAATGAATCCTAGCCAGTAGAACTAAACTCCTCAACATGATATATTTTATATAAACAAAGTTTGCAGAACTAGGGGCAAGCACACATGGCTTGGAAAAGGATTTTAAAAGTCAGGGAAACATTAAAAGGGCCTATTTTAAAGTCCAGATTAATGTACTGTACATCAACTGAGCATCTCTGCTTTAACTGTTCTACCTTGACACCTTTCTATAATGGAAGAATTTATGTACTTGTATTTTAATATCACTTTCCTTTATTTGGGACGAAATATGAGTTTTACTCGTTAAGGATATACTGATAGCATTATTAAATAAAATCCATCCCAATTTACAAAAAATCTGATCAAGGAATTAATTTGAAATCCCTGTTGTCTTCATTGCATAAAAAACAACAACACACACTCAATATTGTCAAACCTGCACATCTGCATATGCCATTATAATCCTTTTTGCATTCATCACCATCTACTTCTTATCGAAATCACACATACTCACAGAAAACACACACATAATCGTGTGAACGTTGATCATCAGCACGTACAATTGCAATCATATTCTTATTTTAAAAGCTAATCTGACCTTCTAAGGCAAGGGTTCCCAACATTTTCAAGCCGGGGGCCGGGTCACGCTCTCTCAGTCAGCTTTGAGGGCTGGATGGCCATTTTGCACTGCCTGCACGATGGAGGTGGCCATTTTGTCCCAACAGCTTCAAAGGGGCAGCTATTTTGTTTCTTGAATGCCCTTAGAGGGGTGTGGGCCACATTAAATGGCACCATGGGCTAGATCTGGCCCACAGGCCTTAGGTTGGGAACCCCTGTTTTAAGGCTTACAACTGTACCCCTATCTTGCAGCTACATACTGAAGCCAGAATGAGGCACGTTTTGAAAACAGCTTACCATATATATAAGCCGAGTATTTTAGCCCCAAAAATGAGACTCGGCTTATACTCAGGTCAATGACCACGAGGGTCCCAAGATCGCACCGATTGAGATGTGCCAACAATTTAATTAATTTTACCAGATCTTCATGTATTTGGATTATTGAAACTCACTAGCAGCTGCTGCATTCCCCACCCTCAGCTTATACTTGGGTCAATCTATTTTCCTGGGTTTTCAGGTAAAAATTAGGTACCTTGGCTTATATTTGGATTGGCTTATACTCGAGTATATAGGTACTTGCCAGTAAAAATCTTTACAATGGCAATGTGTGTATTTCTTTATCAAATAATAAATGAAAATCATTGTTTATAAGAAGCTTTTAGGCTATAAACACTCATGCTGGGCCAAATCAGTTCCAATAGTACTTTTCACATCTTGTTATGGCGCAGACATTAACATAAATGAAAAAAGAAATGGTGATATATACAACAGCATCAACATTACATTTTGAAATATTTTCCATCTGTTGTTCTGCTTACAAATTAACACCTGAAGAGCAGACCTAGAGGTAACTGATGGGGCTAAATTTGTCATTTTAAAGATTAGGTTTTTTTTTAAAAAAATCAAGAAATAGCATCTGCCGATTTACAAAGGGATTTGTTTTAAGCATTGCATTGTTCGTGAAATCAGGCCACCCATGGGAGCAGTTTGTTACAGAGGTGGGCATTCCTTACACTGAGTCAGCAAGGGATTTTTCTAGACCAGGGGTGGTGAACCTATGACATGCATGCCTGAGGGGGCACTCAAGAGCCCTCTCTGTGGGCACATGCACCGTTGCCCCAGCACAGAGGTTGCCATGCTCCTCTGCCCAGCAGCTCAAAGGGAACACTTCCTCTCTCTCCCCCAGCACAGAGCTCGTCTCACTCCTCTGCCCAGCAACCCAATGGGAGCACTTCCACCCTCCCCCAGTATAGATTTCGCCCTACCCTTCTGTGGCATGGATGGCAGCCTATTGAGTTTGGGCACTTGGTCTCTAAATGGTTCGCCATCATTGGTATAGACCAGGGGTTCCCAACCTATGGCCTGTGGGCCTAATCCGGCCCATGGAGCTCATTAATATAGCCTGTGGTGGCCACCCTGGCACCTCCAGAAGCTCCCCCCACTGGAAACCCTAATACATCGCTTATTGGGGATTGTGGTGGTGGCAATCACACTCTTTTTGCGGCTTCTTGCACAGCCTCCACCACTTTCCAGGGTGGCGGGAGGCTTTTTAGAGCATTTTCACTCTGTTTTGGGATTTTTTCACTGCTTATCTGCTGCGTTTCGGCAGCTAAACCGCAGCGGTCGGGGACTTCCAGTGCTGGATGGAGCTTATGTCAGTGCCTGGGTTCACACCATGGAAACAGGAAGTGCCCAACCACGCGGCTTAGCTATCAAAACACAGCGGAGGAGCGGTAAAAAAATCCCAAAACAGAGCAAAATGCTCTGAAAAGCCTCCCACTGCCCTGGGAAGCAGCAGAGGCTGTATAAGAAGCCAAAAAAAAGGGGGAATTGCCGCCACCACCAAAAATGTAAGCAGTGGGAGCAACCATGCCTCTGGTCCCCCACAGCTGAGTGTCAGGGCGGGTCTGGCCCATGGCGGGAAAATGTTGGGAACCCCTGATATAGACCAGCACATTGTCACTTGGAAAAATATTTTTCCTTCTTCTATTTCTTAAGCACAAGTGTACATACCAGGTTTTGCCAAAATACATTGTAATTAGCTAAATTATCACACCAAACTTCTGTTAGCTTTAATGAAGCATATGGATTGCCACATAGTTTAATGCTTCCTGTACGTCAGATAATTTTTCTTCCGCAGTTATGCTGCCCTGTGTGCTCTCAAACATACGCTAATGGGTATGATTCAGTTTTGTGACACATTTACTCTAATTCCTGGAACTAGTATATCAAAAAACGATAAACAATTCTGTCCTTTAGTAGAGCATTGGAACATCAACATATCCACAGCAGAAAGGGTTGAGAAGCTGGAGTATTTTTCTCAAGGAGGTTTGCTATTATGAGTAGGATGTAGTCAGCTGTTACATGCCTTTAATGCACAATAGTTTCTTTGCTCTTGGAATGAACGGTAAGAATAGATATTTTGGCTGGTTTTGATGCAAATGTAAACCTGTAAACCTGTAAAACTACTCTCTGACTCATGTACAATTTTTTAAAAATTCCTTAGTGATTTCAGTCTTTATTCCAAACTCTTTTTCATCCCATTTCATATGGTAGAAAGATCAGTTGTAGCAGGTTTAACAGACAGGTGAAACTTGGAAAATTAGAATATCATGCAAATGTTCATTCATTTCACTTAAAAGGTGAAACAAATATATGAGAAATACTCACTACATGCAAAGTGAGATATGTCATGCCTTAATTTGCTATAATTGTGATGATCATGGCATGGGGTACAGCGTACATGAGATTATGTGATGATTGTGGGAAGTTATGGGCACAAAAAAAATTACTACCACACCGTGGGCGTGGCCTAACTGGTGGGCATGGCCTAATCAGTGGGTATGGCCAAATCGGTGGGCATTTGACTGGGTGGCCACATAGCCCATGAAAACATCTGCAAACACAGACAGCACTGGCTCTTTGGCTGTAAATGGAGATGAGCACTGCACCCTAGTCAGATACAACTCGCTTTTGAGCAAGGGCAACCTTTACCTTTAACTATTGTTAGATCCAAAGCTGCCAGTCATATCTGACTCTAGGGTACAGTGCTCATCTGTTTATAGCCTGTTTATAGATGTTTCTGTGGACATGTGGCAGGCATGACTAGAGACCAGAATGTTGTTACCTTTCCCACCGATATGGTCCTATTTATCAACTTGCGGTTGCCAGGAACTGGGACAGAGATGAAACTCAAACGGTCATGTCAGCCTTCCAGCTAACAAGGCAAGCTTCTTAACCACTGAGCTCAAGTGGCTAAGGCTCTGACTGGAAGGTGGCAGGTCAGCAGTTTGATTCCCAAGTACTGCAGGACGGGATGAGCTCCTGTCTTTGTCCCAGTTCCTGCCAACCTAGCAGTGTGAAGGCAAGAAATTGCAAGTGGATAAATAGGGACCACTTTGGTGGGAAGGTAAACAGTATTCTGTGCACTCTGGTGTCTAGCCATGCCTCCCACATGACCATGGAAACGTCTGCAGAAGCAGACAGCACTGGCTCTTCGGCTTTGAAACAGAGATGAGCAACCTGAACCCTAGCGTGGGATACGACTGGCTTTTGAGCAAGGTAAAGGTATCCCTTGCTTGAATGCCAGTCATATCCAACTCTAGGGTTCAGTGGTCATCTCTGTTTTACCGTGGAGCTTCCTGGGCCAGCTGCAGTCTACCTCGAAGCAGCAGCGAGTCTTTAAGTTGCCACAACATTTTTTTGTTTACTCTCTAATATGCTTGCACAGAATAAAAAGGCTACCAATTCTAAAGTTTTATTCTGTGCAAGCAGATCAGGAGGTAAACAAAACAAAAACACAAAAATGTTGTGGCACCTTAAAGACTCACTGCCACCACCACCCCGGGAAATCCCTTTAGCCTCTGCTCTCCTCTACACACACACACACACACACACACACACATGCAGTTTGGTTCCTGGAGCCAGTGAAAGTAAGAGAACCCCTGGATTGCATCCTAACAGAAAAGGGTTAGCATCAGGGTGGATTTGATTTAAATCACGATTTAAATCACTAGTCAGTAAGGCTCGATTTAAATCATGATTTTCTACATAAAGTCTCATTTTTTCTGGAGTTGTTTTAATCTTAATATTTACAACCAGATAAAGGTTTCATTTTTAGAATAATAACTTTTCAGATTACAGTAGTTTTACAGTTATATCAGAAAATTACTGATTTGGTGGTTATATACCATTAGAAATACATAGATAGATAATTATGAAATTACTGCAAGGTAAACTATCTCCAGTTTAATAGGTTAATTATTCATATTTGGACAACTGTTCTGTTGTACTTTATTGGAAGGAGAAAAATAATCATTACCTTAACATTTAAATAGTTTTATTTAACCAAAACAATAACATTATATAGGAATTTCATTAAAATATTCCCAACCGGGTCTCTTTTACAGCCTGCTGCCATTACAGGTTTTTCTCCTCAAGGGAGAGAGTGAGAATAATATGATAAACTTCAGGATGCTATACAAATAAAGATCTCAAGATGCAGAGTTCCATCCTCAAAAGGTTTCACTTTTATTTTACTGCTTGCCCCTCCCTCCTCAAACTTTGCTCCTTGTGCTATTCCATTCCAAAAATTCATTGAACTTCTTGAAACATAGCAGCACTTAAGAGGTAAGGGGGTTGATTCTGTGTACATAGATTTGCAGAGGAACAATGGGATTAAGGTCTTTTTCTCAATTCTAATGGTTATTTTATAACATTTTTTGCTATGAATGAAGGAGGCATGTTATCATTGCAGATCCAAATGCAGTTTTGAAAACAGCAAAACCAAGCATTTGTTTTGATAATATCTTCTAGATAGAAAAAATGCCCCAAATAATCAGAAACCTCTGGGAAAGCATGACATTGTGAATGGATTAATACAGCCTTATGACACATAATTAAAAACTAATTTCATGATGAATAACCTTTGGACTATAATGTATCTTAACTACAACACGTTCTTTAGAGAGATTTTCCCCCAAAAAGCATTTAAATCAAAAAAATCCAATTTAAAATTTGAAAAATCCGATTTAAATAAAAAAAGAATCCGATTTTTTTTAAAAAAATCATTGATTTTTATCCACTCTGGTTAAGCATATCAATTAATGTATGTCCTGCTTAATTTTGACTGGTGTAATATGGGGAATTAGGGTACTGCAGTGGCTCAAGTCGCTAAGACGCTGACTGGGAAGCGGAAGGTCAGCAGTTCGATTCCCGAATACTGCAGGACGGAAATGAGCTCCCGTCTTCATCCCAGCTCCTGCCAACCTAGCAGTTTGAAAGCAAGAAATTGCAAGTAGATAAATAGGGACCACTTCGGTGGGAAGGTAACAGCATTCCGTGCGCTCCGGTGTCTAGTCATGCCTGCCACATGACCACGGAAACGTCTGCAGAAGCAGACAGCGCTGGCTCTTCGGCTTAGAAACAGAGATGAGCACTGCACCCTAGAGTCAGATACGACTGGCTTTCGAGCAAGGGAAACCTTTACTTTACCTAATATGGGGAATTATTTATGGATTATTTATGAAATCTGACCAGGTATGCAATATCTCTAATTTAACCCCTTACTACAAGAGTTCTCAACCTTTTTAAGCCAGGGGGTGTGTGTGTCACACTCCCTCAGACAGCTTCAGGGGCCGGACGGCCTTGTTGCCCTTCTTCCACCACATGGCACTTCCGGGTGTGGTTGAGGTGGTGGTGGCCACATGAAATGGTCCTGTGGGCCGCATCTGGCCTGTGGCTGCAGGTTGAGAATCCCTGCCCTACTCAGTAGAGAAACAGTAGGTTGCCTGCATCCCTCTTAGCCCTCCAACAATCATTCTTATGCCCTCTGGGGTATGAGGAGCAATTCTGTCACATTTTGAGTGTCTTTGCACCTACAAATGTTTAAATATTTTCAAAGATTTGGCCGCTGTGGGACAGTTTTTTCAATTAAAAGTCCTTTTTTAAACACTAAACCTGTTTTTTCTGTTAATGAAGTTCCACTGTTTAAGGCAGGAGTTCTCAACTTTTTAAAGCTGGGAGCTGAGTCACATTCCCTCAGACAGCTTCGGAAGCCATACTGCTGTTTTGCCCTTCCTCCACCACATGGCACTTCCGGGTGTGGTGGTGGAGGTGGGGGGCACATAAAATGGCGTCATAGGCTGCATCCGGGCTGCAGGTCGCAGGTTGAGAATCCCAGCTTTAAGGTACAGTAAAACCTCTCATAAAGTGCGCCTCGCTTAGAGACTAACTCGCTTAAAGAGCAGAATTTTCTCTGAATTGTCGCTTTGTGTAACAACTAAAACCAACTAAAAACTCACTTAACAACTAAATCAGGGTTCGCAATCCTCCCACCAGAAGTCACAATTGGTCACTTACAATGGTGTTTCGCTTAAAGAGCAACCTCGCTTAAAGAGCAATCCTGTGGAATGCATTATGCTCTTTAAGCGAGGTACCACTGTACACTTCTAAACGGGTCTGCATAAAGTTTTTTTAAAAAATTAAATATTAAGTATGCAAGATCAGCATCTTGAGACATGGAAACCTCCCCCTCCCCAACCTTTAGCTCCATTTCCTTGGGAGTGTGGCCTTGGACAGCCACCAAATCTGAAAAATGGTCCTCAGTCCTGCTGAGATAATTGATGTTACTCTGCAGGAGTGATAAATTAACTGGATGGTAGGCATCAGCGTTTTATATAGTTTACTAAGTACCAATGCAGGTGTTTCTGATTGAATTGCTACCATTTTCTTCTTCTTTTTAATCAATTACTCCATGCAGGTATATTTTATCTGCGGTGTGCATTTCTTAATTATGCTTCAGAGCTATGTTTGAAGAACTACTGCAGGGTTAAAGTCTGGCTGAAAACCAGGATATAAAACCTTGCCCTTTCAACAAGCAATGTCAAAAGCAGAGGTTCACACTACACCAGGGGTTCTCAAGGGTTTCACGCCACTCACTCTCAGACAGCTGAGCGGGCTGGGCACACGGTTCCCCCATTGTAAACACTGCTGCAAACCACGGCAGGCGCATTTGTGCATGAGCATTTATGGCTGTCATAAATGTGCCCGCTTCTGCTTCTGGGGTTGTTGCCATGGGCCAGATTGAATGGTGTCAGGGGCTGGGGCCAGCCTGTGAACCTCTGCACCACACATTAGGTTCTTATCTCTTGGTACATTTGGGCTCTTAACAAGAGTTAAAACAAGTAGTCAGAGGTTACATATGATGTCTGTACTAAATAATCTGCCTTTGTAGATTATTTACTCTTTTAGGCTATGCAATGCCTAAAAGACACCTTGGTCAACCAAATGCTGCACTCTGATATCTAATTGTATGCAATTTCTTAAATGTTTTGGCAAATAAATGAAGGCATTAGAGGTGGATAAGGAATAGATATAACAATCCTTTCTACGCTAGTTGAAGAAATCAAAAACTGAATCAATTTATGAACAGAACATTCCATACAGACATAACTTCACACATCCACAATTGTTTTGTCTTAAATAAAATCTACTATGTGGGCATTTAATTAAATGAATCCTGAAATCCAAGAGACAATCAACACCCACTATCTATGTAAGAAAATCAATGGGATTAAGGGGAAAGTCAGATATTTACATGATAAAATGCTGCAGGTCCTGAATCTAATGAAAAATAATAATAAAATCTAGTCATGTCTGAACCAGAAAATGAGGCAATGAGCTGCTTATGACTGAAAAGTCAAATCTTTCTTCCAGCTCTGCACTGTGAAATAAAAATCCATTTTTTGGCTCTGACATTCAATACCTCAAAACCTGTCGGCCACAATTTTAGTAACATTATGGGATTGCCGCAAGCTTTTCTAAAGCAATCTTAGCACTTTAGCTGTCGTGTAAGTGTTGGGATAAAGTGCACCAGCTCCAGCTTATATTTTTTTATTTTGAACTTTCCCATTTAAAAAAATCATAGATTACATTGCATACTTGAACAGATCATGTAGAGGCTTTCCAAAATGAACAATTAATTACATTACATTAATTTAATTGCAATTATTTAATTACTATTAAATTACCTTCACTTTAGCAAAATTTTAATCAAGGAAGAGAATCTTTGATTCTCTACATTGGGGTGGTGAATCTTCAACACCACAAATCTTTGTGACTTTAACTCCCAGAATCCCTATCATTGTGATGACAATGATAAAGGACTGTGGCAGTTGTAGTCCAAAACCTTTGCCACCCCCATGCTAGTCTAGATGCTTCACCCTACAATTTTCACAGCATCCCCTTCCAATCCTGTATAAAGGACAGTAAAATTTGTGAGATATGTGGGTCAAATGTATAGACCAAAAACAATTCTCACCCCTGCTCTAAGTTATACATACATAGGTGATACAAGCCCTCTCACTACCTGAGATGGGAAGCGAAGCACTACCACTACTGCCCTCCAATTCCTTTCCCCGCTCACTGTCCAAGAACTCACAAATGACAAATGGGGAACTCAACCATCCATGCTGTGTACATCAGCTTTAGCCCTGAATGTCTCCACAGCAGAGTATGCTGTTCCAGTATGGCGTGCATCTACACATGCAAAACAAGTTGACATTGCTGTAAATGAAGCCATGCATATAGTGACAGAATGCCTCAAACCTATGCCAGTTGAGAAAATATACCCTCTTGTTGGTATTGCTCCACCTAAGATCAGGAGAGAAGTAGCAGTGGACGCTGAGAGAACTAAGCAAGAGAATGACCCTCAATATCCTCGGAAAGGATATGTGCCTCAGGTCTGCTGACAAATCCAGGAAGAGCTTGATGGCAAGAACAAACATTCTTGAGGGTATGCAAGAGCAAACCTAAATTAGAAGATGGAGGAAGGAGCTCACTGGACAAGGAATAACATTAAAGGAGGATACAGCTGTGGAACTCGACCTCCCCAACATCACTTGGAGGACCCTGAATAGGCTGAGGGTTGGAGTCCCTAAATGTAAGGCTAAAATGCTCAAGTGGGGGCTGCTGACAGAC
This sequence comes from Bradypodion pumilum, assembly GCA_035047305.1. Lineage (NCBI taxonomy): Eukaryota > Metazoa > Chordata > Lepidosauria > Squamata > Chamaeleonidae > Bradypodion > Bradypodion pumilum. Next base: position 257,317,533 of record JAWDJD010000003.1, on the reverse strand, counting down.
AACATGTGGTGTGAATGTGAAGAGATTCAGAATCCAGCTCATTTACTAATCTGCCAATTGCTGCCAGAAACATGCACCAAATGAGGACTTAAGTTTGGCCAACGACAAAGCCAAGAAGGTGGCTTCATTTTGGCAGTCCAGAGTTTGATCAGGACATGAACGAAGAATACGAAAATTCTACCTGACTACAAACTAACAGTTCTTTACACTGTTTCACTATCCAGAACCTTCAACTGATCCTATTCCTATTTCAATGGAATGGAGCTTCTGGGAAAATAAGTAAAATGGCCCACTTAAGTATTTCCTCTTGAGTGAAATTCAGTGTTTTATTAAATCCATATAAAACACAGTAACAATCCAAGTTAAGGGACTCAAAACAATGTGAGATGTTCTGCATCCCCAGAAAATCCCACATTGTTTTGAGTCCCAAAATTATGTGCCTGAAGGTAGTGCAAGCATCTGAATTATTTTTTATTTCTGAAACAGGAGTTACAAGGGTTCAGCTATTCCCTACCTTTCAACTTAATGAAAAAAATTCTCAAGGGCAGAATTCAGCCACTGATGTTAGAAGAATTTAAACAGTATAAGGCTAGTACAAAATTGAGTTTTCTTGTCGTTAGTGGCTAGATGCATTGCCCTTAACTCAGCACTTTTACATGAATGAATGAAATTGAATCCTTAAAGGCAGTCCTATTAAGGACTTACAAAACACAATATTCCAAATGGTGAGTCCCCGGTCCCTTCTCAGTTCAGCAGGTGGCCCCTCCTGCATTCCCACAACCAGAGTCCAGACCAGCTTTTGCAAAAGCAACAGGGTTTATTGAAACTTGGAAGAGGAGATCAACAACAGAATATTGAATAAGTATCCATCCAGAATGGGGTGGTATTATATAAGTCAAACCAACTAACCAATTACCAAACCAACCGGCCCTAGTGTTAGCAGCCTCTGCCAGCCTTAACTCAGTCTTTGTCTCTGCTACTTCCTCAGTTGTCTTACCTGAAGTCTGTGAGCCCACTGAATTTGAATACTGGACAAGCGAGGGCTGATATGCCTAACACTCCCCGACAACCCCCGACCTCCTGGGGTGGTGGGGCAAGGCAAAACCTGTAGCTGAGGGAGAGGGTTTCCCCGGCGCTTTGCCTTGCCCCACCGCCCCAGGAGGTCAGGGGGGGGGGCGTCGGAAACAGCGCGGACCTGCTCCCCCGAGCCTCACAGAGGCACCTGGGCTTTTTTTAACGTTACCCATGCATGCACCGGACAATGACAAAAACCGCCTAACAACATAACTTGTGGAACCAAGTTTTGTCATTATCTGGGGTTCCACTGTATTTTCACTTTGCCACTTCTCCGCTGCGTTTCAGCACCTAAACCGCAGCAGTTGGGGACTTTTGGTGCCGGGCTGAGCTTACGTCAGCAGCTGGGTTCACACCATAGAAGCAGGAAGTTCCCAACCACTGTGGTTTGGCTGCCAAAACGCAGCACAGAATCCCAAAACAGAGTGAAAATGCCCTGGGAAGCGGTGGAGGCTGTGCAGGAAACCACAAAAACAGCATGATTGCTACCGCCGTCCCCAAAAACATAAGCAGTGGGCACAGCCACGCCTCTGGCCCGCACAGCTGAGTGTCATTGGTGGGAACTGGCCCCTGACAGGAAAACGTTGGGAACCCCTGGTCAAGATAAAAGAACAAAACACAGCCAAAATACAATTCCATAGCAAAGGCAAAAGTAAGGACATGAAGCCAAATGTGAAAATCAAGACCAAGGGTCTTGGCCTGCTTTCATAATACCCATAGCAACTCAGATGAAACTCAACAACATACTATAGGCAATAAAGGCCAGATCTTGCCAGAATTATTTAGTATAGTATATGCTGGTTCTCAGAGGAACTGCGACTGAAGCCGATTTCCTAGTTATCGAGCTTTGCTGGATAATTTTGGTAAGCCGGGGTAGGTGGGGGAGGCAAGTGCATTAGTTGAGCACTGACATACATGGTCATAGTAAACATTCTGCCAGGAGCATAAACTGAAGGCAAATGGGAAAACTTGTTTGTTTTCACATTTTACATCTATGGTCACTGTTTGCAGTTTGTCCTATAAACCATGTTCCCATCTTTTGTCACTTAGAAAGGAATGCAGCTGAAGCTAAACACTAACCTAACCTGTACCATGAAATATTTAAACAGCTGCATGTAATGACTGGGTAAAAAAGAATCAACATTTTCATTTTATAACTATATCTTCTTCCACTAGGTATTTTGCAGAGCTGATTCACATAAAATCCAATCCAAGCTAGTAGCAATAGAGTAAAGGGAAATAGAAGGTAAATTAGTATCTTCATAGGAGTAAATACGTAAAGTGTTCTTTGTTTTTGGCTTTATGCCTTTAGCCCATTTAATGCTGGCAAGCTCATTTTCCATGGAATAAGATGCTCTGTCTCAATAGGATCAAATATGGCAATGACCAATTAGGCTTTTTGTCAGACAGACAAACAGAAACACACACACACAGAGCTTACATTTATAGACATGGTCAGTTATTTTCATAGTCTGGCATACAACCAGAATGTGAATGGAAAAGCTGTGCTGTTTTGAATGTTGATGCAGATTGTTCCAACAATGTCATCAGATCTGAACAAATACCACATTAATTTAATTTGGGCCATAATTTAATTTCTTAGGAATTCAAGTTACATCACATTGTGTATTACCATAAACAGACATGAAACTTTCTCCTGCAACTTTCTAAGAGTACAATAATCATAACACAACTGAGAACAAGAAACATCTAGGTGGCTATCTAAAACAACCATGATTAAAGAAGACTGGCAATAATTGGGACCAGAATCAAAATGTGAATAGTATAATAAAATAGAACCAATGGTGAGGAAGTGATATGGAGCACTAACATTGGAATATATACAGAGGATGCCCAAAATGTATACACATTTTAAGATATGTTATTTATGTCTTATTTTTCGATGTTGAATAGAATTACAGTAGCAATGATGTTCACTCAAAAGAATTATTGCTAGCATCACCATGTGACAGGTAGGACTGTCAAAGAAAATTGCATGATTGTTGTTCAAGGTGTGCTTTAAGTGGTACTCGAGAATGTTGTGGATAGGGATGCCATACGTACCGGAAAACCGGGAATTTCACAAGTTGAACCTGTCCCAGCCTGGTTCCAAAAAAATCATTTAAAATTCCTGCTTTTCAGGCCAAGGAGGTTTGAAGAAAAAAAATTGTGCTTTTTTTCTTTCAATAGAACGGCGCTTCTATTGAACCACCAGCAACTGGTGCAGCAGTAGCAGCTTGGTGGCAAAGGAAGACAGAGAAAAAAAATCATGCCATATTATTGCCTCTATTGAAGTTGCAACAGCAACAGCTTGCGGAATGAGCTCCCGACTTTGTCCCAGCTCCTGCAAACCTAGCAGATCGAAGGCAAGAAATTGCAAGTAGATAAATAGGGACCACTTTGGGGAGAAGGTAAACAGCGTTCCGTGTGCTCCGGTGACTAGTCATGCCTGCCACATGACCACGGAATACATCTGCAGAAGCAGACAGTGCTGGCTCTTCGGCTTTGAAACAGAGATGAGCACTGAACCCTAGAGTCGGATACGACTGGCTTTTTTTTTTTTTTTTGCAAGGGCAAACTTTACTTCTGTCCCATTTTTGTGGGAGGGAATTATGGCATCCCTAGTTGTGGAAGTACAATGACAATGGAGGTGTGAGTACACAACAGAACCTCCAAAACGTCTAACAACTGCATGCATGGATAGTAAGTTTGAGATATATGGTACTGTGTGTGTGATGTGCACAAGGGAAGATCAAGACATTTTGGTCAACGTTGCTCAAGCAGTAGTTTACCATAATCAGAAGTATTTGGATACTGATGGTCACCACTTTGAACACCTCTTGTAATTGCAGAAGTCAAATGTGACTTGGACTGTACAGTATTTAACTTTCGTTATCGATATATGTTGATTATTACAATTTTAATAGTTTCCCCTTTCTTAAAATATGTATACATTTTTGGCACCCTCTGTATTTTTCAAGCATTATGTGAAAAAAAGATTTGCAAACAAGGGGAAGTACTTCTTCCACAAATCTCAATTAAACTGATGGCCATCAACTTGAAAAGCTTTAAAAAGGACTGTTGAAGTTCACAGAAGATGGGTGCTATCCATGGCTATCAGTCATGTATATAAAGTGGATACACCTCCACAATTACAGCATGCTTCTGTGTACCAACTGCAGGCAAACACAAGCTGGAGATTTGTGCTACACCTTTGGCCTGCTTGGACAATTTTTATAATAATTCATGATCTGATCTTTAGTAGGGCTGCTTTATTAAGTTTCTTTTTTCTAAGACAATGCTACCGACCTCACCTTATTTATGTCTAGAAGCAAAATGAATATATAGCCATATATATAAATAAATAAGTTGAAGTAGGTAGCACTGTCTTAGAAAAAAGAAACTTAATAAAGTAGCCCTACTACCACTTCGGTGGGAAGGTAAACAGCATTCTGTGCACTCTGGTGTCTAGGCATACCTGCCACGTGTCCATGGAAACATCTGCAGATGCAGACAGCGTCTGCATGAAACAGAGATGAGCACTGGACTCTAGAGTCAGATACAACTGGCTTTCAAGCAAGGGTGATATATATTAATTTTGCTTCTAGACATAAAGGATAATAAAGAATCCTCAGGTTTAAATTTATACTGTGTTGTTGTATATTATAATGTGTTGTTTTTTGGATTGAAATTTGTATATTGTATTGCTATGTATTTGCTTTGTATATTGTTGACTTATGTTGTGATATCTGTGAGCCGCCCTAAGTCGGCGTATGCTGAGTGGGCGGCATACAAATCGAATAAATCAAATCAAATAAATCAAATCAAATCCCTCATTACTTAGACATCAGTATATATTTATATACAGTACTGTATTTGTTTACTCCTTGATTCATCAACAGAACTTCCCCAAAAAACCCTTAATTTCAGAATTAGTTTTCACACCAGAGAGCAAATCCATATTCTTTTTCAAACATTACATGTGCATAAACCTGATAAACTCTCTCATGTATTGTAGAGACAAATATTAATATGCTTAAGCATTCTTATATCTTCTTTATCCTAAAAGACAATGGAAAACACCTGATTTTTAAAAAAACTTCATACAGCAATGGCAATTACACTTATATACCGCCTCATAGCACAGTACACCCTCTGGGTGGTTCACAAGGTAATTAGCATTTTTGCCCCCAAGATGCTTGGTACTATACTCTTTTAGTGACCTCGGAAGGATGGAAGACTCAGTCAACCTGATGCCCATCAGGACTGAACTCAAAACACCAGTAGTTTGGGCTGCAGTACTACAGTTTAACCACTGCTCCACAAGGACTCCTTGAATCATGAATATGGAAAGAATTAACTAGTGAGCTGACTTGCAGTACTGGAAATTACACTTAAGAGAAGCAGTGCTATGAAAAATGGTGACGTAACTACAGCCTTCCTTTGAACTGAACCCAAGAAGTGTTATAATGGAAGCAATCTTCATTTTGCTTCTAGACAGAGTAGATAAGAAAGAAGCCTCCGGGATCTTCTCAACGACTTGACCTCTATGTGAAACAGAAGAGCAATCTCTTTCGAGAATACAATCCTTTTGACTGAAGCAGCATCGCAGTGTGTCATAATTTTAATGTGTGCACATTAAGTGATGGCTCCTGGCCAGGAAGTAACTTGCAGTAGCTTTCCGAAAGGCAAGACCATTTGCCTCCCCGTATTAAAGAACTCAAAAGCAAAACCATACAATCCACCCACAGGCACGGGTATTTATAGCAACAGCCCAGACAGTGTATTTAACAAATATGCACATTCTCTCACATGCCTAACAGGATAAATCAGCCCTAAAATATCAGAGCAAGACACAGTTAGGTTATACTGCTTGTTATGTATCTCATTTGCAGCTGTTTAGTCAGATTTTACCAACACGACTGACATTTTTAATGCAGGGAAGGAGGAAAAACTAGTTTCTTATTCCATCTATCTGTCTCTAGAATTGTGAGGTTGAGGGGGACAGAAGGCCATTTAAAAAAGACAAAATGCACACTTTTTTCCTACTAAATTGGTGACAGTTTCCATTCAATGCTGACAGCAGAAGACCTGAGGTTTGGACTTTAATCGGGAGAAAGAGCTGAACTGCAGCAAGGGGTGAAATACCTGCTTGTTCACTGGGACTTTTATTGCTTTAAGCCAGTGTTTCCCAAACTTTGGTTCTTGGACTCCATTTCCCAGAAGCCTAAGTCAATTCCTCAAAGCACTGATCAGCCAATATACTGACTTAGGCTTCTGGGAATTGAAGTCCCCTGTGGGGCGTGGGGACCACTTGGGGAACCACTGCTTTAAGCAATAAAACAGAGGCAGAGTATCTGAAGTGGCAACAGGAGGCACAGCTAGGATTGAAATGTTTCTCATTCATGAATTGTGAACCTTCTTTTAGAATGTTTCAAAATTTGTGACATTGGATATTTTGAGTTTTTCCAACCCTGAGCAGGGATAAAAGTGGAGGAAGGACACATCCAAGAAGACCTGGCAATTCATACAAAGGAATACAGCGATACCTCATACAACGTCCAAACTTGGTTCCACAAGTTTAGACTTTATACGGATTTGGACTTTGTATGCGGCATGCAAAATCCTAGCCGTGATGCCTCATACAACGTCCAAATCCTTGCGCGATGAATCATACAACGTCGTTTCCATAGAGATACATTGTACTGTAACAGCACAGACTTCAGGGCAAAGTCAAGGAAACGGACAGGAAACGGACAGAACTTTAAGAAAACATTGTCTAAAGGCTAAAAACATTACAAAAACTTGTCAAACAACCCTGATTGTCCAGGAACCTGAAGAATGCTGCCAAAATCTCAGGAATGCTTCTAAAAATTCTGACGAAAAAATCCAAAATCATGCTCAAAACCACTCCTAAACACTCTTTGCCTCATGCAAAACCCACAACAGCAATGCATGCATGTGTCCTGCCTTTTATACTGCCCAGGCACAATGCAACCTGGGAAAACCCCAATGCCTCATACAATGTCACACGACTTTGTATGAGGCAACTTTTTTCAAGGAATTAGGCGATGTTGTATGAATCCGATGTTGTATGAAGCGGACTTTGTATGAGGTATTACTGTATTCTATAGTAGTCACAATGAACCTTTTAGAGGCCGAGTGCCCAAACAGAGGGGCAGGGTGAACTCTATACTGGTGGGAGGAGGAAGCGCTCCCATTGGGCTGCTGTGCAGAGGGGCAGGGCAAACTCTGTGCTGGGGTAGGAGAAAGTGCTCCCATTGGGCTGCTGTGCAGAGGGGCGGATCGAACTCTGTGCTGGGGGATGGCTCGCGTACCAACAGACAGGCTTCTCCATGCCCTCTGTGGCACACATGCCATAGGTTCACCACCACTGTTCTATAGAATAGGAATCAGAGGGAACAACAAGACAGGCCCAGGCCCTGGGCTGCTTCTTGCGATTGAATCTGCTGGCCTGAAACCAATTTGTTGTACCAGTCAGAGTAGACAATGATTTAACTGGGATTTAATTTAGAAACAGATTCAGAGAATCTACTACAACTGCCATTAACACAGCGCGCCCATGGCTGTCGTAAATGAGGAAGTGGGTGCATTTACGACAGCCATAAATGTGTCCACTTCTGCGGGGCGTGGTCAGGCCCACTCAGCTGTCTGGGGTGTGTGGTCAGGCCCACAGTAAAAAAAAGTTGGCCACCCCGCTTTAGAATCTGAAGTTGAGAGCTTTTGGTTTGTCAATGACGTGTTAAAATGTATTATAATTTATGCATAAGTGGAAATCTTTTGCAAAAGATACATTTTTGCAAAATATACAAAGATACGCTTTACCCAAAGTGATTTAATACTGTACTACTTGTACATGCTGTACCACTGTGTATTGGGTTATAAAAACACAGACAATAGACATTCGTCATTTGATTACTGTATAAGTAAACAAAATGTGTGATAAATTATTATTTAGGTTCTGATAATTTCTTTTAATGAAAAGTTATATGGCTCATTTCAACTCTTAGATATCTCTCACATCATAGAGATGAAAGCAATAAGTTTAATGCATAGCAATAGTGCTAGGAAGTGTATGCTGATACTAATCACTTTACATACAATGTGACCTGCAAAACTGTCTATTACACTAGCTTTTTTTGTCTTGCAGAAGGTGAAAGTGTGGTTTGAGTATACTGTATACATGTGTTTAATCCAGAAGTTATAATATATGCAGTAATGGACATGCAGTGTACAACTATGATTTATAAACTATTTCTACATTAGACTCTAGCATGAATAGGCAGTTATCTTCCATGCAAGCTACAAATGTGTCTGCAGCTTACCTCCATTCAAAAATTTGTTCTGTGTTTGGAGCAAGGGGTGATGGAGAGGATTTGCAAATGCCACATCTCTTGCTACTTGTGCATAATTTATCAAATCACTTATGCCAACCAGCCTTACTTGCAGCAGTATTCTAATGCACTAGATCCCAGAGGAACAACTGCAGAATGGCATTGCAAATTTTCCATATCTAGAAATACATGCATAGCAACTTTACAGTGGGAACGACTTGTTAGGTAAAACTCCAAACTGACTTGAGAATTGCATACTCTTTTCTATTTTTTAAGGCACAACATGACTTTAGAAGCTGTTAAAGATTATGAGAACATTCTATCTAAATATTCATTTTCTCTATTTTCCTCTCTTTCCTTCCCCCTCTATCCCCACCTTTATGCATTTCAGTGTTCCCTGTCCAAAAACACAGAGCTGAAATTCAGTGCGTGGATTTAAATACATTTTTCTACTTTGTCAGCAAGTTGGGACACAATGACCTCTGGTTCTACAATTCTATGGTTCTGTTCAGCAACACATTCTCCTGGACTAGAACTGGACAGCAGATGACTCAACAGCCAGATTCTGCAACTCCCACGATGTCAAGGAAACAATGTCTATGAAATTCAGCAGCACTCTCCCTTCCAGATGGAAAAATGATTCTCTACCCTTCTAGTCTAGATCAGGGGTTCACAACCTACGGCTCATGGGCCAGACATGCTCTCCTCCACGCCATTCCATATGGCCCATGACGATGACCCCGGACGCAGAAGTGGACACATTTACAACAGCCGTAAACACACTCATACATGCACAAATGCACCTGCTGCGGTTTGCAGCAGCATTTGCGATGGGGAAAACACATGTCTGGCCCACTCAGTTGTCTGAGTGGGAGTGGCCCGGCCCGTGGCACCAAAACCTTGAGAACCCCTGGTCTACATGGTTTCTGATTGAGGAAGGAATTCTATTAACATTGTAATGAACTGCTTCAGTTATTACATTTTGCTTGCAACTGTAGCAGTGACATGAACCTTGGCAGCAGTGCTGAATTTCAGCAGAGATACTACTTGCCCAAAAAGTGTACTGTACTCCAATATGTTCCCGTGGCTCAAGGATATATTGCTTATCCTTCACTGAAGACCTTTTTTTTAATGACTAGTGTTGTAAAAAAATTATTTTCAGTCATTGTTAAATGACTTTCTGGTACCACTAAGGAGCCTTTTGCTTTACAACCCAATGAGCAAAGCATAAATAAGAAATATTTTGGTATTAATGAAGTAATAACCATACAGAAATACTAGCGTACAAGCTTGCAAGTTCCACAAAAATTCTTTATCACACAAAACAGCTGTATGCAATACAAATTTGCATATAACTGCAAAGAAGCACAATCATTTCACAGATAGCAAATTTTAGAAACATTATAGTTAATGAGCTAGCCACTTAAATAGGAGCCCTTGAATTCAAATTGATTTAGAGTAGCCTCACTGACTTTGAAGAGATTATTTGAAGTATAATTTAGCCTTGATCTAACCTTGTAATATCTTTTAAATTAACAATATCCATTTTACAATACAGTTTATTTGTCTTCTCTGAAGTTTACAATGTGTAAGTGTTCCATCATTAATTCTTGTCTGTCCTTTACAATTAAACTTTAGGTATTAACATATACAGTAAAACCTTGAGATACAAAATTAATTTGTTCCTTGAAGTTTTTCGTATGTTGAAAAATTTGTATCTCCAAAAGTAGTTTCCATAGGAATGTATTAAAAAGCAAAAAATCCATTCTGGAGCTCAGAAAAAAGCCAAAAACAAAACAAAACTGTGTTACAATGTATAGTCTGAAACACAGCTCCCCAACCCTTAGAATACCTAAAGGCTGGATCTTTAACAAAGAACAGCTAATTCACTTATGATGATAACCAATCTCAGTTACTTGATGGCACCCAGAAATACAGAAACGTGGTAGTGAGAAGGCTCACTGCATCCTGCCAAATATACCCTTCCCATGTGGAGACACTATTACAGTGATGATGTATTCAAGTCTGCAGCAAGAAATCTATACCTATAAAGGAAAGGCATGACCGTTCGTGTCTGGCAGGCGTGGCCACACCCCTGTAACCTATCCCGTAACACTTGGCACACACCTACCGTGTGTCCTGGACATCAGCCCCGTGAGGGTCCGGAGGCCAGGGGTGGGGCCTACGCCCCACAAAATCAGCCAAAACTGCTGCGTACACACGAGGCGGGGGGCCATCCATGCGCGTGGGAGGGGGAGTGCGGAGCACAGAACGCTCGCAGCGGTTAGGTTCCTCCCACCCCAGCCAAGTCTAAATAAATAGCTTGCGTGTGCAACAAAAAGGTACAACTGCCATCCCTCCACCTCGCCTCAGCCCCGCTGCCCAAGCAAGCCTTGGCCTCGCCATGACTGGGAATGCAAGGCCTCCAGAGGCAGCTGTAGCACCCCTCACACCAATGCAGCCCGCACGGCAGTCTGCTTTCTGCCCAAGGGAAGGTGCCAGGCAGGCGGCTGTCGCCCAGAGCACAGGTAAGTATCCACTACCCAGCAAAGTGGGTACCCCTTTGCTAGTATCAGAATAACACAGAGCAACCCCAGAATGGCTAGGGATGGCATTACTATGTAGACCAGCCCTTGCTTTCACTGATGGTGCTCTTTGTAAGTCTGGTTCTTTTCTACAAACAGCACAGCACAACAGAATAAATCCTCGAGTACTGAAGGCTTTATCAATGTAACCAAACAAGTATACAGAAAGCCCTAATCATGTTACTTTTCAGTGTAGTCAAGTCAGAGTACTCAAGGAAGTTGTCTAATTGTGTCTACACAGAATGCTCTAATATGATATTAGCTGATGGTAATGCCAACCTAGCAGTTCGAAAGCAAGAAATGGCAAGTAAATAGGGAACACTTCGGTGGGAAGGTAAACAGCATTCCGTGCACTCCAGTGTCTAAATACAGAAATTTCTAGGTTTCCACCAAGCATAAGAGAGGTCTGCAAGTTCATATAACAAAGCCATGAAGAAATACTCCTAATAAGCCGGCGACAGTATTTAGAATGGAAAAGTGTGGGGTCAAGTTGTGTGCATGAAACAGAAACTACCGCCACTGATCTAGGCTGATATTTAACGGTTTCTTCTCAATAGTGATGCTTTCAGTTCTTTCAGACATCCAAAGATATATCTACCCTGCTTAACTGATTTGTTTGGTTCTGGACCCAATTTTGTATTTGTTCATTCTAGTTCTGCCCCCTGGGGGGGGGGTTATTGCTTTTTTGCTTTATTTGATTGGTTCAGGTTGTTGTTGTTTGACACTGTAAACCACCCAGAGTGGGGAACATTTGTTCTCCAATGGGGCTGGTTTTCAGCAAGCAAGCAAGCACCTTTCCTGTATATAGAATATCAGCTGCATTCTTTTTCTATTGTTTGGATGTGAGTGCATTACATTCTTCATTATATACTTCCTGCAATAGGACTTGGAAGGAGTATAATAAATAAATAAGCAGGAGGGAATCCCATTAATGTTTAGAACCACATGATTTTATTTTAAATGATTATATTTCAATGTGATGCCTACACCTGTCTACTATAGCAATAGTAGACTAGTAAAATAAAAATAAAAGTAATGAAAACATTTGGTGAGTGGGCTTGAATTCCAATGACTAGTTAAGACACTTTCAAAACATGACTCACGTCTCAGATTTTATTCATAAAGCTTCTATTCAAACAATTTACAAAGAAGTGGTTTTCATCAGATTACTCCAGCATGTGGAAAGATAGAAACTCAGGAGAGCACCATACATACTACCAGTGTGGCTAAAACACAATTCTGGAAGTAAAAGGAAGACTTGTACACAGTGTATTTCTAGAACAACAGGGATTTTTTCTACTGTGTTTCCTGGCTCAAGTGTGTGACCTACTGTTGGTTACTCAAATGGTAAAGCAATAGCATTGTATTATAGCCAAACAACCTATAGGCTAGCTGACAGCGAGTAACTGAAAATATGGATTTCCCTGTGGTTAAAGGAGGTTTGAGACTGGGAAGGATAACATCTATTTGGCAAATTGCTAATCACCATAGAAACCAATGAAAACCATCAACACAAAAGCTACAACAAGCTAAAGTTTAATTCCACTCTCAGTTCCCTTGACATAACAAATAAAGACATTTGAAAATAGAATAGGAATTGAGCCTATGCTGAAACAAAGTATTTGGTCAGAATAAAAAGCCTCCTGTCAGGAAATCTTCAACACTTAAAAGCTCAAATTAAAAACAAACTCAAGTGTTTTATCTTCTAGAGCAGGGGTTTCCAACCTATGGCCCACGGGCCAGACCTGGCCTGTGGTACCATTTCATGTGGCCCTCCACCACCGCTGCACCCAGAAGTGACAGTGGATAAGTTTACATCAGCCTTAAATGCACCTTCACAGGTGTTATGTCAGCCGTAAACATGGAAGTGGGTGCATTTACGACAGCCATAAATGTGCCCGCTTCTGCTTTTGGGGGCATGGTCAAGCACGCTCAGCTGCCTGGGGGATGAAGTCAGTCCCACTACGTAAAAAGGTTGGGAACCCCTGTTCTAGTGGTATTTGAATCTTGCAAAGAACATTTACCAGAATGTTCCAAATTGACTCAAGAACGATCATGGATATCACCACTGTGTGGACAATCTGTAAGTTTCCTAGTAACCCAATAATGGCTTGGCTATTTTTAAATTATTTTTCTACTTCTTCCATGTCTAGGCTGGACGTGAAACTGCGGAAATTAACCTGACTCAGAAGGCAAATACTCTTTTGCCTACTGAAGTTAGCCCATTATGCATGTACAGTAATACCTCATACAAAGTCCGCTTCATACAACATTGAATTCATACATCGCCTAATTCCTTGAAAAAAGTTGTCTCATACAAAGTCGCTGCGACTTTGTATGAGGCATTGGGGTTTTTCCCAGGTTCCATTGTGCCTAGGCAGTATTAAAGGCAGGACGTATGCATGTATTGCTCCTGTGGATTTTGCACGAGGTGAAGAGTGTTTAGGGGTGGTTTTGAGTGCGATTTTGGATTTTCTTGAATTTTTTCGTCAGAATTTTTGGAGGCATTCTTGCAGCATTCTTCAGGTTCTCCGACCATTCTTTGGCACAGTGGAAAGGTAGGTAAATGAGGTTTTCTGTTTCCAATTGGCTTGGGGTGGGGAGGTGGATGGGGGAGGGCAATTTTTTGGTGGGGTGGGCAATTGCTTGGTGTTTGCTGCTGTTTGGATGATTAACACTGTGCTGCATGATGGGACATGTTGGCATCCATTTTGTCCTTGCTTCCATCCAGTAATTGTTTACAGTAGCTTGTACAAAATGGATGATCGGCTACATGGCTGCAGATTAACACTGTGCTGCATGATGGGACATGTTAACTTTTAAAACTGCACTTCATAAAGTTTTCAAAAGTTAAAAACTTGTTGTATGGTTTGTCCCCTAAAATCAGGGTTGTTTGACATGTTTTTGTAATGTATTTAGCCTTTAGAGAATGATTTCTTAAAGTTCTGTCCGTTTCCTGTCTGTTTCCTTGACTTTGCCCTGAAGTCTGTGCTGTTACAATACAATGTATCTCTATGGAAACGACGTTGTATGAGGCATCGCGGCAAGGATTTGGACGTTGTATGAGGCATTGCGGCAAGGATTTGGGCATTGTATGAGGCATAGTGGCTAGGATTTTGCATGCCTCATACAAAGTCCAAATCCGTATAAAGTCCAAACTTGTGGAACCAAGTTTGGACGTTGTTATGTGGTATCTCTGTATTTGCTCAGCTCTACAACAAAATCCTCCTGACAACCTAGCAGTTCGAAAGTAAGAAATTGCAAGTAGATAAATAGGGACCACTTCAGTGGGAAGGTAAACCGTGTTCCGTGCACTAGGTTGTCTAGTCGTGTCTGCCACATGACCACGGAAAAGTCTGCAGAAACAGATAATGCTGGCTCTTCGGCTATGAAACAGAGATGAGCACTGAACCCTAGAGATGGATACAACTGGCTTTCATGCAAAGGTGACCTTTATCTTTACAACAAAATCAAACCCACATTCTTGAGGTCATATAACAGCACCAGTCATCACTATTGGCTTTATCTTTCCGTTGTGACTGTTGAAAACCTATTTCAGCAGAACGCACACACACTTATTTCTTTCCAAAAAGTTTTAAAGACATTCAATCAAGGTAATAGGGACCAAGGAGAGATGCAGCACACATTTGAGTCATGCCTGCAAATAGTTAGGAATCCATTTGCACACCACTCTCTCTAGCAATTGACACTACAGCAAATCCAGCAGAGCATGGCTGATTAGCACATTACCTCTTAGGTAAAGGTCCCCCTTGCTCGAAAGCCAGTCATATTCGACTCTAGGGTTCAGTGCTCATCTCTGTTTATAGGCAAACAGCAAGCACTGTCTGCAGACTTTTCCATGGACTTATGGCAGGCATGTCTTGACACTAGAGTGCATGGAACACTGTCTACCTTCCCACCGAAGTGGTCCTTATTTATCTACAGTGGACCCTCGATTAATGACACGTTTGAATAGTGTCATTTCCGCTTACCAACGCATCGTCATTCGCCACGTGACTATCCGCACAATGACGAAAAACCATTGTTGTGCAGATTAGCGACTTTTTTTTAACGTTGCTGTGCGGATAATGAGTTTTTTGCCGCTAGATGGCGCAGCTGCCACTGAAAACCGCACAATGACATTTCCCCTACAGCGACGCTACTTGGGGAACCAAGCAACATCGTTATGTGAAGGTCTACTGTACTTGTAATCTCTTGCTTTCAAACTGCTAGGATGGCAGGAGCTGGGTCAGAGTCGGGAGCTCACTCCATCGTGCAGCACTCGGGTCTCACACTGCTGACCTTCCAGTCATCAAGTTCAGTGTCTTAACTACTAAAGCTACCCATACAGTACCTCTTACTACAGCTTTAAAATTTGGTAAATATTGCTTTCCTGAAATAGAAATGCTACAGAGACAGAACTGTGGATAAATGCACTTCAATACTGTACAGTACTTTACTTTTCAACTAACTGACATCCTACAAAAACAGAAGACTCAACAGTTACTGCTATAATAGAGATCCCGCTGTTTCTCTTCAATGCAATATGCCTAAAAGCTTGCCTGCAAAAAGTTTTCTTTTTATGTTTCAAGATGACAGAACTATATATTTATAGCTTATTAATCTTGTACTTTTAGGCACTGGGATGTAATTTTTTAGATGTGGAAACCAAGCAATGCCTTAAAAAAAACAAATGCCTTTTCTATTCTTGCTAACATAGCTTGTAATCATTCATCAACTTGTTTCACAGAGCACTTTTGAAAATAATAGGAGGAGCAAGACCACTTTCAAGAACTGATTTCACAAAACACAAAGTAAGAGTATGGTATATTAACTTTTTTTACTTTCTAACATACAGAAAAAAAGCAGGGCTACTGTAATAATCTATGAGAGAGAGACTTTTTTTAAATATGTAAGAATCGTGTGAAACTGTTTTTCCAAATGTACCATATTTCCCTCAAGAATAAGAAGAGATCTGTCAGACAGCATTAGATTGGACTTCTGAGCATGGCAAATCATGTATCAGAGTAATAGTAATCACATGTTGAGCAAATTTTAATTTAAGTTTTCAATTCAATTCTTAAAAACCCTTTGGCTTATGAATGTGAGATATTGTGGTTCTATATCCATGATTCAAAATGCCAGAAAATGGTCAAATATTGCTGCAGAATATCATTTTTATTTCAATACATTTCTATCCCGCTTTCCTCACTCAAGAGCAACCCAAAGCGGTTCACAAACATAATCAAAAACAACAACAACAACAATTTAACAGAGCCCATTAAAAAAACAATTTTAAAACCACCTAAACCCCCCCCTCCCCGCATTTAAAACACACACACACAAAAAAAATATCAGGACAAGCCAGTATAGGCTAAATAAGCCAGCGGGCCTGTGAAGTTGATGCATCCATGCCCCATGCCTGCTGGAATAGCCAAGTTTTCAGTTGTTTTCTAAAGGGGAGCAGCTCCGTCTGGAGGCGTAGTTCAAGTGGCAAGAGGTTCCAAAGGGCCGGGGCTGACACGGAGAAGGCCCTCCTCCTGGTCCCAGCAAGATGGGCTTCTTTTGCTGCAAGGACCATAACCAACCCCCTCCAGTCTGCCCTCGTAGGACGGGTATGACACCTTGGGGTGATGCGGTCTCTTAGGTATCCTGGCCCATTGCCATGAAGGGCTTTAAAGGTCAAAACCAGCACCTTGAATTGCACCCGGAGGCATACTGGCAACCAGTGCAGCTCCCGAAGCAGCGGTGAGGCATGGGCATAACGCCCACACCCCATCACCACCCGAGCAGCTGCATTCTGGACCACCTGTAGCCTCCAAATGGACATCAAGGGCAGCCCCATGTAGAGCACATTGCAATAATCCAATCTGGAGGTGACCAGAGCATGAGTGACCCTGAGCAAGGAGTCCCGGTCCAGTAGCGGGTGTAATTGGTAGATGACACAAAGCTGTGCAAAGGCCCTCCTGGCCACGGCTGCCACCTGCTCTTCGAGCAGTAGCCGCGAGTCCAGGAGGACCCCTGAATTATGCACCGGGTCTGTCTGAGGCAACACTGCCCCATCCAGAACCAAAGATGGCAGCTCCCGAGATAACACGGGACCCCGAACCCACAGCCACTCAGTCTTGCCAGGATTCAGCTGAAGCCCGTTGTCCCCCATCCAGACCCGAACAGCCTCCAGACACCTGGTTAGGACTTTGACTGCATCACCCGGGTCCCCACGGGCCGAGATGTACAGCTGGGTATCATCTGCATATTGATGATACCTCACCCCGTGGGAATGAATGATCTCACCCAGCGGTTTCATATAGATATTAAACAGTAGAGGCGAGAGCACCCCACATGGGAGCAACCTAGGGCTGGACAGCCTGCTCTCTGGAGACACTGACTGAGTCCGGCCTGTCAGAAATGAGGAGAACCAGGTCTGCACTGCCAACAGGAAAGATGATGCCAAGAGTTACATAGCAAAGGGCAGCCTGAATGGTGACAACACCAACGACAACAGTCAAGACAGTCTACTCTCTTGTGCTCACTACCATTCACATAGAGACAAGCAAGGGAAACCCCTTGAGGCTGACTCTTTTTTTCATTGGTTATGGGTGTTTTTCAACAAGCATAAATGATAGTGATCACAACAGGATATCCTATAGACCAGGGGTGCTCAAACTACAGCCTGCAGGCCAAATCTGGGCCACACTGCCTAATATGGCCCACGCTGCCCACATCGCTCCCAGAAGCAGAAGTTAAATGCTCCCATGCATGTGCAAAATGCTGCCGTAAAACACCTGCGGCTGTCATAAACACATTTATGACAGCAGCTGGTGGATTTACATCAGCATTTTATGCATGCATTGGCATGTTTAATTTTCACTTCTGGTGGGAGGAACCATGTGACCGGCCCTCTCAACAATGAGACCGGCCCGTGGCAGTGGCGTAAAATGTTTGGGCACCCCTGCTATAGACCAGTGATGGTCAACCTTGGCACTCCAGGTGTTCTTGGACTTCAATTACCTGAAGCCCAAGTCAGTACTCCTGCTGATCAGGGCTTCTGGGAATTGAAGTTCAAGCTGGAGTGCCAAGGTTCACCATTACTGCTATAGACAATCTTCCATTGGTGTTATCAACATTCATGATGGGTTATATTCTTTGCCATCCACTCACATTCGAGGAAACCTGTCCAGAAGTATGGAATCATTAATGTACTAAAATGGAGGACAAGGGTATCAATGGCTATAATTATGGATACTTAAGGACAACCTCGGGGTTGGAGAGATAGGCAGGATATCTCTCAATGCCATTTCCAGGGAATCCTAAGCAGGTGAAGGCATCTCCTTGGGAATACCCTGAAGGAAATGGTGAGCCACTGTGTGAGACAGAATGCTGGACTGGATGGGCTGTGGCCTGTTCCAGCAAGGCTGCTTCTTATGTCACTGATATTCACTCAGTGCAGAATTATGTGATGGTGGAGGTAAGAAGAAAAGAAGGGATAGAGCAGATTTTTTTTTCCCCAAGCAGGGAAATAAGACTTTGGAGTCTGTTAACAGTGTTTGACCCTTTATGAACAGGATACTTTTATTGAGCATGCTCCAGAGTTATAAAATGGCTGAGTTTAAAAAATCCCTAACCTAACCTAAACCATTTATCTGCTTCATGTAAACTGTTT
This sequence comes from Bradypodion pumilum, assembly GCA_035047305.1. NCBI lineage: Eukaryota > Metazoa > Chordata > Lepidosauria > Squamata > Chamaeleonidae > Bradypodion > Bradypodion pumilum. The sequence continues at coordinate 257,298,856 of JAWDJD010000003.1, read as the reverse complement.
TTAGAGGCTTATCTCTCCTGTTGCACATTCATCCAAGAACTAGGACAAATTAAGCAAGGTCTCTACTGTATACAACTTAAAAACAGAAATGAAGGGTGCAATGTTGCAGGAACACATATTTGTAAAAGGCTTTCTGAAGCTTGCAACTCATTTAGCTATAAATATCAAATTGATCTTGCACACTTATGACCGTACTCCCAAAACTAATTTGATATATCTTAATAACTAAAATCAAGGTCTGGCGCTGTATGTTGCCAATACACAGCGCTGGACCTGCACCCCCCGCCCGGACAATGCTGGCCCTGCCTACCTTGCACTCCCAGAGTGGCCAGCGTGGGGTACCGGCAGCACGGTCCGGGGGCCTTCGCCCCAAAAAGGGGCCGCAAAGAGGGTGCCCCCAGAGCCTGGGGGCGTGTCGCAGAGGCCTAGACTGTGGATGCCCAGACTGGCAGCATGCAGGTGCAGTGCGCGCTGCCCCACAAGGCACCGGGGACAGCGCAGGGCTGGATATCTGACCTTGCACCCACCCCAGAAGCCAGAAACGCTGAGGATCCAGATGCCGCCGTCATGCCAAGGATCCAGGCGCAGGAGGGAGGAGGAGCCGCCGCCACCACCAAAAAGCCTCGGCTGGGGAAGACTCGGGGCCGCGCGGACGCCCAGGGAAGAGAGACCCGGAGTGGCACCAGATAGGCCTTCCCAAGAAGCACTTGGTGGTGGGCGCGACGGGGACGCCAGGGGCATCGGGAGTGGGAGGGTGAGGGTCTCACATGGGTCCCACACATGAGTCCTGCATGGGGGCGGGGTCTGTCATGGGGGTGGCCAGGGGAGGCGGGGGTACCCAGCGAAGCGGGTACCTCTGCTAGTCTCTTCTGTTTAGACAACACTAGTAGATTTTGCCCGGCAGTGCCGGGCTGTTTTAAATGGATTTGGAAGGGTTTTTTTCTTAATGTTAGTAAAGAGCCGGGCTGTTTTAAATTGTGTTGTAAGGGATATTTTTTTTTGGTAATTTATGTAAAAAAGAGGTGTGTTGGTGATTAGGGGTGGTTTTGGGTGTGCACAACCACCACTACCCATACAATACCACTCCAACCACCAACACATGCATTAAAAATTCATGGCAAGGCAGGAGTGTAGTGTGTGTTTGTGTTTGTGTGTGTGTGTGTGTGTGTGAGAGAGAGAGAGAGAGAGAGAGAGAGAAAAGCAGTGTGTGTGAGTGTGTGTGTATATATTGTCCCCCCAACCCTTCCAGAGCCAGGGGACCCTGCAGAGAGGGGATCCCCCCCCTGCAGGACACCCCGTTATTAAAGAGAAGAAACCAAGCTCTTTCTTCTCTTTTAAAATGGAGTGTGTGTGTGTGTGTGTGTGTGTGTGTATTCGATCTCCTCTCCATGGTCCCCTGGGCTTGGTAGGGTTAGGGGGACAAAAGGGGTCTGTCCCCCCAACCCTTCCAGAGCCAGGAGACCCAGCAGAGAGGGGATCATTCCCCCCCCCCAAAAAAAACACTCCGTTTTTAAAGGGAAGAAACCAAGTGGTTTCTTCTCTTTTAAAATGGAGTGTGTGTGTGTGGGGGAGGTGTATTCGATCTCCTCTCCCTGGTCCCCTGGGTTTGGTAGGGTTGGGGGGACAAAAGGGGTCTGTCCCCCCAACCCTTCTGGACCCAGCACCTTTCATTGCCTCCCTCACCCACCCCCTCACCCTTACCTAACACTTATCTTTTCCTGGCTCCCTCCAGCTGGGTCTTTCAAAGTCTTTCCCTCCAACTCCCACCGTTGTTGTTTTTTAAGTCAGCGCGCATTCCCAGCCTCCTCTGTGCTCGTATCCCTCAGCCTGATTGGCTGAGGGGTTGCACAGTGCAAAGGACGCTGGGAATTGAAGTCCTTTTTCTTTGTTCATGTTCGGGGGGCTCCTGCCCCACTGCCACATTTCTCAACCTGACAGTTACCTGCGAACCCGGTTCGGATGAGTGCAGGGAGGCTCGGTCGGGGCTAGTGGGGCCTGGTGCAACATCCTTTGTCACATTCCAACAGTTAACGCACAGATTTATAGGTATAGATTTAATATTGAGGCATTTACACTAGAGCAGTGTTTCTCAATCTTTGGTTCTTGGACTTCAATTCCCAAAAGCCTAATTCAGTATATTGGCTAATCAGTGTTTTGGGGAATTGAAGTCCAAGAGCCAAAGGTTGGGAAACACTGCACTAGAGAGGAATGTTTCCTTAAGGTTCACTGAGAACGGAAATACAGTATTGCGGGCACCCTTGGGAGAATGTTATTGCTGTTTCAGGTTCTAAAGAAAAGATATTGACTATCTTAGTAACAACCAGTATAAACACTGTGAATATCACACATCATACTAATAACAGCTTTCACTCACCTAGCTCCCCTTTGTAAGTGGGTTACTCAAAGTAATCCAAGAAGGGAACTCAGTTTATAGGACCTGAACTGGGCTGTTAATGATAAGACCTTGGGGAGGGAGGGAATGTCATTAACTCACAGGATTGTCAATGTCAAAAACAAATTACAGTGAAACCTCGCATAAAGAGCGCCTCGCTTAGAGACCAACTCGCTTAAAGAGAAGAATTTTCTCTGAACGGTCGCCTTGCTTAACAACTAGAACCAACCAAAAACTCATTTAACAACTAGATCGGGGTTCGCAATCCCCCCGACACCAGAAGTCACAATCGGTCACTTACAATGGTGTTTCACTTAAAGTGCAAACTCGCTTATAGAGCAATCCCATGGAACGCATTATACTCTTTAAGCGAGGTACTACTGTAATGGCACATTAGAATATTACTTCAAAAAGGCAACCAGGCAAAATTAAGGACTCTTCCAAATTTGTTGTTGTTCAGTCGCACAGTCGATTCTGACCCTTTGCAACGCCATGGACCATTGCCCGCCAAGCATCTCTGTCCTCCACCATCTTCCTCAACCCACCCAGCTCTGTGCCCATTGCGTCTACAATACCATCTAGCCATCTCATTTTCTGCCGCCCCCTTCTTCTTTTGCCCTCCACCTTCAATGCCTTCTCAAGTGAATCCTCTCTTCTCATTTGATGTCCAAAGTACTTTAGCTTCGTCTTTACTAATTGACCTTCTAAGGAGCTCCTAATCTTTCTTCTTCTTCCATGTCTAAGCCAGATGTGAAATAGCCAAAATGAAAGCACCTTTTACTGAGTTCATTCTGCAGTTCTTTTCACCTGACCTAGTGTGAGAAAGATTGTGTTGTTCATTCATTATTCCTCTGTCTTCTGTATTCCCACTGACTTTCAAAACTGTTTGGGATATTTTCTTGTGAGTGTAAACTAATAGCAAAGATCTACAATCCGCTTAAAGACGTTTCCCTCCAGCTACTTAATTTTTCTTTTAAAATCAGGATATTATACCTGCTCATCAAGCCCCTCCTCGCCTATTTCTTAGCCAGACTGAATTACCTGTTGGTGGGAATCAAACCCTCATCCTTGCATTCATCAGTGTTTCTGGCATCCCACTTTTCCTGCGTCAATTATCTTCTCCATAAGACAGCCTATTTTCCCCTCTCCCCCCATTCCTTGCAATGAAATCTCTTTTCCTTAGATAAGTATTTTTAAAAACCAAAATGGGGTAATGGAATGAGTTTATTATGCACTGCATCAGCTACTCTCAACCCACCTATCCACCCACACTCAAAATACACCTCAACTATTAATCCGTAGGAAGTATTCTGCACAGAAAAGGATACCTAGATAGTTGAAACAGAACTTCTTTCCTTTCCTCCCTTTTTTGCTCTCATGCAAATAAATGTATCTCTGAAGTATTTGTCTCTGGAACTTGTACACCAGACTATAAGCATCCTTTTGGCGCCCAACCAACACCTACACCTAGCCCTTGAGATAGGTTTCTTCAGTTTAGAAAGTAATCTGTGCTAGTGATGAGGCATGAAGTTTCTTCTCTGCTGGGCAGGAATTCTGTGAAACTGTCTTCATTACTCAAATTGTTTGATTGTGCGACAAGTCAGAGGTTTTTATTTTAAAATGTTACAGTATTCTGGCTAAAGGAAAGAGAGTGACAGAGGTTTTTCCCATCAGTCACTGTTCCTAAAAGTGCATCCTGTGAAATTCTCTTACTTGCTGGTTGCTGGTAATGTTTATGCATGCATAAACATACATACAGACAGACAGACATTTTTACCCCAATTTTATCCACACAATGAACATAAACAAGTGAGTAATGCTGATAGAGTGTAACTGACCTAAGGGATTAAGTGAGTTTCATGGTTTAGGGAAGGAATTCTTAACCTGTGGTTCACGGTCTGTATGTGGCCCGTGGCACCATTTCATGTGGCCCCCTCACAGCCTCCACCATACCCAGAAGTGCCATGTGGTGGAGGAAGGGCAAAATGGCAATCCAGCCCCCAAAGCTGTCTGAGGGAGCGTGACCCGGCACCCTGCTTAAAAAGGTTGAGAACTCCTGGTTTAGGGCAATGATGGCTAACATTGGCACTCCAGGTGTTCTTGGACTTTAATTACCAGAAGCTCAAGTCAGCACTCCTGCTGATCAGGACTTCTGGAATTGAAGTTCAAAAACACCTAGAGTGCCAAGGTCCTCCATCACTGGCTTAGAGGAAAGTAAACCAAGATCGCCCAAATAATAGTCTGATGCTCTAACCATGATGCCATACTGACTCTCTTGGTGGCTTGATCTTCTTTTTTCACTAACACAATATGGAGAAGAAAGGCACACATGGATATCAGAGTGAGATCTCCTTCCCTGGCAGCCCATTAGAGGACAATGAGTAGCCTAACTATCTGCTAGTCCTGGTCTTGCCCACCACCAGCACATGGCCCCAATAGATTATGCTCCACAAATGAATGCAAGCCACAGGACAGAAAAGACCCACCCCCCCACCCCCCAAAAAGTCTCACTATACATTGCACTGGTGCCTACATCTAACTTTCTACTCAAGCGTCACCTGGCACACAGCTTTTTAGAAATACCTGTATATTCATGCATTGCATTGTGCTCATACTCACACAATGTGGTCAGTGTTCACTCCCATACAATATCCTTGTATAAGATCTAAAGAGATCACTGCCCAGAGTAACTGTATTGTTAGATGGGTGAGATATGAACTGAAATACTGTACAGTATAATAAAAAATTCTTAGCCTAGTCTTAGAGGTTCAGCCTTTCTAAGTGTAGAAGCTTCTACTGTACCACCACACTCACTTAGCTCTACCTCCACTGACATTATCATCAGAGAAGAACCAATTTGGTTATGTCATGGCTTTGTACTTCAAGGCAAAGGAATCAGTGCAGAGTTTGATCAAATGCACCAGTTTCATTATAGATACCTGGCAAATCTAAAGCAAGGAATTTGCAGTATGAGCCTAATGCATGTTCAATCTCAAGTAACTCTCATTTTATACAGTGGTAATTACTCTCAACTAAGGATGCACAAGATTAAAGTATTAGTGATACACTGCAAGTAGCTTTGATACACAGACACAACTTTGATGTTATGCATGCCAGCACAAAGCCAATTTATGTAAGACAACAAACCCAGAGAGAGGCAATACAGAAAAATCCCTACGGATGAAAAAAAAGTCTGTTTCATAGGCTTTTGCTTAAATCGGTTTTTTATGTAACTCAGAGCAAACCCATAGGAAAAATTATTTTTTTACGTAACTTAAAGCAAACCCATAGGAAAAATGAAAATTTTATGTAAATCGAAGCAAACCCATAGGGAAATGAATTTTTACGTAACTCGAAGCAAACCCACAGGAAAAAGAATCTTTATGTAACTCAAAGCAAACCCATAGGAAATTGTGTAAATCGAGACATAGTTTTAGCACAAAATCATTATGTAAGTCAAATTTTATGTAACTCGAGGCATATCTAAGTCGGGGTTTTACTGTACAAGCAGTATGCAAGCAAACATATTTTGGATCTAAAATAAATATGCAAAATCCTAAGAGGAATACTTTGCTGAAAAATACCACACATTTTCTAACAAAACTGAAGAAACATTTCCTTAACTGTAGAAATTGTGCCAAGAGAAAAACACGCTAGTGACAACTTTTAAAATGAACTAACTCTATATCAAAAGGCCCACTTCAATAATCAAATGTTGACTGTTTTGAGTCTTAATGTCCTACGACACACTGGAAACGAGCTCATAAGCACTATTTCAATAATCTTTCTCTTTCGTTAAAAGGGAAAGAAATCAGGAGGTGGAAACTTTCATCCAATCCAGCTTTGTGTCCACATACCAATTGTCTATTATATTGTATATCTTTAAAATAAAATTATCTCCCATTTAGGGAGGATGGCAAGTTTCAAGGTAAAAACGAGACAATCTGATAAAAATAAAGTTGTAGCTTTCTGTGAATATATTCCGTAACCTTGCAGCAACACCAAGGTTATGAAAGAAGCCACATTTGTACTGTCAGGGATTTTTGCATCCATTGCTGCTTGTTTTGCTGAGTGTGTGATGTATGACAGATAGGGAGATACTCATGCTAGATGATGAAAACACCCTCTGCATACTAAATAGGTAAAGCAGAGAAAGAATGCAATAAGGCTCGGAATTCCCACTTCCCCAACTTGCAAAAAAAAGAGGGGGGAGGAAGGAGATGAAATCCCTCCTTAATGCAAATTTCAGTCCACTTCTTGATCAGCAAAACACGTCCTACAAACATTCTTAATGCATTATTCTTCCCTCTCCTCTTTAGAATTATCTTCTGACGCAGGGAACTCCCATGTTATGTCCTAGAAACCCAAGAGATTTGTGCAGTCTCTTTCAGTACAAGAGACCTGGACAGATGATATACATTACTCCCAAGATGGTTTTGATAACATTACAAAATCTCTTCTAACCTGAATGTTTGGCAGCTCTATTAACATTCAGAGCAGAGAAATCTGGACAACAAGCAAGTATTTCCTGATACAGAAAGCCATCTCAGAGATCTAACCTTCATATTTAAATATGGCTTGTTACAACCAATTACAGTACTACAACATTTTTAGCACATTTATACTGATACACTTTAAGGAAGGCAGGATCTATTGATAGATCTATGAGATTTGCATTATAGCTTTCTGACTCCTAATAATTTAGCAACTGCAAAAAGCCTGATTCTCTTCCTTAAACGATGTGCTGCAGTCAAGGAAGCCGGGCAGTTGTATAAAACTAACTGTGCATTGCATACATTGTTACTGAAAAATAATTCCTAGATGAGGAACTGCTTCCAAGGCCATATTCCTGCAATTTCTATACAGTAGAACCCAGTATAGTGATTGCCCCATACAGCGATGAAATCGCATAGCGATGAGGTTTGGAGGAGGGAGACGTTCCACGTAACGATCGTTCCTATGATAAAACCCGTACGATTTTCCAATGGGAAAAACCGCTTAGCTCCAAACATTGTTGTACTGTTTTTTCCATAGGGAAAATCGTTGTACCAATTTTCCCATAGGGAAGATCGTACAATGATGAAAACCACATAGCGATCAGCTCCGTGGAATGGATTAAAATCACTATACAGGGTTCTACTGCATCTGGTTTCCCCAGATACTATTTTATACCTGTCTCTAGCTGATGGCAAATAAAGTGAATCCTGAAAACTTCACAATTTTGCTTCAAAAGATACACGGGATGGCACAGTTCTGTACATCTTTATTTTGTTTTCTATACAATGTTACTGAACTAGTTTCAACTTAACAAGCAGGAAAAGAAATGAATATGGTGTTTTGAAGTACAATTTCAGACATGAGCATTAAGATATTTCTCGAGAGTCCCATGGACTGCAAGGAGAGCAAATCAGTCAATCCTAAAAGAAACTAACCCTGACTGCTCCTTGGAAGGCCAAATGCTGAAACTGAAGCTCAAGCACTTTGGCCACCAAATGAGAAGAGAGGACTCACTGGAGAAGACCCTGATGCTGGGAAAGATCGAAGGCAAAAGGTGATGGGGGTGGCAGAGGATGAGGTGGCTGGATGGCATAGATCTGGGCGGGCTATGGAGGATGGAAGATGACAGAGGAGCCTGGCATGCAGTGGTCCATGGGGTCGCAAAGGGTCAGACTTGACTGTGCGACTGAACAACAACATGGTCTCTGAGAAAGGTAAGGGTCCCAGAGTTCATAAAAATAAAAATCATTTTTGAACATTCGCCCACAAAGCCCTCGTTGCTCCAGGAAGTGGAAGTAAAACGTGCCTGTATGGGTGTATTTTATTTTCGCTTCCAGGAGTGACGAGGGATTCATGGGTCAGATGAATTGGCATCAGGGCCGGATCCGTACCCCGGGCCGTAGTGACCAGCCCCCTGAACAACGTGACTGGTCCACAGCCCAAAAAGTTTGGGCACCTCTACTCTATACAATACACAGGGGTTACATGAAAAAGAGCTTGACATATTCTAGACCAGTGGAGCCCAAACTTTTTGTGCCATGGGCTTGAGCACACCCCAGAACAGCTGAGTGGGCCTGACCATGCCCCCAGAAGCGAGCACATTTCTGCATGCGTGGCCGCATCCACTTGCAGGTGCAGCACGGGCACATTTGCACATGCGCGGGCGTATCCGCATCTACTTCCAGGAGCAGCAAGGGTGGCATGGGCCTGATAAATTGTCACCATGGGCTGCATCTGGCCCACTGGCCGTAGTTTGAGCACCTCTGTTCTAGACAGTTTAAAGTCAATCAAGCTTAGTGATAGCAGTTTAAATCAAACTAGCAGCTCACTCCACCACAAACCCCCAACACCACAGATCTTTATCTGAATCTTATAAGGAATTCTAACTAACCTTCAAACAGTTACACTTTATGAAAACCTTTAAGAAAAGTTATTAAACAGCTAATTTGCATGGAAAAGGTGTCCCAGACTGCTCTCATCAGACACACCTGTCATGACAAAGCAACACTAATTCTTTTTTATTTAATTCAAATACAACAAAAAACCACAAAAAGAAAACATCACAATGATAAAAACACACAAAAATCTTAACAAAATTACATATTACTACATGTACTTACCACCAGCAGGACATATAAACCTTCTTGATTACATATTCTCAACACCATTATATATATTTTTATATATTCCTCTCCTCATTCCAGAAAGATAATAAATCTTGCTCTGGCTTTGCTCCTTTCCCTTTCATTATCTAAAAATTCTCCCTATATTTCTCTAAAAACAGATTTTTTAAACTAATCCCTTTTTTACCTTTAACTCACATGTGAATCTGTCATTAGCAATGCTAATTATGATTATACAATGACATTCTTCTGCTCCGGACGCCTTCAGAAATTAAACTAGTTTAATAACAGGGACATTCTAGCGAAGAAGTGCAAGGATAGTGCCAAACTAGTGTTTCTGCTGAGGCCATCAGTGAGCATGTCCTCTATGGGACTGCGGTGGCTCAGTGGTTAAGAAGCTCGCCTTGTTAGCTGGAAGGCAGGCAAGTTGGCAGTTGAAGACCGGAGTATTGCATGATGGAATGAGCACCCATCGTCTGTCCCAGCTCCTGCCAACCTAGCAGTTTGAAAGCAAGAAATTGCAAGTAGATAAATAGGGACCACTTCAGTGGGAAAAGATCATGGGGGCATGAAAGGAGCCTCATTTGGGTGTACCCTGAGCAGAGATCCTCCAGAAAAAAATCCTTTCAACCCAGAAAGCACCTTTGTGTGCTTCTGACACAATAAAAAAGCCATGTCCTGTACTGATTGCTTTGGAGGCCATGGGGTGGGGTGGGGGTATCTGAAGACTTATTCATCAATGTAGAATGAGCTTTCTTTAATGGTTGGGATAGAGTGGTTCGCTTGTCAATTCCCAGTTCAACATCAAATCCAATGTTGTGAGTCAGAGGTTATTGAGCACTCTTGAGGTCTGGATTTGTGGCTGAAACTAAGCCTGGGTCTTGCTCAATGAATCTTCAAGTTGAATGGAATACCAAAGATGTAACTTTTTGGGGGGGTTGCAGAGTAAACTTGTCTGAGGAGCTCTAGGCAGAAGCTCCATGGAAAGGGTAGCCTTGATAACTATTAGAATCTATAAAGCAGGAGTTCTCAACCTTTTAAAGCCAGGGGCCGGGTCACCCTCCCTCAGACAGCTTCAGGGGCCAGACAGCCATTTTGCCCTTCCTCCACCACATGCCACTTCTGGATGTGGGGGAGGTGGGGGGGCACATAAAATGGCACTGTGGGCTGCATCCGACCTGCAGGCCGCAAGTTGAGAATCCCTGCTATAAAGGGAGTCTTTCACAGACCTCATCTTCCTCTGGTGCACTGTGGTGACTCGATGAACATGGAGACGCCTAGCAAACACTACAATGTCTCCTTCTTCAAAATTCAAATAAAATAACATATACACCTATAGGGTAAATTCACTTTTGACTTGTTTTTGCTCTCCCACTCCCAGAATACTGCCTGGGAGATGGAAATCAAAGGTTCCCTCCATAAGAAACAACATGAGGAGGAATAAAATAACTACTGCATATGAATGCTGCTCTTCAGCCTCAATCCCAACTGAATCACTCTGAGATCACTGCATCTGTTGTTGTTTTTCTGTTGCTATGTTTCTTTCACATTTTTAGCTAATACATTACAAGACAAATATAGCTGCATTCTTCAGATATCTGTGGTTTGACTGTTTGCATGTATCCTGCCAAACCTAGAAAAACCACAAAAGGGATCTCCTGTGTTCATTTAAAGAGGGCCACGCTGATGGCCACTCGTTTACAACCCACCCTGTTCTACATCAGCTGTCAGATATGAACAGCCTTTCCTTCCATGGATTCATGAGAGCATGTGATGCAAGATATGCTTGGCAACTGCCCAAGTAATACTGTGACTAAAATACTTCAAGCAGATGAAATCTTAAGATACACTCTCAGATCAACTTTCCCCAAACTGGTGCTCTCCAAATGTTTCAGGCCACATTTCTCTTCAGGCTCCTACCAACTTTGTCAGGGATGAAGGAAGACATAATATAAACCAGGGGTTCCCAAAATTTTGCAACTTAGGCCGGTCACATGGTTGAGCGGACTGGTCACGTGGTTCCTCCCACCATAAAAAGCGTCCGTGGCTGTCATAAATGGTGTTTACAACAGTCGTGGGTACATTTATGGAAGCATCTGTGCATGCATGGGCACATTTTGCTTCCACTTCCAGAAGCATTTGAGCATGCGCGGGCTGGATGATTTGGCACTGCGGGCCCAGTCTGGCTCACAGGCCATAGTTTGGCCACCCCTGACATAAACATATCTAGCTGAAGAAGGGCACTAGTTCTGGGTCAGGACACACATGACTTCTGGATGAATAGCTTGAGCTGCCTGCTTCAGTGAGCAAAACTGGTTGCATATACTGCACAGTACAGTAAACCCCAACTTACATATGCCTTGAGTTACATAAAATTCGACTTACATAATGATTTTTGCACTAAAACCATGTACATCAATGTCCCGATTTACATAACACAATTTTCTATGGGTTTGTTTTGAGTTACGTAAAACATTTGTTTTTCCTATGGGGTTGCTTCGATTTACATAAATATCATTTTCCTATGAGTTTGCTTCGAGTTAAGTAAAAAATTCATTTTTCCTATGGGTTTGCTTCAAGTTATGCAAAAATTCATTTTTCCTATGGGTTTGCTTCGAGTTAAGTAAAAAAACCAATGTACATAAAAGCCTATGGAACAGTCTTTTTACGTATGTAGGGGTTTTATTGTATATTTCAAAAGCCACTGGATACAGCAAACAGCTGGCAAGCTGTCAGTATGATCGTAAATTATGCTCATTCATTCATTCCACTTACACACACACTGGCAGCAGGTGTGGGGTGCTGCTGGTGCGGTAGCCACTCTGCGCTGGCTTATATGATGGCCACCTGGACTTTCAGCTTTTAAATCCAACGTTGTGGCTGGGGAGGGTATTTGATATTTTAATAGTTTTAATGGTTTAAGTAAGGTTCTTGTGATTTTATTGTTGTATGATGTTCTTATATTTGTGAGCCGCCCAGGCGAGAGGGCAGCAATATAAACAGAATTAAACACACACACACACACACACACACACACACACACACACACACACACACACACACACACACACACACACACACAGGCCTTTTGGTGCAGGTACCTCTCACTTACACATATATAAAACATCACAGTAATAACAAATAAAACCAGGAAATAAAGCATAACTATTAACATGGAAGTAAATTATTTTAAAAGTCTATATCAAACACATTAAAGAAGATCCTAGCGATCTACATAATAAAGCATACATCCATGGCATCACAAATACAGAACCACCAATTAAACAAAATCTCCATCTAATCAGGAAAAGAAAAGAAAAAAACACAATTGGGAAACTAAAGCAGCAGATTGCCCAACTTCAGGGCAAATCATATTGACACCCAAAATATATTAATATCCGGGGAAAGCCTGCTAAAATAAGTCTTCAGAGATGTATGAAATGTTAGCAGTGATGAAGCTGAGGTGATCTCCACTGGCAAATCATTCCAGAGGGGCTATGGTGGAGAATGCTTTTTATCTGGTCCCTGCGTTCCTTGCATCTCTAGGCATGACCTTTCAGAGTTTAAGCATCTGGGTACTCCAGGTATATTTTCTGAGGAAGAGATGCTCCCTAAGATAGCATGTTCCCAAGCCATTCCAGACTTTATAAGTGAGCAACATCACCTTGAATCTGGCACAAAATGTAATGAGCAACCAATGCTGACTAGTCAAGGCTGGTGTTATATGGTCAAATCAGACAATACTAACCACTACTTGGCATTTTGTACCCACTGATATACCTGTACCAGCCTCAAGGGTAGTCCCACATAGATGGTACTGAAATAGTCTATTCTGGAGATTACCAATGTGTAGGTTAATGCTACCAAAGATCGCCCATCAAGGAGTGAGCGGAAATGGGCTATGTGCCATAAATGTGGGCTTGTAATGCAGTGGGTCCCAACCTAAGCACTCCAAATGTTCTTAAGACAACAGTCTGGAGAAATTTTGGCCAGTGAAGATGATAGTGAAGGCTTCTCAGAGCTTCAGTCCAAGGATGCAACCACTGCTATAATGGAATAGAAGGCTTTTCTGTAAATAACTGAATACATTTTGGATTAAATCTGTACCATTCCGTTGAGTACCTTTAACAGAAAGCTGTACTTCTGAAATACTGTTCAATCTACAACTCACTAAGCAGGACTTGTGGTTTCTGTAACTTAAAAAGGTTGGCAGTAAAACACACTTTGTTCAGAGTGGTAGTAATGGAGCCTTCTACTGTAAGTGCTTACCAACTCCACATCTCTTCTTTAACAGCTTTGAAAACTTGGGATATTGAATACAGCATCTTCATATGGCAAAGGTTCCCTGATAAACTACTGCACCACTAAAGCTAAAGCCTCAGTAATATTGCTTGTTTGCATAAATGTTCAGTTTCACAACTCAATAATTAATTACTGTGTGCTGCGAAGTCAATTCTGACTATGACACAACCCTTTCCCAGAGTTTTCTAGATATGAGGATACACAGAAGTGGGTTGCCATTCCTTTCTTCTCTGGGCATCCTGGAAAGGCTGGCTCTTCTCATGGGAGGAAAAGGGGGTGGTGGTGTTTGAATTCCCTACTTCTAAACCACTGAGATACCCAGCCAGCTTTCACAATACAAGCCACACTATTAAAAATCCTTACAGCAAGTCAGCAGTGCATAATAGGATCACCCACATATTTCAGACAGAGCTTGACAGCAGTTTGTTGAAGGCTACTCAGAGGCAAACTATATGTTACAGGCAGCACATCATTACAAGCTGGAATTATGTTCGTGTTCCAGAGCTATGATTTTAAAAGACTTTTTAATCTGAGCAAACAGTTTCAAGGGGGAGAAGGTAGAGGTCTACATAATAATAACTCTGTGCTGTCAAGTCTGACTTATGACAACACTTTCCAACATTTTTTTTAGTTGTTCAGTCACACAGTCGATTCCGACCCTTTGCGACCCTATGGACCATTGCCCTCCAGGCACCTGTCCTCCACCATCCTCCTCAACCCACGCAGCTCTGTGCCCATTGCGTCTACAATACCATCTAGCCATCTCATTTTTTGCCACCCCCTTCTTCTTTTGCCCTCCACATTTCCCAGCACCAAGGCTTTCTCAAGTGAATCCTCTCTTCTCATTTGATGTCCAAAGTACTTTAGCTTCATCTTTACTATTTGACCTTCTAAGGTCTACCCAGTAAATAAAAACAAAGATAAATTTCCCTTCCATTACTTTGTAGCCATAACTAGCCTTGCAGGGTAAGAATTCTGATTAAGTTTTAAACTCTTCAGAACTTTATACTCCATACAGAGCCAAAGAATAAAAAGATTTGGGGGGGGGGGAGAGAAACAGTGGCCAAAATCCTGTTGCTAAGCATAGTAAATTACACTATAATATGTCCATTGAATCAATGAGGATATGGTGAGTTAACTCCTCCACAAGTTCCATCAATTCAAATAGGACTAGTGTCGGGCATCACCCGGTCCGCCCTGGTCCGGGCGGACCGGTAAGAAACCTGGCTGACCATGCCCCCTCCCCTCCCCACCCACCTCTTCCCGGGAGAGAGGGCGACCCAACGGCTTTGGGCGGCGCTTTGTTCTTCTCCGGAGCAGCTGCAGGTGCCGCTCAGGTGGTGGTGGTGGTGGTGGTGGCGTGTGTGCGCCTGGCCCTGGGGGAAGAGGGGGGGAGTTGATGTCATGCACCACCCAGGAGAACTTGAGTGTGCGCCCGCCGCGCCCGCCCCCACTCTTTGCTGCCTCCTTCTAGCAGCAGCAGCAGCAGCTTTCGCAATGCCTGGACTTATTCCTGCAGGAAAGAGAACTTCCTGCAGGATGTCTGACTCTGGGCATTGCGAGAGTTGCCCTGCCTGGACACCTCTCGCAATGCCCAGACAAATATCCTGCAGGAAGTTCTCTTTCCTGCAGGAATAAGTCCAGGCATTGCGAAAGCTGCTGCTGCTGCTGCTAGAAGAAGGCAGCAAAGAGTGGTGGAGGGGCGCTGAGGCGGCAAGCGAGCTCTCCTGGGTGGTGTGTGACGTCAGCTCCCCCTCCTCTTCCTCCAGGGCCAGGCACGCACTCGCAGCCACCTCCACCACCAGCAGCCGCTCTGCAAGCAGCAGCACGGCTGGACTCGCTGCTCCTGGAGGACTAAAGGAGGAGGGAAACACCTCTCCCCCATGGGAGGAAGGAACACCCAGACGTGTCGCTTTCTGGGTAAGTGTGTCGTTTGGTTTCCTCCCCCCCCGGGGTGTGTGTGTGTCTTTTGGTTTCCTTCCCTCCCCTCCCCCCCCCCCCGTGAGAGTGTGTGTGTGTGTGTGTGTGTGTCTGTCTGTCTGTCTGTCTTTTGGTTTCCTTCCCTCCCCCCCGTGTGTGTGTCTTTTGGTTTCCTTCCCTCCCCCTCCCCCCGGTGTGTGTGTGTGTGTGTGTGACAAATCTTCAACTTCATCTATTACATGGCCCTCGAGTCAAAAAGTTTGCCCACCCCTGTCTTAGAGCAATGGATTTAATTATGAATTTATACAGGCTTACTTTTCCATTAGCATATTTAACAACTGCTGGAAGAAATAAAAGCCGAAATATGTATTGTACACAGTATTGAAGATAGAAGGTCATTGTATTGGTTTAAATTATAGACATATTATTTTAATAAATGTTCCATCTTTTAAAAATATATTGTTCCTCCCCCCACCGGTGTGTGTGTGTGTGTGTGTGTGTGTGTGTGTGTGTGTGTGTGTGTGTGTGTGTGTGTGTGTGTGTGTGTGTGTGTGTGTGTGTGTGTGTGTGTGTGTGTGTGTGTAGAGGGGAGTAGAGGCTAAAGGGATTTCCCAGGGTGGGGGTGGGGTGGCAGTGAGTTTTTAAGGTGCCACAACATTTTTGTGTTTTTGTTTTGTTTACCTCCTGATCTGCTTGCACAGAATTAAACTTTAGAATTGGTGCCATTTTATTCTGTGCAAGCATATCAGAGAGTAAACAAAAAAATGTTGTGGCACCTTAAAGACCGATTAGGCCACACCCACCAGTTAGGCCATGCCCCACGGTGTGGTAGTAAAGTTTTTTGGTGCCCATCACTGAATAGGACTCCTCTAATCACAACTTTCTATAGCATAGTAAATCACAGTTAGGGTAGGCCCATTTGAATCAATGAAATTTATGGAGATGATTCTCCAAATCCCCAGATTCAACTGGCCTACTTTAGTGTACTTTAATATGCTAGGCAACTGGACACCTGGAAAGCGAGAGGGAGCAAGACAGAGACAGAGACAGACAGACAGACACACACAGACACACAGACACACACACACATATCATAGCAAAGACTGGATTACAATCTCACTCTTAACATTCTAGTTTCTTCATATGCAAGGATGTGTCAAACACCCAAAAATCTCCCAGTACAGTACTTGCTTTCTCAAGTGATACGTCCTTGGAAGTTTTAGCACTGCATTTTCATAAATGTATACATTTGCCTATGCCAATTTATCAATGTGTCACCAGACGCCAAGATCATCCACACTCTTGTATTCACGATTGCTATATGCGGGTGTGAAAACTTAGCAGAAAAGAAAGCTGACAGGGAAAAAATTGATTCATTTGAAATTTGGTGCTGGATGAGGCACTCTGCAGATACTCTGAACTGCAAGAAACAAATGGATCCTGGAGAATATCAAACCTCAACTGTGTCTGGTGGTACAAATGATGAAATTGAGGCTGATCTCCTTTGGGCAGGAAAAGAGGAAGACTAAATATGGGATGGATTGACTCTCTAAAGGAAGCCAAAGCTTTGAGTTTATAAGAGCTGAGCATGGCTGTTGAGACCCAAAACATATTGGAGTTTGCTCATTCATAAGATTGCCATAAGTCGGGAGCAACCTGACAGCATGTAACAAGAAAGTTATCAACTAACACGAAAAAGTGACAAAAATATCTATCTTAACCTATAAATCCAAGGGTTAACGGTTGGAACTGGCTATAGGTTGCTATGCCTCGCCCTACTTGCCTGTACTCACCCTTCGTGCACACAGCCGATCTGGGTACGCAGGTCAACGAAGGATTGAGAAAACCGGCAGTGGGGCAACAGCCCCACAAACGCAAAGAAAGGGAAACAACTTCACTTCCCAACATTCCTTGCGCCGTGCCGCGCCAGAGCCAATCAGGCTGAGAGGCTCTCGCACGGCGCAGCGTTCGGAAACGCACCGCAGCCAATCGAAAGAAAACCATTTTAAAAAAACGCAGCACAAACACAAAGCACCAACCCATAACTACAAGCCCCAGTGTCCTGCGCGCCATGAGCGCGCAGAACGCTGAGGAAAACGGCGCCCGAAAAATTAAAAAGAAAAACAACTCACCGCCTCACAGCCAAGCAAACACCAGCCGGCTTTCTTTCCCTCACCCACGGCGCCTGAAGGTCCCGACTGGAGTTTCCCCTTTAATATCAGTGGGTGGGGATTGCGATCCCCCTCTCCGCTGGCTACCCTAGGGTTGGGAGGTTTGTGGGGACAAAAGGGGTATATTGCCCCAACCCTTCTGGACCCAGAGGACCAGGCAGAGTGGATCGATTCCCCCCCTCCTTAAAACAACTCCGTCTTTTCTTCTCTTTAAAAACAGAGTTGTTTTAAGGAGGGGGGGAGGGAATCGATCCACTCTGCCTGGTCTCCTGAGTCCAGAAGTGTTGGGGCAATATACCCCTTTTGTCCCCACAAACCTCCCAACCCTAGGGTAGCCAGCGGAGAGGGGGGTCACAACCCCCACCCACTGATATTAAAGGGGAAACCCGATCTACTTTCACGACTTCACACAATCAAAGCACCATAACACACTAAAGCCCCCCCTCCCCACCACCTAGCCCACCCTTCCTAACCCCCATTTTTAAAGAGAAGAAAAGACGGAGTTGTTTTAAGGAGGGGGGGAATCGATCCAATCTGCCTGGTCTCCTGGGTCCAGAGGTGTTGGGGCAATATACCCCTTTTCTCCCCACAAACCTCCCAACCCTAGGTAGCCAGCGGAGAGGGGGATTGCAACCCCCCACCCACTGATGTTAAAGGGGAAACTCCAGTCGGGACCTTCAGGTGCTGTTGGTGAGGGAAAGAAAGCCAGCTGGTGTTTGCTTGGCTGTGAGGCGGTGAGTTGTTTTTTGTTGGGGGTTAGGAAGGGTGGGCTATGTGGTGGGGAGGGGGCATGGTCATTGGGGGTTAGGAAGGGTGGGGTAAGTGGTAGGGAGGGGGGGTTTATTGTGTTATGGTGCTTTGTTTGTGTGGAGTCGTGAAAGTAGATCGGAGTTTCCCCTTTAACATCAGTGGGTGGGGGGTTGCAATCCCCCTCTCCGCTGGCTACCCTAGGGTTGGGAGGTTTGTGGGGAGAAAAGGGGTATATTGCCCCAACACTTCTGGACCCAGGAGACCAGGCAGAGTGGATCGATTCCCCCCCCCCTCCTTAAAACAACTCCGTCTTTTCTTCTCTTTAGTTGTTTTAAGGGGGGGGAATCGATCCACTCTGCCTGGTCTCCTGGGTCCAGAAGTGTTGGGGCAATATACCCCTTTTGTCCCCACAAACCTCCCAACCCCAGGGGAGCCAGCGGAGAGGGGGGTCGCAACCCCCCACCCACTGATATTAAAGGGGAAACCCCGATCTACTTTCATGACTCCACACAAACAAAGCACCATAACACAATAAAGCCCCCCTCAATTCAATTCAATTCAATTCAAATTTTAATTTGTACCCCGCCCTACTCAGCTTGTAGGCCAACTCAGGGCGGCTTCCAACATAATTAAGAATACAACAAAACAAAATATAATAAACATACAAAATGTCAATAAAAATAAATATACATTCGGAACAAAAATGCAATGAACACAATTCCTATAAAAACAGCATATAAACTGAGTATCAGCAAACCCTGAAACACAGTAACAAAAATAAAGCAATCAGGCAAAGATGCATCATAAATACAATAATCAGAGCATGGATACATAAGTCATGCATCGAACAACAATACAATAATAATACAATACATTAATGAAATCAGAAAAGAAAACATCAGTCTCAAAAAAAATTAAGTTATAACATAGCAAAATTAATTACACAATCCTTCGGCCACCAATATCCCCAAAACAGAACCCCATGTCTTGCACGTCCCTGACGGAGCCAAATAAGAGGACGACCTGGCCTTTAAGGCCAGGAAATGGACCGGCAACTCTGGTGGTACAACTTTGGTGGAAAAGTCCAGCCGCGGCAATACTGGTCAGCTGCGTTCCCACCACCCCCGCCGGACACCCACCACCCTCCCTACCACCTAGCCCACCCTTCCTAACCCCCAATGACCACGCCCCCCTCCCCACCACCTAGCCCACCCTTCCTAACCCCCAATGACCATGCCCCCTCCCCACCACCTAACCCACTCTTCCTAACCCCCAATGACCACGCCCCCCTCCCCACCACCTAGCCCACCCTTCCTAACCCCCAATGACCATGCCCCCCTCCCCACCACCTAACCCACCCTTCCTAACCCCCAACGACCATGCCCCTCTCCCCACCACCTAGCCCACCCTTCCTAACCCCCAATGACCACGTCCCTTCCCCACCACCAAATAAATAAATAATTTTTTTAAAATTACTAAAAACAGTCAAACACATCCAAAAATACACAAAAACAAAAACACCAAAAACAATACGAAGTAAACAAAGACACAATCAAAAACAAAACAAACAGACAAAAATACAAATTCCAACCCCCCCGCCCCGCCCACACGCATACACACAAAAGAAAGAAAACAAGCAAACTTACCAAAAGATGTGCTACCTCCACCAGGACTGGAAAAGAAATGAATAAAGAAAGAGACTACTTACCAGAAGAAGCTCCACCCAGAGGCCAGGAGAGAAAAAAAAGTCAAAATACAATAACCCCTACCAGCACCACCTGCTGGCCACAATAGTAAAAACAATTCAAAAACACACAACAGCTCCAAATAAAAGGCCACAAGAGTAAAAACAAATCAAAAACATAACACAAATTCACAATTTTACACAAAAGGTCACACCAATAAAAACAAGTAAAAAAAATTACACTAAAACACACTTTAACACAAATCACAAACCTATGTCAATAAAATACAATAGAAACTTTTAAAAATCCTGTGCTGAGTTATAACTCAAATTTAAACTCAAAACATCTAAACACATTTTAAAAACATTGAATGTAAAAAACATTTACTTTTACATTATTAAAATTATTACCTACGGTACAACTAATTAAAAAAATTCAAAAAACTAAAACATTATTCGCTTACATAAAACAATTTGAAAAAATTATATCATACTTTCTTCTTTTATTAATCCTCAAAAAAAACCAAAAAGCAGATCACAGTTAATAACAGCCAAGCCAAAAAAAATTTACATAAATAAACATTTAAAAAATTAAAATTACAGACTAAGCAATTTTTTAAAAACATTAACACAATTTAACCTTCCAACACAATGTAAAACTATTGCAAAAATAAAATTGGTTCATTTTTTATTAAAACACATGGGGGGGAAAAGCCCGGCTATGCCGGGCAACCCTTGCTAGTACTGTATAAAGAAAACCAAGATTCTAACAACTGGTTATTACATTGGTTAAAAAAAATCTGATGTTGGAGGACTAGGATTCTTAATGGGGGGCAAAGGTTGAGAAATGGGCTATCAACACTTCCTATTATTGGACTCCCAAGACATTCTTCATACTTATGAAACCATTATGGTGATCTTTTTTTATCATTTTTAAGTACAGATAAATAGATTTTTTTCTTCAGTAGTTCAGCAGAGTCTCAATGGAAAGAATGCATCTTCATTAAATGTTAAATAGATCTCATACCCATAGACCTTGGAAAATTGAAAGGTACAGTCTTAATTTGATTTATTCTAAATAATTATTTCAACTACTCACATTAAAAATAGCATGGCTGATATTTTCAACCTACTTTGCTATTTATAATCTCTTTTTTTTTCAAAGCGCAAAAAACTGTTTAGCATTAAAAGTCAATAGATGAGGCTATCTACATTTTTGCCTTTAACAAACTATATGGGAAGTGTTATATGAGAAAATGTTATCCTATCTTGTGAGGGAAATATGCACATATACATTACTGCTCCTGAGGAATTCATTGTGAGAAAAAGAAAATGAAGTTCCAGTTAAAGAGCTGTCAAGTTGGAACAGGCTGCATGTAGCAACCCTTAAAAGGTTTCTCAAATTAAGTGAGCTACTTAAGGAGTGGATATGTTTCATTCCTGTATGTTTTCATGGTCAAGTGGAAATTTAGACCCAAATTTCCAGTCTTAGTTCAGCAATCTATCCACTACACCACACAGACTATCCCAAAGAATCC
Source organism: Bradypodion pumilum (assembly GCA_035047305.1). Taxonomy (NCBI): domain Eukaryota; kingdom Metazoa; phylum Chordata; class Lepidosauria; order Squamata; family Chamaeleonidae; genus Bradypodion; species Bradypodion pumilum. The sequence goes on along the minus strand of JAWDJD010000003.1, from coordinate 257,277,479 downwards.
ATTATCAAGGTTTCACACTCAGTTCTACTTCAATCTCCCATAAATCAACGTTTCATTTTAAATCCAGCAAATCATCAGTTGACATTTACATAACCCCATCAAAGTCCTAGTAAGAAATGGATTCTTTAAGTGAGCTTGGAAGCATACTTGGTACACTATTTACAACAGTTTACAACAGTCATCCATCCGATAGAAAACATTTATATGAGCTGCTCAATGAAAGAATCCCTACCTCTCAAACATTTTTGGTGTCATCAACAGCTAAAGTTCTTTCTTTAAATTTATGGCACTGTGATTTCTCAAACCAAAACTATTGTCACAAACCTTGCATCTACTGCTTCAGGTTCTAGGATCTGGAATATGGAGATTCACGTTCAGAAAATTCAGATCTGAAAATTAAGTGGAACTATTTATATAAATTAAATGTTCATGCTGGAAAAGCCAAGAGAAATTATTATTGCCAATATACACTGAACCCTGGTGGCACAGTGGTTAAACTGCTATATTACAGCCAAAACATGTGGGTGTCACTGTACTTGCTTCTACACAACCCAAGCTGGTTCTAATGTCAATTTCTATTAAGTAGTTAAAATGGATATTTTCCAAATTATCCACACTGGTTCTAAAAAAAAGATGCCCTTAAATTTTTATTTCATCAGTTTGCTGGGGCAGTGCATTTTATTATTCTTAATCTGCCCAAAACACTGAGTCACTCTCAGAGGAAGTTTTCTTGTATAGCTTAAATGGATGTGTATATGACATGAATTTTAGTTTCTTCCATTTCCCCCAATTAAATGGAACTACTGTATTTGGCGACATGTCAAATACAGGTGCTTGCTCATTGCACATGTAAATACTAGTAGTGCAAACAAGATAAAATGGTAATTACAATACTTTAAATTTCTGAAATGTGTGAAGAACTATTTTTTGTTTACAAAAAAAATCCCACAATCTTTAATATGGAAAGATCCCATTCTTTTCTTTAACCTTTTTTCCCGTTTCTTAAAATTTTATTACAAACATAAAAGAAAACAAATAAACATTTATAACCTTATATTGAAAGACAATACAAGGGGGAAATAATAATCAAACATACATTAAATATATTCACCCTCACCCCGCCCTTCACCTCCCACAACCCATCCATTACATTACAATACAATAAAAAAGAACATATGAACAGATATACATTGAATATATTCACCCTCACCCACCTTTCACCTCCCATAACCCACAATAACATGTAACATATGAAAACATATACAGACTTCTCCAATAACCCCCACCCAACCCTTCACCTTCTTGTCTTCTTCACTCCCCTTATCCTTCCATTGAAGGACCGCCTCCGAAGTGCCGAAGGGAAGGGAAGGGAGACCGGAATTAGAGCGGGTTCTTGCTGATATTTGAGACATTAAGTAAATTTTACTGTTCATAGCAAAGCAGCTGTTTCTCTTTCCCTCCTGCTAATGGTTGTCATTACTCATTTCATTACCTTTCCCTCAAATCATTTCTATTCAAATTTTTGATCCCAAAATTATCCCCCCTTTAATATGGAAAATTCTCATTCTAAAGTTGATTCTTCTTCTTTCATGTCCCGATCAAACCTTGGACTGCCAAAATGAAGCCACTTTCTTGACTCTGTCGTTGCCCAAACTTAAGTCTTCTAAAGTTGCTGTAAAGCACCCTCAGGGTCCTTTTGTTAGTAGCAACTGAGAACAATTGATTTATAATTTATCTGACAGTCTTTTTTTGTCTCACCATTTAACTTTAATCAACTGGAAAATCATTGCACTAGACAGTTGTACATCAGTGACAAATGCATCATAATGTGACACAGACCAATTACTGTCATATAATTATGTTGCCATCTCTATTGCAAACAGCACAATGATAGACTGAACTGTCCAAACATTATCATCTGCTGTTGGACATAGAATGAACACGTCATTGGAGTTCAGCTTCTAAAGATTCATGCTTTTAAGCCCTATACCCCAAGAGTGACCTACATGCCCAAGCAAGATGCCTCAGAAAATTTCAATCATCCCATCAAGATACTTTTAGAACACCTTTTCTTCTATTCTACAATTTTTGTTTTATACTTCTTCTTGTGCCATATCCTATTCCGAATATTGGCAATCATCATGGTAATCAGCCATTAAGATTGTCCTGAGAATATAATGCAGTGGCCTTTCATCTGAGTCAGCTTTGGCCGAGTGGGCGGTATATAAATTTGACAATTAAATTAAATTAATTCCACATTACAACGTGACACCCATCCGGTTCCGTGAGTCACTTTCTGGTCATGAGCCCTTTTGGCACGCAAAGTCCTCCTCAGCCCCAGGCCAGTATTGATGAAGCTGCTGCCCTCCATCAAGATGGATTCAAGTGGGATTTAATCCACTTGGGGACCATCACAGCAATTCAAGGTGCTGGTTTTGACCTTTAAAGCCCTATACAATAGTGGGCCAGGATACCTGAGAGACCGCATCACCCTAAGAGTGTCTGACCGTCCAACCAGAGCGGACCAGAGGGGCTCTCTAGTTGTACCATCAGCTAGAGGGGCACATCTCTCTAGCACACAAAGGAGGGCCTTCTCCGTGTCCGCACCAGCCCTCTGGAACCTCCTGCCAACAGAGCTAAGATTACAGACAGAACTGCTGTCCTTTAGAAAAGGCTTGAAAACCTGGCTGGCAGGGCAGGTGTGGGGTCCTAATGGTAATACAGCCCCCGCCTGTTGGCTCACACCTAGACAGTTATCAGGAGCCCTTTCTCTTTCTCTTTTTTATGTACAGGGTGTGGTGGATGGGATAACTGAGGGGTTATGTGTTTTTATATTGTTTTTAGAGCTGATGTAAGCCACCCTGAGTCAAGTTCGGCTGAGTGGGCGGTGTAGAAATTTGAAAATTAAATTAAATTAAATCAAATCACCCTCCCCTGTGGACTTCACCACTCAAGTCCTCTGGGTGGTCAGGTTAGTTAACCCCCGGTGAACTATTGGTGTTGAATTATTGGCAATATGATCTATTCAAATCCCATCTCATGCCTCAACGTGATGCAACGTGAAGGCCACCTGACAGCTATGGTGGCAGGGGTGTATTCCACTGGCAGGTTCAACCATGCCACAAAGGTGTTGGCTAGCAGTCCAGAACAGTTCTCCATTCTAGGACTGCAGGTCAGCTAAGTGGGGCTGGGTACTCAGGCAATGCACTTGGCCAATGCATTGCTCTAACATGGTCAACATCGACATGAGCCTAGCCAGCTGTGACATCGTACTTAAAATGGCTAAAGGAGCATCAAAAACATGGACCTCAGTCACCCAAGCGCCATTGGAACCTTCTACAGAAGCGGTAGGACCTCCCAATGGTGAGAGCCTGCTAAAATCTCATGGGAGATGATGCTTCAATCCACCACGTCAAACTAGACGTGTGAAGTATGGATGAACCAAATAACCAAGTAAGTAAATATGGTCTACTCTAGTACCATAGCAAGATAATCTGGCCAGAGTGGTTATATATGGTTTGTTTTATACACTGAACTTAATCTACATCCTCCAAAGAGTGGCTCAACCCAGCATGTCCACAAGAACAAATTACAAAGATTGCTGCTGAATTTATGTGTCACAAAGAAACTTTGCAAAACAATTGCTTTTAAATGTGTACTCTGCATGTCAAATGCTGCTATTAAAAGCAGTAAAGACACTTAATTTCTTTGGCAACACAACAGTATACAAATAGACACACACATAGCCGCAGATTCATTGCGTTTGCTTCACATTTTCCCAACACTTCTTTACCCTTTACCCTTTAAATGTAATTTTAGATTTAGATTAAAAGCAAGAGAAAAGTGCTTTGGAAGCTTGCCTAGCTCTGAAACAGCAAAAGCCAAAGCTGGCTTATTGGAGGATCCCATAAACTTGCATTAAGACTTGGGGACATTTGTTCTTATTTTTTGATTATGATGATGATGGTACTGAACGAAAGTTAAGGGAAAAGAAACAGCAGTAAACCAAGTCCCTGAATTGTTGTTGTTGTCTTACTCTTTTGTCATTTTGGCACATGAAATCCCTAAACTACATTCAAATGCAGCCCCACCAGAAGAAAGTGACCCTTTTCTCAGAGATATCAGAGAAAAAAGAAAACAAAACAAAAGATTAAAAAACACTTTGTGGCACCTTAAAGACTAACTGCTGTATTTTAATGTTAGCTTTCACAGATTAAGTCCACTTTGTGTTTTAGGGGAAAGGGAAAGTAGATCACCTTTTCAAATTCTAGGTCTGTTTATACCTGTCAACTTTTGGATTTGAAAATAATGGAAATTTTGGCCACACCCCTCTGTGGGTGTGGCCAAATCCATGGGCGTGGCCAAATATAGCCATGTGACTTGCTGGGCTCTAGTCATGCCTGCCACATGGCCATGAAAATGTCTGCAAACACAGACAGCACTGGCTCTTTGGCTGTAAATGGAGATGAGCACTGCACCCTAAAGTTGGATACGACTGGCAGATTTTACTTTCTTAGGATCAAAGATCTGATGCTTGGGAAACAAGCTATGAGAAACCTGGGGAACATAGTGAAAAGTAGAAACATCACCTTGCAAACAAAAAATTGCATAGTCAAAGCAATTGTATTCCCGGTGGTAATGTATGAGTGTGAGAGCTGGACCATTAGGAAAGCTGAGCGCAGAAAAATAGATGCCTTTGAAATGTAGTGTTAGAAATAGACCGATCCTGGTCATTAAAGGTCAAATAGCAAAAATGACGCTAAAGTATTTTGGACATCAAATGAGAAGAGAGGATTCACTTGAGAAAGCCTTGATGCTGGGAAAGGTGGAGGACAAAAGAAGGGGGTGGCCAAAAATAAGATGGCTAGATGGAATTGTAGATGGGCCAAAGAACCCTTTCCCCCCTCTTCTTGGGGGACTTTTGTTTTGTTTTCTTTCTTGTTTACTCAGTGGCTTAAGTGACTAAGATGCTGACTGGGAGGCAGAAGGTCAGCAGTTCGATTCCCGAGTACTGCAGGACGGAATGAGCTCCGTCTTTGTCCCAGCTCCTGCCATCCCAGCAGTTTGAAAGCAAGAAATTGCAAGTAGATAAATAGGGACCACTTTGGTGGGAAGTTACATAAGAACATAAGAACAGCCTTGCTGGAACAGGCCACAGCCCATCTAGTCCAGCATTCTGTCTCACACAGTGGCTCACCATTTCCTTCAGGGTATTCCCAAGGAAATGCCTTCACCTGCTTAGGATTCCCTGGAAATGGCATTGAGATATCCTGCCTATCTCTCCAACCCCGAGGTTGTCCTTAAGTATCTATAATTATAGCCATTGATACCCTTGTCCTCCATGAACTTGTCTAATCCTTTCTTAAAGCTGTCAAGACTGACAGCTGTCACCACTTCTTCTGGCAGGAGTTCCATAGACCAGTAATCCTCTGGGTGAAAAAGTACTTTCTCTTATTTGTTTGAGAACTAGTACCCAAAAGTTTCATCGAGTGTCCCCTAGTTCTAGTGTTGTGCGATAGGGAAAATAGTTTTTCCTTATCTACTTTGTCCACACCGTGCATGATTTTATAAACTTCAATCAGGTCACCTCTTAGACGTCGTCGTTCAAGAGTGAAGAGGCCCAACCGTTGCAGCCTCAGATGGTAAGGAAGGTGTTCCAGTCCCCTAATCATTCTGGTTGCCCTCCTCTGCACTTTCTCCAACTCCATAAATTTTTATTTATTTTTATTTATTTATTTATTTTTCACGCTTATATACCGCCCACTCAGGTACAACCCAACTCAGGGCGGTTTACACAGCGGACAGTAAATACATAAAAGACACACGATAAAACAAAGTTAAAAGTTTAAAAAAAAACCACCCCTAAAAGGTGCGCAAGAACCGAAGGGACCTTGGGGGAAGGCACACTTCTCTATACCAACCACCCAACGGTACCCCCATCCCCACCCGCACCCCAAGCTTGGCCCGCCAGCCAGGTCTTTAGTTCCTTCCTAAAGGGCAACAACTCCGTCTGGAGACGCAGTTCCACAGGCAGGAGGTTCCAAAGGGCTGGTGCGGACACAGAGAAGGCCCTCCTCCTCCTTGTGCCAGAGAGGCGAGCCCCCCTGGCTGATGGCACAATTAGAGAGCCCCTCCGGTCCGCTCTGGTTGGACGGACAGACGTCCTTAGGGCGATGCGGTCTCTAAGATACCCTGGCCCACTACCATGTAGGGCTTTAAAGGTCAAAACCAGCACCTTGAATTGCACCCGGAGACAAACTGGTAACCAGTGCAGCCACCAAAGCAGTGGTGAGGCATGGGCATAACGTCATAATATCCTTCTGGAGGTATGGCGACCAGAACTGTACACAGTATTCCAGATGGGGCCTCACCATAGATTTATATTCCAGATGGGGCCTCACCATAGATTTATAACAGCGTTCCGTGCACTTTGGTGTCTAGTCATGCCTGCCACATGACCACAGAAATGTCTGCAGACGCAGACAACGCTGGTTCTTCGGCTTTGAAACAGATGAGCACTGAACCCTAGAGTCAGATACGATTGGCTTTTGAGCAAGGGCGACCCTTTACCTTTACCTAACTCAGATCCCCTTACACAACCGTGCAAGCACACACACCCCCACCCCTCCCAAGTTAACTCTAAAACAGAAATGGAACACACACACCCTCTCTCTCTCATATAGTATTGTAGATGCAATGGGCACAAAGCTGTGACAGCTAACCTTGGCACTTCAGAAACGACTGTCTTTCGAGCAAGGGAAACCTTTACCTTTAGCATATAGAGTGAGCAAGCACTTCCCCCCATCCCAAGTTAATTCTAGAACAGAAACGGAAGGCAGGGGGCAGAAACAGCTCAATAAAGCATGAGAGTGAGAGAGAAGTCTCTGCCCCCAGACCAAGAGCTGATTTGCCCCTGCATATATGAAATATTGCTCACCTCTAGAGTAGACACCCGTCCCTAGCCCCAGCATGAAACGAAGTGCCATCTTGGCCGTGTGGCTGGCAGGAAAATGAAAGAGAAACTAACTACAGAAAACTCCCCCCCCCCTTCTCTCTCTCCCCTTCCACATGGGAAAAGCCACACAGCAACCTCTGGTGGCCGGAAAAAAATACTGCAGCTTATTTCTTTTTTTAAAATAAGGGGAAATACGGGGAAATCAATTAAACGGGAGGGGGTGGGAAGAGGGGCAAAAATAAGGGGTTTTCCCAGGTAAAACAGGATGGTTGACAGGTATGGGTCTGTTCAGTCTAGCTTTAAAAATTTAAGCAACTGTAAGTAAAAAATTATGCAACAGACTAGAATACAAATGCTGTTTCTCTATCTTCTAACCTGATTAGAAGAGCATATACTTGATAGCATTCACTTTCTCTCCCACTGAAGGAAAATGATGATGTATTTGGTACTTGCTTCCCTCATCCTCTTGGATGATTCCTCTCAACAGGGACAAGAGTCTGATATCCATTGATTCTTTTGCATTGAAAAACAGACACAAACAGGTTCCAAAGTCCTATAAAGCCTTTCTCCCCTTTTCTTCCTGAGACATAATAAAAGTCTATAATTTAGTCAAGACACTGGATCACACTACTTAGTTAAAGCTAGAATTATAAAACAATCAATAGCTTTAAGAATAAAAATTAAATATATTACAAACAATTAAACATACATCAAGATTGAAACAAAAATTATATATAAATTTAAAAAATATTAAAATAAAATAAAATACACGACCCATATCATGATGGGGAATGGTTGACAGCTTTTCAAACACAATTGGTCTTTATTTTAGGTCAAATCAGATGATTTAAATGACTGGTCAATACCACTACTACTACTACTACTACTACTACTACTACTACTACTACTACTACTACTACTACTACTACTACTACTGTAGTGGTGGTAGTGGTACCACCTTCTCATGTGTAGTAGCACCTATCTCTGCCACTAGAGCATATCAGGCAAAGAGGTTCCTCATTGTTTCTTCAGCAATAAAGTTTTACAGAGCTAGGGTGCTTTCTCATCCAGGTTTGTAATACAAGCACATACAACTGGATCATTGTGGACATTGGTTCATTCATCAAGACTTAGGTTAATAATTTTACCCTCTAGAGCTGTTGTACATTGCTCCATTTTCTCTGCAGTACTTAAACCAGCACTTTCCCTGCTGAGTGGACTGTCCCATGGTCTCAGGATATTAAACCACATTAGCAATGTGTGGGTCTTCACTTAGACAGAAAGAAAAGTTTGTCACATAACTGATGAAAAAATTGCCCTGCTAACTCGTCTTCTTTTTTTTTTAAATTATTAAAATTTTCAAGTCATCTAATCTGCTGCTGTTATAACAAACTTATTGATGGTGGTTCTTGAATGGTCAGATTTTTTTCTTTTTTTTAGGTGAATACTGTGGATATGTGATGTATACAATGTGACTGATACCCTAATCCTGCACAGATAAATCTTAAACTGTAAAACAGGAGGATCATGATCCTCAAGGTGGATAGTTTCCAAAAGCCTTTATGTTGATGATGGATTTCCCCTAAATCAAAAAAGTCAATGGTTTCTGTTATTTTATTCTTTATACCATTTCTGATTATCTAGTATCACTCGTTGTATTCACTGCCACTCAATACTGCTCAAAAAAGGAATATTTGCTTCTTTCAATTTGTTTCATTTTGCACACATGCCTGCCTGACCCCATAGAGAGAGGAACTTTATGGTCTGCTGACGTTATAGGTTTCTTCTCCAGGGAAAGAATATGATAAACCTCAGGTTATACACAAAAGATCCAAAGATGTACTGTATAGAGAATTCTGCTCAAATGTTTCACTTTCATTTTTATTACTTTGCTCCTAACTCCTCACACTTAGCTTCCTGTGCATAACCATTCCACTCCCAACACTCTTCTTCTATTCCTTGAACTTTTTTAAAAAAATAAACATTTAATATATAAGGGGTTGATTTTGTGTACAAAGATTTGCAAAGGAACAATGGGATGTTGTCAATGGATTAATGGAATTCATTTACCAAACAATTTAAGCACTGAATGACTATACAGCCTCATGTTATATAATTTAAAAAACTAATCTTTATTTCATGATGAATAACCTTAGGACTATAATGTATCTTAAATAGAAAATTATCTTTAGATAGATTTTTCCTCAAAAAGCATTTTTTAAAAATCCAATGTAAATTAAAAACTCTAATTTAAAATTAATTCACCCTGCAGAAGTTAGAGTGGGGAAAGGAAGGATAAGGCTTTTGGAATCCTAACATTTTCTTTCCTGGGTGAAATTTTTGGGCATAAAGATGAAATACAAAACAAATAGATATTACTTCCATGCAAATTCTGCAGACTGTAGCAAAGGTAAATCTAAACGTAGCATGATTAAAGTAGAGGAGGAAGGGGCACTCATGCTACATGTTTCCCACACCAAATATAAACCATTCTTCCCCATTTCATGGAGGTAACTCTGCTCAGTCAATTGTTGCTTTTCTGAGACAGAAACAAACATGCCATCTGAATTCTTGGTATCTGAGATTTAGTCTACAAAGGAAACAGATTATTTCATCCATTCATTCCTCCCTCTATCAGGTTCCAGTCAGCAGACAGACTGCAGCATTTTGATCCAGCTGAAGCTATCAAACTGTCTTCAAAGGCAACCCCATTTAGAGTACAGTGACGCCTCATACAATGTCCAAACTTGGTTCCACAACTTTAGACTTTATATGGATTTGGACTTTGTATGAGGCATGCAAAATCCTAGCCGCGATGCCTCATACAATGTCCAAATCCTTGCCACGATGCCTCGTACAACGTCGTTTCCACAGAGATACATTGTACTGTAACAGCACAGACTTCAGGGCAAAGTCAAGGAAACAGACAGAAAACTGACAGAACTTTAAGAAATCATTGTCTAAAGGCTAAATACATTACAAAAACATGTCAAACAACCCTGATTGTCCAAAAACCTGAAGAATGCTGCAAAAATCCCAGGAATGCTTCTAAAAATTCTGACGAAAAAATTCAAAAAAATCCAAAATCACGCTCAAAACCACTCCTAAACTCTCTTCGCCTCGTGCAAAACCCACAAGAGCAATGCACGCATGTGGCCTGCCTTTTATACTGCCCAGGCACAATGCAACTTGGGAAAAACCCCAATGCCTCATACAAAGTCGCAGCGACTTTGTATGAGGCAACTTTTTTCAAGGAATTAGGTGATGTTGTATGAATTCGATGTTGTATGAAGCTGACTTTGTATGAGGTATTACTGTATATTACAGTAATCCAAACAGGATACTTAGTCATGAGTCACAGTAGCCAAGTTAGAGACTTCCAAGAATAGATACAGCCAGTGCACCAGCTTTAACTGATCAAATGTACTCCTATCTACTTCTGAAAGCTAGACATCTGCCAACAGCTGTACTTCCTGGCTGGTTAATGCATCTCTATTGTCAAACCCCTTGTATTGAAGCTGACAGCCCTGACTTCACTCACATCTTTAATGTTTTCTTACATCTTCCCAGTGGTGGGATGCAGAGGCCACATGCCAAGGAAGTTATCCATGTTCCAAAATTTCTGGACCTAACTGTATATTCCAAAATTCTACAGATCATTACACTTTATGTTCTCTTCTTCAGATAGTAAATAAAACTAATTTGGCTAATGAAATCAGAAAGTCAGAACAATCTCTTCCAAATATTCCTACCGCAGACACATACTCACTGCTAATCTTCAAACACACGCTCTATTCCTCAAGCAAAGACATTAAATAAAAACTAGGGAAGACAATTGTAATAAGATAGAAACATAATATGGTATCTAAAATTATCTACAATCAGTTACACCTCTTTGAGACAGCAATTACAGAGCCTGGGGCGCTTCCACACTTTCTTCTTAACCATTTCATCCCAAGCCCAGGAAAATTCTCCCTTGCTTGCAGGAAAAGACTTTGGGCCATTATTACTCTGCTGAGATAATTTCTAATTCCTGTCAAATTCATTCTCCACCTCTGCAGCTGGTAGGGAGAGAAAAGGGGATTCCTACCACTAGAAAAGTTTAATACTGTATTGATTTACTATATTCCACAAGAAATCAAATGAAACAGCTGACTACACACAAGGTTCTCCACACACTTTATCACAAGCAGACAGCTGTTGCTGAGAAAGAAGAGGGACAGCAAGTTCAAGCAAGAAAGCAAATTTCAAGATGCTATCAAATAAGGAAATCCTAACTGAATAAGAAACTGTCGACATAAATGAATGGTTCTTGATAACTGAAAAGCTTATAAAGCAAAATATTGAAATACTGAATCCTCAGTCATCATAGATGAGAGAGAGAGAGATTTCATGCATCTAAAGAAGATGCTTTAGATCTAGGACAAGAAACTGGCTACTCAGTTTGGAGATCAATTTTCTGCCTTGGAACCTTCTAGGATGAACACAAAATGCAAAACACACTCAGAGTGACACACACACAAAACCAAAGTCACTATAAAACTGCTTTTAATTTTTAAAAAGGAGCATTTAGGTGTGTTAGACCAGGGGTCCCCAAACTTTTTTGCACCACAGACTAGTTTCATGCTAAACCATTTCCTCACAGACCAATAAGTGGGGGTGGTGAGATTTTTAATCTCTCCTGTCTGCCAGCCATAGCTTGAATATGGGCAGTGATACCTCACTGCGCACAGGCAGGGGGGTGGAGCCCTGCCCATAGTTAAGCAATGTTGAGGAGGGGCCCAGTCACCTGACTATCTGCTGTATCTGAAGCCCTTGCTCTCGCTCCATTCGCTGAGCCCACCCAGCGGAGCACATTGAGGGCAGAAGTCTGACATTGGGGTTCCCAGCACCACTCACCTCAGGACAGCACGTGGCCCAGTACCGGTGGTTGGGGACCCCTGTGTTAGACAACAGAAGGAACCCAGTATCACATTTTAAAGGATTTCAAATTGCAGAATTCCAGTTGCAGTGGTTCACCTCTCCCCCCCCCAAAAAAAAGAGGGGTTCAGGGAAAACTATGGCCTGCAAAAACTGTTAGTAGCCACATACAGCCCTATGGCTGCATTTTGTTCATCCAATGTCTAAACCACAAAGGTGTCTGCAATTGCAGCATAAGATGCAACAAATTACTTCTGATATATTCTTCAAGTTATTTTTTTTCCTATTTGTTTTACATACAACAATCTGCTTCAACAGATGTTTTCTTCATGACTGCTACTTATAGCCTAAAAAGACATTTTGTTGACAGGCTCTGCTCACAAGCCAGGACTCCTCTAGAATCCTTGACAAGCCAGGACTCCTCTAGAATCCTGTTTTGTTGTTCATGTTGATATATACCAGGCTTATAAACTCTCATTTATCTCAATCTCACAAATGAGGAACTACACTTTTGTTCTGACACTAAAAGACACTGGCCTTTTTTTTTTTTTTTGCTGAACTCTCAATGGAATGGTTGTTTGTGTAAATTAAGCACAACTGTGCAAAATAACAGCATCATTCCTACAAGGCTTTAATGTGATAACATAACTTGTGCAATTTGATGTTGATATCAACGATGCGCTCGCATAATGACAAAACCGCATAATGACGCTATATTTTTTTTTTGAAAAGTCATACACCACCGGATAACGACATTGCGTCGTTATCCGATGCATCGTGTTTGATCTCCTACCTGTTCATGCTGGTTGGGGACGAAAAAAATCGCCATTTTTGGGTCCCTGTTTCTGGCATTTTGCCTTCCTGTGACCTTCCTGTGCCGAGCAACAGCTGATAATAGTTGCGGCCACCATTTTGATTTTTGTATTCTGGACTACAATTCCCAGAAGTACAAGCAAAACAAAATCAAAATGGCGGCCACAACTATTATCAGCTGTTGCTCGGCACAGGAAGGTCCTAGGAAGGCAGGAATAGACCTTCCTGGGGAGGCAGAGAGCCAGAAACAGGGACCCAAAAATGGCAATTTTTCTCCCCATCCCCAACCAGCGTGGAAAGGTAGGAGATCACATTGTCTTTTTTGTATGGGTGGGAAGAGGCACGGAATGACTCCCCCAACCCTCATGGAGGCAGGCGGGCTTTTTTAGCATTAGCCAATGCATGTACCAGACAACGACAAAAATTGGACAACAACACGACTTGTGGAACCAAGTTCTGTCATTATCCGGGGTTCCACTGTATTATTTTCAATGATTTTCATTCGTAAACCAAAAATTACATTAACCGAGGCGTTCATAAACCAAGTTACCACTGTAGATGAGAATGAATAATTTTCATCAATCATGTAGTAGTCTTTACTTACTGAATGCATACTGCTTGACCACTTCCTGGAAAATAAACAAACCATGAACATCTGGTCCACTATTTGTTCAACATAACACTCAAATTCATAGAGAGCTGACGTTCTGGTTTTCTCATCCACCAAGGCAGAGGAATAGTCCAGTTTATTTGGTAATTGTGGTTTGAATCTGGCAATGTCACTGTCCATAAACAAGATCTGGTATGCTAGCAGATATGAATTTATGGAATTACAGTAATACCTCAGATAATGTTTGCATCAGATAACACTAAAACCACATAACTTAAGCAATCTGGAAAAAAATTGCATCGCATAACTTTAAAATCCTATGGGGTGCCTCGGATAACATTGGCTAAAGCCTGTGCCAGTTACAATGTATCTCTATGGAGTTTTAACGTTATCCGATGCATCCCATAGGATTTTAATGTTATCTGATGCATCCGAATAACGTTAAAAATCGGCTAACACTAAGACTTGTGGAACCAAGTTTTAGCATTATCCGAGGTTTTACTGTACAGTACTCTAAGGACAGTATCCAGTGCTAAATTTACTGCACACCCAATTCCATAGTGCCAGCATTACCACTTGTGCAGTGGCTTAATCCAAGATAATGAAAGTAGTCCAGATTTTCATTTCACTAAACCATAATGAATACTGCCCCCCTCCCTCTCTCTCTCTCTCTATCTTGGTGCCGCAGGTGTTAATGGATTTCAATTCCCAGAAGCCCTGAGAATCCAGTGCCTATTATTTGGTTAGTTTTCCCTTTGCAGAGGGAGCTGCAAACAGAGCAGCCCATCAAGACATTATTTATCTTGCATTTTCATCCACCAAAAAGAGAGAACATGTTATTTCATATCTGTCCTATTTAACACTTACACATGAAAGAAAATAATAGAGAATTATTAGAAGGGAAACAATTTAATTTGATCAGAATTTTCAAATATTCCCTACCAAATTCATGCAAGAAGTGTTGATGGAAAATATTTAAGATTCATGGCTGACGCTAGGGATGTGTCATTCCAATTTTATGGACTCTGAATTATAGGATTCTCCAAGAATTTCCCAGGCAGAAATCTTGGAGTTGCAGCCCAGAGACCATACACAAATTCACCAGGACCAGGGCATATCCTGGAGGCTGTTTGGCTATTTTAGGATTATTTCCTATTCTTAACATGCAAAAGAAGCCGCTGCCTTGGTCTTCCTTGATGTCATTGATTCTTTGGGAGATGCCCTTGACAGAGCCTAAAAGGAATCACAGCTAAACCTCCCAGGAAGCACTGGGGCAGCTTCCTTATTCATGCATTAACAACAGGAGGTAGACCTGAGATTGCCATGTAGCCTTGTGTAATTTGCCCTCAGTCCTGGTGAGTGTGAAATGGAGGGGTCTCTAGGTGTGAGTCTATGGGTTTGAACATTCAAAATTCCAGCTGGGGTACTCTTGAAGAAAACTGAGAGTAAGAGCCCCAAAACATCTGAATGGTACCATCCTCGGTTGAAGATGTACTCATATACCCTTCACTCAAATCATGGACATACTAATGCATGGAAACTGGATATCAATCAAAACTTTATGGTGGATATAGCCACTGTATAATACAAATGACTATGAATATTGTTCAGTAGCTTTAGTCACAAATCTCTGACCCATACAGAGTCAAAATCCTTACATTTCAGTGTAAGAATTAGGAGCACCCACAGCTCAAAATGTTGTGACTAGGCACTTTCCACTAGTATCATTATTTTTCTCCATGTCAGAATAATTCACACATTACAAAAGTTCACATACAATTAATTTCTTTTATTGACATTATAGATATATTTCACTTACAAGTGTTATCTGAATATGAAAAGGCACATAAAGGGACAAAAACAATCAGCTCACTTGAAATGCAGTAGTTTCAGACATGTACTAACCATTTAAGAAAGCCCATTTCTGAAATTCACACAGGCATACCTAGAGATGTGAAGGCCCGGGGGGGGGGGGGACCGGAAAAATTTGGGGGCGGGGGAGGGAAATGTTTTTTTTCCTTTCATTATTTCTGAAGCCTTTTTTGTTTTTCCCAAAAAATTAGAAAAATTGAAAAAATAAAAAATATAATATGGAATGTTTTATTTTAACATGATGAATAAAATATTTTAAGATAAGGCCAGGTTCAAATATGTTATAAATCATTTCTAAAAATATATGTATGGTATCAGATTATTTTCAATTTTTCCAAAAAATTCTGTTTTTTCCCGAGCTTCCAAATTTCCGGAAATTTTACATCTCTCAATTTCAAGACGTCGGCCTTATTTTAGTCACGCCATCGGCCCCGGGAGTGGAGACAGGTGGGAGCCACCGGAGCCGCCGCCGGAGCCGCCGCAGCTGCCTTAGCTCTCCGGGCCCGCCCGCCCGGAGAGCAGAAAAGGACGACGCCGACGCCGGCCCCTCGAGGAGCTCCCTGTCTCACCCGGGAGCCCACGCCATCGGCCCCGGGAGTGGGGACAGAAGCAGCAGGACTTGGTCGCCGCCTCCGGTCTCCCCTGCGGATGGGGCAGAGAGACCTCTGCAGCATCGGACACCAGGAACCACCACCACCACCGGCGTCCCAGGCTCTGCCCTCGGCCAGGGCTTGAAAAGCCATGGAGGCGGCAGGACCTTCGTCACTGCCACTTTTTACTTTTGGACTTGTTGGGGCCGGAGAGAGATGTGTGAGATGTTATTGCATTACTGAGATGTTACTGTGTTACTGTATTCTATTATATTGTGTACTGTATTTTTCCTGTATTGTATCATTGTTTGATATGTTGTGAGCCGCCCTGAGTCGGCGTATGCTGAGTGGGCGGCATACAAATCAAATAAATGAAATGAAATGAAATTTTTCTGGACTCTGGAGTGATTTTCTGTGCATTATATTAGTTCTAAACATATTGTTTTTAAATATAAGACTCGAACATCAAGACTTTCCTTAGCACAAAAAACATACATGGACGAATATTGTACTACATGTCAACCTTTATTTTAAACTAACTCCTTAGCGGACCCATGCTAAGCACCTTGTTCAAAGTTTTATCTTGTCTATGCTCCCTAGTGGTCTGAAGACAGATTTTCTGGACCAAAGCATTTACAGGTCTACTGAATGCCTGAATGAGAGGCAGAAAACAATTGATCATTATATATTTATTATTGAATTATTTAAAAATAGTAACACAAGTGACAAAAAAGTATCTCATTGTCACAATGGGAATCTTTATTTGGATTAACTAACAGTTCATACAGGTGCTTGGCGGGCAATGGTCCATGGGGTTGCAGGGGATCGGAATCGACTGTGCAACTGAACAACAACAAAACAGTTCATGAAGTAGTAAAGCATCATGTTTGCTATTTTGAGGCATATTAATTGGTACTAAAATTTATTAGCAATGTTTTTTAGATTTATTTTTAAAATTAAGTAGTTACTGTATCTGTAACTTTCTGAAGTAACTGCTAACCTCATTAATTTATCCACTAGGAGGCAACAAATCCTCAACAAAATGTAAACTCTTCATAAACATCTGTTGGAATCAGACAAATGTCAAGGTTTGCAGGACAAGATGGCTTAACCACATTCTCAATTTTTTACTAGCCCAGGAAAATTACCAGTCCAACACAAGAGTCTCACACAAAAAGCAAGAATGAGGCAACAAGAGAAAATTATATTACAGTATCTTAAACTAGCATTGTCTACACTAAAACCAACAAACTCTAGCGGCACCTTAAAGACTACCAAATTTTAGTTGGTTTCAATGTTTAATGGATGATAGCCCTCTTCTTCAGATGCACAACTGTGGGCTATACTTTGTGAAAGCACAGGTTAAGTAAAATTGGTCTTTAAGGTGCCACAAGACACCAGTTTTGTTGTTGTTATTGTAGCAGATGTCAACTCCCATCCCCAGGAGTAGTTCACAGTAGTTTTGTAATTATGTATAGTAGAACAGTGCAGGAAAAGATAGCAATTTATCTTAATCAAAATGTATAATCTTTGGCACTAGTAGGGGCTTCCCGGCTTCGCCCGGGAGGACCCAAGTGGGTCTGAGAAAGCTCCCGGGTGTGGTGTACCTGACACAGTCCCTGTCAGATGTCCCCCATTCCCCCTGGCTGCCGTATTCCCCGCCTGTCATCTGCCTTACCCAGGCATGCCGCCTCCAGCTTGTCTGGCTCAGGACATTGTTCTTTTGGAGTTCCCGCACGGCAGCCTCTCTCGCACACACAGAGGTACCTCCCCCTCTGTCTCTCTCTTTCTCATTCTCTCTCACTTTTTCACTCACAGATGGCGAACCCCGAATTCCCAAGCAGTGTTCTCCGCCTTTGTTGGGCTCTCGCCATGGGCTGTGTCTGAGGCCGCACTGATGTGATGGGCATGGTGGCCGCCTGTGGCAGCCTTGCCACAGCAGCCTCGCACTGTCTGCCATGGGGCATTTGAATACCCCCACCGTGTTCTGTGCTTGCGCTGGCAGTTGCTTTGCTGTGTGCTTGACTGTCACCCCGCCTTCCTCTCTCAGCCCAGCCTCCATGATTGGCCGAGACTTGGTGCAGTGGCTGCAGGGAGGTGTAGTTTTTCTTTTTTTTGCTTGTTGTGGGGCGCAGGGGCCCTAAGGACAGTCCCGACCCCGACAGTGTCCGGAGTGGTAGCGCAAGGTAGAGGTTTGCCAAGTTTGGGGGGGTTGGTCCAGGGGTGCGGATTTCTATACTGGACACGCCACCCACACCTTTAGATAACAACTACTTTTCTTAGAAGAAATATTATATACAGTACTATCCGAAATGAAGGGCAGAATACATTAATACATCATGCACACACAACAGAGAACTTGAGATTCAGAGTTTTGTTTATTTTTTCTTGGAATATAACAAAATAGTTTTTTCCTTAATAAAACAAGGATGATAACAAAGAAATAATCTAACTTGTATGTAGCATCCTGGTTCATTCACAGTCCCAAACTCTTATCGATACCTATAAAAAGTACCCTTAACCGTTGGGTTAGGACAAAGGCTCCCGCACCCGGCCCAACCATCCCTGACCGAGGCCTCTGCACTTACCATAACCCCTGCCTTCCCAATGCCACAGGGTTCCGGTGGTCACCAGTGGGGCAGCAGCCCCACGAACGCGACCAAAAAAATAAAACTACAAGTCCCAGAGTCCTCTGCACTGCGCAACCCCTCAGCCAATCTGGCTGAGGGACGTGAGCGCAGCAGAGGCTGGGAAAGCATGGTGCGGCAGTTTTAAAAGACAAACCACGCCGGCCCGAGAGGAGGGAAAGAAAGACTTTTAAAGACCCATCCGGAGCCTGGAAAAGGTACGGGCGGTCAGTGAAGGTTAGGGAGGGGGGAGGCACAGCCCCGGTAACCACGCCCCCTCACCCCACCACCTAGGGCCCCCCTCCATAACCTCCACCGACTGCACTTACCTTTTGCCGGCTCCGGCTGGGTCTCTGAAACATTCCCTTTCGGCGCGGCCTTCTGCGTAGTGAGAAGCACCGGCCTCTCCTTCATCCCTGCGGGCGACGTGGCCTCAACGCCCACATGGACGAAGGAGAGGCTGGAGCACCTCCTGCCCTCCCAAAGAGAAGGAATCGCCTCTCTCTGGGTTGGTTGGGGTCGAAAGTTCCATTCCCAGCCAACCCAGAGAGAAGCAAAGCCTCTCCGTGATGTGGATTCCTTCTCTCCAGTAGGCAAAGGTGCCTTTGCCTCCTGAAGAGAAGGACTCGCTTCTCTCTGGGTTGGCTGGGAACAAAAGTTTCCTTCCCAGCCAACCCAGAGAGAACACACACACTCTCTCTCTCTCTCTCTCTCTCACACACACACACACACACACACACACACACAACACTACCCACCCACGCACCATGGCACAACCTTCCCCCCGCCCACCCCCGCCCCCGCAACACACACAGAAACACACACACACACATACAACAAACCTTCCCTCTCAACGTACCTGTATGCAGCATCAGCAAGTAGCCTCCACCCTCTTCCCCTGTCTCCTCTGTCTGACTATCTGTCTAACTCACTAACCCCCTCTGGTGGTCTACTCTCTCTCTCTCTCTCAATCTCTCTCTCTCTCTCTCAATCTCTCTCTCTCTCTCTCTCACACACACACACACACACACACACACAGACACTGCTTCTCTTTCTCACATTCTCTCTCCCACACACACACACACACACACACACACACACACACACACACACACACACACACACACACACAATACACACACACACGACACTCCTGCCTTGCCAGGAATTTTTAATGTGTGTGTTGGTAGTTGGAGTGGTATTGTGTGTGTGGGGGGGGGGGTGTTTGTGCACACCCAAAACCACCCCTAACCACCAACACACACATTAAAAATGCCCGGTTGGCCGAGCACAAATATGCTGATATCAATATAAAACATGCTGATTCAAGCAAATAGGTTTCTATCAACAATAGTAAAACACAACTATGCCAACTAACTTGGAATTCACCAAACTGTTTAAATGCCTGTAATTTTTCAGGCCAACTTAAAGTGATTGTTCTGTATGAAAAGACAAAGTAGAAATTCATAAATTATTTGCCAAATGCTGGGCAACTAACTTCAACAAGGCCTCTATCATACATCAAAACATCCAAATCTATCCCAGTCTCACAAATCATCAGAACAACAACACAGAGTGCCATCTACTGCATACACAGCATGACTGTTCAATAAAACCTAATATAACCTTGAACAAAAGTGAACAAAATAACTGCAACTCAACTCTTAGAGATATTAAAGAGATATAAATTTGTTGACAAGATGTACATGGAAACACATGGTTTTTTACATGTATTACTTTTTTACTATTATATTATCATTAACAATGCTTCTATACAGCCCACACCTGTCAAAATTACTTTATTCCCCAGTACATCTATTGGCAAAAGCAGATTCAGTGGTTATGGTGAATTTCAAAGTAATACATAAATAAATCCTCCCCCTCAGTTCCATTAAGACTCATTGTTGGATAATGCAGTAATAGCATGGCTTTGCTTTCTCTCCCAAGCTGTTTTATATTGTTGTCATCCTTGCTCACTTTTATTTTGAGTTATTTTTCAGCTAGATTAGAAAAAAACCAAATGCGTATCTCATTCAAACCTTACATCAGATGACAATTCCATGCCTGTTTCACTATAGAAACTTTTTTCTTGTCCTTTTGTACTTCTGACAGTTTGCTTTGGGTCCAAACCAAAAAAATTATTGGTTACAAAGAATAAAATTTAGGAAGGGAAAAAAGCTTCTATGCTAAATATAAGTTAAAATAAAGAATCTATGTACTTCAAATCTTGGACAAAAATGTGAGACAACATTTCTAAACTTTACACCATAGAAAAATGGAGTGGAACATTTACATCATCAAACAGGAGCATATTTTATTACATGTCAGTTTACTATTTAATGTTTGCTTGAATATTTTATTTCTTTGCAGTTTTATCACTAACTACTTTACTACTACTACTTTACTACTACTACTTTACTACTACTACTACTACTACTACTACTACTACTACTACTACTACTACTACTACTACTACTAGTAGTAGTAGTAGTAGTAGTAGTAGTAGTAGTAGTAGTAGTAGTAGTAGTAGTAGTAGTGAATTAGAACATATCTAGCCAATCCTGGCATATAATTAAAGTCACAGCAGCAGAAATTAAAACTAACACAAAGCATTGTCAAATCTGGCAAAGAAAATATGAACTATTTTCTCCAAATTTCAACAGAACACAGGCCTTACATTCTCCCTTACTTCTATCTAAATTATGACTATGCTTAAAGAGCTTTATCTGCACAACTTAAACCACTGGCTCATCTTTCAAACCACAAAGAAAGCAAGGAATTTGGAAGACTGTAGAGCAGTGTTTCCCAACCTTTGGTTTTTGGACTTCAATTCCCAGAAGCCAAAGTCAACACCCCAAAGCACTGATCAACCACTGTACTGACTAGGCTTCTGGGAATTGAAGTCCCTATGTGGGACATGGGCCCCACGTTGGGAACCACTGCTGTAGAGAATTTTCCAATGATAGATGGGGAGTGGCTTAGGGCTGTTGTAACAAACATTCAACAAAATGTTACGCAGGCACAACCTTTCCACCCAAAACTATCATTCATGCTCTACTGCATATCCAAAGTTCAGTAAGCACAAACACAAGAGATGGAGCATGATCTGACAAGTGTTACTGTTTAGTCAGAAATCACAGAGGAAGAGAATACACACAGTTCAGCAAGACGCACGTCACACACACCTGTACCATGTTAGAAACTTCAGTTGTGAACTCCACACTTTCGTGTCCAGACAACTAAAACTTACACAGACCTGGACTGCAGTTATTTGTATTCCTTCACAGTTCAAACCTCCTGGAGGCCAAAAATCCAAGAAAAGAAGCAGGCAATGCTTATCTGCATGCCTTCCAAGTGCACCCCATACATTGCTATAAATTACAATTTTGCCTAGAGATGGGACTGGGAGATTTTTTCTTCTTTCATGTCCAGATCAAGCTTTGGGATACCAAAATGAAGCCACTTTCTTGACTATGTCACTATATACAGTACAGTACACAGAAAGAACCTCCTTGAAGATTGTGGATACTTTTTACTTTTTTGAACCAGAATTGGGCGTACCCAAACAAAGAGCAATCTTGTTTTGCCCGCTAGTCGCTCTCACGCCAGATCAAGCCAAAGGAAAGACAATTGTACAAAATGACTGGCTGGAACCCCATATGTATCTAGGCATGAAATGAAGAAAAAGGAAACAAACCCCTTGCACAACTTCTCAACCTCCTGATGGGTTCTTATAAAAGGGGGGGGGGGGTTCGCGCTGCTCTGCGAATGAATGTAAAGCAAGGTGGAGCTAGAAACCCACCTCACCCAATTTCAATTTATTTATTAACACTTATACCCCACCCTTTTGATGTGAGGACCTTTTAGGGCAGCTTACAATACATATATATATATCAAAAATACACATAATAAAATATATGATCTGACAAGCTTATCAGAGAGTAAACAAAAAGACAAAAAACGTTGTGGCACCTTGAAGATTAACTGCTGCATTTTAAGGTTAGCTTTTGTGGATCGAGTCCACTTCATCGGACATAAGGGTGAGACTTCAGGGCATCCATTTATATAAATCAGGTACAGATGTACAGACAGGTGGGCCAGCACAACAGATACGTTTACAAATCAGTGTGGCTTTTTACAAGAAGGAATAACAGAAGATCTCTGTTTGGGGTTCGGATGTACTACTGTGAAGTTTTGCCCTGCCAGGTTGCAAATGGTTCATAGAGGGATGCAAAACAAAAATTGTGAACTGCATCAGCTACACATTTGCTAATGTGTCATTTGCTAAATACATGAGTCAGTCACAACGTTTTTTGTTGTCGTTTTGTTTTGCTTACTCTCTGATATGCTTGAAACACAGATTTACAGGGCTACCACTTCACAAATTTCCTAACGAGTTCATCCTTCAGACCTAGCATCCAGTGGCCGTGCTGTGATGGTGTTCTGAACAAGTGTCACTGTTGCATGCGCGCACGCACGCACGCACGCACGCACGCACGCACGCACGCACGCACGCGCGCACACACACACACACACACACACACACACACACACACACACACACACACACACACACAAAGTGCTGTACAAAAAAAAAGCTCTTGCCCAGGCAACTCCTCCCTTTCCTGCCTTAGTCAAGCCAGCCAGGACAGGCCCATGTAAGAGGACTTAAGAGAGGACTTGGCTGCTCTGCCAAGATTAACAGAGGCTCTACAGCAGGGGTGCCCAAACTTTTCAGGCCATGGGCCGGTCACATGGTGGGGGGGGTTACTATGGCCCATGGGCCGCATCGGGCCCCGACACCAATTCATCCAGCCTACAAAGCCCTCATCGCTCCCGTAAGCGGAAGTAAAATGCGCTTGTACCGGCGTGTTTTACTTCCGCTTCTGGGAGCGACGAGGGCGTCGGGGGGCGAATTCGGCCCGCGGGCCGGAGTTTAAGCACCCCTTGCTCTACAGCGCATGTAAGACAGCGAGGAAGAGACTCCAGGGTTCGTCTATCTATATGTACACCACTGCAGCAGCAGCAGCGGCGTCTCCCTCCTCCGCCTCTTTTGCCCGCAGCGCGCAGCCAGCGAGACTCGCGGCCAAAGCAGCCCCAGATCCGCCCGAGGAGGAGGAGGAGGAGATCGTGAGAAGGGGAGACCCGACGGCAGAGAGAAGAAGGAAGCCGGCGGGGTCGCCCTTGTCCCGGGCGGTGCCTCTAGTCTATCGACGGGGCTGGGCTCCACGTCGGGAGGGAGGAGAGAGCGAGAGAGAGGCTCCAGCCAGGAGCACAAGCCACGTCGGGGGGGGGGGGTAGGAGGAGGAGGGAATGGGCAAGGGAAGACCCCGCCGCCCAAGGGTCTCGGCCGCCTGAGCCCGGCGCCCCCACGAAGGGCAGCAATGAGCCGCTCGAGTCCCACCACCACCACCCTATTGCCTTGCCAGCGCCCGCCGCCCCAGGGACTCACCGTCCTGTGCCGCTGGGGCGGACGGCGGCTGCCCAGCCCTGGGAAGCAACCGGCGCTTGCCAGCGTTGCCGCCACCGCCGCTGCTCCTCCTCCTGCGCTGCCTCCGCCGCCGCCGGGAGTCCGGGAGAGGTGGAGGAGGAGCAGCCGCGATCTGCCCGCGGTGGCCGCCATCTCACAACTGGAAGCGGTGTCGCCCGCCCGCTGCTCTCTCTCTCTCCGGCAGGCGGCAGCGCTGCGGGGTGGCTGGAAAAAAAAGGGGGCGGGGACTGGTCGGCGCGCGCGCGCCCTCCGACCAATCGCCGGGCTCTCAATGCAGGGAAAGGGGCGCGGGCCTCGGCCGTGTGTCAATCGCGGGCCACAGCCTGCCAATCGGCGGGGCCCAACTCTGGAAAGGAGGCGGGACGAGGCGGAGACGGGGAGTCTGTCACTCAGGGGGGGAAGAGGCGG
Source organism: Bradypodion pumilum (assembly GCA_035047305.1). Classification (NCBI taxonomy): domain Eukaryota; kingdom Metazoa; phylum Chordata; class Lepidosauria; order Squamata; family Chamaeleonidae; genus Bradypodion; species Bradypodion pumilum. Next base: position 257,253,193 of record JAWDJD010000003.1, on the reverse strand, counting down.
GTTTGAAAAGTAAGCGGAGTGCTTCTCTGGGCTTTTTTAAGGGCAGGTGAGGAAAGGGAGGCGGCCGGGCGGCCGCCCGCCCGCCCGCCTCGAACTGGGTGCGTCGCGGGGCTCGGAGCTGCCCTCGGCCGCAACTTAGCGTGGCTGGAAGCGCCACGTGGAATTAGTCAATAAAAAGCTGCTTAAGCTGCAATCCTCTGTATCCAATTCGTCTGGGCGAAAGTCCTACTACTGGACCTCCTCGAGGGTGGCGGTGGGGGGGCTTCAAAGCTGGCAGGGCGTGTGGGGGTAGGATTAGGCTACCAGTTTTAATAACTACAGTACTGTGTTAGGAACTGCAGTGGCTCATAAGAACATAAGAACAGCCTTGCTGGAACAGGCCACAGCCCATCCAGTCCAGCATTCTGTCTCACACAGTGGCTCACCATTTCCTTCAAGGTATTCCCAAGGAGATGCCTTCACCTGCTTAGGATTCCCTGGAAATGGCATTGAGAGATATCCTGCCTATCTCTCCAACCCGGAGGTTGTCCTTAAGTATCCATAATTATAGCCATTGATACTCTTCTCCTCCATGAACTTGTCTAATCCTTTCTTAAAGCTGTCAAGACTGACAGCTGTCACCACTTCTTCTGGCAGGGAGTTCCATAGACCAGTGATCCTCTGGATGAAAAAGTACTTTCTCTTATTTGTTTGAGAACTAGTACCCAAAAGTTTCATGGAGTGTCCCCTAGTTCTAGTATTATGCGATAGGGAAAACAGTTTTTCCTTATCCACTTTGTCCACACCGTGCATGATTTTATAAACTTCAATCAGGTCACCTCTTAGACGTCGTCGTTCAAGAGTGAAGAGGCCCAACCGTTGCAGCCTCAGATGGTAAGGAAGGTGTTCCAGTCCCCTAATCATTCTGGTTGCCCTCCTCTGCACTTTTTCCAGCTCCATAATATCCTTCTGGAGGTATGGCGACCAGAACTGTACACAGTATTCCAGATGGGGCCTCACCATAGATTTATAAAGAGGCAAAATGACACTTGCTGACTTATTTTCTATACCCTTCCTAATGATCCCTAGCATTGAGTTTGCTTTTTTCACTGCTGAGGCACACTGGGTTGACACCTTCATTGAGTTGTCCACCAGGACACCAAGGTCCCTTTCCTGGTTTGTCTCAGAGAGTTCAGACCCCATCAGTTTATAAATGTAATTGGGGTTCTTTGCCCCAACATGCATCACTCTGCACTTACTAATGTTGAAACTCATTTGCCACTGTTTTGCCCACTCCCCCAGTGTCGAGAGATCCCTCTGGAGCTCCTCACAATCTCTCACAGTTTTCACTACCCTGTATAATTTAGTGTCGTCAGCAAATTTGGCTACCTTGCTTTTTACTCCTACCTCTAGATCATTTATGAAGAGGTTGAAAAGCAGGGGTCCCAGTACTGAACCTTGGGGAACCCCACTCTTTACTTCCCTCCACTTGGAGAAGTGTCCATTTAGTGCTACCCTCTGTTTCCTGTCCCTTAGCCAGTTGCTGATCCAGGACAAGACCTGTCCCTTTATTCCATGACTGGTAAGTTTATTCAAGAGCCTTTGGTGTGGGACCTTGTCAAAGGCCTTCTGAAAGTCCAGATAAACAATGTCAACTGGATCCCCCTTATCCACATGCTTGTTGACACTCTCAAAAAATTCCAACAGATTAGTGAGGCATGATTTGCCCTTGCAAAAGCCATGTTGGCTCTCCTTTAGCAGCGCCTTCTCTTCTATGTGCCTATTAATTCTATCTTTTAGGATGGTTTCCATCACTTTACCTGGGACACATGTCAAACTGACAGATCGCTAATTTCCTGGATCACCCCTGGATCCTTTTTTGAAAATTGGTGTTACATTCGCTACCTTCCAGTCATCAGGCACAAAGCCTGATTTGAGGGAAAGATTATATATTTTGGCTAGGAGATCAGCAATTTCATCTTTAAGTTCCCTGAGAACTCGTGGATGGATGCCATCTGGTCCTGGGGATTTGTTAGTGTTTAGTTTAACAAGACATGCAAGGACCTCCTCCCTGGTTATTTCTATCTGGCTTAATTCTTCGGTTTCCCTCCCTACAAAGATAGGCTCTGTTTTGGGCATGTGGCCTCTGTCTTCTTCAGTGAATACTGAAGCAAAGAATTCATTGAGTCTCTCTGCAATCTCTGTTTCCTCTTTAATAACCCCTTGCCTTCCATTGTCATCTAATGGTCCAATGGCCTTCCTAGTTGGGTTCTTACTTCTAATGTACTTAAAGAAGTCTTTGTTATTTCTCTGAGTATTTTTAGCTATACGCTCCTCAAAGTCTTGCTTTGCTTTCCTGATTGTTGCCTTGCATTTGTTCTGCCAGAATTTATGTTTCTGCCTGCTGTCCTCATTCGGACAAGCCTTCCATCTTCTAAATGAGCTTTTCTTGCTCTTGATCACTTCCCGAACAGCTCCTGTAAGCCACATCGGAGTCCTCTTGGACCTGGCAGTGCCCTTTTTCCTTTTGGGTATGCATTCCAATTGGGCCTCTGTTATTGTTTTTGTAAACAGCCTCCATGCCTCTTGGAGTGTTTGGACTCTCTCAATTTTCCCTTTCAGCTTCTTTTTTACTAGTTTCCTCAACTTTGGGAAATTTCCTTTTTGAAAATTTAAGGTCTCTGTGTTAGATTTTATCAGTGACTTGCGGTCTATGATCAAGTTAAACATAATTGAGTTGTGGTCACTGTTCCCTATTGGATCAGTCACATTAACATCTTGCACCAGATCCTGAGTATTACTCAGCTAAGACACTGACTGGGAGGCGGAAGGTCAGCAGTTCGATTCCCGAGCACTGCAGGACGGAATGAGCTCCCGTCTTTGTCCCAGCTCCTGCCAACCCTAGCAGTTCGAAAGCAAGAAATGGCAAGTAGATAAATAGGGACCACTTCGGTGGGAAGGTAAACAGCGTTCCATGCCCGCCCCGGTGTCTAGTCATGCCTGCCACATGACCACGGGAACGTCTGCAGCAGCAGACATTCTCTTCGGCTTTGAAACAGAGATGAGCACTGAACCCTAGAGTCGGATATGACTGGCTTTCGAGCAAGGGAAACTTTTACCTATTAGGAGCTGCTGTGGCTTCGTGGTTAAGATGCTGAACTTTTACGACTGGAAAAGCGACAGATCCGCAGTTTGAGACCTGAGTGCTGCACGGTGGAGTGAGCTCCCTTACTGTCCCAGCTTCCAACCAGTTTGAAAGCAAGAAATTGCAAGTAGATACGGTGGGAAGGTAAACAGTGTTCCGTGCACTCCGGTGTCTAGTCGTGCCAATGCCTGCCACATGTCCACGGAAACGTCTGCAGATACAGATAGCCCTGGCTGTTTGGCTATAAGCAGAGATGAGCACTGAACCCTAGAGTCGGATACGACTTGAGCAAGGGCGACTGTTAATAACTATTAAGCAGAGACTTCTAGACCTGAAATACCCAAAATTTAAGCCTGCTCAACCTTTTGTGTGTTCCCCCCATTATGTTAGGTATTGAACCCTCTCTGGGTAAAATGGAATATTTTATAACCTAACAGGAGTTCTCAACCTGTTTAAGACGGGGGCCAGGTCACACTCCCTCAGACAGCTTTGAGGGCCAGACAGCCATTTTGCCCTTCCTCTACCACATGGCACTTCAAGGTGAGGTGGAGGCAGTGGGGGGCGGGGGACATGAAATGGTGCTGCAGGCTGCATCCGGTAAAATCGTACCCCTAAATATGAGAGCTTTTGTTCTTGCGGATCTCTTGATTCAATCCAACATATTCACAGCCTCAGGCCACCTTACAGAACTAAAGAAGAACTTGGTGCTTTGCCTGGGTCACTCACGCCATTGTTAATATATTTATTTAGATTTGTATCACCGCCCCCTCGCCGAAACGACTCCGGACGGCTCGCAAAAAGACATAAAAACATCCCCAATAAAAAAATTATCTAAAACCAATCCATTAAAAACCCACCCACCCCAACTGCAGAAGAGGGAACAAAATATACGAGCCAGCAGGCAGGAGTCACCTCCCCATCGGTGCCCCACACCTGCCTTGCCAACCAGGTTTTAAGTTCTTTCCGGAAAGGAAGCAATTCCATCTGGAGCCGTAACTATCGGCAGGAAGTTCCATAGGGCTGGAGCGAACACGGAGAAGGCCCTCCTCCTTGTGCTAGAGAGATGAGCCCCTCTAGCCGATGGTACAGTTAGAGAGCCCCTCCGCTCCGCTCTGGTTGGACGGACAGACATTCTTGGAGAGACGCAGCCTCTTAGGTATTCTGGCCCACTACCATGTTTGCTTTAAAGGTCGTCACCAGCACCTTGAATTGCACCCGGAGGCAAACTGGTAACCGGTGCAGCACCCGGAGCAGTGGAGAGGCATGGGCATAATGCCCGCACTTCATCACTACCTGGGCAGCCACATTCTGGACCAGCTGCAACCTCCGAATGGTCGTCATGGGCAGCACCATGTAGAGCGCATTACAGTAATCTAGTCTAAAGGTAACCAGTGCATGTGTGACCATGTTGAGCAAGGAGTCCTGGTCCAGGATGCTAGGTCTGAAGGGTAAACTCATTAGCAAATGTGTAATGCCACAATATTTGTTTTGCATCCATCTTCTAACCATCTCGGCAGGCAGTGACTGCAGCCATGAACTAAAAAGCTGCTTACTCCTTGGGAGGCAAGCTATGGTAAACCTAGGCAACATAATAAAAAGTAGAAATATCACCCTTCCAACAAAAGTCCACATAGTTAAAGCAACGGCCTTCCGAGTACAGTGGTACCTTGGATAAAGTCCAATTCAGATAAAGTCCAATTTGGATAAAGTCGCAGTTTTCTTTCACAGGTGATGCATCGCATAAAGTCCAAAACCACTATAAAAAGGACGTTATCTGAGGTATTTGGTATAGGAACCTCGGATAAAGTCCATTTTTGGACGTTATCCGATGCATTGTCCATTTGATTCGGATAAAGTCCAAAATCGGATAAAGTCCAAACTTGTGGAACGGAGTTTGGACTTTATCCGAGGTTCTACTGTAGTAATGTATGGCTGTGAGAGCTGGACAATAAGGAAGGCTGAGCGCTGGAGAAGACTTTTGAGAATCCCCTCCCTAAACTGTTTTTTTTTTTTTTAATGTCAGAAACACACAAAAGGTTGAAAGGATTTTCGTTGGAGGAACTCTGCTCAGGGTTCACCCGAATGAGGCTCCTTTCATGTCCCCAAGATCTTTTCCCACTGAAGTGGTCCCTATTTATCTGCAGTGGTACCTCACTTAAAGAGCATAATGCATTTGATGGAATTGCTCTTTAAGCGAGTTTGCTCTTTAAGCGAAACACCATTGTAAGTGACCAATTGTGACTTCTGATGGGGGGATTGCAAATCCTGATTTAGTTGTTAAGCCAGTTTTTGGTTGGTTTTAGTTGTTGTGCGAGGCAACCATTCAGAGAAAATTCTGCTCTTTAAGTGAGTTAGTCTCTAAGCGAGGCACTCTTTATGCGAGGTTTTACTGTACTTGCAATTTCTTGCTTTCGAACTGTTAGGTTGGCAGGAGCTGGGACAGAGATAGGCGCTCATTCCGTCATGCAGTACTCGAGTCTTGAACTGGACTGCAAGGAGATCCAATCAGTCAATCCTGAAGGAAATCAATCCTGATTGCTCCTTGGAAGGATAGATACTGAAGCTCAAGTATTCTGGCCATCAAATGAGAAGAGAGAACACACTGGAGAAGACCTTGATGCCGGGAAAGATTGAAGGCAAACAGAGAAGGGGGTGTCAGAGGATGATAAGGTTAAACAGCATAATTGATGCAGTGAGCGTAGATCTGGGCAGACTATGGAGGATGGCAGATGACAGAGGAGTCTGGTGTGCTGTGGTCCATGGGGTCGCAAAGGGTCGGACTCGACTGCGAGTGAACAAAACAATCATTTGCAACTCAACAGGACCAAACCTCACAGCAAATTTGAATATCAACCAGGGAACTGTTATCATGGCTAGGCAGACCACAATGTGTCTTCTGTTATTACCAGTTGTAAAAAGCCACACTGATTTGTATACTGTACATAACTATTATGCTAGCCAACCACTGTGTGCCTCTGTACCTGATGTGTATCAATGGATGCTATGAAATCTCACTCTTATGTATGACAAAGTGGACTTGATCTAGGAAACCTAAGAGCAGTTAGTCTTTAAGTGACACAACATTTTTTGTCTTTTGCTTTTGTTTACTCTCTGATACATTGTATTTGAGTGTCACTTATATGAGTCTCTTTGCCAAGAATTTCTTTCAACCCCTTTAAGGCAGGGATTCTCAACCTTTTCAAGTCGGGGGCCAGGTTACGCTCCCTCAAACAGTTGAGGGGGCCAGACTGGTTGTCCCCCTGCCATTCACAGCTGCCATAAATGAGTCTGCAGCCGATTCCGGCAGTGGTGGCTGGAGTGAGGGGTGATAGTGGTTAATTTGGTGCCGTGAGCTGGATTAATTTGGTGCTGTGCACCGGAATACAATCGGGTTGCAACCCTGCCATCTAATCTTTCTAACACCAGTTCAGACAAAAGAAACTGAGGAAGGAATCCACGAGAAAGGTCTTTAAGCCAATGCTGAATCAGTCATAGGGCAGCTATAAATGACTTAGCAAAGGTTATTAATGGCATAAACATTTAATGGTATTAAGGAGATGTTGCTGTCTGCCCTGTGTTTACAGCTGTTTGTTCATCAGATAATCTAACCTAATGCATTTTGAATGAGAGAAGAATAGCACCCTTTCTTTTTGAATGCCTTTGTTGCTGGACGCTATTCATTTCAATTTATTTTCTACCGCATACTGTACTTTTAAAAATAGCCTAAATAAGGCTAACAACAATTGGGCTAGAATTCTATACTTTTTAGTGCAATGTGTTCTCTCTTGATATGCAATGAGACTTATAAGTAAAAAACATCAAATCAAATACAATCCAAACAGTACAGTCACATCAATTAAACATTTTTAAAACAACATATAATAATCATTCATTATATTTATGAGTTGCTTGTCACAGCCAAAGAAGCCTCATAGCTGCATACAAAATAAAACGAGGAAATATGAATCAATATAATTCACAATCAAGATAACAATGTAATACAGTTATACAGTAAATACCACAATTAATAAAACATAATTTAAAACCACAGATACTAAAACCTATATCTGTCAAGTATCCCGTATTGGCCAAGATTTCCCGGTTCATCCTCTTTCCTGCTGCCGCCCCGTATTTGAATGGCGGGGAAAGTGGTTACTGCGCATGTGCACCTACTTAAGGTGAGTTTTTATTTTTTAAAAAATAATAATGAAGCTTCAACATCTAGCAGGAATGATTTTCAAATTTTTTTCCCCCTTCCCATTTCCTGTACCAGCTCTGCAATGCCCAGATTCATAAAGAATGCTGCAGGATTTGAAAGCTTTCTTGTTTATTTTTCTAGCTGTCTAATAAAATTATTGCCCACTTTGGATTACTGCCAGAAACAAGCACCGAGGAGGACTTACATTTGGCCAACGACAAAGCCAAGAAAGTGGCTTCATTTTGGCAGTCCAGGGTTTGATCGAAACACAAAGAAGTGTAACTGTCATGAAAGTCCATGGGGCTCATTACTATTCTTTGAATTACTCTATATTCATTTAAGTTACACTATGATTTTTTATATTCTCTTTAAGGTTGAGAAAGGCTAACTCTCAAATAGAGAAGGCATTTAGGTCATTAACATTCCAACACACTCAGTACACTCTACACATTAGCACGTGATTGAGAATAGGGATGCCAATCAAAATGGGAATCCCGGGAATGAGAATAAGGTGACAAACAAACACCTGAGAATTAAATCAGCAAGACAATAGTCAAAACAAAATGAAATCATTTCACACCTTTAACATTCTATAGGAAGGTGTGAGGAGTACTGAAAAGGTATTTAAGGTCAGGGGTTTTAAGCCTCCAGAGGAACTTTTCCAATATAGGCGGGAGCCTATCTTAGCCTCAATTGAGACAATGGAAAAGCAACGTCTCGCATGAGGGCTATTAAAGCCCATTGATTTACCAATTTATGGAAGTTAGCTAGTTCTCTTTTATTATTTTATTAGATTGTAAATTATAGTAAAGTAGGTTAGTTCTTCGCATGTTTATCCTACATATTATGGATGAAAACTACGCTTCAATAAAATCTCAAAAGACAAGCCTTGGAGTTGAGTATTTGCTGGAGAAGAAGGGAGTTTTTGTGGAGAACTGATAAACAGGTTTGAAGCCGTCAACAAGGCTACACATTCACACTGAAATAACTTTGAGGAGCAGAGTGCTTCAAAGGGGACTTTTGTTGAGATACTAGCATATTTTGCCCAGCCTTGCTGGGCAGTTTGTTTTTTTGTTTTTTTGTTAGGGGTGGTTTGGGTGGTGGCGACTTGGATTTTGTGGTTTTTGAATTTATTTGAATTTTTTATTTTGTTTATTTTTTATTTGGATTTTTAAAATATTTTTTTGAGTGTTGGATACTCTTCCGGCCTCTAGGTGGGGCTGTGATTAAGAGTGTGATTGTCTTTATTTCTTCAGTTCTGCTTCGGAGGCATGGAGGGAGGACGTCTTTCGTAAATTCTCTTGAGTTATTATTTTATTTTTTATTTTGTTGTGATTTTGGGGTGCTGGGCTGGGGAGTTTAAGTATAGTGTTTCTGTATTTAATTTATTGTTGTTGCTTGTTGTTTAGGATTGTTTTTTTGATTTTATATGGGTTTTATTGTTTTGAATATTTCTGATTGTTATTTATTTATTTTCGATTCCCCCCCCCCGTATTTATTTTTGTAATTTGTGTTATTTTTCATCTTTGAGTAAGGTATTTTCATGTTGTTATGGTGTAGATAGGTGTTTCATGGTTTTTCATTAGCCTTTGGTATTTCGGATGTGTTTTGTTGAGTTTGTTGTTTATTGTTTTGTTGTTTACTGGGTTTATTTGAATTATTTGTTTTTTGTTTTTTTATTTATGATGTTTGGCATTGTGTTAAACTGTTTTGTTTTGGTTGTGGTTTTGCGGGGTGAAGAACGGCCTGTCTATCGTTTCCTCTTTTCCCCATTGCTGTTTCAAAATTAGGTTTTGATGCAGTGATGGGGGAAATGAAGAGCTGGCAGTCAGCTCATTCTTCATCTGGTAAGGTTTGTTAGGTCGGTCGGGGGAGAAGGAGGCAGAGAAGAGCTATCTGCTTCACAATGGTTCTCTCCTCTCGGCCTCCTTTTCCCCTGGCTTACCTAACGGGAGATTGGCAGGCAACGATCCATAAGGGGTGGTGCTCTTCCTTGTGGATTGCTGGCTGCTGCTTTTCTATTACCTCCACCGCTGTTTCGTGCTAGTTCTCGAAACAGTGGTGTGGGTAGTACAAAGGCCGTAGCCAGTCATTCGCCAGGGAGTGTCCTTCCCCTGACGAAGTGCTGCCTGCTGCTGTCCCTCCCCCCCCCCCGCGGTCAACTTACCGTGTCTTTGGTGGGGTAGCGGGGAGGAGAGGGAGTCCCTCTTCTCCCCATTGCTCCAGGAAAGAAGGCCGGTGGTTGTCTCGCTGTGTTTTTTTTGCCGGTTTGTGTCTGCCTGCGGCAGCCTTGCACTCCCATTGCATGAGGCGCTGCTTCTGCCTGTGCGCTCCCATTGCATGAGGTGTGCATCCGCCTGCGGAAGCCTCGTGTTCCTATTGCATGAGGCGGTATTTTATTTTATTTTTCGCATACCGGCTTTTCCTACGTTCTACGCACTCGCGCCCTTCAGCCTGATTGGCTGAAGTGATCACAGCACGGAGGACACTGTAGTTGGATTTTTCTGTCTGCGTTCATGGGGCGGCTGCTCCACTGGCGGCTGGAGGACCCTTGCGGCGATGGTCGGTCAGCATAAAGGCAAGTGTACGGGGCTCGGTACGGGATAGTATGGATGGGTGCGGGCATGTATACCAGATTCCAACGGTTAATGTCCCTCCTTATAGGTAAAGATAAGGATTGCTACCGCGATCCTGAGGGAGGTTGCTTTCACTTTCATCAGCCTGGGAAATTTCATCAGCAGGTACATTTTCCTTTGAAGGTAAAAGTTACTTTTTACACTACGTCCCTTTCCCAGGGCCAGCCCCTCTCTGTGTGTTTGCATGGTTGTTTGGGAGTTGGCAATATAAATGGGACTATTGCTTTGCCACAATAACTGCTACCACAATCCCTGCTAGGAAGCAGGTTTGCCATCTTCCCAATAAAACACTAGCTTAACTGGGCTTGAGGTCCGTGTTGGCAGTAAAATGCACGGAGAGCAGAACACCTCATCCTGGGCCACAAAACAGCAGGGAGAAAAATGGGAGCCAGGGAAGCGCTGAATTTGGGTGAAGTGCGCGAAACCGGACAACTCCCCTGACAGTAACAAGTGCAAATAGAGGCTCTCTAGTCTTTTCTCAGTGCAATTGTCACTGGGAATGGACCAAACCTAAGCCTTCCAGCTGTCAAAGATGCCAAGGCTCCTTCTGCTGTCAATTATCAGTAAACGAGCCACTTCAGGATATTGGCAAATTGGCTATTTCCCCCTGCTTCTCTGCAGAGGGGCAGGAAAGTGATTTTTAAAAAAAAAAACATTTGCTCAGCTAAATCATCACTATTACTCTGAATCACTTAAATTAATAAAAAAAATTGCATTTGTGTGAAGTGCCAATTGAAACTGCAGTTTGAGCAGTTTGTTGATTGGCATCATAAGCAAAAAAAAGTTTTTTTTAAAAAAAATTAAGTGTTGCAGTGCAACAGCAATGTTCTAGCATGGACAAAAATAATAATTTCACTTCCCCTGCCCTTCCCCAGCAGAGCAAGGGAAGTTTTTAGCTGACAGGAGGAGCCAGAAGGTTGCTTGAGGTCGATATGCCATTTGGACGTAAGGATCATGCAAAATAGCATATCACTCCTACACACAACTACAAGCAATGCTATTCACACCAAACCACCCTGCAATGTGGTCATTCCCTCAGTTTGATTTCCTTCAAAGCTATCATCCTTTGTACAGAGAAGATGAGAGTAGAGCTGAGCAGTTTCTTGTTAGCACGTGGTAGTAATTTGATTATATGCACATTGTCTAGCAGTACAGCTTCATTTTAAAGGAATCAAACTAGATGACAAGATCAGGCTACTGTAAAATTAAAAAGGTGTCAACACATTGGCCTTCTTCCAGTCTGTAGGATGAGGTGTTTCAGTGAGGTTTAAAAAAACACCCATCTGTTTACATAATTATAGAAATTCTGTAGGAAAAAGTCCTACTAAAGGGCAATATAGCTATACATAGATATCTATGAGGTAGCTACCTCTTGCATAAAATCAGATGGATGAAATCACCTGACTTCTGTGTTGTCATCTGTAGGGAATATAGGAAACCAGGGAAACTCTTGGACTTTTGGATTCTGTAAGAAGCTGTATGGGTGAAAGAGAGTTCTCTTTCTCCAACAAAAAAAATCTGCATTCTTAGAAACAAGATATTTCCTAATTATAAAACAGATGCTTTATCTCTTTCTAATCATCTTCTCCTTAAGATGAAGAAATCTGAGGTCTTTGACCATTCATTTCAAATCAGTAAACCACTGTGGGACCTCTCTTACCTTTATCCATTCAGTAAACCCCTGCTGAACCTTTCTTATCTTTAACACTGGATGATGAGACAGTCCAAAATGAAACAAGAGAGAGTGCTGGAAGATGAGACTCCCAGGTCAGAAAGCACTCCATCAGCTGTTGGGGAAGGGCAAAGGAAAACACTGCTACAGTGTTAATACTGCTGTCACTGATGATGCAACTAAATTAAAGCTGAAAGGATATCAAGTGTCTGATATGAGCACTCTCTGGAGAGTTCAAAAGATAATTAGAATTTTGTTCCTGACACACTGGTACTCATTTTACTAACCTTTGAAGGATGGAAAGCGGAGTCAATCTTGAGTCTACTGGGATCAAACTCAAATTGTGAGGAGAGTTTTGGCTGCAGTTTAATCAATGCACAACATGATGAAGCTGAGACTGTCCTACAAGAGCTGTTAAGGACCAGACATTTTGGAGACAAATCATTCATAGGATCACCATAGTTCTGAGGTGGCTTGACGGCACATAACAACAACATCCATCCATTCCTCTCTTTATTTGTGTCCCCCTCTTGCACTAGTGGTACCCAGAGCAGTATAATATAACAGACAGTAAGTATAGCAGTTTTTTAAAATAAAAAAGTTACAAATAGCTGTTATATGTTGATAAATCTTAACCTATAAATCCAAGGGTTCACCGTTGGAACTGGCTATAGGTTGCTATGCGTCGCCCTACTGATCCGCACCCACCCTTCGTGCGCACGGCTGAATTGCCTACGCAGGTCAACGAAGGATTTAAAAATCCGGCACGGGGGCCTCAGCCCCACAAACGGCAAGAAAGGGAAAGAACTTCACTTCCCAACATTCCTTGCGCTGCGCCGCGCCAGAGCCAATCACGCTGAGAGGCTCTCGCACGGCGCAGCGTTCCGACACGCGCCGCAGCCAATCGAAAGAAACGCATTTAAAAAAAAACCAGCAAAAACACAAAGCACCAACCCATAACTACAAGCCCCAGCGTCCTGCGCGCCCACGCAGAACGCTGAGGAAAACGGCGCCCGGAAAGTTAAAAAGAAAAACAGCTCACAGGCAAGCAAACAGCAGCCGGCTTTCTTTTACTCTCCCGCGGCGCCTGAAGCTCCCGAATGGAGTTTCCCCTTTAACATCAGTGGGAGGGGGTGGCGATCCCCCTCTCCGCTGCCTACCCTACTGTTGGGAGGTTTGTGGGGATAAAAGGACTATATTGCCCCAACCCATCTGGAAACAAAAGATGAGGCAGATAGGATCGATCCCCCACCACCCCTCCTTAACAAAACTCCATCTTTTCTTCTCTTTAAAACCGGAGTTGTTTTAAGGAGGGGGGGTGGGGGATCGATCCTCTCTGCCTGTTCCTCTGTGTCCAGAAGTGTAGGGCCAATATACACCTTTTATCCCAAAAAACCACCCAACACTAGGGAAGCCAGCGGGGAGGGGGATCGCAGCCCCCGCCCACTGATATTAAAGGGGAAAAACGATCTACTTTCACGATTCCTCAAAAACAAAGCACGACTCCACAAAAACAAAGCACCATAACACACTACAGCTCCCCTCCCCACCACCTAGCCCACCCTTCCTAACCCCCAATGACCATGCCCCCATCCCCACCACGGGCCAGCGGAGTAAATAATACAACGAGTCCGGCAAGCGAAAAAACCCCAGCCTAACAACACATGGTATTTCAATAGCCCACCCAGCCACCGAGGCCGGCCCACAGAAATACCCACTCCAAAAACACAAACAACAACATTAAAAAAAAAGCAAAAACAATACTAAACATAAAAATTACAAGGAAAATCTTCCACAAACAATCCAAAAAAAAAAACAAGGACAAACACAACCCCCCACCCCCCACAAATCACAACAAAGCCACCCCTAACAAAACAGAGATCACAACTTACCAAGACATGCAGCCTCTCTGAGAATCAGAATTGAAATGAGAAAAGAACAGGAAGAATACACAGGCCAGGACAAAATCAACATTAAAACATTACGCAACAGCACCACCAAGTGGCCACAGGAAATATTACACTCAATGAATTCAAATTGATCTACAACCATCTACAAAAAAATACACTTACACATTTTTTAAAAAATCTTATCCAAAGTACACCTATCACCAAAAACCACATAGGAACACATTATTTTTAAAAATGCAATTATTGGGGGAAAATATATCAACCTTATCTCTTTTTAAAATCCAAATTTTTTAATAACAGTTTAAAACACTACCTACGTATAAAAAAAACACATTTCAAAAAAACAAACAAAACTAATTTAAATACACATACAACAAAAAACATCCAATACCATTTCTCATATTTTTTAAAAAACAAAAACCCCAAAAAAGCCCGGCAACGCCGGGCAACCCTTGCTAGTACCTAATAAAACAACACAATATTGACTAAACTTTAGAGACAAACTAACTGAAACCCAACAATCTGCAACTTTAAACTTTAACAAGCTGCTTTTCCCAATCAATAGGCATTGGAGTAAGATCTCCTATCCCACACAGTGTTTTTTGCATTGCAAATTCCAGAAGCTCCTCTCCTCAGCTACAGAATACAACTGAAAACAGATTTTAGCTATATTCTGCAACATTTTTAAAATCTCACGCCTTTCCCCTTCTCCTCCATTCAGAAATGTTGCTGTTGCTTCAACCAGTTACAGCAGCTGCCACGCTGCCTCACCTCTTCCAACTAACGTCAGCAACCTCAGCCAATATGTCTTAAGTGGAAGCAGTTTGGGTACACAGAAGTTTGGACACAAACTCTAGTAAATCCTGCTTTCCTTCAGAACCAAGAAACAAAAAAAGGTGGTACACATTAAGGTGGTACAAATGCTCCACCTGAAAGACAGAGGTGAGGTCTGACAGGAATGGTTCAACAGTGTGCATAGGTTGTTGTTGTCAGTGGGGTGGGGGAAAGTACTCCGGTTTTTAAATCTTCTTTTACCCAGGATGGTCACTTTTTCAGGGGTAGCCTAATGCACAGTGAAAACTCTAGTGCCAGGGAATTTCAGTTCAGCTAGCTTGGGTGTTTCTTGCTTCTTTGCCTCTTCCTTGTTGACTTGCCAATGATTTCAATTGATTCTAGCACATTCTCCCCTGCTGCCACCATTCAGAACACTGGCAGTAACATGGGTTTGCTTTGCTCGAGTTTTACATCCTGTGAAGAAACTCCTCCAAGAGCCAAATTATAGATACATCCCAGCAAGAAACAGAATAAATTTGTCTATGTTAGAGGAGCACCATTCTGTTTCCAGTTGTTTGTCTGCAGTGTTGGATATACTCACTGGGAGCATTCAGATAAGAGCTTCTGGAAGGCAGTTGCAATGTGTTGATGAAAGAGATCAATGCACTGCACAGCATGGGAAGGGGTAATTAGGGATATGCATTATGGGAGCATCAGGGTATAGACAGAACAGAAAGAGTCACAGAGAAACAGCTGTACAACAGCTGGAGGCTTGGTGGCCTTGAAGACAGAATGTGTGGAAAGGAAACCTGACTCTCCCAGAGAGAAAGTTTAGTAAAGCAACAAGCAGCCAAGAGGAAATGTCTCAACAGTACCTGTGGCCAAAGGTCACACAGGAACAAGCACTGTACACAAACACGGTGTGAGCTGACAAATAAGTGCACAATGTAAGAAGAGTTATGTTGAGTCTGAGACAAGAAGTATTCTAACCAGCAATGTCAGGTTAAACTCAGTGATTCTTTATTCTGCTCATACTTCAGACTAGGGACTATGTACAGGGGTGGCCTCTATATATACAGTGATTTGACCGTTACAAAACAAGATACATTTAGGCAGGCTTCCGGAGGTACAAACAAAGTTCAACTTCAACATTTAACCGCACTGACATGTATTTGAATTTCTCGCCTTTCAGAATGGCGCACTGTTTGCTCTTTATTTTCGGTGCGGTTTGACTTTTGAAAAGGAATAAACCTTTGGACACACCAAGTTAGCAGTGGAATATGGTCCATGGTTCTGGTGTTCTCATAGGAAAGGGCCCACCTAGTATTGGCAACTTGCCTTAGTGAGGAACAACAGGAGGAAGAGTTATAGAGGATTGGAAATGTACATTGTGTTGCATGCAGAAGGTTCCAGAGCCAACCCTGAGTATACTGCCGCCAAACTGGGACTGCTGCCTGAGCCACTCCCAGAGCCCTTGCCACCGGCTCCGGGAGGAGAAACAGCTGCGCCCAGCGCCCCTCCCCTTGGCCATCGGGCGGGGAGTTTAAAAGACGCTGGAGGCACCAGAGATCCTGCTGCTGCCGCCAAACTGGGACTGCTGCCTGAGCCACTCCCAGAGCCCTTGCCACCGGCTCCGGGAGGAGAAACAGCTGCGCCCAGCGCCCCTCCCCTTGGCCATCGGGCGGGGAGTTTAAAAAGCGCTGGAGGCACCAGAGATCCTGCTGCTGCCGCCAAACTGGGACTGCTGCCTGAGCCACTCCCAGAGCCCTTGCCACCGGCTCCGGGAGGAGAAACAGCTGCGCCCAGCGCCCCTCCCCTTGGCCATCGGGCGGGGAGTTTAAAAAGCACTGGAGGCACCAGAGATCCTGCTGCTGCCGCCAAACTGGGACTGCTGCCTGAGCCACTCCCAGAGCCCTTGCCACCGGCTCCGGGAGGAGAAACAGCTGCGCCCAGCGCCCCTCCCCTTGACCATCGGGTGGGGAGTTTAAAAGACGCTGGAGGCACCAGAGATCCTGCTGCTGCCGCCAAACTGGGACTGCTGCCTGAGCCACTCCCAGAGCCCTTGCCACCGGCTCCGGGAGGAGAAACAGCTGCGCCCAGCGCCCCTCCCCTTGGCCATCGGGCGGGGAGTTTAAAAGACGCTGGAGGCACCAGAGATCCTGCTGCTGCCGCCAAACTGGGACTGCTGCCTGAGCCACTCCCAGAGCCCTTGCCACCGGCTCCGGGAGGAGAAACAGCTGCGCCCAGCGCCCCTCCCCTTGGCCATCGGGCGGGGAGTTTAAAAAGCGCTGGAGGCACCAGAGATCCTGCTGCTGCCGCCAAACTGGGACTGCTGCCTGAGCCACTCCCAGAGCCCTTGCCACCGGCTCCGGGAGGAGAAACAGCTGCGCCCAGCGCCCCTCCCCTTGACCATCGGGTGGGGAGTTTAAAAGACGCTGGAGGCACCAGAGATCCTGCTGCTGCCGCCAAACTGGGACTGCTGCCTGAGCCACTCCCAGAGCCCTTGCCACCGGCTCCGGGAGGAGAAACAGCTGCGCCCAGCGCCCCTCCCCTTGGCCATTGGGCGGGGAGTTTAAAAGACGCTGGAGGCACCAGAGATCCTGCTGCTGCCGCCAAACTGGGACTGCTGCCTGAGCCACTCCCAGAGCCCTTGCCACCGGCTCCGGGAGGAGAAACAGCTGCGCCCAGCGCCCCTCCCCTTGGCCATCGGGCGGGGAGTTTAAAAAGCGCTGGAGGCACCAGAGATCCTGCTGCTGCCGCCAAACTGGGACTGCTGCCTGAGCCACTCCCAGAGCCCTTGCCACCGGCTCCGGGAGGAGAAGCAGCTGCGCCCAGCGCCCCTCCCCTTGGCCATCGGGTGGGGAGTTTAAAAAGCGCTGGAGGCACCAGAGATCCTGCTGCTGCCGCCAAACTGGGACTGCTGCCTGAGCCACTCCCAGAGCCCTTGCCACCGGCTCCGGGAGGAGAAACAGCTGCGCCCAGCGCCCCTCCCCTTGACCCGCAGTGAAGATGCCGAATGTCGCCACCGCTGCACCTCGGGCCCAACTTTCATCACTCGCCTCCGGCCAGGACTTTAAAAAGGCTGTGTGAGGCACTAGAACTTTCATTTTTGTATTTTTATCTGCTGGCGGGGTTGGATTGAGTGTGTGTGACAGTTGATGTTGTTAGTGTGGCTGTAGTGCAGTCACACTGTATATTGCCTATATTGTGTTTTTGTATTATTGTATTTTGTAACTGAGAATTGCCACTTTGTGGAAATTTCTATTGTACCTGTAATTTATTTGTGTTTCTGGGTTTACATTGTATCTTTACTATTTGTTTGGGACTGGATCGTCCTCTTCTTTGGCTTTGTTAGGGACCTATGAGCTATGGGGTTATGTTTTGGGGACATTAGTAGTTGAGGGATCGTGTTTATGTTTGGGTCTGTATTAAACGTGATAATGTTGTATTGTTAACATTGTAGAAATTGCCATTTTGTAGAGAATTCTAGTGTAATTTATTTGTATTACCTGTATTGTACTTACTGTTGGTTTTGTTTATATTTTGACTGTATATTGTGTATTTGATTATGTTGTAATGCCGCCCAGAGTCGGCCATGTGCTGAGAGGGGCGGGGTACAAATTAAAATTATTATTATTATTATTATTATTATTATTATTATTATTATTATTATTATTATTATTATTATTATTATTATTATTATTATTATTATTATTATTATTATTATTATTATTATTATTATTATTATTATTATTATTATTATTATTATTATTATTATTATTATTATTATACCCAGGTAGGGCTAGACAGGAATCCTGCCTGAAACCTTGGAGAGCTGCCATCCATGGGAGTTTACAACTATGGGCTAGAGGACCAGCAACCTCACTGGGTATGAGGTGGCTTCTTGTGTTCCTAACCAGCATGAGGCTATTGGAATAAAGAAGTATTTCTGTATTGTAGTAAGATGGTATGCAAAGTAGAGGTGTCCACCACCACCACCACTCTCAATATTATGACTTAAAACAGGGATAGAGAATATGTAGCCTTTGAGATGTTTCTGACTTACAATTGACCATCCTGGCTCAGGCAGTGGGCAGGGCCAACCCAGTAACATTCCTGACTTTAAACAAAATTTTGCATTTTTAAACCACCTTGGCATAACTTGACCTGATTGTACTATTTCACAACCCATAAAAGCACGTGACCTTTTGTCAAATCTAGCAGTTAGCAAAGTGTGAAAGCTGCTTTTAAATGGCTCTGGAAATTAAGGCACTGGGTAGGTGATGCAGCTTCATAGCCAAAGCTGCAGTAGTTTCAGGATGGGCTCTCATGTCTCTAAGGCTCTCAGTATAAGTACGGGGACGCCGCAGGGGTGTGTGCTGAGCCTGCTTCTGTACATGCTTTACACATATGATTGTGTTCCCAGTTACCCCAGCAATAAGATCATCAAGTTTGCAGACGACACAACGGTGGTGGGTCTGATTACTGTTGGGGAGGGGGAGTCGGCTTACAGGAAGGAGGTTGAGATGCTGACGGAGTGGTGTAGGGAAAACAATCTATTCCTCAATGTAAAAAAGACAAAAGAGATCATTGTGGACTTTAGAAAATGCAAATTGAACATCCAGCCACTTATTATTGAAGGGAATTGTGTGGAACAGGTCTCAGTGTTTCGATTTCTGGGAATGGAGCTGAGGGATGATCTAACATGGGGAGCAAACACCAAAGATCTGATCAAGAGAGCACAGCAGAGGTTATACTTCTTGAGAATCCTCAGGAAGAACAATCTTTCAAAGGACCTGCTGTTGGCATTCTGCCACTGTACCATAGAGAGTGTGTTAACCTATGGTCTGTGTGTATGGTTTGGGAATTGTACAGCTAGGGAAAGAACAATGCTGTCCAGGGTCATAAAGACTGCGGAGGGAATAATCGGGCATACTCTTCCCACTCTAGATCAAATCTATGCCACCAGGTGTTATAACAAAGCTGTAGGGATTGCGCAAGTTAGTACGCACCCCGGAAATGATCTCTTTCAGCTTCTGCCTTCTAGAAGAAGGTATAGGGTCATAAAGACCAGGACCAGCCACTTCAGAAATAGTTTCTACCCAAAAGCGGTTCTGGCTTTGAATGCAGTGCAATGCAGTCTATGAGGGAGCTTCTGTATATAGTTTTTAGAGTTTTTAGGGTTTTAGAGTTTTTAGAGTTTTAGAGCTTTTAAGGGTTAAATGTGTATATGTGGGGTGGGAGTATGTTGATAATTTTGTATAGTTGTATTTTGTTTAGGTTTTGTTGGGTTGTTAAGTGTTTTCCCCCCCAATCTCGTTGTTCTGTGCAGGACAATGACAATAAAGATTTATCTATCTATCTATCTATTTCAGAATAAACCTTTTGCTAAATGCATTGATGGGATTGCTATTGTCCCTTCAACATGTATCAATCCTATCTCCCTGTAGGCCTCAGTTGAGGGAGAAGGTGTTAATAACACCTTAATCCAACTCTTCCACCCTGTACTAATTGACAAAGGTACAGCCAGAAAAAGCAAGTTAGTTTCCTATCTACCTTTCCACTTAGCCTTTTTTAAAAACCATTTGGGCTACACTTTATTCCCCCAAAGGTTTCTTGACTTCATGCAAGATAACCAGGGCCCTGAGATATATTGGCTGTAAACCATGTTGCCTTGAAAGCATGGCAGTTAGCCAAATCTTGACCCCTTTCTGCTTTCCTCAAGAGACCACACACTGCCAAGACCTTAAGACGTGACCTTAACAATCCAGCCATTCAATAGCCTATTATGGGCAGAAGAAATGTGGTTGGATTTTCTGTTCTATTTTCTGTTACTCTTTCCTCCACCTCCTCCTAGGATTGGGCCTTGGAACATGCATTTTTCAAATTAATTAATTAATTAATTAATATACAATATTGTCATCCACTTCATCAATCAATCAATCAATTTAATTTATACCCCGCCCTACTAAGCGCAGGCCGACTCAGGGCAGCAACAACATAGAAAAAATACAGTATACAATAGAAAATATAATTACAGATTACAAAATTTCATGATCACAATCAATACAAGATAAATACAAAATGGCATAGCATACATAACAAATCAAGGCTCTACAAACTCAGCGTCAACAACGGCCTCAGTCCCTCAGTACAAACTAAGTCCCTCATGGCCATCAGAAACCAGAGCAGTGCTTCCACTCTGCCTACAGCTGCAGTCATTCTCCCCGCGGCCATTGCTGGACCGGGGAGAGGAGCCGGAGTCGTGACATTGTCTGCGGGAGAGTTTTATGCCCGCGACACCCTGCATAGCTGCAGTCATTCTCCACACGGCCAATGCCGGACCGGGGAGAGAAGCTGGGGCTTCATACAGGAAAATGTCATTTGGGGTGACATCCAAAAAATGATCAAGCCCAGGCCACCCCATAAGGACCAGTCTGGAATGCTCTAAGGCTACTTGTAGTATTTTTAACTTATTACTGACCATTTAAAATTCCAGTTATAGTATATTTCATATATTACCAATAACAATTGTGCCACTGTAAAATGTTATATTTTACAGCCCTAGTGGCTCAGTGGGTAAATTGCTGTCCTGCAACCAAAAGGTTGGAAGTTCAATCCTGACCAGGGCTCAAGGTTGACTCAGCCTTCCATCCTTCTGAGGTCAGTAAAATGGGTACCCAGTATGTCGGGGGCAAAATGCTAATGAATTTGTGAACTGCCCAGAGAATGCATTGAGCACAATGGAGTGGTATATAAGTGTGATTGCTTTGCTTTATATAACCTTGCAGATTTAACATATCTGCAACTCTGTCACACTCAAATCTGACTTAATCTTGGGTAAAATTAGGTATGATCAATCTGTAAGAATGGATGATGGGGAAATCCACTGAAAACTTCCGTTCCTCATTTAGTCAAAGGTCCTTGCCATTTCAGTCTGTTGGTACAAAACCAAGAAAGAGTCCTGCAGGCACCATAAAGACGAACACATTCATTACAGCATGAATTTTCATAGATTGCTGCCCATTTCATCTGATGCACGAAAACCTATCCAGAATTTTAGGTAAATATACAATCCTCATAGGTATTGGTAGCTTCAATCCACGTAGTTATTGGTAGCATCCTAGACAGTGCAATCACTGGGAAAGTAAACACAGAGAGCACTGACAGTTATATTATGATTATTGGCCCTTCACCAAATTGTTTCTGATAATGCAAACATCCTGGGGTTAGGTTGGCCAATTACCGTATATACTCGAGTATAAGCCAACCCAGATATAAACTGAGGTACCTAATTTTGACATGAAAACCCAGGAAAATAGATTGACCCGAGTATAAGCCGAGGGTGGGAAATGCAGCAGCTGCTAGTAAGTTTCAATAATCAAAATACATGAAAATATGGTAACATTAACTAAATTGTTGGCACATCTCAATCTGGCACAGTCTTGGGACTCCCGTGGTCATTGACCCGAGTATAAGCTGAGTCCCCTTTTTGGGGCTAAAAACTCAGCTTATACTCAAGTATATACGGTAACTGATAAAATGTGATAAGAATCCTACATTCTGATTCAAATCTCTGCCAATAGACAGGAAACTCCAAACATTGTAATTCATTACTGCTTCAGGCAAATTCCCCTTTGACGTTTCTTTGCTCCAAGATGGCTTCTTCAAGATTAGTAGTAGAGTAACCTTGGGTGCTGAAGGCTTCTACCACTGGATTTCGAACTCTGAGATTCCTGACATCAGATTTGTGCTTCTTGATTCTTTTATCCAGAGACAGGTACATGCAGAACTGTAGGCAGAAAGGCAATGCAATTGGATGGTCCTCTTTTTATGTGTCTAGCATGATAAATGAATAGATCATAATCATACATTTCTTCTTTATCAATTGGAAACAAAATAATTCTGGCCTAAATCCAACTGCCAGTCTCAGTTAGAGTAAGCCCACTGAATCCATTTCAAGTCACTATATAGCAATAGCAATAGTAATTACACTTATATACTTCCCCATAGCATTTAGTGCACTCTCTGGGCTGTTCACAAGTTAATTAGCATTTTGCCCCCAACATGCTGGGTACTCATTTTACCGACCTTGGAAGGATGAGTTTATCTTGGGCCCTAGTCAAGATTGAACTCACAACCTTCTACTGATTCAATAGGTCTTCTCTAAGTGGAACGACTAACTGAATTTAGAGCAGTAGAACAACAATAGCTGGGATGCAGCAATGCAAGTAGAATAAATGAAAGGTATCAAGTGTACAAGCATGCTTTAAAAAGTTATTCACGTGGCTTGCTTTTCTTAGAAAGGATTTTCCATTCTTCCTTTCTTCACTCTTTTTCATTTTTAAAGATGGCATTTGGAAACAAGAGCATCCATTTTATTCTTGGAATTCACCCCAGAACCTGGTGCATTAAGGTAATTAATTTTTAAAAAGTTCTTAGAAATGTTCAAGCAGTTTCCACATGTACATATATAGATGTGAATTGGGGTGGGTGGGATTGGCTCAGAGACAGTTGGGTTCATGCCTTTTTCTTCATTTAATACAAAGTCAAGATGATTGATTTTCTGATGAGAATGAATTATGGTGTTCATTTTGTATAGAAGATGCACCGTAAAATAGTAGGAATTATTACTGCCTGGTTTTGAAAGATGCAAAGAACTGGATTTCAACCATAGTTGCTACAGGGAACTTATGGTTGCTTTTCAGCTTTTATCATGTTTCTGGACATCTTGAGCTTTGAAGTCTCTCTACTCACCTTTAAAGTCCACTTTGGAAAGATATTTAGCACTTCAAGTCGGTGCTTGGTAACCTGAAATTATCCTGTCAAAAATTACACTAAGGCCTCTTCCAGAGGGAGTGTTACCTGCAGTTCCACCACCAATTGATGCTGAAAAAGTCTGGGATTTAAGCAAGATTTGTATCAAAACACCTGTTTTAAAATTGACTTTTCTCTTTATGTAACTTGCCATCTCCTTAAGGAATATTTAAGAAAGTCACATCTCTATTGGAGCTTCTGTTTGACGGATAACTGAAAGGTTTTGAAATGAGTCTGCCACTACAAATTTCAACAGCAAATGAGAAAAATTAAACTCTTTCACCAATACAATGTGATACTAAGAATAAACCATGGTTTTTTAAAATAATTTTTATTAATTTTTTTTTAAAAAAATAACAAAAAAGTAACAGAACAGAAAAATCAGACAACAATACATCTCTAACAATAGATTAGATTAGATTAGATTTTTATTTGTATGCCACTCTCCTCAGCACATACTGACCCAGAGCGGCTCACAACAAGTCAATACCAAAATAAATACAGCAATACAATACATTCAATATGTCTAGCAATAGTATTAATAAAAATACAATACAGTACATTACAAGGATTGTACTGTATTGGAAACAATACAAAATACAATTCAATACATATATGTATATATGAAAAATATATATAATCATAATCATATTCATTATTTTTTTAAAAACTACTCTCCTTTTTAACAACTCATTCATCATTCATCAAATATATACTCCTTATGTAAATAACTTTTGTAATATATAACCTCTTGAATATTTGTATATGTGTTTCAATAAATGTATATTTTATTCCTTACATTCTAATAATATATATAATACATAAAATAAAAACAAAGAAAAAATAAGATCACCAGTGATATTTACAATGCCCCAGGAGATTGTGTTTTTCCATAACCATGTTTTCAAGAGGAATACATAGAATATACCTAGGTTGCCATAAATAAGGGGTTCTCAACCTTTTCAAGCCAAGGGCTGGGTCACGCTCTGACATCTTTGAGGCCTGGATAGCCATTTTGCCCTGCTTGTCCTACATGGCACTTCCGGGTGTGGCAGAGGCGGTTGGGGGGCCCACATGAAATGGTGTCATAGGTCTCATGTAGCCCTCGGGCGATAGGTTGGGAACTCCTGCAATAGATGGATAACATTAGGAAAATGCTTCTTTTACTATTGATGACTGAGTAAAAATTAGCAAAAGGACTTGCTATTTACTTGTGATTAATCCATTTTCTTATGAAATAAACTTTCATATGGTGCACTACATTAAATGCATGGAATCATTTCTCATTTGAAGGATTATTAGAAATATGACCAGATAGCAAACAGAAAAGATCATAACGCAGAAGAGACCAAGAGCAAGATCATCCATAATCCCAGTTACCATGTATGACTGTGAAAGCTGAGGTGGCTTAGTGGTTAAGATGCTGAACTTGATGACTGGAAAGTCGGCAGATCAACGGTGCTGCATGACAGAGTGAGCACCCGTCTCAGTCCCAGCTCCTGTCAACCTAGCGGTTCGAAAACAAGACATTGCAAGTAGATAAATAGGTACCACTTAGGTGGGAAGGTAACAGCATTCTGTGCACTCTGGTGTCTAGTCATGCCTGTCACATGACCATGGAAACATCTGCAGAAGCAGACGCTGCTGGCTCTTTGGCTGTAAATGGAGATGAGTACCAAGTACTATAGTCAGATATGACTGGCTTTTGAGCAAGGGTGACCTTTACCTGAAGAAAGCTGACAGAGGAAAATATTGATTCATTTGAAATGTAGAGCTGGAGGAGAGTTTTGCAGATATCCTAGACTGCTAGAAAGACAAGCAAATGGCTCTTAGAGCAGATCTCTGGGTCTGGCACTAAATCTGAACTGTCTCTGGAGGAAAAAATGATGAAATTGAGGTTTTCCTATTTTGGGCACATGATGAGAAGGGAAGATCCTCTGGAAAAGACATTAATGCTGGGAAGGCAGTAGGAAATGAGGAGGGCCAAACATGAGATGGAATGACTCCCTAAAGGAACTGCAGGTTTGAGTTTAGAAGAGCTGAGCAGAGCTGTTGGGAACAGAACATTTTGAAGATCTCTCATTAATAAAATCACCATAAATCAGGGGCGACTTGATAGCCCACAACAACCACAAGGATAGGAGAATGTAATTACTGCAGCCAGGAAATACAAATGATGATAATTACCTTTGAAGCCATGAACAAATAAACAACAGGTGGTAACACAGACAACTTTGCATTGTGACAGATGTGCTATGGTTTTAAAATATTGTCCCCGTTCAAGCCACAGGAATTGGATCTGAAGTGCTTTATTAATTTTTGCTTCATTGCATCAGTTCAGAATCTGTTTCAAACCATACAGGAGGGAAAATCTTGGTCTCTTCTTTCTTGCTAGGGCTGCTTTTGCAGTCTACTTCATAGACTTCCACCTACACTTCCCTTTAAAAAAAAAAAGCTAAGGAGTTTTGTGGAGTTTGAGTCTAAACTTTGTTAAAACGTTGCTTTAAAACAGGGGTGCCCAAACTAGGGACTGCAGGTCGGATCCGGCCCCCGGCACCAATTCATCCAGCCCACACCATCCTCATCACTCCCAGAAATGGAAGTTTGGGCACCCCTGCTTTAGTTAGTTATGTGCTGCCAAGTTGGAACCAACCTGTAGTGACCCTGATATGGCTTTCAGGGTAAGTTCGATTTTTAAATAATGTTTTTTTATCAGATCCACTCTCCCAGTGATTTTCCATTGAGCAAATGAGGTTTCAAACCCTGGTCTCCAGATTACTAGTCCATCCCTCTACCTACTGGAACACAAAGAGTGCCTCTCCATATGCTTACAATATTCTTTTTCTCATCTTTGTGGGAACTGTGACATTCTCAGCTTTGCGGAATCCCCCCCCCCGCCCCCCGCATTCAGCATTGGCCTCCAAATGTCACAGCCAGTGTTTAGTGTAAGGGACCAAAGACAATGAAACAGCCGAAGGGTTGGCTTAACACAGGTTTATTGCATGATGATCCGGAGGAACATGTGGTAATGGCGGATGAGTAGCTCAATATATACAGCTGGCTATACATTTGAATGTGGCTCGTCAACAGACTATTGGTTGCTGCCTGCGTGACGTCGTAGAAGGTCACGCCCTTCTTGACCAGGTGAAGAGGTGGCGGGGAATCTTCCCGCGCTGCTGAACCAGGTGAATCTGAGCCATGAGAGCTGGACGCTCGCTATTGCCATCTAGTGGTCACTAGCTCGCGTCCCCTTATCAGGTTTACATTGATACAGCTGATGGTTATAATGTTGCACACAGAAAGGTTACATTGTTAACACATGGCAAAGGTACATTGTTAAAGGCACAGCTTTACAGAACACAACATCCCTCCCCCCTAGGATGAGACGAAGTCTCTCAGCCAAGATGGCTTGTTGCATGTGCGTTTGGGCCGTGAAGAGGGCTGACCCCCCCGGGGGCGCTACTGCTTCTTTGTTCCCTGGTCCCTTGTCCTGGAATGGGAGAGGGAGACTTGTTAGTGGCTTGCCGCTGTCTGGCGGCCTTAGGGGAAGGGAAAAACTCCATTGTGGGCAGACCGGGGGCAGTCGGGGCTAACGAAAAACCCCTCTTCTCGCTTGGACGGGTGGGGGACCACTCCGAAAAACCCCCCCGGTTCTGAAAATCAAAATCTAACTTAGCAGGGGTATCCGCATTTGTGGGGACATTCCGCGAGATATGTATGAGGTCGGGTTCCTCCTCCTCCTCAGAAAGATCCCCTAGGATATCTACGAGAATATCCCCCTCCCCCCTTGGTGGGGACCCGCGGACCCCTTTCCCTCCCCCTTGGGCTGAACGGGTGGGGGAGAACCCTAACGCTGATTTTTCCTCTATTTGGTCTGTGCCCTGCTCATCGGAGACCCTGCGTCGGAGCTGGTCCGCGTGCCGCCTCCACAAGAGCCCTGTACTGGTTTCCACGCGGTACGACACGGGGCCGGTTTGCTCTACTACTACGCCCGGTACCCAGGCTGGGCCCGTGCTGGCGTAATTCCTGCAATGCACGGGGGCGCCTATACTGAAACTCTTTGTGGCCTCTAGCCCGATGTTCCTTCCTTTGTCCTCTACCCTCGTGGGGTCTAGCCTAGTAAGGATGGTGGTCAGTTTCCTACACATTAAGAGCTCTGCGGGGGAGTATCCTGACGCCAAAGGGGTCACCCTGTACCCTAGCAGAAACTGACAGACTTGTAGGTTCAGATCCCCGGGGCCCATGCGCCGCAACGCGTCCTTCGTGGTGCGGACGAGGCGCTCTACTTGGCCATTGGTGGCTGGGTGAAACGGGGCGGAGGTGATATGCCAAACGGCGTTAATCTCCATGAATGCCCTAAACTCGGAGGACGTGAAACAACTAGCGTTGTCGCTAATTAATGTGTCGGGTATGCCGAACGTGGAAAAGAGCCTCCGCAAGTGCCTAATGGTCTGGGCCGAGGAGGTGCTCGTGACTGGGATAACCAGTGACTGGGAGAAGTTGCCTGTTTCTTCTTGAGGGAGATGCAGCCATTTTAAACTCTCTCTGTATTCCCCCCCCCTCCCAGCCTCATAGCTGCAATGGAAGAAACACTCTTCATTTTTCCTTGTAACTAAACTAAATCTTCATCCTCTTCTAACCAACCTGAAACCATCCTGTTAAGATTTCTGAGCATATCGTGGCTGGAGCCGATGCCGACATAAAGGGAGCCTCCCGTGGCCCGGGAGGCTCCGAAAACGCCGCCGGAGCCGCAGCTGCGCTCTCCCCGCCGGTGGAGATGACGGTGCGAGGAGGGATTCCTGCCTACCCTGGAACTCTTACACTGTTCTGGGGTTTTTAGGCTACTTGCAACTGTTGTGCAGTTGGAATTGAGGACTTTCCTTTCGTGCCCTCTGGCCTATGTATGTATTTTTGTATTGATCGTTTTAACTGTATTTTTTGATTAATTATTGTATTACTATTGCTGCTTATGTCTTTATTGCATTTCTGTATTTTTTGGTATTTTTGAAATTATATCCTTTGATTATATTGATCACATTGTTGCTATTGCTGTTATACTGTGTTTTATGGATCTTGTATTTCTAATATTTATTGTTAATTTGCTGTATTGCAACACTGTACCATTTGTAATTTTTGTATACTGTATTTGATTTACTTGTTGTAAGCCGCCCAGAGTCGGCCCTGGTCGAGTAGGGCGGGGTATAAATCGAATAAATGAATGAATGAATGAATGAATGAATGACCTTCGCGGGTGCCCTTGCAGCTGCTGCCGCCCTTGGGCCAACTGGACTGCCGTGGCCGCCTTTGCTGCCATGGCCGAGGTGCAGAGCTCCTTCCCCCGGTAGCTCCTGCAACTTTTTCCAGCGGACATGGGGATCTTGCTACGCTGGGTTCGTTGTATTACACTTATATTTACTGTATTTTGATGATGTAACTATACTGTGTATTTTTGTATTTTGATATTATGCTTACTTGTATTGCTCTCTATCTTGAATTTATTGTACTTTTATATTATTACTTTGTTGTTATATTGTATGAATATGTTGTTTGCTGCCTTGAGTCAGCCTTGGCTGAGAAAGGCGGGGTACAAATTAAAAATTGATTGATTGATTGATTGATAACCTCCAACCACTTGGAGAAGGCGTCCACTACAAGAAGGAACAGGGTGCCTCTGAACGGGCCCGCGAAATCAACGTGCACCCGGGACCACGGCCCCTTAGCCGCGTCCCATTCCCTGTGGGGAAGGCGGGCCTCCTCTGGTCTGGAGCATTGGCAACTTTCACAAGTGCCGACCATGTGCTCGATGTCAGCGTCCAGCTGGGGCCACCAGAAGTAACTCCGGGCCAGCGCCTTGGATCGCACGATGCCGGGGTGGCTGACATGCAGCAGCTTGAGCACCCGCGGCCGAAGGGAAGTGGGGATCACCACCCGCTGCCCCCACAAGAGGCACCCCCTCTCTAGGGACAGTTCTAGCTTTATTCTGAAAAATGGAGCGAACTCCTCCGCTGGGGAGGACGCCGGCCACCCTTTCTGCACCCAGGAGCTAACTGCCGCTAACGTCTTGTCCTTCTCTGTCGCTTTGGCAATGTCGGCGGGTACTACGGGGGGCGAATCCAGCACCTCTATCATGAGAACCTGATGGTCCCGCTCCCCCTTGCTCACCTGGCTGGGCGTTAGGGGAAGGGGAGACCTCGATAGAGCGTCCGCATGGCTGATCTCTTTCCCGGGCCGGTAGACCAACGCGTGCTGATACGCGTTGAGAAAAATGGCCCACCTGAGCATCCTCGGGGACAGGATCTGCGGGGAGGGCTTATCTGCGGTAAAGATGCCTAGCAGGGGCTTGTGGTCCGTTACAATGGTGAAGGGGCGGCCGTACAGAAAATCGTGAAATTTTTTCGTCCCCGCGACTATTGCTAGTGCCTCCCTGTCTGTCTGTGCGTAGTTTCTCTCCGCTTGGGACAGGGACCTGGAGTAAAATGCTATCGGGGCCTCCCTTCCGTTTTCCAACACGTGGCACAACACAGCCCCCACCCCCACCGGAGATGCATCACAGGTCAGAACTACTGGGCGTTTGGGGTTGAAGTGGGTCAGTATGGCGTCGGACGCTAGGAGGCTTTTTAGCTCACTAAATGCCCTTTCTTGGTCATCGCCCCACTTCCATGCCTGGTCTTTCTTTAGCAGTTTGTGTAGTGGTTCAGCCACCGCTGCCTTCCGGGGGAGGAAGGAGTGGTAAAAGTTGAGCAGCCCTAGGAACGACTGCAGCTCGGGCTTGGAGGTGGGGCGGGGGGCTTTCTTGATGGCTGCCACCTTGGACTTGGATGGTTTTATCCCCTCAGGAGTCACACAAAACCCTAGGAACTCAACCTCGGTTGCGAAGAAGACGCATTTGTCCTTTCGCAGTCTCAGCCCCGCTTTTTCGAATATTGTCAGGACCTTCCCCAACCTCTTGGCCAATTCAACCCGACTCCCCCCCGTTATTAACACGTCATCAAAATAAGGCAACACCCCCTCCAGTCCCTTCAGGAGGCGTTCCACGAGTGACTGAAAAATTCCAGGCGCCGAATTCACGCCGAACTGGAGGCGCGTCACCTGGAACGCCCCGTTATGGGTGACTATGGTCTGCGCAGCAGCTGCGGCTGGGGACACCGTAAGCTGCTGGTAGGCCTGTGCTAAGTCGAGCTTAGCGAAACACTTTCCCCCGTGTAACCTGGCCAGCAGATGGCTGACTACCGGCACCGGATATGCATTCGGGCGGATCGCCTTGTTGATGGTGCACTTGTAGTCGGCGCATATGCGGACCTCCCCATTGGCCTTTAGTGCGGTTACAATTGGAGTTTCCCACTCCGCGGAATCAACAGGTACAAGGATTCCCTGGCCCACCAATTTGTCCAGTTCCGCCTCTATCTTGTCCTTAAGTGCGAACGGCACCCGGCGTGGTTTAAGACGAATTGGGTGGACCTCCGGGTCCAGGTCGAATGTCACTGGGGGCCCCTTGAATTTCCCCAGTCCTTTTTTGAAAACTTCGGGGTGCGCCTCGCACACCTCCAGAATTGGATCAGTCCCAACAGCGTGCATCCCATCGGCGTGCACCCCCCCCAATAAACAAACCCAGGGGCTGGAACCATTGAGTCCCGAGGAGGCTGCAATCTCCCCCTTTGAGCACGACTAGGGGAAGGGACGCGGCGTGCTTCTTGAATTTAACCTGAAATTCTCCAACCCCCAACACTGGAATGCTGTTCCCTTGCACGTCCCGTAGTGTGGACCTCAATGCTTTGAGCTTGGGTCGCTTGTGGGGGGCAATTCCCAAAAACTCCCTCTGGGAAATGATTGAATATGAGGACCCCGAGTCAATTTCCATCCTAATGGGAACCCCTTGGACTAGTACCTCAACAAAATAGCGGGGGTGTCCTGCAGACACGCTGAACACTGGGGCGTCGTCCTCGCTGCCGTCGGAGATGCGGCCCACGCCGTCCTGCTTCCGCGTGGCCTGGGTGCCGTCCTTGGGTCTCGTTGGGCGGTCTTGTCCCGCGGAACGGTCTGTGGAGCTCCTCCGGGTCTCGCGCTTCTTCCTGCACACCTTGGCGATGTGCCCGCGGCGGCCGCAGTTGTGGCACTCGGCCTTCCGGAACGGGCACTTTACGCGGTCGTGGGCCGCTCCACAGCCGTCGCACCGCCGGCTCTCCTTCCGGACCCTCCGGACGTCCTCGTCGTCGCTGCTCTCTGTGGACGACCTCGAAGTTCGCCGGGCCGCCTGTACCGGAGCCTCTGCCTTGCTCGACTTCGGCCGCCAGTCCTGGAGTTCTTGGACCCCGGCCTTTGTAGCTTCTGCGGCCTGGGCCGCTCTGACGACCTCCTGCAACGTGGGAGGCGGCTCTTGGTTCATTAATGTGCGCTGGGTCTCGGCGTCGTTCAGGCCGCACAGCACACAGTCCCGGAGGGTGATTTCGGCATTCTCCCATTTGCACGGGCCGGCCGCCAGCCGCAGGGCCGCCACGAATGCGGCGACCGTCTCCCCGGGCGCTTGGACTCGCCTACAGAACGCACTCCGAGCGGGAAACATCGCCGTGGCGGGCCGGACGTGCTCACGCAGCATCTGCATGAGTTCCTTGGCCTTGAATTCGCTCACCCTCCTCGGTGCAATCAGGTCCACCAAGGTCCTTTTGGTTTCTTGTCCGAGCATCCTGGTGAAGATGGCCCTTTTCTTTGCCTCTTCCGTGACTTCGGACTCAATCAGTGCTGCCTGGAAGTCCATCTTGAAGATCTCCCAGTCGCCCGGTTTCCTGATTTCGAAACCGGCGCATGTCTTGGTCCCGTGGGCTGCCATGATCCCACCTTCGTCGCCAATTTAGTGTAAGGGACCAAAGACAATGAAACAGCCGAAGGGTTGGCTTAACACAGGTTTATTGCATGATGATCCGGAGGAACATGTGGTAATGGTGGATGAGTAGCTCAATATATACAGCTGGCTATACATTTGAATGTGGCTCGTCGACAGACTATTGGTTGCTGCCTGCGTGACGTCGTGGAAGGTCACGCCCTTCTTGACCAGGTGAAGAGGTGGCGGGGAATCTTCCCGCGCTGCTGAACCAGGTGAATCTGAGCCATGAGAGCTGGACACTCGCTATTGCCATCTAGTGGTCACTAGCTCGCGTCCCCTTATCAGGTTTACATTGATACAGCTGATGGTTATAATGTTGCACACAGAAAGGTTACATTGTTAACACATGGCAAAGGTACATTGTTAAAGGCACAGCTTTACAGAACACAACACAGTGTATTTAAGAAGCTTCTATGTCACACTGTATGCAGTATGTCTGCATGAGTGGAAAATAACATCCATAACCCCAGAACTAAATTTCCCTTATTTTTATTTTGACTCACTGTGCATGCTTACATGAATCCAGTATGCACAGGCAGTTTAGGATTAAGGAGCTAAATACAGCCGGCTACTCTGGGGGGCTGTCATAGGTGCAACAAACTGACCCACACAGAAGCTTTATAATGTCACACAGAGACCCACATAAACAGGTGCATGCAAAGATCTGCGTGGAGGGCTGCCAGGAAAACATAGGAAGGAACACCAGTGAGAAGCAAGGGCAAGAAAGGGAGAAATAATCCAATCTGTATGCCTAATACAAAGAGGCGTAGGATTGACTGGAACTAAAGTGAAAGGCAAGTGGCTTATCCAGAGAGAAGGGGATAAAAGAAAAGGATAACAGCTGTATGAAGCAACCAAGAAACAAAAGCAACCTGGGGGGAAAACAAAGATGTCTGAGTAATAGGGTCCCCATCTTAACAAGAATCAGTGCATGGAAGATTTTGTTGTTGGCTACAGGTCCCATAAACTAGTGGTCATGCTCAGAAATCTGAACTCTGCTGAGGAAGGTCTTTGCCGGCCCAGCCCCCCAATAAAGACACAGACACTGTTGCTGGATTTAAAATTTTGGGCCACTTTATTGATTGTGCCTTAATCTTAAATTATGACTTTAACTTAAACCTAACTTCAACTTTTATAACTCATTAAGGCAAGCAGGCTGCAGTAGCACTGGTAAGGACCCACCCTTAATTGCCAATTACTATTGGCTACCTTGTATCCATTTGTATCAATTTGTTTGTCAATAGAAACAAATTGTTGACCCAAGTCAGGATGCTACCTGTTGAGTCCAGCATCTGACGTATATCTGGTAAAATATCAAGGTGATGCAGGCTGTCTAGATCATAGCATCACCCCGTTCATGGTTCGCCCTTGACCGGCCAGCCCCAATTACCCTGTACCTTGTCCTTGGGTTGGCCAATCAACTGCGGACCTGCCGGATACCTATGGGTCATCTACTTTACCTTACCAGTGCTACCTGCCACACGGGGAGGCATCCATGATGACTCACCGCCCCCCCTGACCACCAACTTGGTCACCAGGCCCGCTTGCAAATCCTCCAGAAAGAGGTCCATACCTCTCACTGAAAGGTGTACCCCATCTCTATGATACAGGCTGTAGTCCTGTAACCCTATCCCCGGATGTGGGACCGATGTCCCTGAACCAAGTTGAACAAGGAACCGGGCAACAGCCCTGTTCACCGACCGCCGGGCATGGTCCAAGCCACGAGGATCAAGTCCTCCTCTATAATGGTGTCTGAGTATGGTCTGGGACCATAGCAGCCGCGTCTGCGGCCACATGCGGTGTAAAACCTCCAGGTCCCTGCGCACGGATACCGTCAACCAAAGGCCGGTGATCTGTGCAAGATCGTTGCCTCCCAGGTGAATTACCAGGATATCCGGAGGTTCAGCGTCCCTAACGGACATAAGGAATGGCATCAGTTCCGGCCACCTCATGCCGCGCAAACCATACCACCGAAGACGCACAGCTGCGCGTAGTCCGAGATGGGGACCCCAATCCGATGACGCTGCATAACGTGCAGCCCAGTACACATAACTGTGTCCAACCAGCCAGACTTCCACCGGTGTGCGCCAACACACAGGGTCTGTAATAAAGGAGAATAAAATGAGGGCAGGGAAGACACTCATGCAAGGATAAGACGAACTTATAGAGAAAAACGCGCAGATCCCTATCTGCCCATCCTGTGTATGTCAGCCTCTGAGTACCCAAACGCGGCAGCCGTCGATGCGGCACCTATCCAAAATGAATGAGTACCGTACCGCGCCCCAGGGACCCCCAAACTGTGAAGTGCAGTTCCCGTGACTTTCCAGAATTGGAATTTGGTGAGTGGGGACCCATCTTGGTGGCAAAACAACAGGCCAGGGTGCGAACCCCGCACTGCCAAGAACTGATGCAGGGCACCAAAGGGACAAATGTCAGCAAAGGTACATCTCAAGAGCGTAACACAACTACCCTTGCCTTGCTGATCAGCTTTAGAGTAGCGAATCCTCAACCGAGCCGAAGTTTGGGTGAGGGAAACATCAGCCAGTTCCAATGCCCTATGTGACATGTCACCTTTAGAAAGGGGCACCAGCTCACTAATCCTAAGGGCCCCGAAAAAAGCCACCATGGTGGCTGCATGAAAATGAGACTACTCGTACCGGTCATAGCAAAGGCTATGCCAAGCCCTAGCGAGGCTAGTCAGCAGAGAAGGGGAAACAGGTTGGCGCGTGTCAGGGCAGCGGCCGCGTTCATGCATCCACCCTTCCAAGACATGGCGTATGCGGAAGTCTCCGGTGTGATCAGGGTAACCCCAGGCCTTGGCAGCAAATGCCAAGGTGGAAAGTCTAGTGGCAATGGTGCGTGGGGCCAACCCATGGCTATGGAGGTGCACCATATACTGCAAAACCTGTTTGACCGGGATTGGCCATAAGTCAGGCAGGCGCACTTCCTTACAAAAGGCTGTAAATTGAAGGTACATGTGCTGATACGCATTACGCGTGCACGGGGTGAGAGACATGCCGATCGCCCGGTTCACTTCTCCTCGCCAAAGGTCCACATCTCGCTCAGAAGTGGAGAGGGAAGTTCCTCCGCGTCTGGCGCTAAGGCCCGGAACCGGGAGATCTGCAGGCGGGATAAAGCATCAGCAAAATAATTGTTAATGCCTGGAACATGTCTAGCCTTAAACAGCACATTAAGGCGAAGGGACTGCAGCCCAAACTGCCTAACTAGGGCCATGACTCTGGGGGACCTGGAGGTTTGTGCATTGACAATGTGCACCACTGCAGCATTGTTACACCAGAAATGGACCACGGAATTAGCCCACATGTGACCCCAGAGCATAAGTGCGCCCAGAATGGGGAAAAACTCAAGGAACGTGAGGTCCCTCAGACGCTCAGTACCCCGCCATTCTTCGGGCCACCTACCATAAGCCCACCTACCCTTAAAATAGATGCCATAACCCAGTGAACCGGACACATCCGACTGGACCTGAAAATGGGGGGTGGCAACTAACTCTGTATGCCAAAAGGACACCGCATTGAACTCCTCAAGGAAATTAAATCAGACCGACAGGTTGGCCCTCAAGCCCTGGTGAGTCGGACCCTGTGGTGCTTTTTGGAAAGACCCACCATAGCGTCACAAAGTCGCCTGGCAAATGCCCTGCGTGGGGTAACTACCCTGCAAACAAAGTTGAGGTGCCCATGCAGGACCTGCAACTCTCGTAGGGATACCTTACGTTTGGCGAGCATAGCCAAAATTGCATCAGAAATCCGGGTCACCTTCTCATGTGGCAACCTGGACGTTTGTGCCAGGGTATCAATTTCTATACCCAAAAAAGTGAGAGTGGTGGCAGGGCCCTCCATTTTTTCAGGAGCAAGGGGAATGCCAAGTTCCGCCATGAGCTCCTGAAAGGTGGCTAACAACTGTCCACAGGTGCCCAAGTCGTGTCCACCACCAAACAAAAAATCATCCAGGTAGTGTGTCACGGCCCGGGATCCTGACCTCTGAACGAAAGCCCAATGAAGAAAGGTGCTGAAGTGCTCAAAGGCCGAGCACGAAATGGAGCAGCCAAAGGGCATAGCCTTATCTACATAAAACTTTCCCTGAAAACAAAAACCTAACAGCTCAAAGCCATCAGGGTGTACTGGCAACAATCGAAAGGCCGATTTAATATCACATTTCGCCAGTAACGCCCTGCGACCACATGAGCGGACCATTTGCAAGGCTTGATCGAAAGACGTATACTGGACTGAACAAAGGTCATCCAGTATAGCATCATTGACCGATGAGCCTTCAGGGTAGGACAGGTGGTGAATCAAACGAAATTCACCAGAGGACTTTTTAGGCACTAAGCCGAGAGGGGACACCTTTAAGTTCAAATATGGGGGGTTATCAAAGGGTCCAGCTACCCTACCCTCCCTAAGCTCCTTGGCTATATTCTCTGCAGCTATGCCCTCCTTACCCCGAAGGGACTGCAAATTTGGAGCATCCTGGGGTGCGCGCACACCCATGAAAGGGATGCGGAATCCAAATGTAAAACCCTCCAACAAATAAACTGCGTCATCCTTCCTCGGATAAACGCACAACCACCTTTCAAGAACCTTAAGTCGAATTGGGGAGGGGGCCTTTAGGATGCGCAGTTGCATCAGCAGCACCCCTGGCCGACCCTTGTTGTCCACGACCCCTGCCGCGCAACCCTCCAGCCTGCGCGCATGCGGAAGCACTCGTGTCTAAACTTGCATTGGCGCCCATTGCAGACATTAGAAGACGAGTAGCTCCAACACAGCAGGTGGGCTGGAACCCCCTGCCCCGCCGGCTGGCAGGGAGACTGCATTGTGCCGGGCCGCTGCACCGCATGGCCACAGTGGTAACGGTCACCGGGTGCCAGTCTTGATGGGGTCATGTAGAGTAACCATAAGAGCTGGCACGGCTCACCCCACCTCATCTCAGGGTGCAGGGCAGCTCTCATTCTAAATTCCTCATCATAGGTTAACCATGACGGTCCGGGGAAATCAACGTAAGCCCGGTAAAGGGTATCCAAATACTGTATCATCAGGATCGCCATGTCAGGGCGAGCCCTTAGATACACTGCCGCATAAATGAGATAAGAGGGGAGCCAATTAACCCATGTCCGAGGCTGCTTGCGACGACGCGACAACTCCTTGTCCTTGTCGTCCTGTCCCTCTTTCTCCTCCTTGGTGGGCTCTTGGTTAAGTAAACCAAAGATATCTACGTACTCCCCCTGACATATCTTATCCCTGGTGGCCTGTGACAAGTGGTCACCAAGGGGTAGGGAGTAGCCGGCCGTGGGCATGGCAGCGGTAGGCGCAGAGCGATATGCCGCGTTGGCTGGCGGGCCATACGGCCAATTGTGGTATGGCAGATTAATAGCGGGAGGCAGAACGCTGGGAAGGGCCGGTGTGTAAGGAGCCCCCCAAGTGACAGGGGGTGGCAAGGCGGGAGTGGGCAAGGCCGTCGTGGCCTGTTGAGGCCAGGGCCACTGTACAGCCATATTCACGTTGGGGTGAGTGGAGCGTGTTCTTGGTTGACCGCCATACTCACATGCCGCACCGCCCCCAGCCGCCCCCACCGGGGGTTCCAGCCAATGAGGGGCATCGGAGCTCACGAGCAAAGCCAAGCTCTGTGTCGCCTGTGGACCGAGCCATCCTGGAGGGCCCGCTGGAGGCAAGCCCCATTGAGGTGGTCGCGCGGGGAGCTGCAGAGGGCCGAAAGGCGGGGGGCAGAGGTCCTCGAGCAGCTCTACCCAGCTGAGGACCTGTCGTGATGTCTTAGGCTACCCCACCTCAGTGGACGATGTGCCACCGCCACCAGGCAGCTCCAAACTGTCCGGGGGCAGTGGAGCAATGCTCGCGGCGCGCTCTAATGCCGCGATACGTGCCAAAAGGACACGTGGGCTGGCCAGATCCAGCCCACTGGGGCATTGGAAATCAGGCCCAGAAGGAGGCCCCAGCCCCCCAAGGGGCCATGAGTGGGGGCCCAACCCATGCCCCCCAGCGGGGGGTGGAATGGGACCGAGGGCAGGCCCTGGGCCCACATAGGGCCAAGAAAGATAATCCGGCCCATGAGGTGGAGGGGCAGGGGCAGGCCCCAGGCCCCCTTGAGGCCAAGGGGGGCCATCCGGCCCCTGACTGGGGAAAGCCGCCTTGGGTGCGGCCCCTAACCCCCGCCCGAGTCCTACGGCTCAGGGGGGTCAAAACTGGGGAGGACCCCCTCCCCGAAATGCCCCGTAGGGGGAAGAGATGTGGGGGCAAAGCCACCACCGTGCGACCCACACCCGGGTCCTCCGACTCAGCAGGGACGCAGCGCTGAGGCCAATCGCCCCCGCAGGGTGCCCCGCAGGGGCGGCAGCCTTGGGGGGCAAAGCCCCAGAGTTATACACCCGGTCAGCCCTCGCTCGAGCCCTCCGGCCCGAGGAGCACCCAGGTGCAGTAGCCAGGGGAGGGGGCGAGCCCGCCCACGCGTCCGCCGCTCCTAAGCGGCGAGAGCCTTTCGCTTCAGGGCAATCGCAACCCCGAAGCTCGCAAAGGGAAGGAAGATCAGCTGGAGCAAAATAGGGCAAACTTCTCGCCCAGCCGATCTTGTTCAAAATGGCGGCAAGCCGCCGCGTGGCCACCCCTTTTATGCTATGGGTGGCCACGCCCCCTGAGAGGCCCGGATGTTTGTCTCTCAGGGGTGGGGGCCAGCAAAGAGCGTAGCAGCCATATTGTGCCACCGTGCTTCCCTTTTTAGTCTAGCCACCTGTTGAGTCGAGAGTAATTAGCAACGAGACAGCAAGTTCAGGGTTAACATCAGTGATTTATTATCAGCACAGTTAGGGCTTGTTCAGACTGGGGACTAAGGGGACAAGGTAGCAACTTATATACAGACAGAACGGCAGTTACAGTGATACATTTGCCCAGGCTTTTGCTAACGCGGGAAACCTGTGTTAGAACCAATCAGATTACATTGATAACATATGAATGTGGCACCTTACAGAAAAGGGTGTGCGTTTACAGCAAAGACTTAATAGTGATTTCAGAATTAAAGCCATAAAGCATTTGGACACAACATTCCTCCCCCCTAGCAGGGAACCCACTCTCCATACCTTTGGGGTGGACCACAGGTCTGTCTAGGGCGCCCAACACTTGTGGGACTTAGGGCAATGGGTATGGGAGGGCCAGGGTCTATGGAAGTGCCAGTGGACTCATTGGTCAACCTAGGCAAGCTAGGGTTTGTGGGGAGCTCACATGAAGCAGGGATTGTGGAGGGCTTACTAGAAACAGAGATTGGAACCGATAGCTGTGGTGCACGACCCGGACTCAAACCAGCTGTAGAGTCTGTCAACTCTGGAGGAGTTCTCAGCGAGGGGGCACCATGGCAGCCGACAAGAAGTCAGTGGGTTGCATTGTGGCATTACCTCGTAACAATGCCTGAACTGTACCCATAGAGCGAGGGACATTATCTACCACAGAACCAGCGGTTTCACCTTCCCCTGCCCCCCCGAGTGGGATGAATGCTAGCGAATTGCTCAGAGATATGAGGAGGGGTCTGGCTGAATAAATCTGGAACAGGATCAAAATCGGGGAGGTCCAACTCCCCCAGGGAAGGATTACCTTGAAACAACCCCATTTCAGCTAAATCTGAAAGAACGTTTTGCCCCGTCACACGGGGACTCCTCTGATCTGCATGTTTCGTTCCCCTTCCCCCTGGGGAACATGTCACGTAAGGGTGACCTACCCTAGCCTCGAATTCCTTGTCGAGGCTGGGCCACCAAAAATGACTCTTGGCAAACACTTTTGAGAAAACGACGCCTGTGCACCCCGATAACAGTGTATGCAGAACCTTTACCCATAGTGCAGACGGAATTACCATTTTATCCTCCCAAAACAAACATCCCCCCATCACAGACAATTTATTACATAACCTATAATAACCCTTGAGTTCCTCAGCATCCAGTAGCGGTGGCCACCCAACTTTCACCCAATACACAACCCTAGACACCAGGGGATCTTCACATGTAGCCTTCGCAATGTCCAATTTAGCATTCAGTATTGTAATAATGAGGGACTCCCACAGTTCTGAAATAGAAGCCACCACAGTTCATCAAGTTCAGTCTTAGGACAGTCTTTGGGTGCAACATGCACTCGGTGGAACTTCAGCCTATTGGGTTTGGCCATAGAATCCACAACAGAATGAACAGCTCCCCCACACACATTTTCCAATCCCGGGCGGAACACATCTGGATACTTATCACAAACGGCCTTAATTGGGTCAGCCTGAACCATATTGATGCCTGAAAAGGCAATACCTAGGGGGCTAAACCACTGAGTACCCAAAAGGTTGTTCTTACCCGCCTTGACCACAACAAGCAGGAGTTTTGCGGCAATGCCTTTGAACTGCACATCAAAATCTCCAACACCTAGCACAGGGATGTGGCGTCCCTGGACATCTCTCAACTGGACCTGCAGAGCCTGCAACTTGGGCCGGTCCGCTGGCAAAATCTGGAAAAACTCACGCTGGGCGAGGATCGAGTACGACGATCCCGAGTCGATCTCCATGCGGCAACTATGACCCTGGAGACTGATGTCAGCAAAGAACTGGCCCGTGACCGCACGAACACTGGAATTGGAACCTTGACCGGCATTGACCTTGGAGATTTGAGACTTCTACCTCAGGCGATCTTTGTCCTTGGATGACCCACCAGAACGCTGGCAACACACTCTCACTATGTGCCCTTTTCACCCACACCTGTGGCACTACACCTCCTTGAATGAGCATTTCTCCCGAAGATGCTTGCCCCCGCAACATTTGCACGGGGCCTTGATGTGGTCAGCATGTTCGGAGGACTTGCAGCGAACTTTCCGCACATCATCCCCTGACTCTCGGTCATCTGAAGATGATGAGGGCAGCGAATCTGAGGCAGGTGAACCATAGCACTCCAGTCCATGGTCAGCTGCAGCTTTTTAAACTGAGGAGTGCTTTTCACGGAACACCTTCACACCTGCGCTGGCGACTTCGGACGCCAGAGCTTCCTCGAAAACCACTGAAGGTCACCGTGTTCCTTTTCATTAGCCGCCTCTGTACTGCATCATCCTGGATGCCCATCAGCAACCTGTCCCTGAGGGCATCGTCCAAATTTGGCCACTCACATGTCGCAGCCACCTGGTGCAGGGCGGCGACATAGTCGGTGATGGACTCCCTGGGCTTCTGGTTCTGAAGGTAGAAGTTTACTTGGGCTG
Source organism: Bradypodion pumilum (assembly GCA_035047305.1). Classification (NCBI taxonomy): domain Eukaryota; kingdom Metazoa; phylum Chordata; class Lepidosauria; order Squamata; family Chamaeleonidae; genus Bradypodion; species Bradypodion pumilum. The sequence goes on along the minus strand of JAWDJD010000003.1, from coordinate 257,211,948 downwards.
TGAAGATAGAGACCTTTGGCTTGAAGTGGTATCTCAAAACTAACAGAATGTCCCATAGAGAACATAAGAACATAAGAACATAAGAACAGCCTTGCTGGAACAGGCCACAGCCCATCCAGTCCAGCATTCTGTCTCACACAGTGGCTCACCATTTCCTTCAGGGTATTCCCAAGGAGATGCCTTCACCCGCTTAGGATTCCCTGGAAATGGCATTGAGAGATATCCTGCCTATCTCTCCAACCCGGAGGTTGTCCTTAGGTAGCCATAATTATAGCCATTGATAGCCTTGTCCTCCATGAACTTGTCTAATCCTTTCTTAAAGCTGTCAAGACTGACAGCTGTCACCACTTCTTCTGGCGGCGAGTTCCATAGACCAGTAATCCTCTGGGTGAAAAAGTACTTTCTCTTATTTGTTTGAGAACTAGTACCCAAAAGTTTCATGGAGTGTCCCCTAGTTCTAGTGTTGTGCGATAGGGAAAACAGTTTTTCCTTATCCACTTTGTCCACACCGTGCATGATTTTATAAACTTCAATCAGGTCACCTCTTAGACGCCGTCGTTCAAGAGTGAAAAGGCCCAACCGTTGCAGCCTCAGATGGTAAGGAAGGTGTTCCAGTCCCCTAATCATTCTGGTTGCCCTCCTCTGTACTTTCTCCAACTCCATAATATCCTTCTGGAGGTATGGCGACCAGAACTGTACACAGTATTCCAGATGGGGCCTCACCATAGATTTATAAAGAGGCAAAATGACACTTGCTGACTTATTTTCTATACCCTTCCTAATGATCCCTAACATTGAGTTTGCTTTTTTCACTGCTGAGGCACACTGGGTTGACACCTTCATTGAGCTGTCCACCAGGACACCAAGGTCCCTTTCCTGGTTTGTCGCAGAGAGTTCAGACCCCATCAGTTTATAAATGTAATTGGGGTTTTTTGCCCCAACATGCATCACTCTGCACTTACTGATGTTGAAGCTCATTTGCCACTGTTTTGCCCACTCCCCCAGTGTCAAGAGATCCCTCTGGAGCTCTTCACAATCTCTCACAGTTTTCACTACCCTGTATAATTTAGTGTCGTCAGCAAATTTGGCTACCTTGCTTTTTACTCCTACCTCTAGATCATTTATGAAGAGGTTGAAAAGCAGGGGTCCCAGTACTGAACCTTGGGGGACCCCACTCTTTACTTCCCTCCACTTGGAGAAGTGTCCATTTAGTGCTACCCTCTGTTTCCTGTCCCTTAGCCAGTTGCTGATCCAGGACAAGACCTGTCCCTTTATTCCATGACTGGTAAGTTTATTCAAGAGCCTTTGGTGTGGGACCTTGTCAAAAGCCTTCTGAAAGTCCAGATAAACAATGTCAACTGGATCCCCCTTATCCACATGCTTGTTGACACTCTCAAAAAATTCCAACAGATTAGTGAGGCATGATTTGCCCTTGCAAAAGCCATGTTGGCTCTCCTTTAGCAGCGCCTCCTCTTCTATGTACCTATTAATTCTATCTTTTAGGATGGTTTCCATCACTTTACCTGGGACACATGTCAAACTGACAGGCCGGTAATTTCCTGGATCACCCCTGGATCCTTTTTTGAAAATTGGTGTTACATTCGCTACCTTCCAGTCATCAGGCACAAAGCCTGATTTGAGGGAAAGATTATATATTTTGGCTAGGATATCAGCAATTTCATCTTTAAGTTCCCTGAGAACTCGTGGATGGATGCCATCTGGTCCTGGGGATTTGTTAGTGTTTAGCTTAACAAGACATGCAAGGACCTCCTCCCTGGTTATTTCTATCTTGCTTAATTCTTCGGTTTCCCTCCCTACGAAGATAGGTTCTGTTTTGGGCATGTGGTCTCTATCTTCTTCAGTGAATACTGAAGCAAAGAATTCATTGAGTCTCTCTGCAATCTTTACTTCTCTTGGCCGAAGCAGGTTCACAATAAGATCAATTGTAGCGATGCCGCAGTTTGCGAGAAACGTCACCTTCCATTCCTCCAGCTTGACCTTGTTGGCCAGAACCCAATTCTCAAATTGGATTTCGTAGCTTGGCCAGGTGTCCATCTTAGACACGTCAAAAACCCCGAATGGCAATGCGGCAGCAGGAGATCCTATCCTCGTCACCAATGTTGAGTCCGAGAGTAATTAGCAATGCGACAGCAAGTTCGGGATTAACATCAGTGATTTATTATCAGCTCAGTTAGGGCTTCTTCGGACTGGGGACTAAGGGGACGAGGTAGCAATTTATATACAGACAGAATGGCAGTTACAGTGATACATTTGGCCAGGCTTTTGCTAACATGGGAAACCTGTGTTAGAACCAATCAAATTACATTGACAACATATGAATGTGGTGCCTTACAGAAAAGGGTGTGCATTTAGAGCAAAGACTTAATGGCGATTTCAGAATTAAAGCAATAAAAGCATTTGGACACAACACCATCAGACTAGGTTTCCTTTTGAAAAATAAAGTCTGACATTTGGTGGGTGTTTGATTTACACATTCTAGGTTTTATGTTATGTTTGGCTAGGTTATCCTGCTATGGTAATAGAGTAGACTATACTGCCAGCAACTCAACACCGATCATCAGGCAGCGGTTAACTAATCTGACAACCCTGACGACTAATGGCCTTGGGTGGCGAGGTCTACAGGGAAGGGTGACGGTCCCCAACTGGATTAAATCCCACTTGAACCCATCTTGATGAAGGGCAGTGGCTTCATCAATACTAGCCTGGGGCCAATGAGGACTTTGTGTACCAAGAGGGCTCAGGACCAGAAAGTGACTTGTAGAACTGGATCAGTGGTATGGGTGTCATGCTGCGATGTGGAAGGCAAATGAAATACAGTACTATTATATTGTCTCCAGGACAATCTTCATGGCTAATCGCCAATGAGGATAGCCATTATTCAGAATCAGATACGGCACTTAAAGAAGATTTTGTGTCCATGAAAGAAATTGGTGGGGAGGGGGAGGTAAAATATTGTGAGAAGTCAAGCTAGGAAATGATTTTTTTAACATTCATATTAAACAAGTAAATTGAAGCAATGATATAATATAGAACTATCCCATAAACATCTGTTATTATAAATGTATAAAAACAGATTAAGATAACAAGAAAGTAACTAGTCTGTGAGTAAGAAAAAACTATTAACCATTATTCTCATTTTACTCGATATCGGGCTCTGATTAATGAGTGCTTGCTGAAAGTTGTTTGGCTTCCAAAGTGTTTATTATTTGTTGATTTATTGCACGTGTTCACATATATCTTTACCTTCATTTTCCATATATTAGTCGGCAGCATCTGGGCAAACTGCTTTTAGAATAGCATCTGTTCTCCTTCTCATGCTGTGCTTTAACACAAGGAGAGTGCCTTCCTAAATCATCCCTGTGCATGTTAAAAAAATTATCCTTCCATTAATTTCCAGCACTAGCAGCCATTGCTTTCATTTTCAGATGTAGAGACAAATGCGTAAACCATTTCTTTATTGTAGCTTTTGATTTGAGAATCACTTGCAAGATGACCTGAGTCCTTTAACAAGGAAGGGGAACAGGAGACAAATGAAGATGCTTCCTATCATCTTACCTACAGAGCTACTGATGACCTGAACTCAAGAGAGGAAGGCTGTGATGCATGGTTATAGAAACCTATTTCTCCTTAATCTCAAATCCACTTTGGGGCCATTCAACAATTACATGATCCATTTTTTTGGGGGGGAAATTGATCCCTCCCCCTATGTAATCCGATCATAATTTTCGCTTTGAACCCCCCTCCCTTTAAAATTACGTATTCCAGAGCATTTGTATTGAAACTCTAATTTTTAGAGCTTTTTCACTATTGGTGCCTAATGCAGAACATATCAGTGAGGATTCTCGATGCATCACACCCTTTGTGATTTTTTTTTTTTTTTTGCAGGGAGGGATGAGGATGTGTCGTGTTCAGTCCTTATAAGCAATAGTCCAGGCAGCGATGAACAGAACAGCAACAGGCTTTTATTAAACAGTATTTCAGATAAAGCTTACAAGGCGCTCCGGACACAAGATGGCTATACAAATCCCATGAAATCAGTCCCTCCAGAATCTGCCGTAGAAGAGGCAATTACTAAGATACACTAGTAGTGATAGCGTGTGGAGGAGACCCAGGCTTAGCACGTACTGGCTACCTGTGCGGAATGGGTAGTATAGATCCTGTTCGGCCCCAACCTTGTTTACCCATGGGGCTTATATAGTGTCTCCCTGGTGGTGGTTCCTTGATACAAAGTAGTGACCCGCCGGATAAACCTAACCAACTAATCATAACACGATCTATATGTATTAACCAATGAGGATCAGGATCCAAAACTGTAACCAAACACAGAACTCTGATTAGCATAATGAGCTCGCTCGGAGAGAGAGATTTCGCACTAACTTTAACTCCTAATTTGGATGGCGGGAAACCGCCATTTTCTTCATGCAAGGTGCTGCCCGCACAACTTGCAATTGTGCCTTAATACACAACAGGATGTCAGTTAAGTTCTGATAGATCATTTTTAAACCTTAAAAAGTGCCATGTTTCGAAACCACAACAGCTCCAAATGGATTGTATAATCTTAGACCTGACCCCCCACCACTCCCACTTATTTTCCCGTAATTTAGATGGCAGAACCCCTCCCCCCTTGAGGATCACGTAATTGTTGAATGGTTCCTTTGCAAACTAGGAAGCTGTTGTATGAATATGCACTGTGTGCTTTGCAGTTGGAAATGAGCTGTGCTTTGAAGCCCAGGAACTGAAATGGGTTTTGCAGCTGAGGCAGCTTTTGCACTGTGGCTTACACCTGAGCAGATCTGTGTTGACATAAATTGTGCTGTGGATGTGTTGTGTATTCAAGTTAAGTTGCAAGTTGCTCCAGCAATGCTTTGCAAGACAATATGGCGATTTCCCGCCATCAGAACTATGAGCAAGTTTTGACGTGTATTCTTCCTTTCTTGGCGTGCTCCTTATGTTAATTAGGGTTCTATGATTGGGTGCAACTTTGGATCTTTAGTGTTTGAGAACCAAGACAATAGAGACAGCCGAAGCCTGGCTTAACACATCTTTATTGCATGATGGTCAGGGGGAACATGTGGTAATGGCGGACGAACAGCTCAATATATACGGTGGCTATACATTTGAATGTGGCTCCTCGATAGCCCATTGGCTACTGTCTGCGTGACGTCACTCTCCGTCACGCCCTTCTTGTCCAGGTGAGGTAGTGGCGGGAATCTTCCCGCGGCTGTAGGTATTTGGGGAATTGGAACCATGTGAGCAAGGCGCTCGCTATTGCCCCTAGCGGTCACTAGCTCGCGTCCTCATACAGAAGGTTACAGTGTTACAGCTGGTGATTGTTATATCCACTCATTCGAGTGTTACATTACTTAAAAGGCACAATACTCCAAACACAACATCCCTCCCCCCTAGGATGAGACGAAGTCTCTCATCCAATATGGTTTATTGCAAGAATGTTTTGGGTGCAAGGCTGGCTGGCTTGTCCCGGGGGCGCTATCACTTCTGTGTTCCCTGGTCTCTTGTCCTGCAATGGGAGAGGGAGACTCGTTAGTGACTCGCCGAGGTTCTGCGGTTTTCGGGGTAGGGGTAAACTCCAATGTGGAAAAACCGGGGGCATTGGGGGCTAACGAAAAACCCTGCTTCTCGCTTGGATGGGTGGGGGACCACTCCGAACCCCCCCCGGTTTTGTAACTCAAACTCAAAATCATCTTCTGGGATATCTGTGGGGGCATCCTGCAGGATATCTGTGGGGACAAACTTATTCCCTTCCCCCCTTGGTGGGGACCACTGCCCCCCTCTCCTCCCCCTTGGGCTGAACGGGTGGGGGAGAACCCTAACGCTGAATCCTTTTTTGCGCTTTCCGCGCTCTGGTCGCCGGGAACCCGGCGTCGGAGTTGGTACACGTGCCGCCTCCAGAGTAGACCTGTGCTGGTCTCTACGCAGTACGACACGGGACCCGTTTGCCCAATGACTACTCCCGGAACCCAGGCTGGCCCTGCGCTAGCGTAGTTTCTGCAATGGACCGGGGCACCTATTTCGAAACTCTTCGTGCCCGCTATCCCGATGTTCCTCCCAGTGTCTTCTACTCTCTAGGGTCTAGCCTTGTCAGTACCGTAGTCAGCTTTCTGCGCATCAGGAGCTCTGTGGGCGAATAGCCTGATGCTAGGGGGGTCACCCTATACCCCAGCAAGAATTGGCATAACTGAAGGTTCAAGTCCCTGGGGCCCATGCGCTTCAGCGCGTCTTTGGTGGTACACACGAGGCATTCTACCTGGCCGTTCATCGCCGGGTGAAAAGGCGCGGAGGTGATGTGCCGGATGGCGTTAATGTCAATAAATGCCCTGAATTCGGCAGATGTGAAGCAACTTGCGTTATCGCTCACAAGTGTATCAGGTATGCCGAACGAACTGAACACCTTGCGCAATTGTTTAATGGTTGCGGCTGAGGAGGTGTTTGCAACTGGGATAACCTCTAACCACTTGGAATAAGCATCTACTATAAGGAGAAAAAGCGCTCCTCTGAAAGGGCCCACGAAATCAATGTGCACGCAGGACCACGGCCCCTTTGCCGCATCCCATTTCCTGTGCGGAAGTCGGGCCTCCTCGGGCCGGGAGCTTTGGCAACTCTCGCAAGTGCCCACCATGTGCTCAATATCAGCGTCCAACTGGGGCCACCAGAAATAGCTCCGGGCCAGTGCCTTGGAGCGGACAATCCCCGGATGGCTGACGTGCAGCAGCTTGAGCACCCTTGCTCTCAGGGATTCAGGGACGACCACCCGCTGGCCCCACAGGAGACAACCCCTCTCCATGGACAGTTCTAACCTTTTCCTAAAAAATGGAGCAAATTCCGCCGCTGGGGAGGACGTTGGCCACCCTTTCTGCATCCACGAACTAACGAGGGCCAACGTCTTGTCTCTGCCCGTCGCCTTGGCGATCTCTGCGGGCACTATGGGGGGCGAATCCAGGACCTCTATCACTTGGTGGTCTTGCTCCACCTCACACACAGGGCTGCCCATGTGGGGCAGCGGTGACCTCGACAGGGCGTCCGCGTGGCTTATGTCCTTTCCAGGGCGATACACCAGCGCGTTCTGGTACGCGTTTAAAAAAATGGCCCACCTGAGCATTCTAGGGGATAGAATCTGTGGTGTGGGCTTGTCTGCGGTGAAAATGCCTAGCAGGGGCTTGTGGTCGGTCACGATGGTGAAGGGGCGGCCATAGAGGAAATCGTGAAACTTCTTCGTCCCAGCAACTATCGCTAATGCCTCCCTGTCTGTCTGTGCGTAGTTACATTCTGCCTTAGACAGGGACCTGGAGTAGAACGCCACCGGGGCTTCCTGCCCATTTTCCAACATGTGGCATAGGACCGCCCCCACCCCCACTGGAGACGCATCACATACCAGAACCACTGGTTTCTTGGGATCAAAATGGGTTAGTATGGCGTTTGAGGATAAGAGTTGTTTCAGTTCATTGAATGCCCTCTCCTGACTCTCGCCCCATCGCCACGCCTCGTCCTTTTTTAGCAATTTATGAAGCAGCTCCGCTACCAATGCCTTCCTAGGCAGGAAGGAATGGTAGAAGTTTAAGAGCCCCAGGAACGACTGCAATTCTGACTTGGAGGTGGGGCGAGGAGCATTCTGAACGGCAGCCACCTTTGATTCGGAGGGTTTTATGCCAACAGGGGTTACCCGGAAACCCAGGAACTCAACCTCTTTTGCGAAGAAAACACATTTGTCTTTCCGCAGCCTCAACCCCGCCTTTTCAAATACCGTCAGTACTTTGTCCAGCCTCTCAGCCAATTCTGACTCACTCCCCCCTGTTATCAATACGTCGTCAAAATATGGCAAGACCCCCTCCAGACCCTTCAAGAGACGTTCCACTAGTGATTGGAAGATGCCTGGCGCCGAGTTCACGCCAAACTGTAGGCGCATCACCTGAAACGCCCCTTTATGGATGACTATCGTCTGCGCAGCAGCTGCAGCTGGGGTTACCGAGAGCTGCTGATAAGCCTGTGCCAGGTCGAGCTTTGCAACACACTTTCCCCCATGTAACCTGGCCAACAGGTGGCCGACTACCGGCACCGGATACGCATTTGGGCGTATCGCCTTATTAATGGTACATTTGTAATCAGCACAAATTCGAACCTCCCCGTTGGCCTTAAGCGCTGTTACAATCGGAGTTTCCCACTCCGCAGAATCAACAGGAACTAGGATCCCCTGGCCCACCAATTTGTCCAGTTCCGCCTCTATTTTGTCCTTAAGTGCAAAAGGCACCCTTCGCGGTTTGAGTCTTATTGGGCGGACCTCCGGGTCCAGGTCGAACGCAACTGGGGCCCCCTTGAATTTTTCGAGTCCCTTCTTGAACACTTCAGGATGCGCATTACACGCCTCCTGTATTGGGTCAGTCCCAATGGTATGCACCCCCCCAATAAACAAACCCAGGGGCTTAAACCATTGTGTCCCGAGGAGACAACAGTCCCCCCCTTTAAGAACAACCAGGGGAAGTTCCGCGGCGTGTTGCTTGTATTGGACCTTGAATTTTCCCACCCCCAACACCGGAATGCTATTTCCCTGTACGTCACACAGCGTAGACCTCAGTGCTTTGAGCTTGGGCCGCACGTTGGGGGAAATTCCCAAAAACTCCCTCTGGGAAATGATGGAATATGAGGAACCCAAGTCTATCTCCATCTTAACGGGGACCCCTTGCACCAGTACCTCTACAAAATAACATGGGTGTCCTAAGGACACGCTGTGGACCGCCGTGTCGTCGTCGCTGTCATTGGAGATGCGGCCCACGCCGTCCTGCTTCCTCGAGGGCCGGATGCCCTCCTGCTTCTTTGGTGAGCGGTCTGTTGAGCCTTTCCGGTCTCTGCGCCGTCGTCTGCAAACCTTGGCTATGTGGCCTCGGCGCCCGCAGTTGTGGCACTCCGCCTTCCTGAACGGACACTTGCTGCGGTCATGGGATGCCCCGCAGCCATCGCAATGCCGTCCATCCTTCCGCACCTTCCGGATGTCCTCGTCCTCGCTGCTTTCCATGGAGGAGTGTGGTGCCCGCCAAACGGAGGGCCGCTGCAAAGGCAGCCACGGACTCACCAGGCGCCTGGACTCTCTTCCAGAATGCGTCCCAAGCCGAAAACATTGAGACCGAGGGCTGGAAATGGTCCCGCATCACTTTCAGGAGCTGCTTTACCGGCACTTCGCTCACCTTCCTTGGAGACACCAGGTCCACCAATACCTTCATGGCCGGGAACCCGAGCATCCTGATGAGGATGGCCCTTTTCTTCCCCTCGTCCGAGATGTCGGACACCATCAGTGCGCTTTGGAAATCCATCTCGAACAGTTCCCATTCCTCCGGTTTGTTGATGTTGAAACCGGCCTGTGTTGTCTTGATTCCGTGGGGATCCATAATCCCACCTTCGTCGTCAATTTAGTGTTTGAGAACCAAGACAATAGAGACAGCCGAAAGCCTGGCTTAACACATCTTTATTGCATGATGGTCAGGGGGAACATGTGGTAATGGCGGACGAACAGCTCAATATATACGGTGGCTATACATTTGAATGTGGCTCCTCGATAGCCCATTGGCTACTGTCTGCATGACGTCACTCTCTGTCACGCCCTTCTTGTCCAGGTGAGGTAGTGGCGGGAATCTTCCCGCGGCTGTAGGTATTTGGGGAATTGGAACCATGTGAGCAAGGCGCTCACTATTGCCCCTAGCGGTCACTAGCTCGCGTCCTCATACGGAAGGTTACAGTGTTACAGCTGGTGTTTGTTATATCCACTCATTCGAGTGTTACATTACTTAAAAGGCATAATACTCCAAACACAACAGGATCCTATTCCTGATTGGTTAAAACTCATGTATCACGTTATGATTGGTTAATTAAGGTTGTCCGGTGGGTCACTACATTGTAGCACAGAGTAACCACCACCGAGACACTATATAAGCACCACAGGTAAACAAGGGTGTGGCCAGGCCGGATCTATACTTCCCGCTTTTTTTTTTGACTCTGCATGTGCTCTTAAGCAGAGCTGCTGCTGAGGAGAGCCAAACAAAGGAAGTGAGCACTGGTAAGTTTTGCAGTTGGAGTAGAGCTGCTTTAGAGGCCTCTACTAATTTAAATTGATAATTGAAACTGCTGAGAGCCACCTCTGTTCAAACAGAGGAAGCAGTTTGAAGCTTCCAGAAGCAGGGGGGCAGGGCCACACCAGGCCCTTCCCTGAACTGTGACTCATAGGGGCGGAGTCACACTAGCCTTTAAAAGCTCTGAGCTCTTTCAGGGTCAGCCATTTTGACTCTGCATGTGCTCTTAAGCAGAGCTGCTGCTGAGGAGAGCCAAACAAAGGAAGTGAGCACTGGTAAGTTTTGCAGTTGGAGTAGAGCTGCTTTAGAGGCCTCTACTAATTTAAATTGATAATTGAAACTGCTGAGAGCCACCTCTGTTCAAACAGAGGAAGCAGTTTGAAGCTTCCAGAAGCAGGGGGCAGGGCCACACCAGGCCCTTCCCTGAACTGTGACTCATAGGGGCGGAGCCACACTAGCCTTTAAAAGCTCTGAGCTCTTTCAGGGTCAGCCATTTTGACTCTGCATGTGCTCTTAAGCAGAGCTGCTGCTGAGGAGAGCCAAACAAAGGAAGTGAGCACTGGTAAGTTTTGCAGTTGGAGTAGAGCTGCTTTAGAGGCCTCTACTAATTTAAATTGATAATTGAAACTGCTGAGAGCCACCTCTGTTCAAACAGAGGAAGCAGTTTGAAGCTTCCAGAAGCAGGGGGGCAGGGCCACACCAGGCCCTTCCCTGAACTGTGACTCATAGGGGCGGAGCCACACTAGCCTTTAAAAGCTCTGAGCTCTTTCAGGGTCAGCCATTTTGACTCTGCATGTGCTCTTAAGCAGAGCTGCTGCTGAGGAGAGCCAAACAAAGGAAGTGAGCACTGGTAAGTTTTGCAGTTGGAGTAGAGCTGCTTTAGAGGCCTCTACTAATTTAAATTGATAATTGAAACTGCTGAGAGCCACCTCTGTTCAAACAGAGGAAGCAGTTTGAAGCTTCCAGAAGCAGGGGGGCAGGGCCACACCAGGCCCTTCCCTGAACTGTGACTCATAGGGGCGGAGCCACACTAGCCTTTAAAAGCTCTGAGCTCTTTCAGGGTCAGCCATTTTGACTCTGCATGTGCTCTTAAGCAGAGCTGCTGCTGAGGAGAGCCAAACAAAGGAAGTGAGCACTGGTAAGTTTTGCAGTTGGAGTAGAGCTGCTTTAGAGGCCTCTACTAATTTAAATTGATAATTGAAACTGCTGAGAGCCACCTCTGTTCAAACAGAGGAAGCAGTTTGAAGCTTCCAGAAGCAGGGGGGCAGGGCCACACCAGGCCCTTCCCTGAACTGTGACTCATAGGGGCGGAGCCACACTAGCCTTTAAAAGCTCTGAGCTCTTTCAGGGTCAGCCATTTTGACTCTGCATGTGCTCTTAAGCAGAGCTGCTGCTGAGGAGAGCCAAACAAAGGAAGTGAGCACTGGTAAGTTTTGCAGTTGGAGTAGAGCTGCTTTAGAGGCCTCTACTAATTTAAATTGATAATTGAAACTGCTGAGAGCCACCTCTGTTCAAACAGAGGAAGCAGTTTGAAGCTTCCAGAAGCAGGGGGGCAGGGCCACACCAGGCCCTTCCCTGAACTGTGACTCATAGGGGCGGAGCCACACTAGCCTTTAAAAGCTCTGAGCTCTTTCAGGGTCAGCCATTTTGACTCTGCATGTGCTCTTAAGCAGAGCTGCTGCTGAGGAGAGCCAAACAAAGGAAGTGAGCACTGGTAAGTTTTGCAGTTGGAGTAGAGCTGCTTTAGAGGCCTCTACTAATTTAAATTGATAATTGAAACTGCTGAGAGCCACCTCTGTTCAAACAGAGGAAGCAGTTTGAAGCTTCCAGAAGCAGGGGGGCAGGGCCACACCAGGCCCTTCCCTGAACTGTGACTCATAGGGGCGGAGCCACACTAGCCTTTAAAAGCTCTGAGCTCTTTCAGGGTCAGCCATTTTGACTCTGCATGTGCTCTTAAGCAGAGCTGCTGCTGAGGAGAGCCAAACAAAGGAAGTGAGCACTGGTAAGTTTTGCAGTTGGAGTAGAGCTGCTTTAGAGGCCTCTACTAATTTAAATTGATAATTGAAACTGCTGAGAGCCACCTCTGTTCAAACAGAGGAAGCAGTTTGAAGCTTCCAGAAGCAGGGGGGCAGGGCCACACCAGGCCCTTCCCTGAACTGTGACTCATAGGGGCGGAGCCACACTAGCCTTTAAAAGCTCTGAGCTCTTTCAGGGTCAGCCATTTTGACTCTGCATGTGCTCTTAAGCAGAGCTGCTGCTGAGGAGAGCCAAACAAAAGAAGTGAGCACTGGTAAGTTTTGCAGTTGGAGTAGAGCTGCTTTAGAGGCCTCTACTAATTTAAATTGATAATTGAAACTGCTGAGAGCCACCTCTGTTCAAACAGAGGAAGCAGTTTGAAGCTTCCAGAAGCAGGGGGGCAGGGCCACACCAGGCCCTTCCCTGAACTGTGACTCATAGGGGCGGAGCCACACTAGCCTTTAAAAGCTCTGAGCTCTTTCAGGGTCAGCCATTTTGACTCTGCATGTGCTCTTAAGCAGAGCTGCTGCTGAGGAGAGCCAAACAAAGGAAGTGAGCACTGGTAAGTTTTGCAGTTGGAGTAGAGCTGCTTTAGAGGCCTCTACTAATTTAAATTGATAATTGAAACTGCTGAGAGCCACCTCTGTTCAAACAGAGGAAGCAGTTTGAAGCTTCCAGAAGCAGGGGGGCAGGGCCACAGCAGGCCCTTCCCTGAACTGTGACTCATAGGGGCGGAGCCACACTAGCCTTTAAAAGCTCTGAGCTCTTTCAGGGTCAGCCATTTTGACTCTGCATGTGCTCTTAAGCAGAGCTGCTGCTGAGGAGAGCCAAACAAAGGAAGTGAGCACTGGTAAGTTTTGCAGTTGGAGTAGAGCTGCTTTAGAGGCCTCTACTAATTTAAATTGATAATTGAAACTGCTGAGAGCCACCTCTGTTCAAACAGAGGAAGCAGTTTGAAGCTTCCAGAAGCAGGGGGGCAGGGCCACACCAGGCCCTTCCCTGAACTGTGACTCATAGGGGCGGAGCCACACTAGCCTTTAAAAGCTCTGAGCTCTTTCAGGGTCAGCCATTTTGACTCTGCATGTGCTCTTAAGCAGAGCTGCTGCTGAGGAGAGCCAAACAAAGGAAGTGAGCACTGGTAAGTTTTGCAGTTGGAGTAGAGCTGCTTTAGAGGCCTCTACTAATTTAAATTGATAATTGAAACTGCTGAGAGCCACCTCTGTTCAAACAGAGGAAGCAGTTTGAAGCTTCCAGAAGCAGGGGGGCAGGGCCACACCAGGCCCTTCCCTGAACTGTGACTCATAGGGGCGGAGCCACACTAGCCTTTAAAAGCTCTGAGCTCTTTCAGGGTCAGCCATTTTGACTCTGCATGTGCTCTTAAGCAGAGCTGCTGCTGAGGAGAGCCAAACAAAGGAAGTGAGCACTGGTAAGTTTTGCAGTTGGAGTAGAGCTGCTTTAGAGGCCTCTACTAATTTAAATTGATAATTGAAACTGCTGAGAGCCACCTCTGTTCAAACAGAGGAAGCAGTTTGAAGCTTCCAGAAGCAGGGGGGCAGGGCCACACCAGGCCCTTCCCTGAACTGTGACTCATAGGGGCGGAGCCACACTAGCCTTTAAAAGCTCTGAGCTCTTTCAGGGTCAGCCATTTTGACTCTGCATGTGCTCTTAAGCAGAGCTGCTGCTGAGGAGAGCCAAACAAAGGAAGTGAGCACTGGTAAGTTTTGCAGTTGGAGTAGAGCTGCTTTAGAGGCCTCTACTAATTTAAATTGATAATTGAAACTGCTGAGAGCCACCTCTGTTCAAACAGAGGAAGCAGTTTGAAGCTTCCAGAAGCAGGGGGGCAGGGCCACACCAGGCCCTTCCCTGAACTGTGACTCATAGGGGCGGAGCCACACTAGCCTTTAAAAGCTCTGAGCTCTTTCAGGGTCAGCCATTTTGACTCTGCATGTGCTCTTAAGCAGAGCTGCTGCTGAGGAGAGCCAAACAAAGGAAGTGAGCACTGGTAAGTTTTGCAGTTGGAGTAGAGCTGCTTTAGAGGCCCGCGCGCCTAGCGGCGCGCGACATTACAAACTAGGAACATAAGAAGAATATAGTCTTACTAGGTAGAAAGGTAGTAAACGTGTACATTTTTGAGGCCCAGAATACTGCACTTGTTAAAATGGATTCTGAGGGAACAGCTGTAGTTACCTGCAATTCTTGTGCCATGTTTGTGTTCTTGCCAAAGCACATGGAGAACTACACTTGCAGCAAGTGCAAGCTGGTTGCACTACTAGAAGAGAAGGTCCAGCAGCTAGAGGCCCGCATATCTAACCACCAACAAATTAAGGAGCTTGAGCTGTTCTTGGACAGAGCGGAGCAGACTATGCTGGACAAAGAAGAGACAGGGCACAGTTCTGAGGGAGAAGGCCCTTCACTAACTCAGGAGGGAGATGGTTGGAGGAATGTGACTCAAAGGAGGAGAAGAGTAGGGGATCACTCTGAGAGTCTGAAATTACAGAATAAATTTGAGGCTCTTTCCCTTATCACACCTGACGAGGAACACACAGAGGAACAACTGGTTCCACCTGATGATCTCTCCTTCATCACACTTGATGAGATCCAGGAAGATGAACATCAGGAACAAACTGAGGTTCTCTCCCTTAATATGGTTGATGAGGTGCATGTAGATGAACAGATTGCAGGAGAGAGGCTCCTTGTACTAGGCGATTCAATAATTAGAAATACAGAGAAATGGATTTGTGATGCACATGATAACCGTATGGTGACTTGCCTGCCAGGTGCAAAAGTTGCAGACATCACAAGAAATCTAGATAGATTGTTAGAGAGAACTGGGAACGAGCCAGTTGTCATGGTACACGTTGGTACTAATGATGTTGGGAAGGCCAAGCGGTCTGTCCTGGAAGCCAAATTTAGGTTGTTAGGAAGAAGATTGAAGTCCCGGACTTCCAAGGTAGCATTTTCAGAAGTGCTGCCTGTCCCTCGCGCAGGACCTACCAGGCAGGAAGAGCTCAGAAGCCTCAATGCGTGGATGAGGCGGTGGTGTCGAGAGGAGGGCTTCAGATTTGTCAGGAACTGGAGAACATTTTGGGACAAGCCAAATCTGTTCAGGAGGGATGGGTTGCATTTAAACCATGATGGGACCAGATTGCTGGCACTCAACATCAAAAAGGCTGCAGAGCAGCTTTTAAACTGATAACTGGGGGAAAGCCGACAGGAGCTGGGCAGCATCCGGTTCGGGAAAGTGTGTACTTGAGTAGTGAGGAGGATGCAAAAATTACTGAGCAGAGCAAGGAGCTAGTCACTAGCATTCTAGCAGAAGGATGCAAGAGGGAGTCTAACAATGCAACTGGACACAAAAGACTGTGTCAGAAATGCATATATAAATGCTTGTATACAAATGCCAGAAGCCTCCGGAACAAAATAGGGGAGCTGGAATACTTAGCAATAGATAAAAATATTGATATTATTGGTATCACTGAAACCTGGTGGACGGATGATAACCAATGGGATACAGTTATCCCAGGCTACAAATTGTACAGGAAGGATAGGAAGGGGCAAACAGGAGGTGGTGTAGCCTTGTATGTCAAAGAAGTGATAAAATCTTATGAATTGGAATATCTAGGTGATTTAGAGTCACCATTAGAAGCTCTGTGGGTAAGAGTACCAGGCCACAAGGATGGTCTAACAGTAGGCATATACTATCGGCCTCCGACCCAAACTCTTGAGGGAGACTGGCAGTTGGAGAATGTTGTAAAGGAGGCATCCAGGAAGGGAAGCCTGGTTATAATGGGGGACTTCAATTACCCTCACATAGACTGGGTGAACTGTTGTTCAGCACATGATAAAGAGATAAAGTTCCTAGATATGCTCAATGATTGTTCCCTGGGACAGATGGTTGAAGACCCAACTAGAGGTACAAGAATCCTTGACTTGATCCTGACTAATACTCAGGATCTGGTGCAAGATGTTAATGTGACTGATCCAATAGGGAACAGTGACCACAACTCAATTATGTTTAACTTGATCATAGACCGCAAGTCACTGATAAAATCTAACACAGAGACCTTAAATTTTCAAAAAGGAAATTTCCCAAAGATGAGGAAACTAGTAAAAAAGAAACTGAAAGGGAAAATTGAGAGAGTCCAAACACTCCAAGTGGCATGGAGGCTGTTTACAAAAACAATAACAGAGGCCCAATTGGAATGCATACCCAAAAGGAAAAAGGGCACTGCCCGGTCCAAGAGGACTCCAATGTGGCTTACAGGAGCTGTTCGGGAAGTGATCAAGAGCAAGAAAAGCTCATTTAGAAGATGGAAGGCTTGTCCAAATGAGGACAGCAGGCAGAAACATAAATTCTGGCAGAACAAATGCAAGGCAACAATCAGGAAAGCAAAGCAAGACTTTGAGGAGCGTATAGCTAAAAATACTCAGAGGAATAACAAAGACTTCTTTAAGTACATTAGAAGTAAGAACCCAACTAGGAAGGCCATTGGACCATTAGATGACAATGGAAGGCAAGGGGTTATTAAAGAGGAAACAGAGATTGCAGAGAGACTCAATGAATTCTTTGCTTCAGTATTCACTGAAGAAGATAGAGACCACATGCCCAAAACAGAACCTATCTTCGTAGGGAGGGAAACCGAAGAATTAAGCAAGATAGAAATAACCAGGGAGGAGGTCCTTGCATGTCTTGTTAAGCTAAACACTAACAAATCCCCAGGACCAGATGGCATCCATCCACGAGTTCTCAGGGAACTTAAAGATGAAATTGCTGATATCCTAGCCAAAATATATAATCTTTCCCTCAAATCAGGCTTTGTGCCTGATGACTGGAAGGTAGCGAATGTAACACCAATTTTCAAAAAAGGATCCAGGGGTGATCCAGGAAATTACCGGCCTGTCAGTTTGACATGTGTCCCAGGTAAAGTGATGGAAACCATCCTAAAAGATAGAATTAATAGGTACATAGAAGAGGAGGCGCTGCTAAAGGAGAGCCAACATGGCTTTTGCAAGGGCAAATCATGCCTCACTAATCTGTTGGAATTTTTTGAGAGTGTCAACAAGCATGTGGATAAGGGGGATCCAGTTGACATTGTTTATCTGGACTTTCAGAAGGCTTTTGACAAGGTCCCACACCAAAGGCTCTTGAATAAACTTACCAGTCATGGAATAAAGGGACAGGTCTTGTCCTGGATCAGCAACTGGCTAAGGGACAGGAAACAGAGGGTAGCACTAAATGGACACTTCTCCAAGTGGAGGGAAGTAAAGAGTGGGGTCCCCCAAGGTTCAGTACTGGGACCCCTGCTTTTCAACCTCTTCATAAATGATCTAGAGGTAGGAGTAAAAAGCAAGGTAGCCAAATTTGCTGACGACACTAAATTATACAGGGTAGTGAAAACTGTGAGAGATTGTGAAGAGCTCCAGAGGGATCTCTTGACACTGGGGGAGTGGGCAAAACAGTGGCAAATGAGCTTCAACATCAGTAAGTGCAGAGTGATGCATGTTGGGGCAAAAAACCCCAATTACATTTATAAACTGATGGGGTCTGAACTCTCTGCGACAAACCAGGAAAGGGACCTTGGTGTCCTGGTGGACAGCTCAATGAAGGTGTCAACCCAGTGTGCCTCAGCAGTGAAAAAAGCAAACTCAATGTTAGGGATCATTAGAAAGGGTATAGAAAATAAGTCAGCAAGTGTCATTTTGCCTCTTTATAAATCTATGGTGAGGCCCCATCTGGAATACTGTGTACAGTTCTGGTCGCCATACCTCCAGAAGGATATTATGGAGTTGGAGAAAGTACAGAGGAGGGCAACCAGAATGATTAGGGGACTGGAACACCTTCCTTACCATCTGAGGCTGCAGCGGTTGGGCCTTTTCACTCTTGAACGACGGCGTCTAAGAGGTGACCTGATTGAAGTTTATAAAATCATGCACGGTGTGGACAAAGTGGATAAGGAAAAACTGTTTTCCCTATCACACAACACTAGAACTAGGGGACACTCCATGAAACTTTTGGGTACTAGTTCTCAAACAAATAAGAGAAAGTACTTTTTTACCCAGAGGATTACTGGTCTATGGAACTCCCTGCCAGAAGAAGTGGTGACAGCTGTCAGTCTTGACAGCTTTAAGAAAGGATTAGACAAGTTCATGGAGGACAAGGCTATCAATTGCTATAATTATGGCTACCTAAGGACAACCTCCGGGTTGGAGAGATAGGCAGGATATCTCTCAATGCCATTTCCAGGGAATCCTAAGCAGGTGAAGGCATCTCCTTGGGAATACCCTGAAGGAAATGGTGAGCCACTGTGTGAGACAGAATGCTGGACTGGATGGGCTGTGGCCTGTTCCAGCAAGGCTGTTCTTATGTTCTTATGTTCTTATGTTACTGCTGCAGGTTAGATCTAGCCAGGCTAGCCTTGGGTCTTCTCTATATGCGCACCCACAGGTGTAGCTTAGTTAGTACCACAATGGTAGATTCCAGAGAGACCGATTACGTGGGACATGTGTAGCTATCTGTTGTCCAGATATCCTTGTAATTGTGGCCTGCAAGACTTTACAATAAACCGTTGTTCGTTGTTCTGTTCATCGTTTGCTGGACTATTCTTTACAAGGGCCGGATGCAACAGGAAGCTTGGTGGGAAAATGTCCCAATTTGTAAGAATTACATCCAACTCTTATGACTTGGGGACATAGAATAAGCCTACCCAAAGAGTAGAAAGCACTGGGAAACCACTTAGATATCCCCTGGGCAATGGCATAGAGCCATCCAAAACTTCCTGTCCAGAAGCATTGCATTGTAAACTTGTTGAGGAGCAAAATGACCCAAATGATTCTATCAATATAGAGGGCATCTTAGTTTCACTTTGCTGTGGACAGAAATGTGATGTTTTTCATGTCCAAGAAACTCACAGAGGAATTGATCAGTATTGATGAATGTGCCTAGTTGCTGAGAGGCTCCACAAACAGCATGGAAGTGCCATTTTTGTAAGACCCAGTATTGTAATCCTTCCAACACTGCAATGACTTGCAGACATATTATTTGAATTGTAATTGAGGCTACAAGTCAAATCACTGCAGAGCAGAATCACTTTGGTTTGGTTTTGCAATGTAGTCACCCCTTAGATAGAATTCAGACTTTGATCACAGTACATATCTCAAATATATTACCCCGATAAAAACAAGCTGTCTTGTTTCCTTAGGAAAAAGTGTGGATGTGATTGCTTTACAAATGAAGATATGTGTCCAAGAAATCATTTTCATGTTTCAAAGGGTAGAATCCACAAGGTAGTGTGACTTCTGTTGTGTCTTCTGCCCCACCAAACACAAAAGGCACCAATCACCATACAAGCAGTACTAGTGTACTCCCCTCATCAATGTTAAAGAGTCATCTTTAACAAACAGCATACTGATTCCACACCCTAACTGAATTACTGCAATAAAGAATTAAGCAGACTTATGTATTCAACATACATGTACAAATCCTTGCTTAGAAATAAATAGATGTAGCACACTGAATACATTGCAATATATTTTATGAAATCTAAGAGTAGAGGTAAAAATAAATCATATTCTTGCTGCTTTCTTAACAAATCTAAAAATTATTTAAGATCTTTTAATTTGGGGGACATGTAAAGACTTCTTTATTTAATTAGGCGTTTTCCTGATGCTTCATACTATCATTTGCCCTTTCTTTTCAAGGAACTGTTTCTAATGGATTTCATTTTTTTGTTCTATTGTTTCCTTTTTAAAAATGATGATTTTATTGCATTGTGTTGTCTAGATAGCTCAGTGATTTAGGTATCTGGCTGCAGACCCAGAGGCTGGGAGCTTGATTTCCCACTGTGCCTCCTGGGAGAACAGCTTGCCTGTACAGTCGTGGGAAAGCTGCGCACTCCCATGGTGCCCCCAGAAAAAGGGATTGGTAAATCATTTCTGTGTATTCTCTGGCTAGAGGACCCAGGAAAGAGTAATCATAACTCTGAATTGACTTGATGCTACGCCATTATCATCAGCAATTGCATTATTTCATGGTAACACACTAAGAGATTTTTATTAAGTGACTGCAGCCCTAAAATCATAAATTAAGGATCTTGGAGGGCACTATCAATTAGTGTAGGATATATTTTGCTGAAATCTGCTTTCCTGCAGTTTCCGCCCATTGCATCTGGTCCTGCCCTCTGGATGATACCTGAAATTCGGGGGGGTCCCCTTTGCAGGGCCCCCTCTTTATCTGAAATACCTGAAATCCAAAGTTGGAGCACCCACAATGGGTGGGTGCAAAAGCCCTGGAAACACATGTTAATCAATTACCTTAAAAGAAAACATTTTGGTATCAGTTAATTTACTTTAATTCAAAACCCTCTGGCCGAAATGAAATCATGACCAATTAGCAACAAACTGTGGGCAAAAGTAAAAGTTTTTATTGCAAAGGGCCCATGAAATGTTATGCAATGAAAAACCACCACAAGGCTGCCCCCCAAATTGTGGGGATTATCCCAGAACAATTCACAACCAGGTATATTTATACACAAGAATACAAGGGTACAAATGGAGGGATTTGCAAGTATCCCATGGGTTTAGGGGATGTCATGTAGGCAGGACAGAATATCAAGTAGGAGGAAGGATCACTATCTGAGAGCAGGAGGAGCTTTGGCATACCTGTCAAGTAACCCGGATAGGCCAGGAAATTCATAATATAGCGCTCTTTCTCCCTCCTTCCCGCCATCATCCCGTAATTTGACCAGCCAGGAAAGTGGTTATTGTGCATGTGCGCAGGGGTTACTGGGTTACTGCGCATGTAGTAACCCAGTAACCCCTGGCTGAAGGGGTTACTGCACATGTGCACAGGGATTACTGTGCATGCGTGCCACTGCCTCTGATGGCCGCGCATGCGCAGTAACCCCTTTCCTGCCCGGCGCCTGGAAACTTACTGCACATGCATGCCCGGCTCCTGGATTTTGGAAACCACGGCTTAACAGGTATGAGCTTTGGCAATGTCACCAAACCAGAAATCCAATTTTTGCACACTTCCGGGAGTGGCGAAACCACTTCTGGGAGTGACGGGGACGCATTTGCCCATGCACAGAGAAATCTGGAACCACTTCTGGGAGTGGTCAGGCCCACTCAGTTGTTCCAGGGGCATGGTTAGGCCCCCGGCAAAAAAAGTTTAGGCTCCCCTGTTATAAAGCATCAATATTGTAAACTCAGAGAGTTCCTTTTTATTAGCAACTCTCAGAAGGAAACCCAATGATTCTAAGTGGCCCAGAACTCGAGATATATTTACACATAATTTTATTACAATTTCCTCATCTGCCCCTCCCTTGCCAATGGGGGAGCACAAATGGGTTTCTGTGGTACCTTTGGAAACTGGGACATGTAGAGCTTTGTGCAAACTGTTCCAGGGCTCCTGTGCCCATGTGTGTGCACGTGTGCAAATTCCCACCCCACAAATGGCCTTAGTATTACAAGCTTCGGAATGAGCAGGGACAAGCAATGGTTAGAGCGAGAAAACCTTTATTTCTGACTTCCAGAGAAAACAGAGTTCAAAAATTTCAGCTATCATGGAGAAGTGAGAAGAAGTCTGAGCCACCTGCTTTTTAGCATCTCTTTTGTTATCTAGAAACTGCTACCACATGTCCCCTTCTTTTTCAGAAGGAACACATCAAATTCTTCCAACCATCTCTAGTGGGACATATCAAGGCCCTTTCCTCTCCTTAATTGTTCTTCTCTTGAAAACACTTGCTTGGTTACTCCAGAAACCAAAATCTTGAACTAGTAAGACCTTTGGTTTGATCTAGCAGAATACTTCTTATGTTTACACAGAAATAACTTGTATTTATTTCAAGAGAAGATTTATGTACTACCTTCCTCTTAAGCAGAACGTGGAGGAAACTATCTAGGAATAAGAAATTGCTTATACAGTAATTAATTCTTCTTCTTTTTGCAATGAGTAACCCATTACCAAGTCTGTCAGGAGGGCGCTCTAGTTGTCCCTGGCAGGTAGTCTGCCCTGACTCTATGTTGGCCAGTGGACTTCAGGGAGACTCCAGTGACAGGGCAGCCTGAGGGTGCCCAAAGTAAGAACAAGGCCCTAGGTGGGAAGGAGGCACAGGCTGATGAGTCACAATTTTCAAACACAACTTTCCAAGTTCTGCTGTTGAACACATTTATTTGGAAGCCCATTTCTATGAGGTTAATCAGATTTTCTTTCAAATAAATATTTTGAATCAAGGTGCTTAGGTCAGCAGCCTTGATTAACTAGACTAGCAGATTATCAGTTTAGTTAATCTAATTGAAAGCTGATGGATATGTTTAAGCACTTTGTCTTTAGCCTCCAAAAGATTCAGCCAGTATTCTAACACCAGTTCATCTGTCCTTTTGCAGGGCACACTGTTTCTACAGATATAGAAGGGAGCTAATTGAATCAAGTGCTAAGAAGCTTTTATTCTTCCTTTGGGAAAGTGAAAAGGACAGATAAAGGAAATAGCCTATAGTCTTGTGAACACAGTTTACCTGGAAATGAAGAGACCTCCAAAGGGGCCAAATCCATTAACTTCCTTGATAACAGCAAGATGATATTGTCTGAGTCACTACTGGAAATAGAAAGCCAACTGTGAAAATATTTAGTGGGGGGTGGAGGAAATCATTACATTAGAGTTCATTGTATTTGCCAAATTTATGTCTTATTGCAATAACACAGTATAAAATTATTGTGGATATATATTTCCACAGCATGTATTTAATTTTTGCCAATAAATACTAGAAAATTTATTTAAACTTCCTGAGCAAACCAATAACTAAAGCTGTTAAGGTGATTTGTGAGGCAGAATGATTGTGTCTTGAGCTACTTACTAGCCATGCTGGAAAAAAAAGGTATTTCTCTTAGTCTCTAGAAAAGGATCTACAGAACATCAAGACCTACAGTACTGTGCAAAAGTCTTAGGCCACCACCAACTGGTTTGGGGAAAATTCACTGAGCAATGGGCATAACTCAGACACCCTAACAGCAAACTTCTCCAACATTGGGGAAGGTTGAGAGGAAAGTCAACAGAAGTCTGTTTCCAATTTTGGTGTGTCTAGGTGGCTTGGGGGCTGAGTTATGCTCTCCCCCAGTCGCTCATTGAATTTTCCCTAAGCCAACTGTTGGTGTCTTTAGTGTAAGGGACCAAAGACAATGAAACAGCCGAAGGGTTGGCTTAACACAGGTTTATTGCATGATGATCCGGAGGAACATGTGGCAATGGCGGATGAGTAGCTCAATATATACAGCTGGCTACATATTTGAATGTGGCTCGTCGACAGACTATTGGTTGCTGCCTGCGTGACGTCGTAGGAGGTCACGCCCTTCTTGACCAGGTGAAGAGGTGGCGGGGAATCTTCCCGCGCTGCTGAACCAGGTGAATATGATCCATGAGAGCTGTACGCTCGCTACTGCCCTCTGGTGGTCACTAGCTCGCGTCCCCTTATTAGGTTTACATTGATACAGCTGATGGTTATAATGTTGCACACAGAAAGGTTACATTGATAACACATGGCAAAGGTACATTGTTAAAGGCACAGCTTTACAGAACACAACATCCCTCCCCCCTAGGATGAGACGAAGTCTCTCAGCCAAGATGGCTTGTGGCATGTGCGTTTGGGCCGTGACGAGGGCTGCCCCCCCCGGGGGCGTTATTGCTTCTTTGTTCCCTGGACCCTTGTCCTGAAATGGGAGAGGGAGACTCGTTAGTGGTTTGCCGCTGCCTGGCGGCCTTAGGGGAAGGGAAAAACTCCATTGTGGGCAGACCGGGGGCCGTCGGGGCTAACGAAAAACCCCTCTTCTCGCTTGGACGGGTGGGGGACCACTCCGAAAAATCCCCCCGGTTCTGGAAATCAAAATCTAACTTAGTGGGGGTACCCGCATTTGTGGGGACCTTCCGCGAGATATGTATGGAGTCGGGTTCCTCCTCCTCGGAAAGATCCCCCAGGGTATCTACGAGGATATCCTCCTCCCCCCTTGGTGGGGGCCCGCGGTCCCCCTTCCCTCCCCCTTGGGCTAAACGGGTGGGGGAGAACCCTAACGCTGACTTTGTTTGTGCCCGGTCTGCGCCCTGCTCATCGGGGACCCTGCGTCGGAGCTGGTCCACGTGCCGCCTCCACAAGAGTCCCGTATTGGTTTCCACGCGGTACGACACGGGGCCGGTTTGTTCCACGACTATGCCCGGCACCCAGGCTGGGCCCGTGCTGGCGTAATTCCTGCAATGCATGGGGGCGCATACACTGAAACTCTTTGTGGCCTCCAGTCCGATGTTCCTTCCTTTGTCCTCTACCCTCGTGGGGTCTAGCCTAGTAAGGATGGTGGTCAGTTTCCTGCGCATTAAGAGCTCTGCGGGGGAGTATCCTGACGCCAACGGGGTCACCCTGTACCCTAGCAGAAACTGACATACTTGTAGGTTCAGATCCCCCGGGCCCATGCGCCGCAACGCGTCTTTCGTGGTGCGGACGAGGCGCTCTACTTGGCCGTTGGTGGCCGGGTGGAACGGGGCGGAGGTGATATGCCAAACGGCGTTAATCTCCATGAATGCCCTAAACTCGGAGGACGTGAAACAACTAGCGTTGTCGCTAATTAAGGTGTCGGGTATGCCGAACGTGGAAAAGAGCCTCCGCAAATGCCTAATGGTCTGGGCCGAGGAGGTGCTTGTGACTGGGATAAACTCCAACCATTTGGAGAAAGCGTCCACTACAAGGAGGAACAGGGTGCCTCTGAACGGGCCCGCGAAATCAACGTGCACCCGGGACCACGGCCCCTTAGCCGCGTCCCATTCCCTGTGGGGAAGGCGGGCCTCCTCTGGTCTGGAGCATTGGCAACTATCACAAGTGCCGACCATGTGCTCGATGTCGGCGTCCAGCTGGGGCCACCAGAAGTAACTCCGGGCCAGCGCCTTGGATCGCACGATGCCGGGGTGGCTGACGTGCAGCAGTTTGAGCACCCGCGGCCGAAGGGAAGTGGGAATCACCACCCGCTGTCCCCACAAGAGACACCCCCTCTCTAGGGACAGTTCTAGCTTTTTTCTGAAAAATGGAGCGAACTCCTCCGCTGGGGAGGACGCGGGGCACCCTTTCTGCAGCCAGGAGCTGACTGTCGCTAACGTTTTGTCCTTCTCTGTCGCTTTGGCAATGTCGGCGGGCACTACGGGGGGCGAATCTCATCTATCATGAGAATCTGATGGTCCCGCTCCCCCATGCTCACCTGGCTGGGCGTTAGGGGGAGGGGAGACCTAGATAGAGCGTCCGCATGGCTGATCTCTTTTCCGGGCCGGTAGACCAACGCGTGCTGATACGCGTTGAGAAAAATGGCCCACCTGAGCATCCTCGGAGACAGGATCTGTGGGGTGGGCTTATCAGCGGTAAAGATGCCTAGCAGGGGCTTGTGGTCTGTTACAATGGTGAAGGGGCGGCCGTACAGAAAATCGTGAAATTTTTTCGTCCCCGCGACTATTGCTAGTGCCTCCCTGTCCGTCTGTGCGTAGTTTCTCTCTGCTTGGGACAGGGACCTGGAGTAAAATGCTATCGGGGCCTCCCTTCCATTTTCCAACACGTGGCACAGCACCGCCCCCACCCCCACTGGAGATGCATCACAGGTCAGAACTACTGGGCGTTTGGGGTTGAAATGGGTCAGTATAGCGTCGGACGCCAGGAGGCTTTTCAGCTCGCTAAATGCCCTTTCTTGGTCATCGCCCCACTTCCATGCCTGGTCTTTCTTTAGCAGTTTGTGTAGCGGCTCAGCCACCGCTGCCTTTCGGGGGAGGAAGGAGTGGTAGAAGTTGAGCAGCCCTAGGAACGACTGCAACTCGGGCTTGGAGGTGGGGCGGGGGGCTTTCTTAATGGCTGCCACTTTGGACATGGCTGGTTTTATTCCCTCAGGAGTCACACAAAACCCTAGGAACTCAACCTCGGTTGCGAAGAAGACGCATTTGTCCTTTCGCAACCTCAGCCCCGCCTTTTCGAATATCGTCAGTACCTTCCCCAACCTCTTGGCCAGTTCAGCCCGACTCCCCCCCGTTATTAAAACGTCATCAAAATAAGGCAACACCCCCTCCAATCCCTTCAGGAGGCGTTCCACGAGTGACTGGAAAATTCCAGGCGCCGAATTCACGCCGAACTGGAGGCGCGTCACCTGGAACGCCCCCTTATGGGTGACTATGGTCTTCGCGAGCTGCTGGTAGGCCTGTGCTAAGTCGAGCTTAGCGAAACACTTTCCCCCGTGTAACCTGGCCAGCAGATGGCTGACTACCGGCACCGGATATGCATTCGGGCGGATCGCCTTGTTGATGGTGCACTTGTAGTCGGCGCATATGCGGACCTCCCCATTGGCCTTTAGAGCGGTTACAATTGGAGTTTCCCACTCCGCAGAATCTACAGGCACAAGGATCCCCTGGCCCACCAACTTGTCCAGTTCCGCCTCTATCTTGTCCTTAAGTGCGAACGGCACCCTGCGTGGTTTAAGGCGAATTGGGCGGACCTCCGGGTCCAGGTCGAAAGTCACTGGGGGCCCCTTGAATTTCCCCAGTCCTTTTTTGAAAACTTCGGGGTGCGCCTCGCACACCTCCTGAATTGGATCAGTCCCAACGGCGTGCATCCCAACGGCATGCACCCCCCCAATAAACAACCCCAGGGGCTGGAACCATTGAGTCCCGAGGAGGCTGCAATCTCCTCCTTTGAGCACGACTAGGGGAAGGGACGCGGCGTGCTCCTTGAATTTGACCTGAAATTCCCCAACCCCCAACACTGGAATACTGTTCCCTTGCACGTCCCGTAGTGTGGACCTCAATGCTTTGAGCTTGGGTCGCTTGTGGGGGGCAATTCCCAAGAACTCCCTCTGGGAAATGATTGAATATGAGGACCCCGAGTCAATTTCCATCCTAATGGGAACCCCTTGGACTAGTACCTCAACAAAGTAGCGGGGGTGTCTTGTAGACACGCTGAACACTGGGGCGTCGTCCTCGCTGCCGTCGGCGATGCGGCCCACGCCGTCCTGCTTCCGCGTGGCCTGGGTGCCGTCCTTGGGTCTCGTTGGGCGGTCTTGTCCCGCGGAATGGTCAGCGGAGCTCCTCCGGGTCTCGCGCTTCTTCCGGCACACCTTGGCGATGTGCCCGCGGCGGCCGCAGTTGTGGCACTCAGCCTTCCGGAAGGGGCATTTCACGCGGTCGTGGGCCGCTCCACAGCCGTCGCATCGCCGGCTCTCCTTCCGGACCCCCCGGACGTCCTCGTCGTCGCTGCTCTCTGTGGACGACCTCGAAGTTCGCCGGGCCGCCTGTACCGGAGCCTCTGCCTTGCTCGACTTCGGCCGCCAGTCCTGAAGTTCTTGGACCCCGGCCTTCGTAGCTTCTGCGGCCTGGGCCGCTCTGACGACCTCCTGCAACGTGGGAGGTGGCTCTTGGTTCATTAACGTGCGCTGGGTTTCGGCGTCGTTCAGGCCGCACAGCACACAGTCCCGGAGGGTGATTTCGGCATTCTCCCATTTGCACGGGCCGGCCGCCAGCCGCAGGGCCGCCACGAATGCGGCGACCGTCTCCCCGGGTGCTTGGACTCACCTCCAAAACGCACTCCGAGCGGGAAACATCGCCGTGGCGGGCCGGACGTGCTCACGCAGCATCTGCATGAGTTCCTTGGCCTTGAATTCGCTCACCCTCCTCGGTGCGATCAGGTCCACCAAGGTCCTTTTTGTTTCTTGTCCGAGCATCCTGGTGAAGATGGCTCTTTTCTTCGCCTCTTCCGTGACTTCGGACTCGATCAGTGCGGCCTGGAAGTCCATCTCGAAGATCTCCCAGTCGCCCGGTTTCCTGATTTCGAAACCGGCGCATGTCTTGGTCCCGTGGGCTGCCATATCCCATCCTTGTCGCCAATTTAGTGTAAGGGACCAAAGACAATGAAACAGCCGAAGGGTTGGCTTAACACAGGTTTATTGCATGATGATCCGGAGGAACATGTGGCAATGGCGGATGAGTAGCTCAATATATACAGCTGGCTATACATTTGAATGTGGCTCGTCGACAGACTATTGGTTGCTGCCTGCGTGACGTCGTAGGAGGTCACGCCCTTCTTGACCAGGTGAAGAGGTGGCGGGGAATCTTCCCGCGCTGCTGAACCAGGTGAATATGATCCATGAGAGCTGTACGCTCGCTACTGCCCTCTGGTGGTCACTAGCTCGCGTCCCCTTATTAGGTTAACATTGATACAGCTGATGGTTATAATGTTGCACACAGAAAGGTTACATTGATAACACATGGCAAAGGTACATTGTTAAAGGCACAGCTTTACAGAACCCAACAGTGTCTTAAGACTTTTGCACAGTACTGTTTGTCTAGAATAGCGGAGTTGGCTGTAACATCAACCTCAGTGAGAAAGTTCTTCTAAATAAGGAGCCTTAAAGGCATTGTTCCTTCACTTGCACGCTGAAACCTCTTGAGGTTTTTCTACCAGCACATGGCTAATGTTAGCATATCAAGCCCTGGATTGTGGAGCATCTGGAATTGGGCATCCTGTCCCAATGTTAGAGTCAGTTCTTGGGTGTACCACAACTATACTGAATATGGAGGCCATAGGTTCAGGGGCCTCAAGTCTGGTTGGCTAGAAGCACCCAGTGTTGGCTGCCTTCTGGATCTCTTCAATACTGAATGTCTGTGCACAGCCAACTGCCGAGTGCCTAAGACATGACATGGTGTTGAATCAGTGGATATTTGGTGAGCCAAATGAGTCTACTTAGTTGTTACATATGACTGGATTTCAGCCACTGTGAACTTGCTAATTGATCAAAGGGGGAGGGAGCTTTGTTCTACAGTAGCAACAGAGAAACTCAGGCCTTCATAGTCATTTCTTTGGTCTTCCCCAAGTGGCCACTCCCACATGACATCTGGTTTTCCAGCTTTCCCCCTTCTAAAAGGCTGCGTGCTTCTCCTTTGAGCTAAAATGTATTGTGTCACCCCACCACCTCCAGTGGAATGTACCCTTTGAGAACTTCACTGATGCTATATTATGTCCCTGAGCTGAAAACAGTTGACTATTCTTGATCTACAGGTTTCCAACATCATAAAGATGTTATATTCATCAAGGAGAACCAAGCATGAAGGCGAAATGCAGAAGGGTGACCCACGTACAGAAGCCTAAAATGCACAGAAGTCCAACATGTACAGAAGAACAACATAGAGATTGCTCCAGTGATGCACTGAAGCAGGTTCTGTCCTGTTTGGGAGAACCGGTAGTGGAAATTCCCCCATGCCACGCCCACCTGGCTGGCAACGCCCACCTCCATACCCCATTGCATTGGCCATGCCCACAGATTTGGCCCCGCCCACAGAAGTGGTAGTATAAAAATTTGGTGGGTTGTGGTCTCCCCATGCCCCAATGGCATGGAACGGCCCGCGCAGAGGCCACTTCGGGGGAACGCTCCTTGAGCCGTGGGCTCTGCGGGCAGAGAAATTAAGGGGGGTGGATAAATGATAGGGTTTGATTCACCCAACTCCTGACCTGACCAGCGATTCTGCTGAAGAGAGCAAATACCTAACCCAGTTACCTATTAGAGTAATCACTCATCTCCGTGTCTCAGTGTAATCTCAGGCACAAACAGATGCCATGTTTACCCCTGCCTGATCCCTGAACAAAGGGGACTCCGAGGTCCATGTTTGCCCCAGTTAATTAACTTCCCCAAAGAGGTTCCCAATTAACTTGAGTACACAGGCGATGTAATTTCTGTCAGGTGACAGTCTTGCCACCGTTGCGCTTTTCCTTCTATATATGTTGCAGCCTTTTCTCAATAAAGTACTGATCATATCCTCCTCCATACTGCCTCGTATCGTTCCTTGATCAGTCTCCTCCGGGACCTACGGCCCTCAGCGGCCCCGATTCCTACAGTGGGTGAATTCATTTGCCATTTTGGATGGAGGTTGGGTTCTTCAGTGTGAAGTATCTGATCTTTCAGAGCAGTGTGCTCAGTGTAAAGCAAACAAGAGCCTGAGAACAAAATATCTTAACTGCAATATGAAGATGCTCATTAGTAGTCTGATATATGATTTCAGTATGGCATCCATTTAATTTACAAGGTAGGATTATTAAAACACTATTCTAAGTGGGCATCCCGGTGGATTGAAAAGTGGCAATTGAAAAACAGAACTCAAATTATTTGCAGTATTATTTTAAATGAGGACTTAAATTGATGATTCCCTGTAATAGTTGCCTTAATGGAAAAAGCTGAAAGTTAAACAGGGATTCAACTCTCTCTGTGTGTGTGTGTGTGTGTGTGTATTGTGTGTAAATGCTTGCCTTCCAGTCAATTCAATTGCGCTTTCAGAATATTATTAGGTTTGCTTCCAGCTGGAGCATTTTTTAAATAGTAATTTTCTTTTTCTCATTTTGAAGTGCTAGCAGCATCATGAGTGCTTCTTTTCAACAATGAATTCTCATGCCAAATTAGATATCTAGCAGTTGTGCTCACTGTCCAAAGGAAGGTTAGCAGTGGGGTAGCACTAGATCATTCTCAGCAGTGGCACTATCACTATCTCAACCACAGATGGTTTTTTTCTAGGCTATATTCTGATATTTTTCCCCTTTATCTGGGAATTTAGTGTTCTTGAAGTAACGAGCAGCAGCCAGCAAAACAGGCCAAACACATCACTTTATTTGGTAGTTACGAACATAATTCCAACTGCGCCACAACAACTTATATACAGGTAAGAGTAGTTACATTTGTGCATGAATTAACTGGATTGGCTAATCGCAATCAGAAGAGAATGAAGTGATCCTGAACTAGATACAATACGCTCTTCTCGGACCATAATGGCACGAACACTCAATGTCGTGTTACTTTTAACTAAGGAAGAAGACAAAATGGTGAATACTTTTCATTTAATATACAACAGGGAACATTTCTTCTACTGACCCCTTTAAAAACAGTTTCTTTTTAAAAACTGGACTGTAATCAATATTACAGATAACATGCCATTAGAAGCTAAAATCATATTATTTTCAGAGACACAACTCCTGCAATTATTTATCACTGAGAAATTGTACTTACAATCAATTACCTACTAATGACCAAAGGAAGATAATCTCCAAACTGCAGATGAGGTAAAATCTCACACTTTACCTGTTAGGTGTTTGTTAGCTCTTAAGGAATTTCCTGTTCCAATGATGTGGTACATGTAATATATAATTCGACTTCTCTTTCATAGGGCTTGGTGGACAGACCTTTCACAGTTGGAGAGTTTATCTCAGTGATGGCAAACATTGGCACTCCAGGTGTTCTTGGACTGCAATTACCAGAAGCCCAAGTTAGCACTCCTGCTGATCAGGGCTTCTGGGAATTGAAGTTCCAGAACACCTGGAGTGCCAAGGTTAGCCATCACTGGTTTATCCCATAACAAAGTCTCAAACCAGAGCTTGCTTTTGTTACTTTCTTTTTACTACAGTTCCTGGCATTCTAGGAGAAGTAATCCAGCAGAGAATTTTTTTTTCAAGATCTGTCTATCCTTCTAGTCTGTGGTGTATTTAACTTGGCTGCTCAGACAGCCTTTGGCTTGACTATAATTCATCAGTGGCTAAGTCTTGTTAGCAACTGATCCAGTGATCGCTGGCTTGCAGTTATACTGAATGCACAGAAACATCAAGTACAATTTTGGCCATTGTCATTGTTTTCTCATTGAATAATGTCTCCACATGAGTACCTTCAATGCATGTCTCAGCAGAAAACACAACATTAGGTCCACCTGCTCACACTTTTTTCAAGATCATGTGACCAAAAACTTAAGCAAATGCTGTGCCTTCATCCTCTTCTGGGAATCCTGCAGTATTTTTCACAGCCAAAAGTGTGACAATGCAACTCTTTAAACAATGCCATATTATCTAATAGTGTAGTAACCTCAGTTTCCTGATAGGAAATTTAGTTCTTTGGGAGAACCCAGATGATTATACTGTACACAGAATCCTTTTCATAGCAGGAAAAGGAACAGAGATGAAGGCATTAGTGAGAAGGATGTCTGGTATGAGAGACAATACAACTGTGAATACAGTAATTAATCATTTTAAACAACTGTGCACAACATGTTAAGAAACATGGATAAGTGTGGTTAGAAACTGAACTGCCAAAATGTGACACTACTAAAGTATTCTAACATGTCAGAGGAGTAGAAGAATTATTAGAATGGCAGTGGAAAGGTAAATGGCCTGGAACTACATTAATAAAACACAGAATTTTTCACCACTAGGTCAGAAGTATATAGTCTGAATCTATCTTTTGCAATGGTTTTAAAAATACAATGTGCGGTGCGTGTATAAGGAGCTCCACAAATGTGCTTCTTGGGAGAGATTAATCCTAATCAGAATGTTTATGATTCTTTGCTATTCCAGAAGTTACACCTTAAAAAAACTAATTCATCCATGAATGCTGAGTAGAATAGACACATCTGTTTGCATGAGGTAATACTGGGTTCACTACAACAGCATTTCTGGATATATACTATATAGATGCTACTCTTATTCCTCATTTATTATACACTTTTCCATATGGTGCATCACACATGTGCTTATTTTTACTCTCTGGAGAAATGTTTACTTTGGTCAAAAGCAGCTCATTAGCCAAAGAACATTGGGTTGGATGTGAAACAACAGGTTTTTTAAAAATAAGG
This sequence comes from Bradypodion pumilum, assembly GCA_035047305.1. Lineage (NCBI taxonomy): Eukaryota > Metazoa > Chordata > Lepidosauria > Squamata > Chamaeleonidae > Bradypodion > Bradypodion pumilum. The sequence goes on along the minus strand of JAWDJD010000003.1, from coordinate 257,179,181 downwards.
TTATGGCAATTTTGCATATATATATATATATATATATATATATATATATATATATATATATATATATATATATATATATATATATATATATATATATATATATATATATATATATATATATATATATATATATATATATATATATATATATATATATATATATATATATATATATATATATATATATATATATATATATATATATATATATATATATATATATATATATATATATAAAGGCTCAGTGGTTAAGAAGCTCATCTTGTTAGCTGGAAGGCCAGCAAGTTGGCAGTTCGAGACCAGGGTACTGCAAGATGGAATGAGCGCCCGTCTCTGTCCCAGCTCCTACCAACCTAGCAGTCTGAAAGCAAGAAATTGCAAGTAGATAAATAGGGACCACTTCAGTGGGAAAAGATCTTGGGGATGTGAAAGAAGCTTCATTTGGGCATCCCCTGAGCAGAATTTCTCCAGCAAAAATCCTTTCAACCCAGAATAATTTCTGGCACAAAATTATTATTATTAGTGTAAATAGAAGAATTTGATCATTGAAATTACTGTTCTTGTCTTTTGTTTTAACCTGATACCTTTTTGTTCCTTTATTTTTAAATTCTGCTTAGTTTATAAACTGTACTTTTTATTTTATAGTTCTCATTCATAAGATATTCCACCCACATATACAGTAAAACCCCGACTTACATATGTCTCGAGTTACATAAAATTCAACTTACATAATGCTTTTTGCACTAAAACCATGTTCCGATTTACATAAGTGTCCTGATTTACATAACATAATTTCCTATGGGTTTGCTTCGAGTTATGTAACAAATTCATTTTTCTATGGGTTTGCTTTGAGTTACATTAAAATTTTCATTTTCCCTATGGGTTTGCTTCAAGTTAAGTAAAAATCCAATTTACATAAAAGCCTATGGAACAGACTTTTTCCTGTAGGGGTTTTACTGTACTATAAGAACCCTAATGGTGCAGTGGTTAAACTGTTGTACTGCAGCTAAAACTCTGATCATGTTGTGAGTTCGATCCTGGCTGAGATCAATGTTGACTCAGCCTTCGTCCTTCTGAGGTCAGTAAATGAGTACCCCGCATGTTGGGGTCAAAATACTAATTACCTTGTGCACTAAGGTCTATGGGGGCAGTATATAAATGTCATTGCTAATACTACTGGTTACTGCTACTACGACACATTATTTCTGTAGCTACCAAAGTAAACAAAATAGTGTTTTATTTATAATAAAAACTTTCTAACTTTGCAAAGTGCAGTGTGGGAGCGGTTGTCATTTGCCAAGAGCACACACAGGTGGTGAAGTGTGAGAAGACCACAGTGGCCACATTCGAAGTCACTGTAACCATGTTGATGTTCAACTCTGGTAGAGAAGAAATAAGAATCATGGAACAGCCAATGGATGATCTATCCAAAGATTTTCCTAAATACTGAAAACGGGAAAACTGAAAGGAGGCTTAGCTATTTTTAGGGATTTCACAGCCCAAAGAAATTGGGTAGACAAAAGTAGACTCTAAAATGGAGATGCACAGTATATTACTTGGACAGGCTGGTCTCATTAAGAATTGTCTTCCCATTTTCCTTATAAGAGTAGCACTGCTATTAGCATTGCTAGCTTTAGTTTTCTGAAACTCCATTCAGGTATGATTTAAGTGGGCTGAATCTACATGTGAAGAGAGGATGTCCTGCTTCCACTATCCTGCACTACCCCACATGCCATCACCATGGAGGGTAATGGCTTTGAAGAGGTAATCTTCAGCTACCATACAATTTTCATGTGATTTTCCCTACAAAAACAACACAACTCAATTTTACAAAACTGGAATCCAATTATATTTTTGGTCCTCTATATGTTGATGTATTGTTCATCAGCATAGACTTTTGTCCTAGCCAGACACCTTTTTTTTTTTTGAGGGGGGACGGGGGGGGGGAGACTAGTCCAAATAATGGCCACACATGTCTTACTTATAGCTACATTGGAGTACTACCATGAGGTTGCACATGACCAGTGCTTGAAAGTTTCAGCTGGTGCAAAACACAGTGATCAGATCTGTTTCCAAATGCTGAACTTACTCCAGTGACCTTTCAGAAGGGCTTAGAAATGCTGCCTTTTGGACTACAATTCTAGGAAACCCCTGGCCAACATAGCTTTAATGGAAAGGAAGGACAGAAGGATGAGTGGGAAGAGGTCCATTGGAATGACCAAGAGGCTACGTATTAGACTTTTCTTGTTTGAAACCATAGGTCAAATTTCACTCCAACTCATGCATGTTACATTCTATCAATGCTAGTGCAGTATTTTTTAAAATAATATCTCATTTTTACTCATAAGAAAATAACAAGAACAAGCCTTTGACATTAATCATTGTGATCTGCTCCTAATGAAGCAGTCTAGATGACAACGAGGTGCTCATTGCATATTTAATTATTGCAAATATAAGAAGTATTTATTCCACTTTTTAAAAATTGCTTATTTGCTATTTGCCTGTGTTTGTCTCCTCTGCCTTTGCCATCTGTTCTATCAGTCCCTGCTGGAAAAGAGGATAAGAACCAAGCCAAAATGATGATTCATCATTGTTGTACATTACTACAATTATCTCTAGGTCTTCAACAATCCATGGATCAAAACTTCCAGATTACATATTTCAGAGTTGAAGGGGCAATATATATGGTATTCTTAGGAAAAAAATTAGGATCAAGAAAAGTAGCACATGCCTGATAATGGTACTTTCATGGTCAGCTGCCAGAGGCAGAATGCTTATTCTACTGAACAGAGGTAGCTGCTATGTGTAGCTACTACATATATAAAGTCTCACACATATGCTTGCTTGCCTGTTTGTTTGTTTGCTTGCTTGCTTGCTTGTTTGCTTCTACATTAAATTTAAACCCCATCTGTCATCCCAGAAGCTCAAGGCTTCTTTCTCCCCATTGTATCTCCTACAAAATCCTGTAGGAGGAAGATCTGGCTGAGAATGAGCAACAGGCCCAGCGGAGATTTGAACCAGGGGACACCCATGTTCTAGTCCAATGCTGTTCCACTATATCACAGTGATTGTCTCTTTTAGATAACTTAGTCAAAAGCAACATTGTAGAATGTTGGTGATGGAGATGACAAATGTAACAAAATTACATTCTCATACAACCCGCCCAGAAGACACACACACACACACACACACACACACACACACACACACACACACACACACACACACACACACACACACACACACACACACACACACACACACACACACACAGATAGATAGATAGATATAGATATAGATATAGATATAGAGATAGAGATAGAGATAGAGATAGAGATAGAGATAGAGATAGAGATAGAGATATACAGTAATATGTCTGAATGCTAAGCAGGTCTACATCTGGTTCATACTTGGATCAGAGACTGAAATTCCTCATTTAAAAAACAAAAGTAGGAAAGAAATATGTTAGCTAACTAAATTTTGGTGTTTTAAAAAATTAACAAAAAATGAATATAATCAGTGCAGTTCCAGAGCACCCAGTAAAACAGATGTATTTGTTTCATATTGCCTTCTATTTTTCACATTTTATCAGCAAACTTCTGTAACAGACTTGGTAGGCATGCCATTTAATTTACATGCCATGCTGTTTGCTAAGGCCACATGAAAATAATGTGCTTCAGCCTTATTTAATTTTTATTTAATTTTTGTACTTATATGCCACCCACTCAGGAAACCCGACTCAGGGCAGCTCACATAGTACACAATTACAAATAACAAAAAGCTAAAATCAGCAGATAAAAACGTAAAAAGTATAAAAACAGATAAGAACCCACCCCATTCATAAAAAAGAGGGAGCATCTTAATTATTGTATAAGCCAGCAGGCGGGGGCCACACTTCCATCAGGGCCCCACACCTGCCCCGCCAGCCATGTTTTAAGATCTCTCTTAAAGGGTAGCAATTCCATCTGCAACTGTAGCTCTATTGGCAGGAGGTTCCAAAGGACCGGTGCTTTCTACATCTAATGACTGGATTAAGAAGGCTTTAAAGAATATATTGATAAATCCAGGCATTGATCACATGCTTGTGCTCTTGTTCTCTTACGCCTTTTAATCTTTTTATGTAAAGTATATATGCCTTCTAAAGCCATTAGTTACCATGTCACAATAATAATAATTAATCAATTAAGGGATGAAGTAATGCCATCAAATTTGGCTCTGTGCTTTTGGAAGCCCATTATATTAACAACCTAACTTTCCTTCCCATCTCCACTCCACAAGGGTTTCATGGGTCAACATTAATAAAATCTAACAACATTTTTGGCCTATTCTAATGGTATAAATCAAAAGAAACTAATGATGCCTCGGTTTGCTTTTCCTATCAGGCTCTCTCAAAGTGTGGCTGTTCTGTACAGCCCTACAAGAACAGATGGCAGGTTGCCTTTTCGAATTTATTGTTCTCTAAATACCCCCAATGCCACCTTGCAGAGCTGTTTGTTTTGCAGCTGTGGAATGGTTGCTCTGGAAAAATAATGATGATGAAGCAGCAGGTCTATGGCATAGATTATACAAATGCATCTGAAACCTAGCTCTCATTATACTGAAGGCAGGATTTAAATGGAAAGCATCCTTAAGAACTATACTTCTATAAGTTTCAGGGACTGATTCAAAATACATTTAATAAAGTCATACAGCTAATGAGCCTTACCTTGCACGGTGACAATTAAAGCTGGTAAAACCCTATGAAGAAAAGAAATGAGGAGATCATAACTCAGCCAGGTAATGCTCGGGTGAATTTTTGGAGAGCCATAATCTTAATCAGATTTCTCCTACCACCCACTCCCACAATCCTAATTATTTGGTTCAACTTTTACATCATATAGAACAAATAGTTAAGTGTTGAGCTGCTACAGGTGCCCACAGGTGCCTGGGCACTGGTAGCGGAAATTTCCCCAGGCCATGCCCACTTGGCCAGCCCCGCCCACCTCCCTACCCCCGGCCATGGTGTAGAGAGGCCAAGTGGGCATGGCCTACAGAGTTAGCTATCACATTTCAGCATGTGTTGAAACTGCTCCATGAGCTAACCAAGGTGCTGATCTTTGCCTTCTAAATAGCGTGTTGAAAAATTCCTTTCAAGTTCAGACTAAAACCCAGACTAGATTAACTGCCCTGGTACCATCAAAAGCACCGGTCTTCACTGTACTGTACTGTACTCTATGTGTGTGTGTGTGTGTAGTTTGGAGGGACTCCTGTTCAGCTGGGTGGTTATCAGCTTTGTCTGGATGGAATGGTTGTACCTCTGAAGGACCAAGTTCAACATCTGGGCATGATCCTGGACTCTCTCTCTCTCTCTCTGGTTCCTCCCAGCAGTGGCAGCGGCGGCATGTGAATTCATCATGTGTTTTTGGGCTTTTTGCTGCCTGCCACCACTTACAATGGAGGAGTGAGTGAGGATGTAACATTTTTGCGCTGTTTTTTGATGTTTTGGCATGTTTTTGCTGTATTTCAGCGTGTTTTCTCCATGATTTCTGCACTTCTGGCAGTGGCAAGGTGTGGTATCCGCGAGCACAATTGGCATAACTGTCCCTGACAGAGGTTACACCGGGTGAGGCAGACCCCTGGCCTCTGACCTCTGCGGGTACAGAAATTGGGGAGCGGATTAATAGTCATAAGATTGATTCACCCATATCTGACCTGACCGGCAGTTCTGCAGGAGGAAGTTGAATAGCTAACTCACGTTAGGAATTAGGTAATTCCACACTTGCAGATTAGCCCAAGCCCGAGTGCAAATAGGGGCCATGTTTACTCTTGTGTAAGCCATGAACAATGGTCTTCCCCTGTCAGTATTTGCCTTAGTTAATTAAGTTCCCCAAGAGAGATTCCCAATTAACCCGGGTAAACAGGTGATATGATTTTCTGTCAGATGACGATTCTATCACACGCTGCCTTGAATTCCTATATATGATGATGATTTTCCCTCAATAAACCACTGGTCTTCGCTCCATCTTGTCTCGTGTCGTTCCTTGACCAGTCTCCTCCGGGACCTCACGGCTGCCCCGCGGCCCCAATCCAACAGCAAGGCACTTCCAGCGACGGTAGAAATCCGGCCTGTGGGCCAGATGAATTGGCCCCATGGGCTGTAGTTTAGGAACCCCTGCTCCACATGGTGCTGCTTATGAAAACAAGATGGAAGCTGTAGCAGGTATAGAACACCGCTTCTAGGCCGGTGTTGGAATTGTAGAGATCTCATCATGTATCCCTGACGCTGGATCACCTGCACTGGCTACCTATAGGCTTCTGTGCTTGATTCAAGGTCTTGGTATTAACTTATAAAGCCTAGAACAATTTAGGACCTCAATACCTGCTGAAGCACCTCTCCTTGACAACCATGCCCAGATAGCATTTCTGTCAGGTTATCCACCTGCCCCAAGAGAAGCCTGAAAGTCTAACACAACATTTTGGTTGTTCTCTGTGGTGGCCCTGTCTTTGTGGACCAGTTTACTTACTCATGTATGTAACACCTTAATATTACAAGCTTCCTTCAAATTATTTATAATGAGCTGTTAAAGGAGGCATTTCATAATATTCTGCCCCTAGAATGATTCTATCCTCTGTTGAAATTATTTTTGGATTACAGTTGCCATAAATAGGTTATTCAACGTTTCATTGTTTTTAATTTCATTGTTTATGCTCTTATTTTTTACTTATGAAGCTCTGTGTGGTGCGTATGTTCTTGCATTGTTAAGAGTAACTATTTAGTTAGTTAGATGGTCAGTTGTGTGTGTGTGTGTGTGTGTGTGTGAGAGAGAGAGAGAGAGAGAAGCATGTAGCCATATAAATGTTCTAACCACAGTCGTTTGAGATATAGAAGTATAAGTATATAGAGCCCAAGAACCAGTGTGGTGTATCTCACAGAGTGACACTGAAATATGATTCAGAAGATCTGGTTTGAATTCTTACTCTGCCATGAAGAAGTCATGGCAATGGTAAAACCACGCCTTAAATATCTCACTTAACTTAAAAACCCTATTTACAGTTATTGTAAATCAGATGAGACTTGAGGACACCTAATAACACATATGAACCTAAGAGCCAGACTTATTTTCAGTGAAAGCTAGGATTTGGCTTGTTTTAACTGTATGATTGATACAAATATGTAAGCAAGGTTGCCGGGTGTTAGTACTTCCTCTTATTTTTCACATAAGACTGTGAACTATGCTTATGCATAACATACACTGGTGTGCTTTACCCCTTCTTAGCTTCTTGGCAGGCAGACCTACTGAAGCAGGCAGGGTAGCTAAGGTAGGGTACACCTAGGTTCCTCCTTCAGTGCAGCACTGCGGTGGCTTCTATACAGGGGTGACGCGATTCTTACATATGCATCTTTGCCCCTAGGCAGGGCCCCTAGGCAGAGTTCAGTGGGTCGAACACTGCCACAGCTTCCGGGACTCCCCGCCCTTCTTTCCCCTTGCAAGAAGGGATAAAGAGCCGACATGGGCCGCTGGGCCGAACACTGCCACAGCTGCGGGGACTCCCCACCCTTTTCCCCCTTGCGGGGAGGGATAAAGAGCCGACGCAGGCCACTGGGCTGAACACCGCCACAGCTGCCGGGACTCCCCACCTTTTCTCTCTCCCCCTGCGGGGAGAGATGAAGCTGTAGACATTAAGCCTTGGGCCCCCTTATGCTCCCTGGGCTGCTTCCCCCTCCAAGTTTGGGAGGGGAGAAGAAGCCGACAAGATGCGGTTGGCCGAAGACTTGCCACCACTGCCACAGCTGCTCCCGGGGCTGCCCCTCATCTTGTCTGGGACGCTGATCCTTGGGTGCTGTTGGGAATGTTGAGCCTTGGGTTCCGTTCATGGATGTCAAGCCCTGGGCTCCATTCCCTGGGCCCTAGGAACTGGGGAGGGTGTTTTGTTTTGTTGCCTAACTGTGGTTACTGTATTTTGGTGTGTTTATTATGTATCATGTATAATTTCATTGTATTTGATGTTTTGATATCATGTATATTTTATATTGAGATAAATTTTATGTTTATTATCGAGCATTGATTATTTACTGAATATATTTTTGTGCTCCTTTATTGTTCTTTTATTATACTGTATGTTGTGGACATGTTGTAATTGCCGCCTTGAGTCAGCTTCGGCCGAGAAAGTGAGGGATATAAATTTATTATTATTATTATTATTATTATTATTATTATTATTATTATTATTATTATTATTATTATTATTATTATTATTATTATTATTATTATTATTATTATTATTATTATTATTATTATTATTATTATTATTATTATTATTATTATTATTATTATTATTATTATTATTATTATTATTATTATAAATACTTGCTCCTGACTCTGGTTGGGTCGGGACTTCGCCACACGGCTGCCTCTTGCGTCTCATTGCCAGCCCATTACAACACCCAGCAGATGTAATAAATCTCAAATACCTGTAGTTTCATGTTTCACACTGGAACTTTGTCAGTTCTTCAAGAGGCAAAGGTATTTTGCTATATATATATTTTCCTTTGTCCTCTGTTTCAGTAGCAGTCCTTTATAAACTGCCTGCCACGTTACTTTTTGTACATATATCCTCAATGAATGCAGAATACACACCTCTCAGATGCAGCATATGGGCATACAAAATTTTGTGTTCAGCAATTCATAGCATATTTAAGGAGAGCCCAGGAAAATATTGGGACTCAGTTCCCATGGGTTTTGTGGCAGTCATTTAATTGGATACATGCATACACTTCAGATATGATGACCACTATACATATTTTCAACAGAATGTAAAACAGTCAGCCATCTTACTTCAATATGCTGCGCTTTCCTGGAACTTATATCTTACCTAGCTCACTATAGTGCTATAAGACAGTTGCACTGAAAATGAAAAAGAGGGAAAGAAATGGAGAAACAGTTTCTCCACCTACAGATTTCACAGCTAAATGTGAATTTGAATGTGCAGTTCCTGCTGCCACACTCATCACCCAATGATTCCCTAGCTTTCCTCTTATGACTCCTTTGCATTAGTACAGTCCTAGTCTTTGCTCCACTGGCTTCAAAGGCCCAGATGCAGCACAGCATCTCTTACAGGGTACTGCTATCATTGAGTGGATCATTTGAGCATTATATTGCTTTAAGTAGGCATCATTACCTCCAAACATTCCCTGGCATTTTGGCAGGAGGACAAAGGGCAAAGTTATTTCTTGGATTCAAGTAAAACATTTGATGAAGAAAGGACAAGGCATTTCACCAAAAAGCGATGATTTAACAGATGTCTGCACACCTGTCAAAGACTAGTGGTATTTATGAATGTAGTCTTATATTTTATACATGCACAAATTCTGAAGGTTAATTATAAATATTACTATAAATATGAACGATATTCACAAGTGCTGGCTGCTTTTTTAACTGTAAAAAGACAAAACATATATTTGTCAGGTTCAGTGTCTGGGTGAAGATGGAGAATGTGCAAAACTATAGACTTTGATAAGGATTGAGAATCTCACAAGTCACTATAGCTATGATTTCTTATTTGTTTAATGAATTAATACTTTGCCTATCCACTGCAATTCTATTGTTATAATAACAGTGGGACACAAAACACAATGGAAAATCATAATTCAAACATGAAAGTATTTGATTATTGCACGTGCCTCCTCCCTTCCCACAGGGCCGCCATCAGGGGGGGGGCATCAGGACTCCTGTCCCGGGCCTGGAGATGATGGGGGTCCAGTGGTGCCAGGAAACCACTGATGTGCACATGCCAAACAAACCACGCATGCACAGAAAACCACAGGGGTGTTGTGGTGCTGGGAAACCACTGATGTACGCATGTGCAAACAAACCACGCATGCGCAGAAAACCACTGGGGCATTGCCAAAATGTGGTGGGGGGCCACGTACCGGCCCCGGAAATTTCTGATGTCGGCCCTGCCTTCCCATGTAAGGAAAAGAAAACCATCTGAACCTTCAAGGTGTGGTTGTTGAGCAGCCACAAAAGCATTACTGATATTTTCCCTCCTCTTGGTTTAAAGAGCACAAAGGGCATCTCATGTCCAAGCATATCCAGTATAACAGCATCCTGTCTTGCAAAGCACAGCTTCATCCCATGCAACACAGTTTTCTGTCCTGCAAAGCAGAGTTCAGTTCCATGCTATAGTTTGCCCAGCTTCACAACTTAGCTCAGTTCAATGCAATAGCTGTGCAGACTGTAAAGCACACTTATTTATATGTATGGTATCTAAAGTTGTTGATGAAAATGTTAATTCCTGAACAGGGTTGATGCATCTTAGTCTGATAGTTCGATGTTTACCATCCTGCCTTAGGTGAACCTGCTAGGAGTCCAAATTCATAAGGGAATCTGCCCTCCTGGAATACTCAAATACAGTGGAGCTTCGGTTAACAAATGGCTCGTTTAACATACAAATCACATAACAAAAGGAAATCCATGGAAAATAGTGGCTTGGTTTATGGACTTTCCCCCGGAATTGATTAATTGGTTTTCAATGCATTCCTATGGGAAACTGTGTTTCGGTTAAAGTATTTTGGTTTTCAATGCATTCCTATGGGAAATTTCATTCAATGCATTCCTATGGGAAATTTGGTTAAAGTAATTTTTGCTGTAAGAAACGTCCTGGAGAATGCATTAATTGTGCTAACTGAGGTTCCTCTGTAAGTTCAAGCCCCTTCATCACATTAAGATGTTGTGTAAAGGCTGTAGGAAAACAAGGAAATGGTTGGGAAAGAGGTTAGGAAACAGATGGGGGATATGGGTACTGCAATAAAAGTAAGAAGGCACTGGTGAGTGGTTCGTTAGAGAAATTGGGGCACTGCTGTACTTTAGGTTTTCACTCTGGCTGGACAGCCCACTCTTGCCTGCTTCTTTACTAGAAACTGAAGGTCTGTGTATCCCCCCCCCCCAATTCAATTCCCACTCTCACACTGTGTGTGTGCATGTGTGTGTGCGTGCACAAATACACACACAGTTTTGCTCCTGGATCTGCTCCTTAGCTCAGCCCAATGCTGGCTGCTATGACTTCCCTCACCTCCAAACACAATGGGCACCGGTCAACCCCTGTGAAGATACTTCTACAGATTTCCTGTCAGACAATAACTAAGAGGCAACCAGGGACCCAGCAGTTCCACAAGGAAGCCAGGTGCTTGTATCAGCCTTCCTTCCCTGAATCCTGTTCCCCTGCTCAAAATGTCCCCAGAGATAACTGCAATTGTTTGTCAACATATACATTTGCATAACTGTAGCTTTGATTCAGGCATCCCCTATCACTGGACCGTTATTGATCCAGCAGCATTAAGGTCAGAGTGGACATCCTTATGGAGGAAATTCTTACAGCAGATTGTACCAAACATCTTTCTGTCTGTTTGTTTTTTATCGTGTCAGAAGCACACAAAGGTGCTTTCTGGGTTGAAAGGATTTTTGCTGAAGGAACTCCGATCAGGGGACACCGAAATGAGGCTCCTTTCATGTCCCCAATATCTTTTCCCCGCCAAAGTGGACCCTATTTATCTACTGGTAATTTCTTTCTTTTGAACTGCTAGGTTGGCAGGAGCTGGGACAGAGACTGGCGCTCAAGCCGTCATGCACCACTCAGATCTCGAACTGCCGACTTGCTAACCTTCCAGCTAACAAGGCAAGCTTCTTAACCACTGAGCCACCACAGTCACCCATCCTTCTGCTGAGACAAACATAGTGCTTTGGAGACACATTTCCCAAATATTGTTACTAAGAATTTTAGGCTTTCCCCCAATCTGATCATTATTACTACTGTTACTGTTCCCCTCTCTTCTGCTGTTGCCTGGTGCCAGGTTTCTACCAGGGTAATGGCTTTTTTCTCCTTCACAGAGTGATCCTTATCTAAAAGATGCACATATACGAACTACTACACATCAGTCTAGTAGTCTATCATGGCAAATTAATTCCTTAGTTTCCTTTAGGATTATTTTTTAATTTTAAAAATTTAATGTAAATGCTATATATAGCACTTTTTCCATATTAATTTCTAATTTAAAGTTCAACTTTAAAAATGCACTCCGCAAAAGTCATAAAGCCATATAACATATGCAAGCCAAAAAGCAATAACAACCATGCCAGACATTAGTAGAGCAACAATATCTATGACATTTGCATTCAAAATTAGACATCTCATTCCACATGTGTTAGGATCAAGAAAGAATGTGCAGGAAAGAATTCTGAAATATGGAGTTTGTTTATTTTTTTAAGCAAATAAGTTGGTCGTTTATTTGCAGCCATTAAGGGGCTCAATAAAGCTCTTCACTATGTTTTCCAACAGGAGTATGTCTTCTCTAAGAGAGATTATACATAATGGTATTCAAGCAACTGCTGGTATGGAGAACCGAATGCAAAATTATCCATAGCTTGAACACATTTAGAATTGTTTCTGGATCAAGTGAATGATTACTTTGTACAGGAAGCAGTAATATAGCCAATTTTTAGATGGTAATATTTTTACATATATATGTATTTGTTTTGTGTTTTATATATATATATATAACAAAACAAAAGCTTTGCATTTCTGCCTAGTTATTTCTGTGCTCCAACACAGCAGACAATTGTGTTTTTATTGATTTTGATTTTTGCGATTTTTGCGATTATTACAATAGTTGTTTTTAATTGTGTTTATCTTGAGACTTAATGTTTAATGGAATAATTGAAGAAAGAGTTTTGCCTTTTCAGCCAACCAGTTATCATGCTTCTGTGCACCCAGTCACTGAATTGTGCACCTGTTCTTGTGTCCAGCCACATGACTGATAGAAAGCCAGAGGCAGAAACTGCTTGTGCAATTATCCTTATGCACATGGTTCTCGTAATGGGTATGACACATGATAAAATCACTGATGTAGATTGTTGTATTTTAAAGGGTTTATTTATTTATTTATTGGTTTTGTATTTCCGCCTAATTCCAAAGATTAGTTTGTGATAAGGTCCAGGTGTGGCAGAAGTGCAAAACAACATTGGTGAACCCTTGATCCTCCGCATATTTTAGCCTACCTTCTACCAGATGCAATCAGTTAGCACGTGACAACTTGTCATGGTTTCTTCCTCTTGTAAAATGGGAGACTTTACAGTAGGTTTTGCTGCCTGCATGATGAAAAAGCTGAAATAAATCCATCCAGGGCTTTTTCCTCCCAAAGTGGCTTTTTTCCCCTGAGCCACTAGACGTTTCTACTTTTTCAAGCAACAAGGATTCAATCAGACTTTTTGTGGCACCAACAGTTGTTTCAACGTGTAAAAGGATGGAGGGACGTGTCTTTGGGCGGTGGTGTGGTGACATAGGCAACTGGGTGTGATGTTTAAGTACTGCAGGGATGCCCTTCCCCTGCAATCTTCCTCTGAATGCCACTGGATTTTTTAATATTATTTTTTGGGAATAAAAAAGACTAGTATACTAGTATTGTGCTCACCAGTTCTGCACTGAGAAGAAGAAAAAACTGAGGCAAAGGGAAATGAAGGGAGAAAAGGGCACACTTTTAAAAACTTGTTAAGCTAATACATTTAAATAAGCCTGGCCTTTTGTCCCCTTCCTTTCACTTCAGTTTGCCTTGGCTCCTTTTTTTCTTAAGGCAGAACTAGGCTGCACTATTCTGGTACAACGCATCATTGCTAACCTGAGCTAGAGCAGGGCAAGAGAGTATCAGTTAGACTATTGCTAGCTTTTAGCTAGGAGAAAACAGATTTTGTGTTTCTGTAGGGAGGAAGGGCAATGGTGTTTCAGGCTGCCTGACTCCATTCAGCTTAATGCAGGCAAAGCTGTGCCAAGGAAGGTAAATGGGCAGCAACACAGGAAAGGAAGGAAGGAAGGATCTTGTGTTGGTGATCACTAGTTCTTCTTCTCTGCAGAACCGTATGAGGCAGTTTCCTTTCACATTCCTTTTTCCAAGGCCATATAGTCCAACTACTGTATATCATTCTTTTTACCCTGGCTGACTTTAGCATTAAAGTCTTTCATAATCACAGTAAGATTGTTTATTTTTGTATGTTCAGCACAGCTCAATCTCTTCTTCTAGTTTGTTTGCAGTTTGTGCATAGACATGTATGACATTCATGTTGAAAGTTTACCTTTAAGTTTTATCATAATGATCCTATCTGAAAATCAAATCTGGCTAGGTTATCCTGCTGTGGTAAAAGATTAGACCATACTGCCAGCAACTCAACACCGATCGCCAGGTGGCAGTTAACTAACCTCTGACAATCCTGAGGGCTAACAGCCTTGGGTGGAAAAGGCCATAGGGAAGGATGATGGTCCCTAAATTGATTAACTCCCATTTGAATCCAACTTGATGGAGGGCATCAGTTTCATCAAAACTGGCCTAAGGCTGATGAGGACTTTGTGTGCCAAAAGAGCTCAGGACCAGAAAGTGACTTGTAGAACTGGATCAGTGGTATGGGCATCAGGCTGCGATGCAGAAGGCAGATGAAAGGCCACTGCATTATATTGTTCCCAGAAAATCTTCATGACTGTTAGTCAAATAAACAAGGGCCTCAGTCCCCAACAGCTGTTCAGTGGCCAGAGGGTGCTAAGAATCTCCAGGTCAGCCATAACGTGCTGCTACAACTGTTTATTAAAAATTACAAACAAATACATCATTATTTTAATGATGCATACTAATTTGGTCAAATTGCCAGTTATAATAGTTATTGAACATTCTTCCTAACAGGATTGGGAATGAAACATGACTCCTGTCCTGCGGTTTTGTTGGATTGGGGCCGTGAAGCGGCCCTTGAGGTCCCGGAGGAGACTGGTCAAGTAACGACACGAGACAAGATGGAGCGAAGACCAGTGGTTTGTTGAGGGAAAATCATCATCATATATAGGAATTCAAGGCAGCATGTGATAGAATCGTCATCTGACAGAAAATCACATCACCCATTTACCCGGGTTAATTGGGAATTTCTCTTGGGGAAGTTAATTAACTAAGGCAAATACTGACAGGGGAAATCCATTGTTCATGGCTTGCACAAGAGTAAACATGGCCACTATTTGCGCTGGGGCTTGGGCTAATCTGCAACTGCGGAATTGCCTAATGTCTAACTTGAGTTAAACATTCAACTTCCTCCTGCAGAACTGCCGGCCAGGTCAGATATGGGTGAATCAATCTTATGACTATTAATCCGCTCCCCAATTTCTGTACCCGCAGAGGTCAGTGGCCAGGGGTCTGCCTCACCCGGTGTAACCTCTGTCAGGGACAGTTATGCCAATCGTGCTCGCGGATACCACGGGGTTTAATATGTGTCAAAAAAGAAGGGTTTTTTCGTCCCTAGCACAAATGAATATGGTCATCTCAATATAAGCATACTGAGAGATGAAAACAGTACTAGATTCTGTGGGAAATTTGTCTACAAATTTTGCACTGCCAGGATACGCTATCTGCTCAACACAGACAAGCGTACAAGATGATCAGGAGGCATTCCCTTTCCTGACCACACACTTCACATTATCAGTGTGTGAAAACATGGGTGTTCCTCTTTGAAGCCTCAATGTTAGGTCATACTTTGTGTCATGTTAACCACACTTTCTCAAAAGCTTGCTTAGTACTGGCCAGTTCCTTTGCTGAGAAAAGGGAAACAAGGTAGGGTGGGTGGTGGGCTCCAGATTGCCCTAATAGCCAAGAGGAAGAAGGCTCTAAACCAGTGGTTCTCAATATGGGGCGCACATCCCACAGGGCGACTTCAATTCCTAGAAGCCTAAGTCAGTACATTGGCTGATCAGTGTTTTGGGGAATTGACTTAAGCTTCTAGAAATTGAAGTCCAAAACCCAAAGGTTGGGAAACATTGGTCTAAACCTTTACCTTGCCCTACTTTTCCCACCAGCCCCTGTGAGGAGCATCACTTGCTGCTCTACCTTAGGAAACCTCATTCATGCAATCAATACTGTGTCTACTTGGGCTCTCATTTCTCTAGTCTTTGAAAGAATGGGAGAGTGTTATGGGATGGTAGACTGCTTGGCTTCATGGCTGGTCCAGTGAACCTTCTATTACTTCTGAGCGCCAGAAAATAGCTCAGTCATCATTGGTGCTGGCATCACGCCTGGTGCCACTTTTAGTTTTGAGCTTGGTCTACCTCCTGAGTAAAGCTTTTTCACATGCAGTTAAACCATACATATTTAGTTGCAGTGATAAGTTTCAAACTACTCTGTCAACAGCCCTTCCCTTACAGCATATGGACCTTTCCTACTTGAGCTTGTCTCTGGAAAACAGCAGCTGCAGAGTTGAACAAATACAGTCTCGGTATTGATAACTAAGAAACTAAGCAGCTTCTAACCGTTTCTCCCTTTGCATAGTGACTGAATAAACAAGGAGCTGGGTGTGTTCACACAAAGTGAAAGCGGGCCCTTCTGCTCTGCTGCATAGGCATTATAAAAGAAAATGTGACTGTAAACCCCAAAGCAAAAATTCGTCAAGGAGCTGTTTGAATCTAAATATGTTGGAGTGCGGCCAAGAGCTATTACAATAAAAAAGAGTCCATTTTTAATACTTTGGTGTAAAAATAAAATTAAAAATACTTGCAGAACATGAACTACCATTATGGCTGGAGTGAGGACTGAATGCAAATATATACATTTATATATAATAAATATATAATATATAATAAATATATAAATATAATGTATACATTTGGCATCCTATATTTCTACACTGGATTAAACCTGCCCTCCTAAGTCTTGCGCTTGACCCTTTTCTTGCAATATATTGAAAAAGTATGTGGCTTTTCAACCCAGTAGAATTACTTTTCATTTCAAACAGACAGGCATCCAGACAAGACCAGTCTACAGTGCCTCTAAAAACCACACCATTTGTGTTATGCTTGCAGGCATGACTAACAAGATTTTAGCCAGTATACAAACTAAAATAAATAAATAGACAAATAAAAAATGTCCAAACCAATTTTCCCTCTTCTTATCAACTGGCAGTTTTAATTTGAGGCCAGGTTTCTTTCAGACAACATGAGCACAGCTCTGTTGCTTCCTCATTCCTCCAGGTCATAGGGCTTGTTGTACGCAAACACATTCATGCTTCACTCACTAGTGTGGGAGTTTTGATATCCAAGGTTATACATGCACTCTTTGCTTGACAGCAATGATATATTCTTTTCTACAAGGGGTGAAACCCACTGTGGTAAGCATAATTGTTACATGAGGCGTAGGAATAGATGCAGAGTTTTGAAGGCTTCATGGCTTCTGTGACTCTTTTCAGGCACCAACAGAATTATTCAATGCGGATTCCCCATGCCCTGCGGGGCATGGAACGGCCCGCCAGAGGCCACCGCGGTGAGAGAAGCTCCCAGCCCGTGGGTTCTGCGGCCGCCAAATTAAGGGGGGTGAATAAAATATAGGGTTTGATTCACCCAATTACCGTGACCTGACTTACGGCTCTGCCAAGTAAGCAGATAGCTGACTCCTGTGAAACATTAAGCGTGTAACTCATCTCCCGGCTCGGGGGAAAATCCCTGGCGCAAATAAGCCATGTTTGCCCCTGCCTAAGCCCTACACAATGGCCTTCCTCGCCCCGTGTTTGTCCAAGTTAATTAACTTCCCTTTGAGGAGTTTCCTATTAACCCGGGTACGTGGGTGAGGTAATTTTCCTGTCCGGTGACAGTTTCGCCACCGTTGCGCTTTTTCCCCTATAAATGATGTTGCCTTTTTCCAATAAAGTACTGATCTGATCTCGCTCCTTTTGCCTCGTGTCGTCACTTGATCAGTCTCCTCCGGGACATTAAGGCCACCCCAGTGGCCCCAATTCCTACATCTGGTGACCCCGACGTGATTTACTCGTGAGTAAAGCGACCCAGGAGAGGTCTACTCACGAGTAGCGAACCACGCGGTCCGGTTCGACGCTTGAACCGCGACCCGTCTGCCCGGAGGACAGCGCGGCGCTCTGGCCGGCAGCCAGTCGGTCAGAAGGATGGCCAGCGGCGAGGCATTCCAAGAGAGGCATTCCTGCACCTTGCTCCCGGCTTTCGGGGAGACTTGCGCCAAAGGGAAAAACGCGTTCCGCTCAGGGCAGCTGTGAGCCCCTGACAGCGCAGAGGCCGCCGAGGGCCCGTGGCAGGAGGCCACGCTCCGAGCTCCACCCAGACGATCGTCGCCAGAACCAGTTACCTTGCCCCAAGACGCGTCAACCCGTCCCGAGGAGGAAACTTCGGAGGACCACTCGCAGGTAATATGGGGACCTGTTCTCAGGGACAGAGTCCGTCCGCTAGCCAAAAAACTCGTGAGGAAGAGTTTAGAATCCTGGCCAGGGTATTTAAGTTACGCTTTCACAGCAGGGAACTAGCGAGACTTTTGGCGTACCTCAGGGAACACTGCCTGCTTTACCCAGAAGTAGGTACATTAACCCTACAGCTCTGGGATCGGATAGGAGGACTGCATTCAGCAACCCCCGAAGGCCCCAGGAGGGATAGTTCGCACATGGAGGAAGTGTAGGAGACTCTTAGAGCAGATCGAGCCAGTCCGGATAGAAGCGGAAGAACCCCCGTTAGAGGAGTCATCAGTCCAGCCAGTCGAGCCGACTGCGCCCACCGCACTCTATCCGACATTCAAGTACCAGCAGAGTAGTGCAGGGAGCCTTCCCGCGGTGACAGCTGCAGACGTCACCGAGGGAATGCAGGGCATGAGAAGCGCAGGCGCTCCTCTGACAGCTTCGGGTTCCCGAGTTACCAAGAGTCCCCTTCAGCGCACAATTGAAGAGGAGATTAGGAAGGGGGAATTGCCAGCAGAAGAACTAGCTGAGCTCAGACAGATATGTCCAATCCGCATGGAAATGGACGCGCTCACGGGCGCACAGCAGATTGTTCATTCCCCAGTCCCGTATAAGCTGCTCATGGCGATGCGGAAGGCAATTGCAGAAACAGGGCTCCAAAGTCGTTTTACTAGGGGCACGCTTCAGCAGGTGTGCGAGACCACCATGTGGATCCCCCATGATTGGAAAGCCGTCATGAGGATGATGCTGACCCCTAGCCAGTACATGATCTGGGACAGCGAGTTCCGCCTAGAGGCGCAAACTCGGGCTGCCAGGATGGGAGGCGCGGTGCTTCCTGAGCAGCTGTATGGCTCGGGTAATTTCGAGTCAATCAACGCTCAGATCAACCTGCCTCTCGCCACTCTCGAGATGTCAGCCGAGGCAGCCTTTAGGGCTTACTTTAAGATCCCAGCCACTGGCAAAGCGGCTAAAAATTACACCTCCGTTAAGCAGGGAGCCCAGGAACCCTACATGGACTTCATCAATCGCCTGGAAGAAGCCATTAGCAGGCAGATTGATAATGAGCAAGCCCAGGAAGAGCTCATGATTAAGCTAGCCAAGGACAATGCCAACCTGGACTGCCGTAGAATCTTGCAGTCCCTAGGCAATCGTCCTGACCTGACCCTATCGGACATGATTAGAGCTTGCGCCGACGTTGGCACAGAATCCTATAAGATGGGTCTGCTAGCGGCAGCGGTGCAAGGAGGGAAAAGACCTAATGGTAAGAGCAAGGGAGCATGCCACAATTGTGGCAAGATCGGTCACTTCGCTAGGGAGTGCCGATCCAAGGGAGGCGGGCAGAAGTCCGGCCGTCCCAAGGCTCCGAACACCCTCTGTCCGAAGTGCAAGAAAGGCTATCATTGGGCCAGGTATTGCCAGAATTCGGGAAACCGGAACACGGGCATGTCTCTGGCCCCAGTCCAAACAGAGGCATCCTTCACCCAGAACTCCCCAGAGCCAGAGTAGAGTCCAACCCCATCCCAGACATTGCGAGGGCACAGGCCAGCCCCAGGGGCAGCGCGGGGCTAGAATTGACTTGCCAGGCGGACGTCACATGCGACCTGCCAGGCACAGTCTATCTGGTCGATTCCCAGTACATGGGACCCCTGCCCAGAGGCTTTATAGGTTTAGTTTTGCCCCGTAGTGTAGCTGGTGCACGCGGAATTTTCATAATTCCAGGAGTCATCGACTCCAATTTTTCAGGCATTCTCCAAATTCAGCTTTGGACACACCTGCCCCAAACCATCCCTAAAGGAGACACCTTAGCGCAACTGATCATGGTTCCTTGTCGCTCGCCAGCAGAGAGCCAGGGAGGGCTCAGGGACAGCTTCGAGTCCCGGTCAGAGGACCGCTCGAGCGCCAGTGAGGCAGCGCGAGGATACCAGGTCTTAGCGACAGTGGAGACCAACATTGAGTGGAAACAGCGCCCGGTTATTGAGGTATTTCTTAATAATCGATTGTTCTCAGGCCTGTTAGATACCGGAGCTGATGTATCCGTGATAAGCAGAAGCCAGTGGCCAAGGGAGTGGGCCATTGAGCCGGTCTCCGATGTGTGGGGGGTAGGCGGCGTCCAGGAAGCGTTTAGGAGCCGAGAGTGGGTATAAGTCACAATCCCAAGGGCTGAGGGCACGGCGGTAATTCGACCGCACATTCTTGACGTGCACATCAACCTTTGGGGGCGAGACATTCTGCAGCAGTACGGTGCCACGCTTACCTTTGGGTAATGGCGTTGCCACTTAAATGGCTCACCGATACTCCGGTCTGGGTAGAACAATGGCCGGTAGTGGGAGAGAAATTGGTTGCTCTCAAGCAGCTAGTTAAGGAACAGCTAGACGCAGGACATATAGAACAGTCCACAAGTCCTTGGAATTCGCCAATTTTTGTTATTAAGAAGAAGTCGGGGAAGTGGCGACTCCTCCACGATCTCAGAGAGATCAATAAATGCATACAGCCAATGGGTCCGCTTCAATGCGGCATCCCGAATCCGAACATGATTCCCGAGGGGTGGGAGATCCTAGTCGTAGATCTCAAGGATTGCTTTTATACAATCCCCTTAGACCCCAGGGACCGGGAGAGGTTTGCCTTTACGGTGCCGGTCGTGAACCACAGTGAGCCCACGCAGCGTTACGCGTGGAAATTTTTGCCACAGGGCATGCTCAATTCGCCCACTTTGTGCCAAATTTACGTTCACGACGCACTGGCAAAGTTTCGAAGCCTCTACCCACAAGCCTTAGTTTGTCACTTTATGGATGATATTTTGGTAGCGTTGCCAAAACTTGGCGGCGAAGTGTTTTCAGACCTCCAGGCCAGCCTGGGGGACAAAGGGCTACTCATTGCCCCGGAGAAAGTGCAGAGAACCGAGCCCTTCTCATACTTGGGCCATCGGCTTCTCCGCTCTTTCGCCGCACCAGTTTTGCCTCAGATCAATTTACAGGACTCAGTCACCTTGGTAGAATTACAGCAAGTTTTAGGGAACATTAATTGGGCCAGACCGTATTTTCGATTGGATACGGATCTTCTGAAACCGCTCTTCTCGCTGCTAACACTAGGTAAGCAGCCAGCAGACCGGATAAGAATTTCTCGAGACGCGCGCTTGGCGCTCGAGAAAGTCAACCAAGCTCTCAGCCAAAGATGGGTAGATAGGATCGCCCAGGGGCCCTATGCCCCAATCCTGAATCTGTACATCGTGCGATCGGGATCCATGTTCACTGGGGCGCTAGGAGTAGACTCAGAGAAGGGAGCGAAAATTGTGGAGTGGGTATACTTGCCTAACACCTCATCTCGGAACATTGTTCCGCCCCAAGAACTGGTCTCCGCGGTGATCTACCGCGGCAGGCTGAGGGCTAGGGATATTTCTGGGCACGATTTAGCCAAGATCGTAGTCCCGTTCACCAAGGAACAAATTCAGCAATTGATGCAGCTAGGTGACTCGCTTCCGATAGCTTTGGAAGGATTCACTGGAAGCTTGGCATACCATTTGCCTAAAGACCCCAGACTCGTCTCGCTTCAAACAGGAACGGTCAGCTTGTTCGAATTGCTCTCGCTGGTCCCGCTTCAGGGGGCCAGAACAGTTTTTTCTGATGGCGGACGCACTTATGGTGTCCTGACCTGGCAGGAGGGCGAAGCTTGGCACACGCTGCTAACTCTTCCACAGAAGTCCGCACAGCGGGCGGAGTTGGCAGCCGTGAATCTTGCTTTGCACACCTTCGCCAAGGAACGTTTAAATATCATAACTGACAGTCTGTACGTTAGGAACTTACTTCACAGTCTACCGGGAGCTTACATCACTCCCGCGATAGACAAGAATTTGCTTAGCCTGTTTCTCACTGCTCAATTTCATTTGCGAAACCGCACGGAGCCGCTCTATATTGCCCACATCCGCAGTCATCAAGACCTACCGGGTCCGATTTCCGCGGGCAATAGCAGAGCGGACGCGGCGGCAAAGGAAATTCAGCAACGTTCAGTTTTGGGAGTTTTCACTACTCCAATTCAAAGTCATGCCTTTTTTCACCAAAACGCCAAGGCACTCGCCAGACAGTTCAATTTGCCACTTTCTCAAGCCCAGGGCATAGTACGCTCTTGCCAGCATTGCGCAGGGGCACCGGGGGGGCCCTCGTGGGGGGTTAACCCGCGGGGGACAGAGGCCAATCAGGTGTGGCAAATGGACGTCATGCATGTGCCGCAGTTTGGCAGATGGCAGTACATGCACGTCTGCATAGACACTTTTTCCCAGTTCGTTTGGGCGACGGCGCAGAAGGGGGAGACTGCCTCCCACGTGGAGCAGCATCTCCTGTCCTGCATTGCGGCAATGGGCAAGCCGCGGCACGTGAAAACGGACAACGCCCCGTCCTACTGCTCTAGGCAGTTGGCCACCTTCATGGCCACCTGGGACATCAAGCATACATTTGGCATTCCCTACAATCCGCAAGGGCAGGCGATTGTAGAACGGGTCAATCGGACGCTAAAGTCCTATATTGACAAATAAACAGAAAGGGGGGAGCCACCAGCCCTCCCCAAATCACAGGGAGAAGCACAGTTTTGTCTGAATAAGGTATTGTTCACATACAATCACCTCAATGTTTTTGCGGACTGTACGCCGCAGAAGAAGCACTTCCGCCGTTCGGAAGCTCTCCCGCGACCTATGGTCCGGTACCGAGTGCCACCGGACCCATCTTGGAGGGGCCCGGTGCCGCTCATAACCTGGGGGAGAGGGTATGCTGCAATTATGTCCCCAACAGGTGTCGTCTGGATTCCAGCCCGGTGTGTCAAGCCCCATTTGGAACCGCATGGCGTGGACCCAGACCGACCCGAGTCCGATCCCGGAGATGAAGGACCTCGCGCTGACCGAGAAGACCCGCTGGAGGAAACGGCCGCCGATGCCCAAGATCACCTGGGGGATGGTCAAGACTCTTTGCGGTGACGCCCAGGACGCCGTTCGGCGCGAGGAGAAGGAGCCAACGCCGGAGAACCTCACAGCCGCAGTTTTTGCCCAGATTCATGCCAACACAGCAGCGATTACCCTCATCCTGGCCCTTTCCCTGCTATTGGGGGGAGGCGTTCAGGCTGCTCCAATCCAGGCCAACGGCTTGCCGCCTGGTGAAGATCTTTCTGCACGAATGCAGTACAACTTGTGGGAAAGGTTGGCGGGTCTCGTCAACCAGTCCGATTTTTGCCTGAAACAGGACATTGGTTCTGCATCTATCCTCAGCACCTGTCTCATCCCCGTGTGCCACACTCTGGACGCGCGCACCAAGGATGGCGACTGGTTGTTGAAGGCGTTCTTTGGCCCGCACACTCCCACCACCTTCTCAGCATACGCACGCTGGGGGGGATTACGACTTGCATCAACCTTGCCGGCTGACGCAGCCACTCTTCATACCCCTCGAGTGGCGATCAGCCCGGACGCTGCTTGTACCCGAATGACCGGCTGCACCTCAGGCGGTCCGACTCGGCGCCGCTGCATTAACCCCGGCAGCGGCAACTGGACTTGTAATAAACCAGAGACAGTCATTTCGCTGTATTCTCATGTCACCCTACCTTCAGGGTGGTTTTTCACCTGCAACCAGTTCACATGGAACTATATTCCTGCGAATCTGTCGGACTCAATGTGTTGTATCAGTCGTTTGACACTGTTACTCCCTACTAAGGACATGGTTGCCCCAAGCACAAATGTTACTAATGTTCCCCGTGTTTCAAATGTATCAAATGTTGATGTTTCCCCACTCATACGGCACACACGCACAACCCAGTTAGACAGCTCTTGTGACAGCAGCCTTAGGGTAATGAGTCCCGCTGAGTATGTATCGCTAGCAGTCAGCCTAGTCGGCGTGCCAGGCTTGGCCGTCGGCAACGCACGGAGGATTGGCCGCTTGGCTTGCGGCTTGGCTAAAGCCATTAACCAAACCTCCACAGCGATAGCGCTCCTCAATCAGGAGCAGGCAGAACTTCGCCATGCCGTTCTCGACAATCGAGCGGCTATCGACTACCTCCTCTTGCTGCACCACCTGGGTTGCGAATCTTTTCATGGAATGTGTTGTTTCAATCTCACTGATAACTCCCGTAAGATCCAAAGCCAGATCACGGATCTCCACACCATAGTTGCAGGCATTACAGAAGGCTCCGCGTGGGGAGCCTGGTGGAGTTCCCTGTGGAATTGGATGTGGTCATGGGTTCCCTGGGGGTGGCTGCAAACGGTGCTTAAGGTAGTGGTGGTGATAGCCATACTAGGCATTACGCTCTGTTGTTTTGCTCAGTGCATTCCCTCGCTGATCTCCAAGTGCCGCCCCAGAGAGAAATTCCGTGACGTCATACCCGCTCAACAGCTGATGCCGCTCTTGCGCAGGGTCGCCGGTCAGGTCCTTAAATAGAAAATAAAGGGGAGATGCGGATTCCCCATGCCCCGCGGGGCATGGAACGGCCCGCCAGAGGCCACCGCGGTGAGAGAAGCTCCCAGCCCGTGGGTTCTGCGGCCGCCAAATTAAGGGGGGTGAATAAAATATAGGGTTTGATTCACCCAATTACCGTGACCTGACCTACGGCTCTGCCAAGTAAGCAGATAGCTGACTCCTGTGAAACATTAAGCGTGTAACTCATCTCCCGGCTCGGGGGAAAATCCCTGGCGCAAATAAGCCATGTTTGCCCCTGCCTAAGCCCTACACAATGGCCTTCCTCGCCCCGTGTTTGTCCAAGTTAATTAACTTCCCTTTGAGGAGTTCCCTATTAACCCGGGTACGTGGGTGAGGTAATTTTCCTGTCCGGTGACAGTTTCGCCACCGTTGCGCTTTTTTCCCTATAAATGATGTTGCCTTTTTCCAATAAAGTACTGATCTGATCTCGATCCTTTTGCCTCGTGTCGTCACTTGATCAGTCTCCTCCGGGACATTAAGGCCACCCCAGTGGCCCCAATTCCTACAATTCAAGGGTATAAAGGAGGAGAATTAATACAGAACTGGAGGGGGGGGGAAGCAGCTTCTCCTAGAAGCACAATTTATATATATTTTTTATTAATTAAATCCTGCCATGTTTGCCAAAGAATCGTTGGCAGGCTTATACCAAATAGCAAGAACAGCAGTGAGATCTTATTTGGGAATGGACAGAAGCATCTGTAAGAATAATGGTTTCTCCATTGTTGCCACTCAGACAATGCATAACTCAATGCAGTATTTTCAGCTACTTTCAGTGATTATCCCTCTTCTTTCCATTTGAGTTGACTTGATTGTTGGTGAGGGCATGGTTTATTTTGCTCTAGGAATCTTCCTAAGATCTAGCATACTGTGATGGGTAGAGTGTCAGACTTAAGACTCCAGGAACCTCAGTTCAAATCCCTGGTGACGCAGTGGTTAAACTGCAGTACTGCAACCAAAAAGTTGTGAGTTTGATCCTGACCAGGGATCAAGGTTAACTCAGCCTTCCATCCTTCCAAGGTTGGTAAAATGAGTACCCAACATGTTGGGGGCAAACTGTTAATCAACTTGTGAACCACCCAGAGAGTGCACTAAGTGTATAAGTGCGATTGCTTTGCTTTGCTTAGTCATGAAAATTCACTGGGGATGGAGTAAACCACTCATTAAATAGCTCACATACCTTAGAAACCATACTAGGGTTGCCATAAGACAAGAATTGACTTGATTAGCACATTACAGAGATTTTCCTGGTGCTGGAATTTAGTTCTTTGGCACTTCCAGTGGCAAGCCCCTAATTAAGTTACTTTTTTTAAAAAAATGGCTCCACAAGCAAAGCTACAGCTGGCAAGTGGATATGAAAATATTTTCTTCAAAGAATTCCTGAGATTTCCAGGAAAGAAGCATTTTTCAATGATGTGACCTCATAGTAAAGTCTGGACATCAACGCTACTAAGCTGATCTTTTTCACCATGAAACAGCACCAAACATTACCAATCCAGGTAGTGCTTTTGTACCTTTGGAAGAACCCTAAAACTAGTTATATCTCATAAACAATAAAATAGAAGCACCTGTAATTTTCCCATATCCTGTGGGAGAACTATGGGGAACTTAGCTCCAGTACCTTACGGAGCTCCTTTGATAAGGAGAACCATCTGAAACAAACCATGAAGGTGTCAGGTATAAACCCACAAACCTGAGAGTCAGTGGCTGAAGATCACCCACTTTGGTGCCAAACCATCTTTGCTGCTACCGATCACTTCAAAGGGGAAGGCTGCAGACATAAAGAGGCTAAGCAACAAGCACGGAAGCTTTGTCAAACTCAACCTCTTCATAAATGATCTAGAGGTAGGAGTAAAAAGCAAGGTAGCCAAATTTGCTGACGACACTAAATTATACAGGGTAGTGAAAACTGTGAGAGATTGTGAGGAGCTCCAGAGGGATCTCTCGACACTGGGGGAGTGGGCAAAACAGTGGCAAATGAGTTTCAACATTAGTAAGTGCAGAGTGATGCATGTTGGTTCAAAGAACCCCAATTACATTTATAAACTGATGGGGTCTGAACTCTCTGAGACAAACCAGGAAAGGGACCTTGGTGTCCTGGTGGACAACTCAATGAAGGTGTCAACCCAGTGTGCCTCAGCAGTGAAAAAAGCAAACTCAATGCTAGGGATCATTAGGAAGGGTATAGAAAATAAGTCAGCAAGTGTCATTTTGCCTCTTTATAAATCTATGGTGAGGCCCCATCTGGAATACTGTGTGCAGTTCTGGTCTCCATACCTCCAGAAGGATATTATGGAGCTGGAAAAAGTGCAGAGGAGGGCAACCAGAATGATTAGGGGACTGGAACACCTTCCTTACCATCTGAGGCTGCAACGGTTGGGCCTCTTCACTCTTGAACGACGACGTCTAAGAGGTGACCTGATTGAAGTTTATAAAATCATGCACGGTGTGGACAAAGTAGATAAGGAAAAACTGTTTTCCCTATCGCATAATACTAGAACTAGGGGACACTCCATGAAACTTTTGGGTACTAGTTCTCAAACAAATAAGAGAAAGTACTTTTTCACCCAGAGGATTACTGGTCTATGGAACTCCCTGCCAGAAGAAGTGGTGACAGCTGTCAGTCTTGACAGCTTTAAGAAAGGATTAGACAAGTTCATGGAGGAGAAGAGTATCAATGGCTATAATTATGGATACTTAAGGACAACCTCCGGGTTGGAGAGATAGGCAGGATATCTCTCAATATCATTTCCAGGGAATCCTAAGCAGGTGAAGGCATCTGCTTGGGAATACCCTGAAGGAAATGGTGAGCCACTGTGTGAGACAGAATGCTGGACTGGATGGGCTGTGGCCTGTTCCAGCAAGGCTGTTCTTATGTTCTTATGTTCGTATATTAACCATGCCCTCCACCATCTATTCAGTGTAATGTGTGTGGTCACATGTTTCATGCCAGGATCGGCTTATTGAGTCACCAGAGTCACATCCATCAACGGAGAAAATAATGACTTTCAGGAAAAAATGTATGCTCGGACACGAGTAGTTGCCGATGACGACATATACTCCAAACAGCAGCTCTAAGGGCCACATTGCCTTCAAGAATGAAACCATCTTTACTTGCTGACAGAAGACTAGAAGTGAAGGTATACTCCCAGATGGCTCTGGGGAAAGGGATTCTAAAGCTGTGGTACCACCAGAGAAAATACTTCATTGTAGGTAACTATACTAGCATCAAATTCTCTTTCAGAAGGAATCTCTCCAGGTTGCCTCAAGAGAAAACCTGACTGCCTCCTTGGAAACCTTTATTCCAGTGATTTCAACTTTCAGCCCATCCAAATAGTTCAACAGTAAATATAACCTCCTAGTTAAGCCGGTTGATCATCTTTGCTCTAGAAAACACAGAGGGAGTTTCTGTACTATTTTCCTCACCCTTGTGAACCCACACATTGTCAACAAATTCTGAAAGACTGCAGCAGAAGGCAGCATTCCTATTGATTCACTGCCACAGGAGTGGCTTTTAACTCCACCCGGTGAAGGAGTACAGGTGTGGCCATTGTAAATGGAAGAGAGAATTTATTTCATACACAGGTATCCTGGGAACAGCCAAGCACAGAGAAATGTTTATTAGCAACCTGGGTAGCAACGGAAGTTGCCATCTACAAAGTGGAAGGGTTTGTATTTAATGTGGTGAGGGAAAATACTGTTCAAGGGGAGACCAGGCAAGGAAGCTACCAACAAAATAATTCTGTTTTCACAGAAATTCTGTGTAAAAGAAACATGACATGCAACAATAATTTATAGCTGTGAGCTATAAACAGAAGACAGAGCTTCTTAAGGACTGTATTTGTTTGCAGATACAACCCTGTCTTGTAGTAACACTGGTTTCACTGGGAAGGCATACAAAGGGGAAATAGCAATCCATTGGTTACCAACCTTTTTTTGGCCATGCCCCACTAAGCATCTCTAAAATCCTGATTCCCCCCCCTTGTGACATATAATTCTTATTATTCAAAAAGTAAACTATTCACATGGAGGAAGCCTAAAAGGCCATTCACAATTAATAACTCATTCTCGAATTGCCCCCCTAAAAATCAAATTGCCCC
Organism: Bradypodion pumilum; assembly: GCA_035047305.1. Taxonomy (NCBI): domain Eukaryota; kingdom Metazoa; phylum Chordata; class Lepidosauria; order Squamata; family Chamaeleonidae; genus Bradypodion; species Bradypodion pumilum. The sequence goes on along the minus strand of JAWDJD010000003.1, from coordinate 257,150,396 downwards.
CATGTGGGTCGTGTGCCCCACATTGGGAACCATGGCTCTAATCGAATCTCCTCATTCATGGCAATAATAAAAAAGAATGGGCTGTGAGGAAAAGAGTACAATGTCCCACTCAACTGTGCAGAATGGAGCAGCTGTTGGCTTGTTCTTCTGACTTCTAGAGCTTCAGTGGTATCAAATTTTTGAAAGTGTTAAACTTACCAAAATGTAGGCTCAAAGCATTTATTTATTTATTTATTTGTATATTAGTTCGATTTCTACACCGCCCACTTGGCCTAGGCCGACTTAGGGCGGTTCACAATCACAGCTAAAATAACATAGTTAAAACTACTTAAAAACTACCCACCCCCTAAAAAAGGGTGCAGGGACCAAAGGAACAGAAGGGGAAGGGGTTCCACTACACCAACCACCTCACGGAGGTAACCCTTCCTCCTGTACCCCATACTTGGCCTGCCAGCCAGGTTTTGAGCTCTTTTCTGAAGGGCAGCAATTCCGTCTGGAGACGCAACTTGGTTGGCAGGAGGTTCCAAAGGGCCGGTGTAGACACGGAGAAGGCCCTCCTCCTTGGGCGAGCCCCTCTAGCCGATGGTACCACTAGAGAGCCCCTTCAGTCCACTCTGGTTGGACGGATGCACATCGTTAGGGCGATGCGGTCTCTTAGGTATCCTGGCCCACTACCATATAGCATGAGGGATAAGAGATGTTTGAAATGCTGGGTACCAGCAAAGGTTAAGTATCCCCCGCCCCCAGCTCTAGAGAGCTGGTGGATGACAATGCCCAATGTCACAATGGTCCTATTTCAGACAGATGGTGGGAGGACACAGTAAACCATATTTTGGGTGTTGGATAATCTATGTGTGCTTGCCTCCCTACTGCTTTGTATGTGCTTGTAGTAGGTGGAAATATAGAAGGCTTGTAAGGGTTTAACTGGCATGACTTGTTTTTCTCTGCCATTGGAAAAAGGTTCTTTCAAAGATCCCTCTAAAAGGGATTAAGTGGACTATGAACTACCCAGCAATTACTGGGAACTATCATATCGACTGGGGAGACCAGATATAAAAATCTACTCCAACATGCAATTCTTTGGGTGTCTTTGGGTCAGTCACCCTATGCACACTTTCAGAATTGTGATGATAAATTTGGGCAAAACATGTCCACTTTCCTTACCTCCATGGAGGAAAAAGAGAGATAAGCAGGCGCATGCTGGTATATCGGGCAATCGGGCTTTGTCCCACCCCGCCCTTGCCTCTGGTGCCCTGGGGCATCAATGGCAATGTATGGGATTCTCTCCCCCAAACCCACCCCCCAAATAGACGCCTCCACCACTCCCTATCCAGCACCTTTCCATGGTGCCCTGCACACCTTTGGGGATAAGACATAAATAGAAGAGCATACATTTAGCATAAATGCTGTGAGGAAACTATGTATAATATCCCAAGTACCATATTTGTATTATCATGACAAAATATTTTATTTTCTTATCCAAAGAATATTTCTTCTTTGCCTCCTACCTAGATATTCTTATTAATAATACCCATATATTTACATTTCATCAATATTGTAAAGAGTAATATCTCACAGTGAAGACTACAGAAATTACCATTAGATTCCCACCCATACAAAGGCTTACATCTTTATAGAGATTTTTAATAAATAAAAAAGAAAGTAAAGTTTCAACAATAAAAGAACCATCTGACTGCTATGAAAAGAAAGATGACTGCAATTGTGCAAAAGACACCAACAGCACAGCAATTATCATCCTAATTAATAATAACTGAGCACAGTGGTTCCTTAGATATTGTACCATTCATTCAACCTTCCTCCAATTTTTGTAAGTTCAATAAGAGCCTAAATTGATTTTAGGAGAAGAATTGTCATCTTGTCAGTGAATGCCATCATTTTTACAGTGTTGCTAGAATATGGTCTTTTGTTCTTCACTTTTACCATCGTCACTTAGTCCCAAAACTATTTTCAAGGCTCTCTACTCGAGAAAAAGATACTCAGTGGTACCAGAACAACTTAAGAGAACTGGCCCTAGTTGAGCAAAAGTGTGGTGTGTGTTCTCATTTCTTCCAGCTTTAATTCAATCCCTTTCTTGTTCTCCTTAGCTACTACAAGAACAGTGAGATGTGTGAATGAGGGGGCACACCAGCAGGGCCAGCCCTACCATAAGGCGAACGGAGCGGTCGCTCCAGACACCCACTCCCAGGGGGCGCCGCAGTGGTAAAGGAAAAAAAATTGGGGGAGGAGTTTCGATATTTTGATTGCGAGCATATGGCATGTATGTTAATGACCTTATTTGTTGAGATGCGTGCGAGTCAAGTGCCACCACCCCTTGGTTACATCGCCAGTGTTGCTGCTGCCAGCCATTTTAGTTTAACCCCATATATTAGGGGGTGACCAAGGGGGCGCCATAGTTGGATCTCGCTCCATCCTAAAATTTGCCTCGGGCCGGCACTGCATACCAGAATAGAAATATCACAAGGCATGCAGCTTTGCTGGAGAAGGAACCCACTGTCTGATATAACAAATAATTGTGCTAAGGCAGTAGCATCCCTCTTCACTTAAATGATCCCAGTTCCTATTTTTGTGCAAACAAAGCTCTATAAATCTTCAGTTCATCCTTCTGTACTCCTTCTGCTGTTCTGCCTTCTGTAACCCAGAGAGCAACAAAGAGGAAAGCATCAATAGATTATCCAACATTCAGAATGTGATTCACCAGGCAATTCAATCCACTTGTGGCTGAGTACTGGCCAGAGCATGGGAAAGTAGCTTTTTTGCCTACAACTCCCAGAAAGCCTTTCCTCCAATGAGCACCAATAGTGGCCCTCCTAGAAGGGGGGGGGGGGAGGAATACTGTAGAACTGTAGGCAAAAGGTATCATATTTGCCAGCGTATAAGATGCATTGGAGTATAAGACGCACCCCATTATTACCAAATAGCCAACTATAGGCCACTATATACAGTGTAAGATGCACTCCATTTTCCCAGTGTATTTTAAGGGAGCGGGGAGGAGGTCTTATATGCCAGCAAATAGGGTAACTTATCCAAGCTTTAGTGATGAACCCATTTATGCCAATCATACCTAATTTCATAGTTCCAACAACAATTGAAAGTGGATTCCAACATAATTTACAGAAACCAGAGTCCTACATAAATAGAAAAGAAAGACAACATCCTAGCCTTTAAAAAATGCAAACACATTCCTCCATTGCCTCTAGTCAGGCCACATTATGATCCATATAGAGACAAAAGTATTACTTTGTCAGCATTGTAATCCACAAGGCACTACACCTGACCTGATGGTAAACACGAGGCTTGCTGCTGGCCTGGATCGTGTGTCTAGAAACCAGATTCTCCACATTTTATTTTTAGCACTGAAACCATATAGAAATGTTAGACTTATATAGAATTCTGCATGTTTAGACTCAGAGACTAAACTTGCTTTCCAGTTTGATAGACATCATCAGTTCTCCCCACATTTTCAAATTAAAAACCATGATGCTCATACAGTCCCCACTATACTAAAAATAATCTTAGTACTGCCAAACCAAATAGATATTTCCCACCTAGAATTTCACAGCGGCGGGCAGTGCAATGAACCCAGATCTTCTCCCAACGTATCTTCTAATTATCACTGAGGATTCTTTTCCAAGGACACACTGTTCTGTTCTATTTTCATTTTTTGTCACCATGGTATCTCCACTTTGGTATCTGCCATTCCTGATAACGTACTCTTTTTCTTCAACTCCAAAGATTTGGGCCTATTGCACATGGCCAAAGAACAAAAGTTGAACTCATTTAGTGAGGAAAAACCTATCCTTGATCTAGTCCAGTGATGGCGAACCTTGGCACTCCAGGTGTTCTTAGACTTCAATTCCCAGAAGCCTAAGTCAGCACTTCTGCTGATCAGGGCTTCTGGGAATTGAAGTCCAAGAACACCTGGAGGGCCAAGGTTCGCCATCACTGATCTAGTCTGTCTTGCACAAACAAGAACTCTGCAAACCAGCTTCCTGGTTTGTCTCATGTATGCCCATTCATGACATTGGTGCACACCTTTACTCTTCTCTTCCCCACTGTTCTTCCACATTCACTTTTCTTTCCTCATGTTCTGTCTCACTCTTTTAATTGCAAAAACAAGGGGCAAATATATTTTCTGCCAGAATTATAAAAAAGTCCCATCTCAACAATTAATTTCTGTAAAATTCCTGAACACACATATTTTAAAAACATGTTTCAAACAAACATTTAATGCTCATTTATCCCAGCTTTTAAAAGCTCAGGATTAAATGTTGTTGGATTGGGGCCGCGAAGCGGCTGTTGGGTCCCGGAGGAGACTGGTCAAGTAACGACACGAGGCAAGATGGAGCGAATACCAGTGGTTTATTGATGGAAAATCATCATCATATATAGGAATTCAAGGCGGCGTGTGATAGAATCGTCATCTGACAGAAAATCACATCACATGTTTGCACGGGTTAATTGGGAACCTCTCCCGGGGAAGTTAATTAACTAAGTTAAACACTGGCAGGGGAAGTCCATTGTTCCATGTTTACCCAAGAGTAAACATGGCCACTATTGACGTTGTGGCTTGGGGTAATCCGCAGGTGCGATATTATCTATTACCTAACCGTTTAGTTAGGCATTCAATTTCCTCCTGCTTGGACTGCCTGTCAGGTCAGATATGGGTGAATCAATCTTATGACTATTAATCCGCTCCCCAATTTCTGTCCCCTCTGAGCCCAGAGGCCTGGAGCATTCTCACATGGCATGGCCTCTGTCAGGGACAGTATGCCAATTGTGCTCGCGGATCCCGCAAAATGTGATTCCAGAATGGGGGGAAATATATTTGTGGTGAGGGATTATACATTGCAGAACCTCCTAGCCAACTCTCTATAAATTTGGGATTTATAGTTAAAAAAAACTATCTCCCTTTTCTGGCTCCATAGTAGAGAAAGAAAGTTGATCAGGACTATTATGTCTCCAAGACCTTAACAAAGATTCTTTGCCACATTGAAAAGTTAGAGGCAGATACTGCATTCTGATGTTTATTGTGTATTTAAGTAAATTACAGGTTGCTCCAGCAATGCTTGCAAGACAAATTGGCGATTTCCCACCATCAGAATTAAGAGCAAGATTTGGCGCCTATTCTCCTTTTCTGGGCACGGAGCTCTATGATTGGGTGCAACTTTGGAGGATCCTGTTCCTGATTGGTTAAAACTATGGTATCACATTATGATTGGTTAGTTAAGGTTTATCTGGCAGGTTGTTACATTGTATCATTGAGTGACCGCCGCGGGGCATTATATAAGCGCCATGGGTAAACATGGGTGTGGCCTATACTTCCCTATTCTCTGCAGGCTAGACCTGGACAGCTGGACTTGGGTCCTCTCCATACGTTCACACACAGGTGTAGCTTAGTTATACCACGAAGGTAGATTCCAGAGGGACCGATTACATGGGACTTGTGTAGCCAACTGATATCTCCGGTTATCCTTGTAAAAGTTGCCTGCAAGTCTTTACAATAAACTGCTGTTCGTTGTTCTGTTCGTTTCCTGGACTATTTTTTATAAGGGCTGAATACAACAATGTTATAAAAACCTGATTTATTATACAGAAATGAAGTTAGCGGTTGTCTACACTGGTCTTCCTGGTGCAGGCTTTGTCAGGATTTCTGGGGTTGCTTGAGGGCAGGAGGAGGAGCTAAGTGATGTTTAGCCCTCTCCTCTCACTGAGACAGTAAGTTACCTGTGTTATGACAGGGCAGAGATGCTGCTTCATAATACAGAAAAATTAAACACTTCTGTTGACTGTCCAGGGATAGTCAGAAGAAGTGAAATTATTTTTTAGGCTTCGTAGATGATCACTTGGAAAAATAAATTCACTTCCGATGATGATGATGATGATGATGATGATGATGATGATGATGATGATGATGACGACGACAACAACAACAACAACAACAAATGATAACATTTGTTGTAATTATGCTCTTAGGCACATACTTAGCTAAGAGTAAATCCCATGGAATTCAGAGGAGCTTACTTCTAAGTAGACATTAGATCGCACTGACAGAGGTAAGGGGGATATGCTTGAGGTGATTTTTATGGGATGTGCAGTCTTCCACTAGATAATTGCTATTCTGCAGGTTCATTCTGAAGATATTTATTTACAGTTTAAATAATATTCTACTGATAGACTACATTTATTGATTTGATCCTTCATCCTTATTCAAGTTTTTTATTATCTGATGCTAATGGTAGGTTCATTCCTGAAATGAACTGGAGCTTTAAGGAGGTTTTGCCAGGGCAATTTCATCTCAACTCCATATCTGTCTCAACCAAATTCTATCCCTATATTTTTATCATTTAAAAAATACACATGAGATGCATTCAGGTTACCTCCAGTGTGAACTTGTTAGGAAGACAATGAAAAATACATAACAATGCAGACCTATACTTATTTATTCAGAAATCCCAAAGAGTACATTGGGGTTTGCTCTCTACTAGAAGGGAAGGTGAACTTCAGCACTATGAATACTCATTCCTAAAACTTAGAGGGTCACACCCTGCAACTCCCTTTCCCCTGGAGATTTACCATTAAAAAACAAAAAAGCATCCTTGCTCCCTCTGTTAGCCAACATTTAAAAAACTGGGCTGTAGTTTGTTCTATGTTCAACCTCATCCTAGTAAATTATTCTTGGTTCAATGATTGCAAGAACACTCTCTTGTGAGTACTCTTTAAACCCAGTTAGACTTATTTGGAATTAATATTATAAAGATGAACTCATATGACTGTTACTTAGGGGGGGGGAAACAAACAAAAATACAGTGAACCCCCAACTAACGATGCATTCGAATAGCATCATTTTTTATTAATGACACTACCGACGCCCCCATGTGATCTCCCGCACAATGACAGAAAAACGTCGTTATTCGAATAATGACAGTTTTTTTACTGTTGTTGTACAAACAACGGTTTTTTGACGTTCTGCGGGAGATCTCCCATAGGAAAGCGCAAAATGACATTTTCCACATAACGACGCTACTTGGGGAACCAAGCAACGTCGTTATGTGAGGGTCTACTGTAGTAAAAACAGGCAAATAAATAGAAGAGTTTTTGGCAGTTTTGCTTAATGTTAGTGATATCTTACCTTGGATACTTTGGAGTCGTTATTCAGATAACTCTGTAAGAATATAAAGTAAAATCACCTGTGTTAGAGGGAATCTATAAAGAAAAAAGAATGACTTTTTGATATAAAAATATTATACTTTTAGTAGTTTTTATAATATATAGACATACAATATTGGTATTTGTTTTGTATCTATCCATTTAAAATGAATGACAGGTTCATGTGCAAACTGTTCCATAATATTCCTATTTTATTTCCCATAACACACTGCCTGCCCTTTCCTTGTAGGAAGTCTACACAAGTCAACCGTGCAAGAGGCAAGTAAATACTGTTAGCTCTGGAAACCAGGACTCATGCTTTACTTGTAATAGAATCTCAGATTGCATTATTTCTACAATATTTTACCAACTTTATGTCCTGATTCCAAAGAGAATTAAATTGAATGGTGGGTCACAGTACAGTATGTTTTGTTATGATTCAATTTTTGGGAATATAGCTCCTGGAACCTCTCAGATGGCCAGCCAGTAATAGTCTAAAAGGAGTAAAATGGCCAAACTCTGCATTGCACTGCCATTTTATTTATATTACTGTGGATTCTTTTTCTAACACAATCTACCAGATGTTAATGGCTCTTGGTTAAGTGAAGTGTCAACTGATTTGTAAAATAGGTTGTGATTCAGTTTTAGCCCTAATCAGCCAATAGTAAGGTTCTGAGACACACATTTATGCAACACAATAATTTGGGAGCACCAGAAAAATTGAAGATAACTCAACATGCATTATTTATATTTTGTTATTGTTATGCGCCATCACATGAGAACAAATTTAGAGCAACCGTAATAGAGTTTTCAAGGTGAGGTATTTGAGTGGTTTTACTAGTTCTACCTTCCACTGAGATTCCATAACAGAGCCAGGAAATCAAACTCAGATCTCCCGAGTTCCCCTCCATTACTTTATCCATTACATCACTCTGGGTACCTACTTATATTTTACTGCACATAAATCATTGTTTCATACTCAAAATCAAGTAGGCTAATGAAGAAGTATTGATTTTAATGCACATATAGATGAAAGCAGAATATTTTTAGCATGATCAGCTGGCTGGAATTAGCTATTTCAAAAAGATTTGCATTTATATGCTGGATCTGAATTATGGGCATGTCCAGCTTGTAATGCTTGAATGCATTACAACTTGAGCATCCATTAGCACTTAGTTTTTCCTCTAAGTCAGACATTAAACCAAGGTTCTTAGAGATATAGTAGTAATGAAGAAGATCATAAATGCCTTTCTACAAGACCTTCACGTCTCTCTCTCTTATTTCTTACATGTCCCATGGTTCTTTGCACCTGTCATGTAACTGAGGATGCTATCCTTCCAAAACAGCTTGGGAAACATAGTATTTAAGAATGGCTAAAGATCCAATTAAGGGGCTGTGGTGGCTCAAGTGGTTAAGACACTGAACTTGAAGACTGGAAGGTTGGCAAATCAGCAGTTCAATACCCAAGTATTGCACAACGGAGTGAGCTCCCATCTCTGTCCCAGCTCCTGCCAACTTAGCAGTTCGAAAGCAAGAAATTGCAAGTACATAAATTGGTACCCGTTTGGTAAGAAAGTAAACAGCATTCCGTACACTCCTGTTTTGAGGCATGCCTGCCACATGTTCACAGAAACATCTGCAGACGCAGACAGCCCTGGCTATAATCAGAGATGAGCACTGAAACCTAGAGTAAGATATGACTGGCCTTTGAGCAAGGGTGACCTTTAGAGACATCAAGAGACATCAAGAATCTTAAATATAAGCCCCAATACTGTTTGTTTGTTTGTTTGTTTGTTTGTTTGTTTGTTTGTTTGTTTGTTTGTTTATTACCCCACCTCAATTGGTGCAAGCACCACTCTGGGTGGTTTACAACAATGAAATAGATGACCTACAAAACAGAACAATCCAAACAAGATAAAATCAATAATAAATAACAATAGGCCTAGGAATCCAGGGTGTATAATTTATAGGATGCCTGATATTTATGTTAAAACCTTCTTCTTCTTCTGTATCTGAATCCAAATATTGGCGATCATCATGGTGATCAGCCATGGAGACTATCCTAAGAATATAATGCAGTGGCCTTTAGTAAAACATTAGTATGCTAGAAAACTCCATTTCAGAAGATCCATGATGCCTGGGAAATTGCTGTTCAAATATTCAGGGTTCTGGGATTTAGTGTATGGGACCAGAGACACCAGGACAGCCGAAGAGCTGGCTTAACACAACTTTATTACATGCTGGTCAGAGGGAACATGAGGTAATGGCGGACGAACAGCTCAATATATACAGTGGCTATACATTTGAATGTGGCTCCTTGATAGCCTATTGGCTACAGGCAGTGTGACGTCATTGCAGGTCACGCCCTTCTTGTCCAGGTGAAGGTAGTGGCGGGAATCTTCCCGCGCTGTTGTTCTAGGTGAGTCTTGGACCAATGAGCTTGGACGCTCGCTATTGCCATCTAGTGGTCACTAGCTCGCGTCCTATTAAGGTTACAGTGATTCAGCTGGAGGTTACATTGTTACACATAGAAGAGGTTACATTGGATACACATGGATAGGTACATTGTTTAAAGGCACAGGCTTTAGGACACAACACCCCTCCCCCCTAGGATGAGACGAAGTCTCTTAGCCAAGATGGTTTATTGCACTCGAGTTTGGGCCGCGATGTGGGTTGGCCCACCTGGGGGCCGCTCCCGCTTCCTTGTTCCCTGGACCCTTGTCCTGTAATGGGAGAGGGAGACTTGTTAGCGGCTTGCTGCGGTTTTGCAGTTTTAGGGGAAAGGGTAGATTCCGTTGTGGTTGAACCGGGGGCACCAGGGGCTAACGTAAAACCCCTCTTCTCGCTTGGATGGGTGGGGGACCACTCCGAAAACCCCCCCCGGTTCTGAAAATCAAAATCAAACTCTGTTGGGGGATCCCGCGGGATATCTACGAGGACAAATTCCTTCTCCTCCCCCCTTGGTGGGGACTCTGGACCCCCCTCTCCTCCCCCTTGGGCTAAACGGGTGGGGGAGAACCCTAACACTGAATTTGTTTTTTTGGCGGCCTGATTTCCTGGGACCCGGCTCCGGAGCTGGTCCGCGTGCCGCCGCCAAAGTAGACCTGTGTTGGTCTCCACGCGGTACGAAACGGGACCGGTTTGTTCCACGACCACCCCCGGCACCCAGGCTGGGCCCGCGCTGGCGTAGTTCCTGCAATGTACCGGGGCACCCACGCCGAAACTCTTGGTGTCTTCTAACCCTATGTTCCTCCCCTTGTCCTCAACTCTCGTGGGATCTAGCCTCGTGAGTATGGTGGTCAACTTCCTGCGCATTAGAAGCTCCGCAGGGGAGTAGCCTGACGCTAGCGGGGTCACCCTGTACCCAAGCAGAAACTGACACACTTGCAGGTTGAGGTCCCCGGGGCCCATGCGCCGCTGCGCGTCCTTCGTGGTGTGTACGAGGCGCTCCACTTGGCCATTGGTGGCCGGGTGGAAAGGGGCGGAGGTGATGTGCCGGATGGCGTTAATCTCTGTGAATGCCCTGAACTCAGCGGACGTAAAACAACTAGCGTTATCGCTAATTAGGGTGTCGGGTATGCCGAACGTGGAAAAAATTCTCCGCAAATGCTTAATTGTCGCGGCCGAGGAGGTGCTCGTGACTGGGATGACCTCCAACCACTTGGAGAAGGCGTCCACAACAAGGAGAAACAGGGTTCCTCGGAACGGGCCCGCAAAGTCTATGTGTATCCGGGACCACGGCCCCTTAGCCGCGTCCCACTCCCTGTGGGGAAGACGGGCCTCCTCTGGCCTGGAGCATTGGCAACTCTCACAAGTGCCGACCATGTGCTCGATGTCGGCATCTAACTGGGGCCACCAAAAGTAGCTTCGGGCCAGCGCCTTGGAGCGCACGATTCCGGGGTGGCTGACGTGCAGCAGTTTAAGCACCCGCGGTCGAAGGGATGTAGGGACCACCACCCGCTGCCCCCACAAGAGGCACCCCCTCTCTAGGGACAGTTCCAGCTTCTTCCTAAAAAATGGGGCGAATTCCTCCTCCGGGGAGGACGCCGGCCACCCTTTCTGTACCCAGGAGCAAACCGCCGCCAACGTTTTGTCCTTTCTTGTCGCTGTGGCAATGTCAGCGGGCACTACGGGGGGCGAATCCAGTACCTCTATCATGAGAACCTGATGGTCCCGCTCCCCCTTGCTCACCTGGCTGGGCGTCAGGGGGAGGGGGGACCTCGATAGAGCGTCCGCATGGCTGATTTCTCTCCCGGGCCGGTACACCAACGCGTGCTGGTAGGCGTTGAGAAAAATGGCCCACCTAAGCATTCTCGGGGACAGGATCTGTGGCGTGGGCTTATCTGCGGTAAAAATGCCTAGTAGGGGCTTGTGGTCGGTCACGATGGTGAAGGGGCGGCCGTACAGAAAATCGTGAAATTTTTTGGTCCCCGCAACTATCGCCAGCGCCTCCCTGTCTGTTTGGGCGTAGTTTCTCTCCGCTTGGGACAGGGACCTTGAGTAGAACGCTATTGGGGCCTCCCTCCCATTTTCCAACACGTGGCACAACACTGCCCCCACCCCCACCGGGGATGCATCACAGATCAGTACTACCGGCCGTTTGGGGTCGAAATGGGTCAGAATGGCGTCGGACGCGAGGAGTTGTTTCAGTTCCGTGAATGCCCTCTCCTGGTCATCGCCCCACATCCATGCCGCATCTTTCTTGAGCAACTTGTGAAGCGGCTCGGCCACCGCAGCCTTCCGTGGAAGGAAGGAGTGGTAGAAATTTAAGAGCCCTAGGAACGACTGCAGCTCGGGCTTGGATGTGGGGCGAGGGGCTTTCTTAATGGCGGCAACCTTGGATTTGGACGGTTTGATCCCCTCGGGAGTTACTCGGAACCCTAAGAACTCAACCTCCTTCGCGAAGAAGACGCATTTGTCTTTTCGCAACCTCAACCCCGCCCGTTCGAACGCCGCCAGGACCTTGTTTAGCCTTTTAGCCAACTCAACCTCACTCCCCCCCGTTATCAATACGTCATCAAAATATGGTAAAACGCCGTCCAGCCCTTTGAGGAGGCGTTCCACGAGCGACTGGAAAATACCAGGCGCCGAGTTCACGCCGAATTGGAGGCGCGTCACCTGGAACGCCCCCTTATGCGTGATTATGGTCTGTGCAGCAGCTGCGGCAGGGGTTACCATGAGTTGCTGATAGGCCTGAGCCAGGTCGAGCTTGGCGAAACACTTGCCCCCATGTAACCTGGCTAGCAAATGGCTGACCACCGGCACCGGGTATGCATTAGGGCGGATTGCCTTATTAATGGTGCACTTATAATCGGCGCAAATGCGCACCTCCCCATTGGCCTTCAATGCTGTGACAATTGGAGTTTCCCACTCCGCAGAATCAACAGGAACAAGAATCCCCTGGCCCACTAATTTGTCCAGTTCCGCCTCTATTTTGTCCTTGAGTGCAAAAGGCACCCTGCGCGGTTTAAGTCTGATTGGGCGGACCTCCGGGTCCAGGTCGAACGTTACTGGGGGTCCATTGAATTTCCCAAGTCCCTTCTTGAAGACTTTGGGGTGCGCGTCGCACACCTCCTGTATCGGGTCAGACCCAACGGCGTGCACCCCCCCAATGAACAGACCCAGGGGCTGAAACCATTGAGTCCCGAGGAGGCTACAAGTACCTCCCTTAAGCACGACTAGGGGGAGTTCCACGGCGTGCCGCTTGTACTGAACCTGGAAATTCCCAACCCCCAACACCGGGATACTGTTCCCTTGCACGTCCCGAAGCGTGGACCTCAACGCTTTGAGCTTGGGCCGTACGCGGGGGGCAATTCTCAAAAACTCCCTCTGGGAAATAATGGAGTAAGAGGAGCCAGAGTCAATCTCCATCCTAACAGGGGCCCCTTGCACCAGTACCTCAACAAAGTAACGGGGGTGTCCCAAGGACACGCTGAAAACCGGAGCGTCGTCGTCGCTGTCGTCGGAGATGCGGCCCACTCCGTCCTGCTTCCTCGTGAGCCGGGCGCCATCCTTTGGTCTCGTCGAGCGGTCTGGCCTCGTTGGGCGGTCGGGCGAGCTCCTCCGGTCCCTCGCTGGGCGGTCGGGCGAGCTCCTCCGGTCCTTGCGTCGTTGTCTGCAGACTTTGGCTATGTGCCCATGTCGCCCGCAGTTGTGGCACTCGGCCTTTCTGAAGGGGCACCTGGCACGGTCGTGAGCCGCCCCACAGCCGTCGCAACGCCGGCCCTCCTTTCGGACCTTCCGGACGTCCTCGTCGTCGCTGCTTTCGGCGGATGATTTCGAAGTTCGCCGGGCCGCGTGCACCGAACTCTCTGCTTTGTCGGCCTTCGGCCGCCAGTCCTGGAGCTCTTGCACCCCTGCCTTCGTGGCTTCCGTGGCCTGTGCCGCTTTCAGGACCTCCTGCAACGTGGGGGGCAGCTCCTGATTCATTAGCGTGCGCTGAATCTCGGCGTCCTTCAGGCCGCATAGCACGCAGTCCCTGAGGGTGACTTCCAAATTCTTCCATTTGCACGGGCCGGCAGCCAGGCGCAGGGCCGCTACGAAAGCGGCGACCGACTCATCAGGCGCTTGGACTCGCCTCCAAAACGCGCTCCGAGTGGGAAACATCGCTGCCGAGGGCCGGAAATGGTCTCTCAGCACCGTCAGCCGCCTTTCTGGGTGCGATGAGGTCAATCAGTACTCTCTTTCCGTCGTGCCCGAGCATTCTGGTGAGGATGGCTCTCTTCTTTGCCTCATCCGTCACCTCGAACTCCACCAGCGCACCTTGGAAGTCCATTTCGAAGAGTTCCCAATCTTGCGGCTTCTTGATGTCGAAACCGGCGTATGTCTTGGTCCCGTGGGCAGCCATTATCCCACCTTCGTCGTCAATTTAGTGTATGGGACCAGAGACACCAGGACAGCCGAAGAGCTGGCTTAACACAACTTTATTACATGCTGGTCAGAGGGAACATGAGGTAATGGCGGACGAACAGCTCAATATATACAGTGGCTATACATTTGAATGTGGCTCCTTGATAGCCTATTGGCTACAGGCTGCGTGACGTCATTGCAGGTCACGCCCTTCTTGTCCAGGTGAAGGTAGTGGCGGGAATCTTCCCGCGCTGTTGTTCTAGGTGAGTCTTGGACCAATGAGCTTGGACGCTCGCTATTGCCATCTAGTGGTCACTAGCTCGCGTCCTATTAAGGTTACAGTGATTCAGCTGGAGGTTACATTGTTACACATAGAAGAGGTTACATTGGATACACATGGATAGGTACATTGTTTAAAGGCACAGGCTTTAGGACACAACATGGGAAGAATGAATGGGGAGAGAATTCGACTCCATAGAAAGACACCTAGTTAGAATTGCCATGAATGAAGGCAAGAGTAAGCTGAGAGGTTGTTCAGGTTCTTATATTGTTTGAGAGAAGGCACTCAGATGCATTTCCCCTTACATTATGTCACTGGGAACTGTACCAGGACTGATACCTCTAATTTAGTTCAGAAATATTTAGATTGTTATTATTATTTGGCTTTTTAAAAGGCTGAGCCCCTGAGTTCATTTTCCAGAGTGAAGTTTACTGTTTATTTGCATGGAAATTTTCCTGAAGTGTAAAGAGCAAGGCTAAAAGTTACTTCACTTGTAAAACTGTTACCACAGTGCTGCTGTGGTTTTAAGGGCAGTTATTGCACTGGTATCACTAAAAGATTTCATGTACTGTATCTTGGTGAAATGTTTGTCTGTCAGCAGCAAGAATGGCTGCAATGTATACTAAAACAGAATGTTGCATAAAAATTAGATACGGACATGTACTGTACACACACATACACATAAACAAGAAAAGTAAAGGAACACAGAAAAAATGGCTACTGATTGTATGCTATTCGTAATTTTTTGGTTCTGTTTATGTGAACCAGTAAATAAACTTACTTTCATCTTTACCCAATACTGGACTAGTACTCTTTAAATTTATAAGGACAGAACTCTCACGCCCAGGCTAGTAGTCTGGATCCCAAACAACACCTCTTTAAACATGCAGCTAACAACAACAACAACATAAAAATAAAAAGTCATTAATTCACCTCATTACTTGATTATAACCTCCTCAGATCATATGCACCTCTGTCTACCATATAATCTGTTTGTTTGTTTTTTAATCAACAAACCAAATATGCCTAACAGCAACAAAATAACAAAGGCCACTTCAGTCATAGCTGCCGTAGAACTATTTTAAAGGCTGACAAATTTATTAGACATATTTGTTCAAGTCTGTTTCATTAGATATTTTATACATTTTATACATTATGTCTCAAGAGATTTATAGTAAAATTTGCAAATACTGTAGTTTTATTAAGGTCGAGACAAACTTTGTCATCCTATCCTAAAAAGTACTCACCAAACTATTTAATATTTATGTCACAAGTGGGCCCCTCTGGCAATTTCAGAAGCAAGACCTGTGCAGGCCTCTCAGCCCCATCACTTTCATTCTGTCACCAAAATTTGGCAGCAAGTCCTATTACTAGCTTTAGGTGCTAATTAGGAAAATGACTATTTAAATCGAGCACTCCATTAGTTTCACAAATGCTTTTCCTGGTTTACACTGAAAATAACTGCTTCAGATCATTTAACAATGGGTTCCGTATCCGTATTTGTATTTATATTTCGTATGTATACATTTCTCTTGTTAATTCTTTTCTTGGAGATTGATCCTTTGTAATTTTGTAATTGTAGCGTATATTTCTTGTTGTAAGCCGCCTTGAGTCGCACTTGTGCTGAGTAAGGTGGGATATAAATTTAATAAATAAATAATAAATAAACAAACCTTTTTGCGCTGTGGGCCTGACCATGCTCCCCAGACAGCTGAACGGGCCTGACCACGTCCCTGGGAGCAGGAGTGGGCACAGTTACAAGAACCATAAATGTGCCCACATCTGCATTTACAATAGGCATGAGCGCATTTACGCATGCATGTGCGTGTTTTATGGTGGCCATGGGCCCCATGAAATGGTGCAGCAGGCTGAGTCTGGCCCATGGGGTGTAGGTTGGGAACCCCTGATTTAACAGAAGAAAATTTCTTTTCTTTGGCTGCCAGTGAACTTTGGCAGTATGGTTTTTGTAGGTGCCTAGGGGTTACAAAACATGTTTGATGGATACGCAGCCTGAGAGCTGCATGTTTCCCTCCCTCGTCTAAGTTCTTGCAAATGTCAGAAAATGCCTTAAAATCAACAGGCCCCATATTGTTTTCTGAAGGGTGGATGGAACAGATTATCTCACTTAGTGCTGTTGATGCAATGGGACACAAGCATGGTAGCAGTGACATATGTGAGCATTGTTGTATTATAAACAAAACAGAATTGCAGTATGTTTGTGCTACTGTGATGTATCAGCACAGGCTGCTAAATTACAGACTCTCTGTTAAACCTTCATGTTGGAGGATGGTGGGGGGCATGTGGGGATCTGATAGGGACAAACCATAAGCCAAGTTCATGAGAGGGCAAACTTTCCTGTTTGTCTTATGAGTTCCTCCCAAGAGATGTCCTGCATCCTTTTACTATGTTTCATTATTTCCTTGAAATAATGTCAGTACACATGTAATCAAGGTCTAAAGCTTTTGCTATAGAGAGACTGATCACGCAAGTTTCACGAGGCTAGCATGCTATCTTAGTTGTTCTAACCAATCAGGCACGTACTGTAGCTTGTATGATTCTCACACGGTACCCTAATGTTAGAAACAATGTATGCCAAATGTACCTACGGCTGAATACTCTCTATTGTTCATGTATGCAACCCATTTTGCTCCCTTTCTATTGAATGCACTATTGTTCCTGTATTATTATCTGCTGCTGAATTTTGGCAATAAAAGATACTGGTTGGGGTTGTTGGTTAGAGCTTTCCCCAAGCAGCCGGCTGGACCGTATCTGCTTGGCCTTGGGCATCTCATGGTATCAGGATTTCCTCCCGCAACACCTTCACTGTAGAATTAAGTGCATACTGTAATCTAAAAGCTGCTGAGGCAAGCAGAGGAATATTTAATAATCTTATTAATTACCCATAAAGTCTAAAATTTCATCTAAGGTCTAATTATCTCAACATAGTAACAGACCTTGCTGTCAAATTAATTCTGCCTTATGGCTGACCTTCCCAGAGTTCTCTAGCTATAACTTACTTGGTAATGGGTTACCAGGCCCTTCTTCTGATCGTGGTCTGGGACTATGGAGTTTGCCCAAGGCAACACAGGTAACACGCAACTAATCCCACCAGATACGCACACCAGAAGGTAACATTTGGCCTGTCTCCCATCTCAGCAAGATCTATTGCAGGGGTTCTCAACGTTTTCCAGCTGTGGGCCAGACCATGCCCCCTCAGACAACCGAGCGGGCTTGACTGGTGCCGTAAAACGCATCTGATTCCACGGCTGTTGTAAACGAGTTGGTTTTTTTTAATTTTTAATAGCTTTTATTAAGAATAATACAAAAACAAATAATGCAAGCATTGGCTTAAAAAAACTTGGGAGGAGGATTTGGGAATTATAATAAAAGATGAAAACTGGAAAAAGAAATGGACCCATAGAAGTATGAAATCACTTTCAATAAAGAAAAAAGAACATAATTGTAAAGTACTTTGGAGGTGGTATCTCACTCCAACCAAATTACATTTAATAAATAATAAGAACTCTGATTTATCCTGGAGATGTAATAAAGGAAAAGGGACTTCCATTCAAATGAGGAATTTCTGGGATGCTATAGAAGAGGAATTGAATAAAATATTAAAAATAACAATAGTGCTAAGTCCAAAGATAGTATTATTAGGTGAAGTGGATGATTTACATCTGGAAAATAATAAAAAAGAATTATTGTTATCTTTATTGATGGTAGCCAGACAGCTAATTGCCAAGGAATGGAAGAGTGGAACTAATATTAGTAAAGTTAGATGGTACGCAGATGTTTGGCAATTGGCTTTCAATGAGAAATTAACTATCCAAGTTCACCAGAAAAAGGGGTTACCAATAAAGACACCATTTTGGGAGATTTGGGGTTCCTTTATCAACTTTGCTTTATTAGGTGATAACAAGTTTAACCCAAGCCCTGGCATGATCCAATTTTGGAAATAGAATTGAAGGTAAATGGTCAAGAAACCCCTGCCAACATCCCCCGACAGAGCACAGGTGGACGGGTTATATTGTTTTATTGCTTTAGGTATTTTTAATAATGTATAGATTTGTTATTGTATTATTTTTTGTATTATTTTCATTATTTGTTTTTTTATTACTTCAGTTCTTAATAAAAGCTAATTAAAAAAACAATTTGTTTCTAACTAACCACAAATTAAATATTTTTCCTTTGGCTAATGCACTACAGTGAAGTTGGAAACATTTTATTTGTGAACTGTACCAAGAATTTGTATCTGTAGATCCCCTCAACAATACTTTTTAACCATCTTTGTACTTTTGTGACTCTTTCATCTATTAGACAATAGTAATATTTATGATTTTGACTTTGTATTTCATGTTTCAGGAACAGTTTTCGATGTGAAAGTAGTTAACATGAAATGAGAAAGCAAGGCAGGACAAGCCTTGAAACTTTCTAGAACCAGCCAGGAACTTTCAATATCCTGTGTGTCTCTGACCGGATGTTGTAAGGCTTACAACATCTGCCTTGCTACGGATCACCGTTAGGGATATGCTAGGCCAAGCGGAATAGATAAGGATTGAGGCGGCAGAAGCAGAGGCAGAAGCGGTAGCTGGAGCTGGAGCAAGGTCACGGATTGGATGAGTTGTTGCCATACAGCTCCTCCAGGTTGGTAAGCAGGGAAGTGGTATGTATGGAGAAGTGAGGGTGGCTCGGGGGTGGTCCCACCACTGCCGCCAAAGGCACCTATCCAGTGGGCATGATCCACCCCCCCCAGCTTAAAAAGGCGGAGTGCCCTTGCTCTAATTAATTAACTCCTAGTCTGTTGTTACATTAAAATTGGCACACTATAGGTTGTACTTGTAATATACATCAGGTGATAATAGCATCATCAAATGGCAGTTTATTGACCTATTTTTAAAAAATATTCAAACATGTTGGGATATGGTAATTCAGCATGAAAACACATAATTTTTGGGAGGATGAAGCCTTTGTTATGAAGACTAACTTGCTCCAGTAGTTTATTTGCTAAGCAATCAGAAAAAAAATGTGTCTTTCCAAATGAAATATAATTGCCTAAATCTCTTGTCTCCTGCTTGTTGGTTGCAGTTGATCCCTTGTTTTTGAGGGAGTTGCAGCCATTTTGAACTCACCCTGTATTTTTTCAGCCACATGGCTGATGAAAGAAAACCCTCTTCATTTTTGTCTTATAACTAATCTAAACCTTCATCCTCTTCTAACAAATCTGAAACCAACTGTTGTGTATGTAACAGTATTACTTTAAGAATGTATGAATGTAACCTGACAATGATTACAATGTAACCCAGCTGTTAAGGAACGCGAGTAAGCTGCCTATAGAGGACAGCTGCGAGCGTTCAGCTCACATGGTTCACATTCCCCAAATCACCGGCAGCCGCGGGAACCTTTCCCGCGCGAGGATCACCTGGAGAAGATGGGCGTGACTCAGAATGACGCCACGCCGGTAGCAGCCAATAAGCTACCGTGCAACGATATTCAAATGTATGTACTGCAGTATATAATGAGCTGTACCTCCGCCATTACCACATGTTCATCTTGACCACCATGAAATAAACCTGTGTTTTAGCCCCCACTGCGGCTCCTTCTTTGTCTTCCGTGCAAGACACTAAATTGGCGATGAAGGTGGGATCCATGGCGCATCCCAAGGTCAAGAATCATCAATTTGATATCAGCGACCCAGAACAATGGGAGCTGTACGAGTGCCAGTGTCGGCACGCGATGGAAGCTGCAGGCATCAACGACGACGCCAAGATGCGCTCGCACTTCCTAGCCCAGGTGGGGCCGGCCATGCTGCGTATCCTGATGAACCTGGTGGCTCCCCGGAAGGTAGATGTGGTGCCCATCGACCGCATCCTGGCGCTACTGGGCGAACACTTCCAGCCTCCAGTCTCGATTTTCCCGGCCAGGGTCGCATTCCACAGACGGGACCAGTGCCCGGGGGAGTCCGTGTCCGCCTACGCGGCGGCCCTCAGGCTCGCGGCGGTCAACTGCCAGTGGGAGGACCTGGACACGGCCCTCCGAGACCGCATGCTGTGTGGCCTGAGGGACGAGGAGGTCCAGAGGAAGCTGATGACCCGCGACCATTGCCTCACGTTCAACGAGGTGCTGCGGGAAGCCCAAGCAGCCGAGGCAGCCAGGAGCGGGGTCAGAGTGTTCAAGTCCCGAGGGGCCGCAACCGAGAGGGCCAAGTCACCTGTGCAAGCGGCCTGGCGGACGTCGGCGAGGACGGCCTGGCGGGCACCCCGGTCGCCCGCAGGCACGCCAGTGACCTCCGAGGAGTCATCCACGACGGCGGACTCCTGCTCCAGCGAGGACGACGACGTCCAGAAGGTAAAGAAATGTGGGGAGAAGCAACAGACCACCGAGCGACAAGGCCGCCGTTGCGACGGCTGTGGGGCATCTCACGACCGGACGAGATGCCCATTCCGGAAGGCCGAGTGCCACAACTGCGGTCGGAAGGGCCACATCGCCAGAGTCTGCTGGTGTGGGCAAACCGAGGACAAGGGCGCATCGAAACACCCTCGAGCACATCAGCGGAAGGCGGCCGGCATCAGAAAGGTCTCAGCCAACGACGGCGCGGAAGGCATGAACCGCGTGGGCCTGGAGCACCGGCGTTTCTACGTAGAGGTACTGTTACAAGGGGTTCCAGTGAGGATGGAGATAGACTCGGGGTCGTCCTACTCCATCCTGTCCCAAAAGGAGTTCATGTGCATTCCCCCAAATGCGCGGCCCAAGCTGCGGGCCATGAAGTCACACTTGCAGGACGTGCAGGGCTACGGGATCCCAGTGTTGGGGGTGGGGAACTTCACAGTGAAGTTCAAAAATTACACAGAGAAACTGCCCTTAGTGGTTCTCAAGGGGGGAAGATGTTGCCTTTTGGGAACCCAGTGGTTTGCTCCCCTGGGAATTGAACTGTTCGGCATTAATGCCATAGAGACTGACCCAATGCAGGACGTGTGCGATGCGCACCCGGACGTTTTCAAGAAGGGGCTCGGGACTTACAAGGGGCCCCCAGTTTCTTTTGAATTGGACCCAGAAATCCGACCCATACGCCTCAAGCCAAGAAGAGTGCCTTTCGCCCTCAAGGACAAGATTGAGGCGGAGCTGGACAAATTGGTGGGGCAGGGGATTTTGGTTCCAGTTGATTCAGCGGAGTGGGAGACTCCAATTGTTACAGCCTTAAAATCAAATGGGGAGGTCAGGATTTGCGCTGACTACAAATGTACGATTGACAAGGCCATTCGGCCAAATGCATATCCGGTGCCAGTGGTTAGCCACTTACTGGCCACGTTGCATGGGGGGAGGTGTTTTGCCAAGCTAGACCTGGCGCAGGCGTACCAGCAGCTCACAGTAACCCCAGCTACTGCCGCTGCGCAAACCATCGTTACGCACAAGGGGGCATTTAAGGTAACGCGCCTACAGTTCGGCGTAAATTTGGCCCCCGGGATCTTCCAGTCCCTTGTGGAACACCTTTTAAAGGGGCTTCCAGGCGTGCTCCCATATTTTGACGATGTCTTGATAAAAGCGGGGGGCGAATCAAAACTAGTGCAAAGGCTAGACAGGGTCCTTTCAGTATTCAAGAAAGCGGGACTTTGACTGAGAAGGGACAAATGTGTATTCTTTGCGAGGGAGGTTGAGTTCCTCGGGTTCAAGATAACCCCGGAGGGCATCAAGCCCTCCGAGTCCAAGGTTGCGGCTGTGCAAAACGCCCCTCGCCCCACCGCGAAACAGGAGCTGCAGTCATTTCTAGGGCTCCTAAATTTTTACCATTCCTTCTTGCCAAGGAAGGCATCCGTTGCGGAGCCACTGCACGCGCTATTAAAGAAAGAGGCGGTTTTGAGGTGGGGAGATAGTCAAGAGAAAGCTTTCAGGGAGCTAAAAGCGCTTTTATCCTCGGATGCTGTCCTGACCCACTTTGACCCGAGGAGACCAGTAGTTTTAGTCTGTGATGTGTCCCCAGTGGGGGTGGGGGCGGTGCTGTGCCACGTGTTGGAGAGCGGGCGGGAAGCCCCGGTTGCATACTACTCCAGGTCCCTTTCAAAGGCCGAGCGCAACTACGCGCAAACAGATAGGGAGGCTCTGGCCATCATCGCGGGAACCAAGAAGTTCCACGATTTCCTATACGGCTGCGAGTTTACGGTGGTGACTGATCACAAGCCTCTCCTGGGAATCTTTACCACAGGCAAGCCCACCCCTCAAATCCTGTCCCCCCGAATGCTACGTTGGGCGATTTTCCTTAACGCCTACCAGTATGAGCTGGTCTATCGCCCAGGGAAGGAGATCTCCCATGCGGACGCGCTGTCCCGGTCTCCCCTCCCTAGTTTAGGAGATCCCGCATGCGAGGTAGAGCAGGACCATCAAGTCCTGCTGATCGAGTCTCTCGACTCACCCCCCATAGTCCCGGCAGACCTCGCCAAAGCCACGGCGGCCGACAAAATTCTGGCCCAAGTCAGCTCCTGGGTAAGGAAAGGGTGGCCCGCAACTCCCCCCGAAGAGCAGTTCAAGGCATTTTTCAGGCGTAGAGTAGAGCTTTCCCTTGAAAGGGGCTGCTTGCTCTGGGGCCAGCGGGTAGTTATCCCCGAAAAGTTGCGGGCGAAGGTGCTGAGGCTACTGCATACCAGCCACCCGGGAATAGTGCACTCCAAGGCGCTGGCAAGGAGTTACTTCTGGTGGCCCCAGATAGACGCTGAGATAGAGCATTTAGTGGGCACGTGTGAGAGTTGCCAGAGCTCTCGTCCCGAGGAATCCAGGCTACCCCATAGGGAATGGGACACGGCCCGGGGACCGTGGTCCCGCATACACGTCGACTTCGCTGGCCCCTTCCGCGGGTCCATGTTTTTGCTGATAGTCGGCTCGTATTCCAAATGGTTGGAAGTGATCCCCATGACTAGCACCTCATCTGCCGCCACCATTAGGCACTTGCGCAGGGTGTTTAGTTGTTTCGGCCTGCCGGACACCCTCGTTAGCGTTAACGCTAGAATTCAAGGCATTTATCGAGAGGAATGCCATCCACCACATCACAGCTGCCCCATTTCACCCCGCCACAAACGGTCAGGTAGAGCGCCTAGTGCGCACTACGAAGGACGCACTGCGGCGCATGGGTCCCGGTGAGTTGAACCTCCAACTGTGTCAGTTCCTCATCTGCTATAGGGCAACTCCCCTAGCTTCTGGACTCTCACCGGCGGACCTCCTCATGAGGAGGCGGCCGGTAACTCTTTTTGATCGGTTGGATCCGACCAGGGTGGAGGATGAAGGGAGGAATATACTGGTAGAGAGCTCCAAAAGTTTTTTGGTAGGGGACCCGGTGTACTGCAGAAACTATGCAGCTTCGGGACCAACGTGGGTTCCAGGAACGATCATTGAACAAACGGGGCCAGTGTCCTATAGGGTCGAGACTCGCACAGATCTACTCTGGAGAAGGCATGCTGACCAACTCAGAAGGCGAGTCACTAATGAAGGGGAATCAGCATTAGGGTCCTCCCCCACCCGCGTAACCCAAGGGGGAGACACGGCAGCATCCTCGGGTACAAATGCATACCCTGGATTCTCAGCCGAGGAGGAGGATACTTTGAAAGAGAGGAATGAGTTTGACCTTACGTTACAGTACCAGGGGGGTGTCGCGGAGTGGTCCCCCACCCGTCCGAGCGAGAAGAGGGGTTTCAGTTCAGCCCCTGGTACCTCCAGTCCCCCCAGCCCTTTTGTTTTAGAATATACCATATCACCAAGCCCCCCGAGCCAGGCAGCAGGGAGAAATTCGCTCTCCTCATCCCCCAGAACTCCGGGTCAGGCAGCAGGGGGTGGCGTAAGTACGCCGGTTGCAGGCGAAAGGAACTGGGGGGAGGCTACAAGGGCCTCCTTGTTGGTCCTGAGGTTCGTGCTGGGGGGGTCCCCAGGCGTCACAAGCAACAGGCAGGGGTTCACATCTCAACTGTATGTCCCATTCCCTTCTCTCAATGCAAGGTTGTCGCAGAGCCCCCACCAAACGACTAACGAGTCCCCCCTTTCCATTGCAGGATGAGACTCTGCGGAACTCGGAGCCCCTAGTTCCCCTGTGCTAAGCCAAGCAGCCGCACGACCCAAGCGCACGTGCGGGAAGCCACAATGGTTGAGAGACTTCGTCCCATCCTAGGGGGGAGGAGTGTTGTGTATGTAACAGTATTACTTTAAGAATGTATGAATGTAACCTGACAATGATTACAATGTAACCCAGCTGTTAAGGAACGCGAGTAAGCTGCCTATAGAGGGCAGCTGCGAGCGTTCAGCTCACATGGTTCACATTCCCCAAATCACCGGCAGCCGCGGGAACCTTTCCCGCGCGAGGATCACCTGGAGAAGATGGGCGTGACTCAGAATGACGTCACACCGGTAGCAGCCAATAAGCTACCGTGCAACGATATTCAAATGTATGTACTGCAGTATATAATGAGCTGTACCTCCGCCATTACCACATGTTCATCTTGACCACCATGAAATAAACCTGTGTTTTAGCCCCCACTGCGGCTCCTTCTTTGTCTTCCGTGCAAGACACTAAACCAACCTATTAGGATTTCTGAGCATACAGTGTGGAAATATCTTTCTCTCTTTTACCTCAAACTTTTGCTCTGAGTAATTATTGTAGGCTGAGAAGGGTGCTGAGCATGAGGGGAACTTGGGATGAGGGAGATTTGCAAACACTTCAAATCTTAATAACAGTCCCATTTTCACTGTTCAACTCCTCAACAAAAGATAAGTTACAGTATCTTGTTTTCCAAAGTTTCAATTTAAAGATAAATTGTGGCTTGTTTCAAACCAGGAAGAAATTAATGGAGTGAAATACAGTATGAGAAAGGAGAAAGAAGCAATTTATGAACATAGAGCTTGTTAAAATAATTTTTGGTATTCCATGTCAGTCATCCTAACACTGAAAAGTGTAATCTAGCAAAATCAATAGAATGCAATAGATTTTCAGCTAGTACCCTTTGAGTAGTACCATGATAGGAGTCATGATAACACGTACTCTGTATTTTGCAGTATGTGTGCTTAATTTTTGAAAATACAGTACTCATAAACCTCTGTGATTTTAAATATATATATATATATAGTTAAAAGCTCAAGATTATATATATATAAATCTTGCCCACCTATCACTGAAATCTGAAGCCCTCTACCCCCTCTGAAGTTAGACCTTGTTTAAAGGGCTACCTGTTACACTTACTGGTATGTATCTTGACTTGAACAGTATCCACTGATGTCATTCTGCTAGAGCATATTGTGTTAACCAGTTCTAGACTACATACAAGGGCAAAATCCATGCAATTTCCAGTGCTTCAACTGATTGTGTGACCACTTGCACAAATAACAGCAAGTTTAGGAACCAAACACGCTACCGTTTGTGTAACTGAGAAACAACAATAATGCATTGCTGGCATACACATTTTCCTCCAAAGAGATCCAAGTGGATTTAGATCTCGTGTAAAACAAAGCACATCAGGTAAGAATAAAATGTCACTGTCCACCCTACCACTCCTTTGCATCCTGGTAATCTTTGGGTAGTTTTACAGTAAAACCGCTGAGAATTCTCATAGTGAGTCTACTGAGATTTTCATGCAAATAAGTCTTTGAGGATATAAATCAAGATTTCTAAGATTCATACAAGTTTCCTCACCTTTCCCTGGCATTGACATTATGTTTAAATAGTACCAATTCAGAGTATTTAAGAGGAGAGAGAAACTTGAAAAGAAGACCTGCAGTTACCATAATGAGAGATGGGCTGTCAAAGCAGCATTGGGGCATGAAATGTGTGAGCTGCCTTCTTTAATAAGATCTCTTTCTAATTCAGCAGCTGCGTGCTTTCAATACCCACTCCTTGTACTTGACTGAAAATTAGAGCAGATGCCTGCCATCTAATCGGACCTATATTTCACTCCCATTTCCAATTCCAGCAATGATAGAGCATAGTCTAGTGTAGTGGCTTGAAACCCAGTTTAAAGAGAGTTGGGTTCAAATCTCCACTCACACGTGTAGCCGATCAGGAGACCTGAAGCCAGTCCCGTTCTGTCTGCCTAATCTACTTCACAGAGCTGTGTTGGGATAAAATAGGGTGAGGTGTGATTCCTTGAGTTATGCAGAGGAGAGACAGAAGCTATGTTTTAAATTTTAGAAGACTATAGCTCAGTGGTGGAGAGTCTATGGCACACTTGCCAGAGGGGGCACTCAGAACCCTCTCTGTGGCCACACGTGCCCTTGCCCTTGCACAGAGTTCACAGAGTCTGTTACTAGAAAGTCAGAGGGATACGGGGCCGGGCTTCTCGCCTCCCCTTGTGTGCCTGAGGACATTTCTCACATCACCTGCCCCTCTGCCCAGCAGCCCAATGGGAACGCTTCCTTCCTTCCTCCCATCTGGGATAAGGTGGGCGGCTCACATGTGGCATGAGGGTGTGGCATGGATGGCAGCCTGTTGAGTGTAAGCATGAAAGCTCTATTATTGTGTTTTTCTTTTTTAAGACAAAAGATGTTAATGTATGAGTTGTTTTTTTTCTAAACTAAAACCACAGTATTCAGGTTAAATTGCCGTGTTTTGGCACTTTGCGATAAATAAGTGGGTTTTGCATTGCAGTGTGATCTAAAAGGTTCGTCATCACTACTATAGCTGCTCAAGATAATTGCCTTAACTCGGGCCAATATTTCTCTATCTGATAGCTTCCTGACAAAGTAGACTACAGTCCCGCCATTTTACGCAGCATGGGCTGTGTTCAGGGATAATGGGAGCTGTAGACATAAGGTCACCTTAACAGAAAGGAAGAGGGAGTGTTGTTCTTTGGGCATTTGTTAATCTGCAACTCCCATGAGGCTGATGAAGGACAACAGGAGTGGCAATCCAACAACCTGGAAAGTAAGTTTGTTAGCCATGGTCCAAAGCCTCTAAGATACACAGGGGGCATCAGTGCACACAGGAAGCTCCCCATTCAAGAAACTTTCCCCTCACTTATTCTGATGATGGAGAATGTTTTCCATGAGGTGTTCTGGGTTATAAATGCAAGAAGCATTGTTGGCTTGCTCTCCTCTGAAGCTCCTACTTTGGGCCAGACAGTCTCAGGTCCAGAGTCTTCATCTCTTTCTTGCCTGCCTGTCTCTCTGTTATACCAGTGAAAGCTGTGACCAACCTACTTCATACCATTATCATAAAATGGGATAATTTTTGTGCATACAATCCTAAGCTTCTTAAGGTAAAGTGAGAATAGAAATGTGGAAATAAACAAAATATCTAAAATTATAATTTGCACTTAGCCTTTTATAACAGAATTTTTGACACAGAAAACAGAAGTTAGTCACATATGTAAAGAAAACAAATTAAAGCATTGCTATTCCAAGAAGCTTTTGGGGAGAACCATCCTAATTTTTAAAATGTATCTCTTACCACCTACCTTATTGTTATTTTGATTTGTTTATTTTTATTCTGGTTATATTATTTTGATAGATGTTTTATGTTTTTGTTTTTACTACTATTGCTGTTACTACTACTACTTGCTATTGCCATTGCTTCTACTAGTACTACTACTACTCAGTATAAGCCTTGTATGTTGCAGTAACTTCCTGTTTCTTAAAAAAGATCCATTTTGAGCCTGAAACAGTGCCAAGACTCTGGAAGTAGCCTTTAGATTGTAAATCATATTCCTCGCTCCAATGCTCATGGAATGCTATTTGCTCGGTTTGAATGTCTATATACAGAGGGTGCCAAAATGTATATACATTTTAAGAGATGTTATTTATGTATTACCTTTCAAAATTGAATTGAATTATGATAGCAATGTGTAGTATGACATTCACTCAAAGCTGACTGTGTTGGCAGTATTTCGGGAGCAGCAATACAAGTGGACATTTTGATCGATATGTATACTTTTTTTTGGCACCCTCTGTATATTAAAACATTTGCTGGTCTTAGAGGTGTGAGCTTCCAAAGACTGGAGGAGGTAAAAAAAAAGCTCTTAAATGATAAGAAATAACCCAGCTGTGGTATAAGGGAATTTGTGGTTGCCAGAACTTTCTTTTCCTCATAGGAATAGAGGAAAGAGTTATTGTATGAATAATACTGAAATATTTTCAATCCTTAATTGATGTCAGGGCTCAGTTCTGGCTTCTGCTTTCACTCTGAATTCTCTGTTCTTCTGCTATCAGCTACTTTTGGTACATCAACTGAAAAAGCAGCATCCTATTACTATTATTAGTCTTCTCTTCATCATCATCATAATCGATAAACCTTTGAAATGCATAGACGAAAGTGCATTTGAGGAGCTGCAGAAGATACAGTCCTCATCACAGGAAAGGATGCCCATCCAGGAACAGACAGGATAGCTTCCATATAAGAAAGTATTATTTCTGGAAAGAAAAACCTTGTCCTCTCTTCTTCTGGAAATTGAGCACAGACTATTTTATAACTGAAGTTAGTCTGGGAGATTATAGCTGTTGTCAGAAACTGTATGTGAAATCTGAACCTCTCTGAAGCGCTGTCATGGACATGTAGTGAAGGTCAGCAGAGATTCAACAGTTGTCCCTGATGAAATGTTACCCTGTTTTATTGCCATCTGCACTAGAGGCTAGAATCTAAAAAATTTAACAACTATTTGGTTTGTGTGTGGTTTTTCTTCTTCTTTTCTTGGTAAACTGCAGTCAAAACTGCAAACAAATTGGCATGAGAGCTACTAGATTATTCCTAATGCACTGTCAGTGTATCAGTGAAGCACATATGCATTGACTGTGTTTCCATGTGCCATTCTACAAAATAGTTTGTGAATGATTTCTCGTACTGCCAAACGTTTCTGTGACAATACTGTTCCAAGGTACAATATGCCTGATATAGGCATTGAGAAGTAAACTTGCTTACTGCATGGGGCCCCACCCAATGCAATGCCAAGCTATTGGGGAGATGCCCTGCATCTGAAGAACACTCTCACTTCTGAGGAGTCTTCTTATTTATGAGAGGCCTGGGTCTTCTTGGCACTCAGGTGTATGCTTCGCTGTGTGACATTATCCATATCAGTACCTTCTGTTGCTGACATCCTGTAGTTTAGATAATCATTTGGTCCCCTTCCTCTCACTGTGGACAAGGCAGCTTCCTGAGGAGCATAATCTCTACTTTCAGATTTGTTGTTTTTGAGAGCATGTAGTGTTAGGTCTGATCTTGCATTCTACTTGAGTCACATCAATTGATTTTATATAAAGTCTTTTGGTACACAGTGTGGGTTCCCCGCAATAATTGCCATAAAACCTCTCCCGAGGGGTGCACTCGGTGTCCACAGATCCGCATGTCAGTCCTCAGGCTAGCTGAGGCCATGCTCTGCTAGAGGGGAAATTGGGAGATAAGTGGGTATGTTAGGAATTAACAATGGCCCAAGCTGAGGGGAAATAGAGCTAGGCAAGCAGACAGGGGCAAACAAGGGACAAAGCTAGATGCCTGGGGTCAATCCACATAGGCTCCAAGATTAGGGCAGGAACAATGGGTTTCACCAGCCCAAGGCAATTAAGTGCGGGTTGTCCATGAACCTTGGGGTAACTTCCAGAGCTGGCATTATAGCTGAACCACAAGAAAATGCCACATACGCAAGCCTTCTGTGCAGGGGTGACGCGATTATCTTACATACCTAGGCAGGGAATAAATGCTTGCTCTCGACTTGAGTCGGGGCTGGACTTCGCCACACGGCTGCCTCTCGCGTCTCATTGCAAGCTCATTACAACAACACAAAAAGAGTTTCCTCAAAGACTGTGGTATTTTTGACCCACAACTGGATGTACCTTGGTAATGGCAACCTTGTGTTGCCAGCTAATCTTTCTCACACTGGGTCTGGTGAAAGAAACTTCAGAATGAATTCATCAAAAAGTGGTTTCATTTTGGCAGTTTCATTTCTGGCCTAGACACAGAAGAAGAAGAAGAAGAAGAAGACAAAGAAGAAGAAAAAGAAGAAGAAAAAGAAGAAATAATAAAGTCTTAATAGTGATAGTGCTGGTTGGGATAATATAGGGACTATGTCTTGGTGGCTATAAAAGGGAATGGATATGGGATCTGAGACAGTGGTGGGCATCAGCAGGTTCGTACCAGTTTGCCAGAACCAGTAGCAGAAATTCTGGGTGGCCCCACCCATCGAAGTTTTGAAATAAAGTAGTCCTAATTCAGGTGCAACACAGGGCTTTCTCCTTGGCCATGCCCACCATACCACGCCCACAGTGTGGTAGTAAATTTTTTTGGCGCCCACCACTGATCTGAGAGCTGGAGTCCAAAAGAAGTAATTTCTCCAGTCATATTGCAGCTTTTTCCCATATGGTGCGAAATATCAATTTCAGGGGGAATTTAAATTGGTGAAATGATCCCAATCCAGTCTGTCCTCCCCCAAAGGGGATGCTATTTACATTTATTTTCAAATGGTGGCATTCCTTTTTCTGGACACAGCGATATAATGTCTAATTATGACTACATGGCATTTTTTAAGAGCTGTATCTTTCAAATTTTGAGTATTACACAATATATCAAGATAACCACAAGAGCTGGTTTATGTTTAAATTTAGAGCAAAAGGGATTAAATTGATTTTAGTACAAGTATTTTATCATAACTGGGTTGTGGGCTTGACTACAAGACATTTCTTCTAAGGTTTTTAAGATTATATTTTTGCATGTCTTATTCAGCACTATTAAAAGCACTTCCAATTAGATTTTATTATAGATAAAGAGCTCAAATTAAAAATCTTTTGTAATCTCACATGTCTATTCTAAATATAGAATAAGAAAATGAAATGAAACAGGATGGAGTAAAATAATAAAATATACTGGAGGAAAGAAATACAGTGGTACCTCGCTTAAAGAGCATAATGCGTTCCACAGAATTGCTCTTTAAGTGAGTTTGCTCTTTAAGCAAAACAGCATTGTTAGTGACCAATTGTGACTTCTGGCGGGTGGGGGGGATTTTGAACCCTGATTTAGTTGTTAAGCAAGTTTTTG
Organism: Bradypodion pumilum; assembly: GCA_035047305.1. Classification (NCBI taxonomy): domain Eukaryota; kingdom Metazoa; phylum Chordata; class Lepidosauria; order Squamata; family Chamaeleonidae; genus Bradypodion; species Bradypodion pumilum. Next base: position 257,119,116 of record JAWDJD010000003.1, on the reverse strand, counting down.
GTTGATTTTAGTTGTTAAGCGAAGCGACCATTCAGAGACAATTCTGCTCTTTAAGCAAGTTAGTCTCTAAGCGAAGTGCTCTTTATGAGAGGTTTTACTGTACAGACTAATCTTACATATACAGTATTTGTTCAGTAGTAAGTTCATTTGGACCTGATATCATTTCTGTCAAGGATATATGTGTAACACCGCAGTCTGGTGTAACAATAATAAACATACTTATGATGGAATAGGTGAAGGCTAGGTGAGAGCCAGTGGTTGGCATCAGCAGGTATGCACCAGTTCGCCAGAACCGGTAGTAAAAATTCTGGCTGGCCACGCCCATCCAAGTTTTGAAATAAAGTAGTCCTAATTTAGGTGCAACGCTGGGCTGCCCCCTGGCCACACCCACCATACGACGCCGACAGCGTGGCAGTAAATTTTTTGGAACCCACCACTGTATGGTGGCCGTGTAGAATTCATTCGTTTTGGGGATACTTCTGAATTTAACATTTTTTTGGACATTCAGTCATTGTTCTGGTTCCATTCCTGCCTTCAGCTCCAGTTATGTGATGTTTGATATTTATTCAGAAGTAAGCCCAACTAAATTCAATGGAAGATATTCCATCATACCTTGGATACCTTGGAGTTGTTATTCTGCAAGGAGTTCATGCATTGGTAGACGTCTCTGCAGCAACATTCTGCGCATGCAAATGGACCTGAGAAATCAAGTCCATTTGCATTTGGATTTTAGCCATTTGGATATTTTGCCACCCACTGGCTAGGTGGACTATTACGTGTGCCCTCCGCTTTCACCCTGCTCAAGGGATCCAACTGAGGATGCTTAGGTGAGTTTTAGTCCTGGAGGAAGCAAAAACCGTTTGTGGAAAAAATACTATAGGCTTAATGACAGTTCAAAAAGAAATATATTATTTATTTCAAAAAGATTTTTTTCAAAAAATGTATACTCATTAAATGTACTTGTTTGCAGGTATAAATCACAAAATACAATACTCAGAAGTCATAAGTTCAAAAACAAAAGATCTCAAAACTGTAACACTGAGAGGTTTGTCAAAACGTGGTCTGAAATACTGTATTGTGTCAAAAATGAAAAATCTTGTCGATGTAATATTTCTAATAAATGTATTATTTTCTATCTTATAGATATATTATTTCTGAAGCTATCCCGGTAAAATAAAGCTTTTCAGACTGAACGTCTTTCTCCACGGAATCTACAAGTAGTTAAAAACAAATAGTAAAAATGTAAAATATAAATCACATACATAATATTCCAATCTATATATTTTAAAGTTATCCATCATACATTTTTCATACATTTTGCATAACATGCTAGATATATAAGGGGATAAGGATGTTTCCGTGGACATGTAGCAGGCATGCCTCAACACTGGAGTGTACGGAATGCTCTTTACCTTCCCACTGAAGTGCTCCCTATTTATCTACTTGCAATTTCTTGCTTTCAAACTACTAGGTTGGCAGGAGCTAGGACAGAGACAGGAGCTCACTCCATTGTGCACTACCCAGGAATCGAACTCTGACCTTTCAGTCAGCGAGTTCAGCATCTTAATCACTTGGCCCACCACAGACTCTATGGGCGGTATAGAAGTGTAATTGCTATTGCTAGATCTGTCCAGCCCAGGGTAAATCTGTCCATCATCCCCTAGCTTAAGTTAGCTAGGAATGATGAGAGTTGGAGTTCAGCAACTTCCAAAAGGCTGCATGTTCCCAACCTCCGGTTGAGCACAGCCACGCCCTGACCTCCCTCCAATGCGGAAAGGGGTTGCTGAAGGGACGAGGGACCTGGGCTTCCTCCAGCCAGTCATTAGCTCTCCTGCTAGGTTGAGTCCCCATGTTGGTCTGGGAGGATTTTTTTTTGGTGGGGGGGGGGAACAGATGAAGGAAACAGAAATGTATGGGATCCCTCCCCCCCAATTCACCACCACCACCACCACCACCATCACCATCAATAGGCACCCTCATCACTCCCGTTCAGCACCCTTTCAATTTATCCAGCACGGGCCTGTGCTCAAGCCCCTGCACCTCAACAAGGCTCTCACCAGTGGTGGGCTCCCAAAAAATTTTTACTACCACACTGTGGGCGTGGTATGGTGGCCGTGGCCAGGGGGAAAGCCCTGCGTTGCACCCAAATTAGGACTACTTTATTTCAAAACCTGGATGGGTGGGGCCAGCCAGAATTTCTGCTACTGGTTCTGGCGAATTGGTGCGAACCTGCTGATGCCACCACTGTTCATGGTGTCATGGTTTCCACATGTGACCTTGTCTTAATTTTAAGGTGACATTTTATTTATGTAGTGTTAAAATACATTTTGCATTTTTCTTAGGCTTAGAAATGCCAGTTTTCATTTTTCAAACACATTGCTATGCCAGGCTGTTAGTCTGACATTACAATGATGTATAGTTAAGATTAGTTGCCTTCCCAAAGGGAGGAGGGAAAAGTGAGTGTCCAGGACTGGACACATTCTAATGAAACACCTGCTGTCCCACGAGAGGACAGAGTGACAGCCAGGTCACATGATTGCACCACGAGGGAGATGACGTCTCCATTCCTGTCAATCAAACTGATTGCCAGGACACCTGTTAGAACAAAACATTCCCAGATAAAGCAAAGGTGGGGGCCACATGCGGAGCAGATGGCACATGAACCTGCAAAAGGTCCTTGAAGACCTCACTCTTTCTCATGGGAAACAAAGGTGCTTTCTCATTAGATCACCACATTCCAGAGCTCTTTTTCTCTATAAAAAGAACCCAATTTGTTCATTCGATAGCCACTCCTGAGACAAGGGGGAACCCTTGTCTCTTATCACCATGATATTGATTTCAGCAGGGGCCCTTGCCAGTCGGCTCTCCAAAATGTCTCTTCGGGGCTAAAGCTATGCCATGAGGGGCTGAACTGCCCCTAAACTCAAGAAGCTTGTAACCTGCTAGGGAGCTAGCAAGATTTTATTTCATGTCATTTGTTTTTTTTAGATTGTGTTCTATAGTGTAGATTATTTTAAGATCTGTATCCTGTATTGTGTTCCTTCAATAAATCTTCAAAAGTCAGTCGTTTGTTGCCTGACTTTGTAAAGAAGAAGAAAGAAGCCAAGCAGAGCTGAAGTGGCTTCAATTTGTCCTCATCGCCTCGAGCCAGATGGAAAGAGGTGAGAGGGATAACTCTGTCTCAGAAAGGGAGGGGAAGAGTAGCAACTCTAAGAAGCTTAGCTTCTGCCAAGGGATTAATATTACCTGCCATATGCAGAAGGCTACTCTGTCCTTGTCCCCAGTGAATTGGGCTAGGGTGAGGAGTGCTCATAGAGGCAAGCAGGTCGCAGGATATAAGGTCCGCCCTGCCGGGTGTCCCCAAGAAAAATTCTGGGTGCCCATCGGAGCCTTTGAGAGGCATGTTCCTCCCCCTACGTCCCTGATACATGGTACCATTAAAAATGACTAAAATCTGATGGTATAATCCTTTTCTTATTTATTCAGAAGTAAGACCCATTGAGAACTATGAGGGTTGTGACTGAAGACTTTTAATCCTATATACATTTACATATAAAGAAGTTCCACTATTTTTAAGTATAATTAAACTTAGATTTGTTTAATATGTTGAGGAGGAGGGAAAGTATATATTCTCAGTAATCTACAGAAAAACATTTAAAATAAACAAAATTAAACAAAAGAAATAAAAAAGGGGAGATAAACAAAGAAAAACAAATGAAATTATGTAGAACATCAAATATTAAAGGAGAAGTTAGGTACAGAGGTACAGTACAGTAGTTTAATTGAGAATAAACAATCAAATCTACTGCATTGTTCACATTATAACCAATAAGCTAGTGTTTAAAAGCTCATTATGACTATAGGAACGCTTAAATTCAAAATCAAATGAGTCAAATAAATTGATTTCCCTCTGAGTAAGAACTTTCTTTGCAGTGCTCATGAGATCCATGCATATTGTCATTAAGTGTTTCAGTGTAAGGATTCACTGTGGTGGCTCAGTGGTTAAGATGCTGAACTTGACAACTGTTCGGTCTGTAATAAGGCCCCCCTGATCCAAGATTCTATCCAGGAGGGGCGGGCCGACCTGGCATGCATCACCGAAACCTGGCTGACACCTGAGGATGGAGTACCTCTTTCGGACATGTGTCCAGCTGGGTTCGGTATTTGGCACCAGCCTAGAGGTGAGGGGAGGGGCGGTGGTGTCGCCATTGTTGCCAGGGAGTCTTTGGGAATTGCTAGGGCCACTGCTCCACAAGTGTCTGGTTGTGAGGCCCTGCTTCTACGGTTGGGCCCCAAGGGTCAGTTGGGGATCTTACTCCTGTACCTGCCCCCTTGCAGGGTAAGGGATGCCCTGCCTGAGCTCCTCGAAGCCACCTCGATGCTGGCGTTGGAGTTCTCGAGGCTTATGGTTCTGGGGGACTTCAATTTGCCATTGTTGGGGATGGCTTCTGAGGTGGCAAGGGAGTTCATGGCTTCCATGGCAGCCATGGGCCTGACTCAGGTAGTTCGGGGTCCGACCAGGGGCAGTGGTCACATGCCAGACTTAGTTTTCTTGTCGGAGCAGTGGCAGAGTGATCTGAGATTACAGGATTTAGTCATCTCACCTGTGTCATGGTCAGATCACTATCTGGTGACTCTTGACTTTCTGGGGGCGACGCTTCATCGTAGGGAGGCAGGGCCTATTAAAATGGCCCGCCCTCGGCGACTAATGGATCCAGATGGATTCCAGAGGGAACTGGGGGATGTTCCTCTGGATCGGCTACACGATTCACCCGAGGCACTTGTCGACCTGTGGAACAGGATGGCAACAGCAGCCTTGGATGAAATCGCGCCACTGCGGCCTCTCCACGCCTGTGGGGTTAGGTCATCCCCGTGGTTCACGGATGAACTGCGGGAACTCAAACAGGCAAAGAGACGCCTAGAGCGCCGCTGGGTGAAGACCCAGGATGACTCCGATTGGACACTAGCTAGAGCTGCTATTAGGGCCAACCTAGTGGCGATGGGGGTGGTGAGGCGGCAATACTTCACCACCCTTATTGCCTTCGCTGATAATCGCCCAGCCGCCCTGTTCCGGGTAACCAGGTCCCTCCTTGGTAGGGGGAAATCGGTGCCCGGTTGGCAGGGTTCGGCTGAGGACTTTGCTGACCATCTGGTGGAGAAAATCGATCGGATTTGTTCAGGGCTGAATCCCGGCGTGGATGGGGAGGGTCGGGGGGGGCACCGGAGCACAGTCTTGCTGTATGATCTGGGATCGGTTTTATCCTGTTGTCCCTGATGAAGTGGACAGGCTCCTTGCAGCTGAGCGTGCCACTACATGTCCTTTGGACCCCTGTCCCACCTGGTTGGTGAAAGCCTCCAAGGTGGTGACAGGTGGCTGGGTCGGGGCGATAATAAATGCATCATTACGGGAGGGGGTATTTCCTGCACTGCTAAAACATGCTTTGGTGCGCCCCCTCCTGAAGAAAATATCCCTTGACCCAGCTGTCCTTAACAACTACAGGCCGGTTTCCAACCTGCCGTTTCTGGGTAAGGTTTTGGAGAAGGCGGTGGCGCGCCAGCTGCAGAGTGTCCTGGAGGAAGCGGATTATCTAGACCCCTTTCAATCAGGATTCAGGCCCGGGTATGGTACGGAGACGGCATTGGTCGCACTGATGGATGATCTCTGGCGGGAGCGGGACGGGGTTATCCATCTGTCCTTGCTCTTCTTGACCTCTCAACAGCCTTCGATACCATCAACCACGGTATCCTTCTGGATCGGCTCAAAGGACTGGGGATCCAGGGCACCGTGTTGTCCTGGTTTTCCTCTTTTCTGGAGGACCATACCCAGTCGGTGTGGTTAGAGAGTGAGAGGTCCAGCCCTAGGCTTCTCAAGTATGGGGTGCCTCAGGGTTCGGTGCTCTCTCCTCTCCTATTTAACATCTACATGAAGCCACTGGGTGAGATCATTCGTTCCCACGGGGTGCGGTACCATCAGTACGCGGATGACACTCAGTTGTACATCTCAGCCCGTGGGGACCCCAGTGATGATGTTGAAATCCTATCCGGATGCCTGGAGGCCATTGGGGTCTGGATGGGGGCCAATGGGCTTCGGCTGAATCCCAGCAAGACAGAGTGGCTGTGGATAAGGGGCCCCGTGTTATCCAGGGAGTTACCATCTTTAGTACTGGATGGGGCTGTTTTGCCCCAGACAGACCCAGTGCGCAACTTGGGGGTCCTTCTGGACTCGCGGCTGCTGCTAGAAGAACAGGTAGCGGCTGTGGCCAGGAGGGCTTTTGCCCAACTTCGGGTGATTCACCAGTTGCGCACGCTCCTGGACCAGGGCTCCTTGCTTATGGTCACCCATGCTCTGGTCACTTCCCGACTAGATTATTGTAATGCGCTCTACATGGGGCTGCCCTTGACGACCATTCGGAGGCTGCAGCTGGTCCAGAATGCGGCAGCCCGGGTGGTGATGGGATGTGGGCGATATGCCCAGGCTTCACCGCTACTTCGGGAGCTGCACTGGTTACCAGTTTGTCTCCGGGTGCAATTCAAGGTGCTGGTTTTGACCTTTAAAGCCCTATATGGCAGTGGGCCAGGATACCTTAGAGACCGCATCATCCCAAGAGTGTCTGCCCATCCAACCAGAGCGGACCGGAGGGGCTCTCTAATAGTGCCATCAGCTAGGGGTGCACATCTATCCAGCACCCGAAGGAGGGCCTTCTCCGTGTCCGCACCAACTCTCTGGAACCTCCTGCCAACAGATCTAAGACTTCAAAGAGAATTGCTGCCCTTCAGGAAAGGATTGAAGACCTGGCTGGCAGGGCAGGTGTGGGGCCCGAATGGGAACACGGCCCCTGCCCGCTGGCTTATGTAAACAATTAACAACTCTCTCTTCTTCTTCTTTTTATAGTGGGTGGGATGGGTGGGTGGGATATGGGTCTTTAAAGTGGGTGGGATGTGGGTCTTTTAAAGTGTTTTTATGTGTTTTTAGAACTTGTAATGCCGCCCTGAGTCGGGTTCTGCCTGAGTGGGTGGCATATATAAATATGACTATTAAATTAAAAATTAAAATTAAACTGGAAGGTTGGCAGGTCAGTAGTTCAAGACCTAGGTACTGCATGACAGAGGGAGCTTCTGTCTCTGTCCCAGCTCCTGCCAAACTAGCAGTTTGAAAGCAAGAAGTTGCAACAGCATTCCATGCACTCCGGTGTTTAGTTGTGCCTGCTGCATGTCCACAGAAACGTCTACAAACGCAGACAGCACTGATTCTTTTGCTATAAATAGAAATGAGCACTAAACACTAGAGTCGGATACGGCTGGCTTTTGGGTAAGGGCAACCTTTACCTTTAAGGGTTCAATATAAATAGGTCTATTTTCTCCATGCCTGGTTCTCATGCCTGGCACTATGAGAAAGGTGACAAAAAACGTGTCAGGTCTGCAACACACACAATTTCCCTAGTTACCCTTAAGACACTGAAAACAGTGTTCTGGAGAACTATGAGGAGCTGTTACATCTCTCACAGGGGGAGACAAAGACCAGAGGAAAGTGGTACATATGATGTCCTCCTCATTCCCCTGTGTATTGAGGCATGTTTTATCAGTCTTTAGTAATTCAATAGTCTTTTGAAAATCTTCTTTGGATAACCGTTGTTTCATGCACATGCACAACTGAGGTGTCAGTAAATGACTTAAAAGGTTTGAAAGGGCAGCTTTTATGAAACAATTCTGCCTCAAGAAATACAACATATATGAAATACTGAAATGTTATCCTAGGGCAGAAATGTGTATCTGGAAGGGAAAACAATCTATTATCACACATATAAAAGAATGAAGATTAAAAAGAAATGTCACAATGTCTTGAACTAACTGTGAGTTATTAATGTTTCAATATGATGATGATGATGATGATGATGATGATGATGATGATGATGATGATGATGATGATGATGATGATGATGATGATTATTATTATTATTATTATTATTATTATTATTATTATTATTATTATTATTATTATTATTATTATTATTATTATTATTATTATTATTATTATTATTCAGCCATTTGGATAACATGGGTAAAGGGAACATGGATCGGTGAACACAGTAAGACCACAATATATACTTCCAAGGGATTAAATTTCATTCATTTCATTCAAGTGATTAGCATCAGAGAACATCAGTGCTGTGGGGATGAATTTCTAGAACCACAATTCTCTTTCAGAGCAAACATGTATAAGATTGCACTCTCAGAGTAATTCAGGCTAAATTCCTGTGTATATGTATTTGGAATGATTTCCATTAATGGCCATAATCCATCCCACTTGAATCCATTCAGAGGTGCAGATGGTTGGATTTACAACTCTCTCAACATCTTCACAAAGCATGACGAATTGTGAGAGGGTCATTGTGCAATGATCCAGAGGAATTCTTCTACTTGTATACCCTCTCCTGCCCCACAAACTCAGGGAACCCAGGATAGGGCTGGTCTCCAAACATCTAGCAGGTGGGAAGACACATCTGCAGGAGAAGGAGGCACTGCTGGTATTATGAGGGATGGATTGCAGGGTTTGGGGCTGTCATCAAACACATCAGAGGAGGGAGAGATGTGGGGACAGACAGTGGAGGACTCGGATCTCATCTTCTGTGACTTAGTGAAGGTGCAAGCAAAGGTTAGCTGATAAGTGGAGCCACCTCTCCATTACCAGCTTGTTCAGCTGCACATGGCGGGGGAATCTGCAGCTCCAGAATTACAGCCACCCAATTGATTCAGCACCACCTCAGCCTCGGCATCCCTACACTCAACAGAAGTTAGGCAGCCCACACAACTGCAACTTCAGTGTTGGAAGCACAAGCAGCAACAGGCACACTAAGGAGTGGCAGTGTCACAGAGACCGGTCCCTATCACCTGTCTCTATCAGTCGCCTACATCCTAGAGTCAGACCTATATACAATTCACTCATTTCCTGGGCCTAGGACTTCTGGTGACTCAAGTGAAATCAACTGGGGCCCTAACTAGCAGGCTGCACCCAAGGGTCTGGAGACTCAACTGCCACTGGTCCTCCTAGACAGTGGGAGGGCAATGGAACTCACGTCAATAATAAAGGAATAGGTGGTTGTAGTCTAAGCCATTTGGATTTTGGAGGGTCAAATTTTCTGCACTCTTTCCTAGGGCCAATCTTGATTATCAGTGGTGAAATGTGTATCATAGACTTCCTTTTACATGATGTAGTCCAGCATCTATACCAAAAAGAGTAATATTCAAAGACAGTATTGTTGTGCCATGATCACCCAGTGACTAATGAATTCTGAATTGAAATGTGAAGTCAGAAGCATGGAGAACATATTTTAGAGCTGCAGAACTTTGTACTATGTTGTGCTCCTCTGTTTCTCAATCCACCTCACCCCACTGCGTGATTGCTTATTTTGGTTCCACTCTGTGTCCTTCTCTTCCTTGTCTCATTCCACTTTTTTTCCTTCCAAGAAGAACAACATAGCCTTCCCCCTCTAAAAGACTTGTCAAAATTAATGCTTGCAGGCAAGCGTTGAATAAGATACACTGTTGTTCGTGCGGTGCCCAGTGTTTTCAGGCTATTAACTGTTGCAAATACTGGTATAGCTTTACAGAACAACTCTATATAATCTGGTATCCTAGATTAGAACTCTCTTTCTCCTTATGGATTTTACGTCCTATCTGTGAAGGTTCCTGACCTTTTCTTAAACTGACAGACACCATGAGAAATATCAGCAGAAAGTTTGCTGGTCATTTAGTTGCTAGGAAAGCGTACATACTGAGGAAAGTGAGAAAAGACATTTGATTCACAGGAAGATAGATCTGCCTAGTAGCAAAGGAGAATGCTCTGATCTTTAGGCTAAGGGTCCGATGCTACTACTGTGTTATCACGGGGTACCCTATCTCAAGCTGCCAATTTTGTGGCACTATAATTAAAGGATAGAATACAAGCACTTAGTTTAACAGACATGGAGGTGAGGGGGGATGACATTTGGATATTCTGCATCGAGCACAAGGTTGTCAACTTTTGAAACAGTCTCCACAGCTGTTCCTTTAACAGCAGTTTGATTTATAAGTTAAGGGAGTGATAGCAAAGCAAAGCAATCCCACTTCTCTCCTGCCCCATTATGTTTAGAGCCCTCTCAGGGAGGTTCACAAGTTGATTAGTGTTTTATCCCTTTTCCGGGAGACATAGAAGGAGTCACAATAAGGACTAACACAGGTTTATTGGTTGATGATCAGAACGAACATGTGGTAATGGCGGAGATACCTCACATTATATACAGTGGTACAATACATTTGAATCTTGCTGCACGGTAGCTCATTGGTTGCTACCGGCGTGACGTCGTCCGGGTCACGCCCATCTTCGGTGGTGGATCGGTAGTAGTTTGTTGTTGCGGGGAGTTCCCGCGGCTGCAGGTGATTTGAGGAATGAGAACCATGTGAGTTGAACACTCGCAGCTGCCCTCCATGGGCAGCTTGCTCGCGTTCCCTTAACAGCTGGGTTACATTGTGATTGTGGCCAGGTTACATTCATACATTTCTTAAAGCAACATTGTACATACATATAAAGCAACATTGTACATGCACAACATCCCTCCCCCCTAGGATGGGATGAAGTCCCTCAACCATTGTGGCTTGCCGCACGTGCGCCTGGGGCGAGCGGCCGCTTGACTTAACACAGGGGAGCCTGGCTCTGCGGAGTCCTGTCCTGCAACGGAAAGGGGGGACTCGTTAGTGGCTCGGTGTGGGCTCTGCGACCCCCTTGCATTGGGGGACGGGAATGGAATGAACAGTTGGGAAGTGAACTCCTGCCTGCTGTTTGAGGAACTAGGGGTCCCCCCCAGTACGAATCTCGGGATCAACGAAGAGACCCTCGTGCCCTGCCCCCCCCCCCCCGCTGCCGGCCTGGGAGTTCTAGGGACTGTGGCGGGCGGACTCTCCCCCGCTGCCTGCCTTGGGGGTGTGGGTCTCCGGGGAGCTAGAGCTATGGGATATTCTAACACAAAAGGACTGGGGGGACTGGAGGTACCAGGGGCTGAACTGAAACCCCTCTTCTCGCTAGGACGGGTGGGGGACCACTCCGCTACACCCCCCTGGTACGGTAACTCATAATCATAATCATAATCAAGCTGATCCCTCTCTTTCAAAGTATCCTCCTCTGTGGTTGGGAACCCAGGATACACATTTGTATCTGCGGGTTCCGCCGTGTCTCCCCCTTGGGTAATGCGGGTGGGGGAGGACCCTAACGCTGATTTCCCCTCACTGGTGACTCGCCTTCTGAGTTGGTCGGCGTGCCTTCTCCAGAGTAGACCCAAGCTGGTCTCGACCCTGTAGGAGACAGGCCCCGTTTGTTCAATGATTGTCCCTGGAACCCACGCTGGCCCTGAAGCTGTGTAGTTCCTGCAGTGAACCGGGTCCCCTACCGAGAAACTTTTGGAGCTTTCTCCCCCTATGTTTATATTTCTCCCTTCATCCTCCACCCTGGACGGATCCATCCGGTCAAATAGTGTTACCGGACGCCTCCTCATGAGGAGTTCGGCTGGGGAAAATCCTGAAGCTAAGGGGGTTGTCCTATAGCAGATGAGGAACTGACACAGGTGGAGGTTTAACTCACCGGTACCCATGCGCCGCAGTGCATCTTTCGTAGTGCGCACTTGGCGCTCTACCTGACCGTTTGTGGCGGGGTGAAAAGGGGCAGCGGTAATGTGCCTGATGGCGTTTCGCTCAATGAACGTCTTGAACTCTGCAGACGTGAAGGTACTAGCGTTGTCGCTAACAAGGATGTCTGGCAGGCCGAAACAGGCAAAAAGCTTGCGCAACTGTTTGATGGTAGCCGCAGAGGAGGTGCTGTTCATGGGGATTACCTCCAACCCACTTGGAGTAGGAGTCGACTACCAGCAGAAACATGGACCCGCGGAAGGGGCCAGCGAAGTCAACATGAATCCGGGACCATGGCCCGCGGGCCGTATCCCATTCCCTATGGGGCAACCGGGACTCCTCGGGCCGAGAGCTCTGGCAGCTCTCGCACGTGCCTACTAGACGCTCTATGTCCCCGTCTATCTGGGGCCACCAAAAGAAACTCCTGGCCAGAGCCTTGGAGCGCACGATCCCGGGGTGACTGGTGTGCAGTAGTTTCAACACCTTGGCCCTTAGCTTCTCTGGGATAACTACCCACTGGCCCCAGAGTAAGCAGCCCCTTTCCAACGACAGCTCTACCCTGCGCCTAAAAAATGGTCTGAACTCTTCATCGGGGGGAGTAGTGGGCCAGCCTTTCCTAACCCAGGAGCTAACTTGGGCCAGCATCTTGTCGGCCGCCGTGGCCTTGGCGAGGTCGGCCGGGACAATGGGGGGTGAGTCGAGGGACTCGATCAGCAGGACTTGGTGGTCCTGCTCTACCTCGCAAGCGGTGTCCCCTAGACTAGGGAGGGGGGACCGGGACAGTGCATCCGCATGGGAGATCTCCTTCCCTGGGCGGTAGACCAGCTCATACTGGTAGGCGTTTAGGAAAATGGCCCATCGCAACATTCTGGGGGATAGGATTTGTGGGGTGGGTTTACCAGTAGTGAAGATCCCCAGAAGTGGCTTGTGATCAGTCACTACCGTAAACTTGCGGCCGTATAGGAAATCGTGGAACTTCTTCGTTCCCGCGATTATGGCCAGGGCCTCCCTATCTGTTTGCGCGTAATTGCGCTCGGCTTTCGAGAGGGACCTTGAGTAGTACGCCACCGGGGCTTCCCTCCCGCTCTCTAACACATGGCATAGGACCGCCCCCACCCCCACTGGGGACGCATCACAAACTAAGACCACTGGCTTTTTTGGGTCGAAATGGGTCAGGACAGCGTCCGAGGACAGGAGTGACTTGAGCTCCTTGAACACTCTCTCCTGCCTGTCCCCCCACCGCCAAACCGCATCCTTTTTAAGCAGCGCGTGCAGTGGCTCCGCGACTGATGCCTTCCGAGGCAGGAAGGTATGATAGAAGTTTAGGAGCCCTAGGAATGACTGTAGCTCCGGTTTTGCGGTGGGGCAAGGGGCGTTTTTTACGGCTGCAACCTTTGACTCAGAGGGTTTAATCCCGTCCGGGGTTACCGTAAAACCTAGAAACTCGACCTCCCTCGCAAAGAATACGCATTTGTCCCTCCTCAGTCGAAGACCTGCCCTCTCGAACACTGAAAGGACCCCATCTAGCCTCTTTGCTAACTCTAATTCGCTCCCCGCCGTTATCAACACATCGTCGAAGTATGGGAGGACGCCTGGAAGCACCTTTAAAAGGCGTTCCACGAGGGACTGGAAAATTCCGGGGGCCGAATTCACGCCAAACTGAAGGCGCGTTACCTTAAACGCCCCCTTGTGCGTCACTATCGTTTGCGCGGCGGCAGTGGCCGGGGTTACAGAGAGCTGCTGATATGCCTGGGCCAGGTCTAATTTTGCAAAGCACTTCCCCCCATGTAACGTGGCCAGCAAGTGGCTGATCACGGGCACCGGATATGCATTTGGCCGAATGGCCTTGTTGATGGTACATTTATAGTCCGCACAAATCCTGACCTCCCCATTTGCCTTAAGGGCTGTAACAATCGGCGTTTCCCACTCCGACGAATCAACTGGAACCAAAATCCCCTGCCCCACCAATTTGTCCAGTTCCGCCTCGATCTTGTCCTTGAGTGCGAAGGGCACTCTCCTCGGTTTGAGGCGGATGGGCCGGATTTCTGGGTCCAGCTCGAAGGAAACCGGGGGCCCCTTGTATTTCCCGAGCCCCTTCTTGAAAACGTCCGGGTGCGCGTTGCACACGTCCTGCATTGGGTCAGTCTCGATGGCGTTAATGCCGGACAGTTCAATTCCCAGGGGAGCAAACCACTGCGTTCCCAAAAGGCAGCACCTCCCCCCCTTGAGGACCACTAAGGGCAGTTTCTCGGAGTAGTTCTTGAACTTCACCTTGAAGTTCCCCACCCCCAACACCGGGATCCCATTCCCCTGCACGTCTCGTAGGTGTGACCTCATGGCCCGAAGCTTGGGCTGCTTATCAGGGGGAATACGCATAAACTCCTTTTGGGACAGGATGGAATAAGATGGCCCCGAGTCTATCTCCATCCTCACTGGGACCCCTTGCAACAGTACCTCTACGAAAAACCGCCGGTGCTCCAGGCCTTCCTCGCTGTAGCTGGCTGCGACCTTCCTGGTGCCGGCCGCCTTCCGTTGGTGCGTCTGGGGATGGCTGGAACTCCCCTTGTCCTCGACTCGCCCGCGCCTGCATACTTGGGCGATGTGCCCCTTTCGGCCACAGTTGTGACACTCAGCCTTTCGAAACGGGCACCTCGTGCGGTCGTGGGACGCCCCACAACCGTCGCAACGGCGGTCCTGCCATTCTCGGGTCTGCCGCTTCTCACCACGCTTCTTGATCCTCTGGACGTCGTCGTCCTCACTGGAGTAGGGGTCCGCTGTCGTGGACGACTCCTCGGACGACGTTGGTGTGCCGGCGGGCGGCTTGGGGGCCCGCCAGGCCGCCTTCGCTGGTGTCCGCCGGGCTGCCTGTACTGGTGACTTGGCCCTCTCGGACGCGGCCCCTCGGGACTTGAACAGTCTAACCCCGCTCCTGGCCTCCTCGGCTGCTTGGGCCTCCCGCAGTACCTCGTTGAACGTGAGGCGTTGGTCACGGGTCATCAGCCTCCTCTGCAGCTCCTCGTCCCTCAAGCCGCACAACATGCGGTCACGGAGGGCCTGGTCCAGGTCATCCCACTGGCAGTGGACCGCCGCAAGCCTGAGGGCCGCCGCGTAGGCGGACACGGACTCGCCCGGTCGCTGGTCTCGCCTGTGGAACGCGACCCGGGCTGGGAAAATCGAGACGGGCGGCTGGAAATGCTCGCCCAACCTCTCCAGGATACGGTCGATGGGCACCTCGTCCACCTTCCGGGGGGCCAGCAGGGTCATCAGGATTCGCAGCGTGGCCGGCCCCACTTGGGCCAGGAAGTGGGAGCGCATTTTCGCGTCGTCGCCGACGCCCGCGGCTTCCATCGCGTGCCGAAACTGACACTCGTAGAGCTCCCATTGTTCGGGCTCGCTCACATCGAACTGGTATGCCTTGACCTTGGGATTCGCCATCGATCCCATCCTCGTCGCCAATTTAGTGTCTTTTCCGGGAGACATAGAAGGAGCCGCAATAAGGACTAACACAGGTTTATTGGTTGATGATCAGAACGAACATGTGGTAATGGCGGAGATACCTCACATTATATACAGTGGTACAATACATTTGAATCTTGCTGCACGGTAGCTCATTTGTTGCTACCGGCGTGACGTCGTCCGGGTCACGCCCATCTTCGGTGGTGGATCGGTAGTAGTTTGTTGTTGCGGGGAGTTCCCGCGGCTGCAGGTGATTTGAGGAATGAGAACCATGTGAGTTGAACACTCGCAGCTGCCCTCCATGGGCAGCTTGCTCGCGTTCCCTTAACAGCTGGGTTACATTGTGATTGTGGCCAGGTTACATTCATACATTTCTTAAAGCAACATTGTACATACATATAAAGCAACATTGTACATACACAACAATCCCCAATATGCTGGATACTCATTTTACTGACCTCAGAAGGCTGAAAGGCTGGGTGAACCTTGATCCCTGGCCAGGATCAAACTCGTTACCTTTTGGTTGCAGTACAGCAGCTTAACCACTGCGCCACCAGGGCTCTTCATTCATCCTGCTATGGAAAACTTCTTCGGTTGCTTATCTCTTCAAAAGGTATGGAACAGAGAATGAGGCTTGGCCAGGCCAAACTAGTGTGATCCTTGTCAGACATTAAATATCTTGGACTGAGGATGTTCAGCTATGGTGGATCTAGAGACTAAGCTGTCCTTTCCCCCACCCACCAGAGACCAAACTAGGTGTGAGAATGATCAGATATAGCAAAAGATTTAATGCAATTGGGGAGAAAACCAAACAGTTGATTTGGGTGAGATGGGGAGATTTTTCAGATTTAGGGGAATCTATGTTCCAAAACAGATACTGAATGCCTTCAGAAAACCCCATTTCTTACATGGGGGGTGGGGGGTGGAATGTAGCCTGAGGGGCAATGGAAGACTTCATGGGTACTGTATCTCAGAAACAGCCTTTGCCACACCTGCCTTGTGAGGACTACAGCCCTCCCATTGAATTCCACCACCTGAGGCTTCCAGGAGAGCAGAGCCCCGGTCTTGGAAGTCTCTGTAGAGGGCTCAGACATGACCTACTCTTGCCAGAAGCCACCAAGTACATTACAGATAGCCTGAAGCAGAGTTAAACATGTAAACAAATACTGTAGCTAGGTAAACTATTCAGTTCTAGCAAATGACATTGAATGGGTATCACAATGATAATGAACTGTTTCCTTTCCTCCCTTAGATGAAAAACCCTTGAGCAGCGCAAAAAAACAAAAAACAACCAACCCAACACAAAAGTATTTATCTGCCAATTATCTTGGAGGATTGAATAGAAGCAACAAATGTAGTAACTGCGGCAGAGGAAGAATGATTTTTTATCTTCTATCTAATTGATAGGAACTAGGTTTTCAAAGAATAGCATTTCCAGTAAGTCAAACAAAGGTTTAACAAAACACTCTCTTGCAAATGGATAAAAGAGCAAAAGTTCAAAATATGCCAAAAGTATCCAGCCTAATGTTGCTATATGAACAAGCTCTTTCAGAGTAAGGCTGTCATGACCATCTATTAAGTCTTATATGGTTTGGATCCAGGCTCTTAAACTCTTCAAAAGAGGCCCTCCTCTCAATCCCATTGCCCCCAGAGGTACACTTGTAGGGGACACCGGAGTGGACCTACTTTGTGCCAGGTCCCAGATTATAGACCGCTCTCCTTCGGGAGCTTAGGTTGGGTTGGCCTCTTCCCCTTGATCCTTCTGCCAACAGCTGAAGACTCATCTTTTCAGGGAAGCTTTTAGTAATTATAACTAAGCCCCTGGATCAGGGATTCTCAACCTGTGGCCCGTAGGCCAGATGCATTCCTCTGTACCATTTCATGTGCCCCACCACCACCTCCACCACACCAGGAAGTGCCATGTGGAGGAGGAAGGGCAAAATGGCAGTCTGGCCCCTGAAGCTATGTGAGGGAGCGTGACCAGCCCCCGACTTTAAAAGGTTGAGAACTCCAGCCCTGGATGCTAAATTATTGTTTGTTATTTAAAGTAGCAGTTTTTAATTTTTTTAATGTTTTAATCCTGCTTTTAAAATTTTAATGTATTTTAATTATTATTCTAGTTTAATTGTCTTAAATTGTATAACTTCTTGTATTTTAATTTGATTTTTTTAACACTGTGAGCCACCTTGAGCCCCCCATCAGGAGAATGTGGCCTGTAAAACAAACAAAACTTTTCAATACTAATTCTATTTGAGGTTTAGTTTGCAAATATGTATCAATTTTCCTTTTTTTAATTTAATACAAACTAGCTCTCTTTTTTTGCTTATTTTAGCTTTAGTCCCAGTTGTTGTTGTTCAGTCGCACAGTCGATTCCGACCCTTTGCGACCTTATAGACCATTGATCTCCAGGTACCTCTGTCCTCCACCATCCTCCTCAGCCCGCTCAGCTCGGTGACCGCTGAGTCCACAATGCCATCCAGCCATCTCATCCTTGGCCGTCCCCTTTTTCTTTTGCCCTCCACCTTTCCCAGCATCAAGGCTTTCTCAAGTGAATCCTCTCTTCTCATTTGGTGTCCAAAGTACTTGATCTTCATCTATACTATTTGACCTTCTAAGGAGCAGTCAGGACTGATTTCTTTCAAAATTGACTTATTTGTTCTCCTCGCTGTCCAGAGTACTCTCAAAACTCTCCTCCAACACCACATCTCAAAGGCGTCTATTCTTCTGCGCTCAGCCTTCCTAATGATCCAGCTCTCGCATCCATACATTACCAACAGGAATACCATTGCTTTGACTATACGGATTTTTGTTTGCAAGGTGATGTCTCTACTTTTCACTATGTTCCCCAGGTTTCTCATGGCTTGTCTCCCTAGAATCAGTCGCCTCTTTATTTCATGGCTGCAGTCACCATCTGCAGTGATCCTAGATCCCAAGAAAGTAAAATCAGTCACTGCTTCTAGTTCTTCCCCGTCTACTTTCCAGGTGCTGGTAGGGCCTGTTGCCATTATCTTGGTTTTCTTGATGTTAAGTCTCAGGCCAGCTTTTGCACTCTCTTCTTTCAACCTAATCAGTAGCTTCTTTAAATCTTCCTCACTTTCTGCCATTAGGGTGGTATCGTCTGCATATCTCAAATTGTTGATGTTTCTCCCAGCAATTTTGATCCCATATTGTGATTCCTCCATCCCTGCATTGTGCATTATGTGCTCTGTGTATAGGTTGAAAAGGTAGAGTGATAAAATGCAGCCTTGTCTTACTCCTTTTCCTATTCCAAACCATTCTGTCATTCTGTGTTCTGTCCTAACTGTTGCTTCTTGACTCTTGTACAGATTTCTCATGAGGCATATGAGGTGTTCTGGTATTCCCATTTCTTTAAGTACTTGCCACATTTTATTGTGGTCCACACAGTCAAAGGCCTTGGTGTAGTCAATAAAGCAGAGGTATACTTGTTTCTGATATTCCTTTGTTTTCTCCATGATCCACCGTATATTGGGAATGTGGTCTCTAGTCCCTCTGCCTCTTCTGAAACCCGCCTGCACCTCTGGCAATTCTCTCTCCACGTGCTGCTGAAGTCTATCCTGTATTATCTTGAGAATCACCTTGCTGGCGTGTGGGATAAGCGCAATTGTTCGATAATTTGAACACTCTTTGGCACTACCCTTCTTTGGGATTGGAACATATACTGATCTTTTCCAATCCTTTGGCCACAGTTTTGATTTCCAGATCTGCTGGCATATCGAATGCAGTAATTTGATTCCGTCATCTTTTAGTGCTTAGTCGCAGACACTATACAAAATCAAAAGCCTCCAATATATGTGGTTACTAATTAGATGATATGCTCCAATAAGATGCCAAGATACACTTTAAAATTTCCCTAATAATAGGTTCCCTCCTAAGTCTCTCCAGACTTTATGAAATCCCTATGGGGGATTATTGTTCTTTTCACTACAAAGTGGAGCCCTTGTTGTCTGGCTGGACATCCCGCTATAGTAATGGAGTAGACCGTACAGCCAGCGACTCAACGCAGAGTGTTGAGCGGCGGTAAATAACCTGACTCCCTAAAGGGGCCAATGGCTATGGGTGCATGAGTCCCTTTAGGTGGTGTGTGTGATGGTCCCCTCAGTGGAGGAAATGCCACTGGAAATCATCATATTTGGCCCAATGGCAAAATGAACTGAGGAGGAACTCTGATTCCCAACAGACATAGAGGCAGAAGAGGCCATGCCAGATGGACTGGCTGTAAAGGTGCACCTTGTCCATATCCTCTAGACTGCAGCAGTCCATTGCAGTCCCGTTGTTAAACCCTGCATGTCTCATTTCATATGTGCTGCAGAAGATGGCTCTGAGATCATAGTGTGTGGGTCACTTCATGGCAAGCTGGGATCCACCTTAAACAAATTCATGCCAATGGCATTTTTCCTACTTGCCTCGGCGGGCGAAGGTGGCCCAGAACCAGCTGGCCTCCAAGACCAGGCCTCTGGGCACCCTGGGGCAGGAAAAAACCCGTATACTTGGATCGAGTTGTGGCCAACAAACAACAGAGCCCTTAACAAAGTGGAACCTGTGCTTTGCTCCATTTTTTTGTTTCTCTATGTATCAAACAGGATAAGTAAATAACAGGCCAAATCCACAACACAAAGAAATAGCCTAAATTAATATATAGGGATTAGTGACTAACAGGGTAGGTTTTAGTAAAGCCTAATTCAATATACAATACTGTAAAGTAATACCTCGGATAACGCTAAAACTTGGTTCCACAAGTCTTAGTGTTATCCGATTTTTAGTGTTATCTGATGCATGCATAGAGATGCATTAAAACCCCAGAGATGCATTATAACTGGCACAGGCTTTAGTGAATGTTATCCTATGCATCCCATAGGATTTTAGTGTTAACCGATGCATTCCCCCCCTCCCCCCCCAAAAAAATCAGGTTGTTATCTGATTTTAGTGTTGTGCGATGCGGTTGTTATCCGAGGTTTTACTGTATAAACTAATAAAGCTGAGCTGGAATAGATCATCTACATTAATAGACAACAAGAACCAAAACGAACAAGCTGAGATAGATATCCTAAACAGCAGAGACCAATGCAGGCAGGTTGGGTCAAATAGCTGAAATTAATAATCAAGCAATAAAGAGCTATTTATGAAGAGCAGGTCCCTAATCCTAGTTAATAAGTCGTAGTTGCTAATAGGAGCAAATGACAAGCTTAATACTCAATCTTTCCCTCTCCTACTAATTAAATAAAGTTAATCAATAATTGAAATGACATTCTGGTTAATTATTTATTAAGACTAATTCAAATTTGATTAAAAATAAAACATAATAAAATTCATGTAGACTATTTAAAGTATAAATATTGAAAGAAATTGATTTAGCTGGGTCTCACTAGAAGGATGCCCATAGTTCTACTAGTTCCCGCCTATGCCAGCAACAATGAATATGAAAACGACAACCTAAGAAGGCAGGGAAGAATGATTGTAGACAATATGGGAGGATTACAAAAGGCACTGCCTGTGAGACAATACAGTACTGGCTTTTCATACCTGTGTTGTAGAAGCCTACCGGGTGCAGGCTCCCTTTGCCCTGCCAGCAAAAAACCGCTCCTTCGCAAAAGGTAAAATTAACCAATACTAGGAGGCTCACTCTGTCATGCAGCACTTGAACTGCTGACCTTCCGGTCGTCAAGCTCAGCATCTTAACCACTAGGTCACTGAAGTCCATTAATAAAATCAAAGGCGCTACTAAAAATTGTAGACAATGGGGATTAAGAACTATTTAAGTTAATGCCACCTCCCTTCTCTCTCTCTCTCTCTCTCTCTCTATCTCTCTCTCTCTCTAAGAGGCTGTCTACAAGGGTATATAGCTTGCTCTTTGGCTTGTGTTGGGACAGTTGGTCCGATCCCATGCACATGTGTTGTATACTTGGAGCAGGCCAAATAGTCCAAACCAGACCTATTCTGAGATCTTGTCGGGGGGGGGGGTTCTACTAAATTGCCATACTGTATTTTATCTAATTTCAGTATATATATGCATACTGGGGACAGGATAAAATAGAGCAAAGCAGCTGGGAAGTGGCTCCTTTAGCTGAGCTGCTGTTCATCGGCAGCCGATCAGCTGGGAAGTGGCTGCTACAGCCATATGACACTGACTGGGCTACTGCAGCCATGTAGTTTTTTTTTTTTCAAAAGTTCATAATAACTGTTTTGATACATCACTCAGATCCCCTGTGATATAAGTGATGCATTGAAACAGCGATCATCTACATAAGCTTTTTCAACAAAGAACAGGCTACAGCACATGGCTGTATAGATGGAGGAAGCTGGCTAAACATCATTTAGCTCATCCCTTCCATCCTCAAGCACCTCAGGAAAATCTGACACTGCCTGTGCTGGGAAGTCCAATGTAGACAGATCTTAAGCAATGCTGATTTGTTTGCCTATGTGTGTTTCTGTATCTGTGCATGAATGTCCATTTTTAGCCCTGGTTCTGTCTTTCACTCTCCTCTGGGTGTTATGACTTCTACCCTACCGACACTGATGGGCACAAGCTATTCTTTCTGCTGTTTGACTTCCTCCTGTTTTACCAATCCAGAATTAAACATACTGTACCGTAAGCATAATCCTAACTGAATATATTCCAAAATGAAGGTATACAGACAGTTCCCAACCTTTTCAAGCTGGGGGCCAGGTCATGCTCTCTCCGTCAGCTTCAAGGGCTAGACGGCCATTTTGCCTTGCCTGCATGATGGTGGTGGCCATTTTGTCCCAACAGCTTCAAAGGGGTAGCCATTTTGTTTCTTGAATACCCTTTCATGGGTAGGGGCCCACATGAAATGGTGCCGTGGTGTAGGAATCGGGGCCACTGGGGTGGCCTTAAGGTCCCGGAGGAGACTGATCAAGTGACGACACGAGGCAAATGGAGCGAGATCAGATCAGTACTTTATTGGGAAAAGGCAACATCATTTATAGGGGAAAAGCGCAACGGTGGCGAAACCGTCATCGGACAGGAAAATTACCTAACCCACGTACCCGGGTTAATGGGGAACCTCTCAAAGGGAAGTTAATTAACTTGGACAAACACGGGGCGAGGGAGACCATTGTTTAGGGCTTAGGCAGGGGTAAATATGGCCGATATTTACACCGGGGATTACCTTGGCCAGGGGATGAGTGATTACTCTAATGGGTAACTGGGGTCTGCGAGATGCTTGCTCGGCAGAATCGTCGGTCAGGCTACAAGTGGCCGAATTAATCCCTATCATTAATTCACCCCCCTTACGCCCTGACAAGGGCCAGAGGCCAGGAGTTTGCTCGCTGGTTTAACCTCTGCCAGAGGCCACTGATGCCCAACCGGGCACGGGGAATCTTCATCTCCCCTTACTTTTTTATATTAAGAGCCTGACTGGCGACTCTGCGCAGAAGCGGCATCAGCTGTTGATCGGGAATGACGTCACGGGGTTCCTTCTCGGGGCGGCACTTCGAGATCAGTGAGGGAATACATTGCGCAAAGCAGCATAACACTATGCCTAGTATAGTCACCCCCACTGCCACCTTGAGTACCGTCTGGAGCCACCCCCACGGAATCCACGACCACATCCAGTTCCACAGGGAGCTCCACCAGGCTCCCCACGCGGAGCCTTCCATGATGCCCGCAACTATGGTGTGGAGATCCGTGATCTGGCTTTGGATTTTCCGGGAGTTGTCAGTAAGATTGAAGCAGCACATACCGTGAAGGGATTCGCAACCCAAGTGGTGCAACAATAAGAGGTAGTCGATAGCCACTCGATTATCGAGAATGGCATGGTGAAGTTCCGCCTGCTCCTGATTGAGGAGCGCTATCGCTGTGGAGGTATGGTTGATGGCTTTTGCCAAGCCGCAAGCCAGGCGGCCGATTCTCCATGCGTTGCCGACGGCTAGGCCTGGCACGCCAACTATACTGACTGATAGTGAGACGTATTCGGCTGGACTTAGGACTCTAAAGCTGCTATCACATGAGCTGTCTAACTGGGTGGTGCGAGTGTGCCTGATGGGTGCAGAAACATTTGAAGCATTTGAAACATTGGGAACCATATCCTTGGGGTGCTTGGGGTAACCATATCCTTAGTGGGGAGCAACAGTGTCAACCGACTAAGGCAACATGTGGAATCTGATACATTTGCGGGAATATAGTTAAAGGTATACTGATTACATGTAAAAAACCAACCAGATGGTAATGTAACATGAGCATACATAGAACCAAGTGTCTCTGGTTTATCACAAGTCCAGTTGCTGCTGCCGGTATCGAAGCAGCGGCGCTGAGTTCGGCCGACTGCAGCGCAGCCGACTATTCGAGCACAAGTAGAGTTCGGGCTGGCCGCCACTCGCGGGGTGTGAAGAGTGGCTGCGTCAGCCGGCAAAGTCATGGTGAACCGTAATCCCCCCCAGCGAGCGTAAGCTGCAAAACTCGCAGGGAGATGCGGTCCGAAAACCTTCTTTAACAGCCAGTCACCATCCCGGGCGCGTGCGTCTAGAGTGTGGCACACTGGGATGAGGCAGGTGCTGAGGATCGAGGCAGAACCAATGTCCTGCTTCAGGCAAAAATCGGACTGGTTGACGAGACCCGCCAACCTTGCCCACAAGTTGTAGTGCATCCGTGCGGAAAGGTCTTCACCGGGTGGCAGGCCGTTGGCCTGAAGCGAAGCGGCCTGAGCGCCTCCCCCCAGAAGCAGGGCGAGAGCCAGGATGATGGTGAAGATCACGGAGTTGGCATTAATCTGGGCAAAGACTGCTGCAACGAAGTTCTCCGGTGTTGGCTCCTTCTCCTCGCGCTGGAGGGCGTCCTGCGCCTCACTACAAAGGGTCTTGACCATCCCCCAGGTGATCCTCTGTGCCGGGGTCCGCAGCCGCCGTCTCTCCCGGTGGGTCTCCTCGGTCAGAGTGAGGTCCTCCATCTCCGGGATCGGACTCGGGTCGGTCTGGGTCCACGCCATGAGGTTCCAAATGAGGCTTGACGCACCGAGCCGGAATCCAAACGACACCTGTAGGAGACATAATTGCAGCATACCCTCTCCCCCAGGTTATGAGCGGCACCGGGCCCCTCCAAGAAGGGTCCGGTGGCACCCGGTACCGGACCATAGGTCGCGGGAGAGCTTCCGAGCGGCGGAAGTGCCTCTCCTGCGGCGTGCAGTCCGAAAAAACATTAAGGTGATTGTATGTGAACAATACCTTATTCAGACAAAACTGTGCTTGTCCCTGTGATGTGGGGAGGGCTGGTGGCTCCCCCCTTTCTGTTTGTTTGTCAATATAGGACTTTAGCGTCCGATTGACCCGTTCTACAATCGCCTGCCCTTGCAGATTGTAGGGGATGCCAAATGTATGCTTGATGTCCCAGGTGGCCATGAAGGCGGCCAACTGCCTAGAGCAGTAGGATGGGGCGTTGTCCGTTTTCACGTGCCGCGGCTTGCCCATTGCCGCAATGCAGGACAGGAGATGCTGCTCCACGTGGGAGGCAGTCTTCCCCTTCTGCGCCGTCGCCCAAACGAACTGGGAAAAAGTGTCTATGCAGACGTGCATGTACTGCCATCTGCCAAACTGCGGCACATGCGTGACGTCCATTTGCCACACCTGATTGGCCTCTGTCCCCCGTGGGTTAACCCCCCACGAGGGCCCCCCCGGCGCCCCTGCGCAATGCTGGCAAGAGCGTACTATACCCTGGGCTTGAGAAAGTGGCAAATTGAACTGTCTGGCGAGTGCCTTGGCGTTTTGGTGAAAAAAGGCATGACTTTGAATTGGAGTAGTGAAAACTCCCAAAACTGAACGTTGCTGAATTTCCTTTGCCGCCGCATCCGCTCTGCTATTGGCCGCGGAAATCGGACCCGGTAGGTCTTGATGACTTCGGATGTGGGCAATATAGAGTGGCTCCGTGCGGTTTCGCAAATGAAATTGAGCAGTGAGAAACAGGCTAAGCAGATTCTTGTCTATCGCGGGAGTGATGTATGCTCCCGGTAGACTGTGAAGCAAATTCCTAACATACAGACTGTCGGTTATGATATTTAAACGTTCCTTGGTGAAGGTGCGCAAAGCAAGGTTCACGGCTGCCAACTCCGCCCGCTGCGCGGACTTCTGTGGGAGAGTTAACAGCATGTGCCAAGCTTCGCCCTCCTGCCAGGTCAGGACACCATAGGTGCATCCACCATCAGAAAAAACTGTTCTGGCCCCCTGAAGTGGGACCAGCGAGAGCAATTCGAACAAGCTGACCGTTCCTGTTTGAAGCGAGACAAGTCTGGGGTCTTTAGGCAAGTGATATGCCAAGCTTCCAGTGAACCCTTCCAAGGCTATCGGAAGCGAGTCACCTAGCTGCATCAACTGCTGAATTTGTTCCTTGGTGAACGGGACCACGATTTTGGCTAAATCGTGCCCTGAAATGTCCCTAGCTCTCAGCCTGCCGCGGTAGATCACCGCGGAGACCAGTTCTTGGGGCAGAACAATGTTCCGAGATGAGGTGTTAGGCAAGTACACCCACTCCACAATTTTCGCTCCCTTCTCTGAGTCTACTCCTAGCGCCCCAGTGAACATGGATCCTGACCGCACGATGTACAGATTCAGGATTGGGGCATAGGGCCCCTGGGCGATCCTATTTACCCATCTTTGGCTGAGAGCTTGGTTAACTTTCTCGAGCGCCAAGCGCGCGTCTCGAGAAATTTTTATCCGGTCTGCCGGCTGCTTACCTAGCGTTAGCAGCGAGAAGAGCGGTTTCAGAAGATCCGTATCCAATCGAAAATACGGTCTGGCCCAATTAATATTCCCTAAAACCTGCTGCAATTCTACCAAGGTGACTGAGTCCTGTACATTGATCTGAGGCAAAACTGGTGCTGCGAAAGAGCGGAGAAGCCGATGGCCCAAGTATGAGAAGGGCTCGGTTCTCTGCACTTTCTCTGGGGCAATGAGTAAACCTTTGTCCCCCAGGCTGGCCTGGAGGTCTGAAAACACTTCGCTGCCAAGCTTTGGCAACGCTACCAAAATATCATCCATAAAGTAACAAACTAAGGCTTGTGGGTAGAGGTTTCGGAACTTTGCCAGTGCGTCGTGAACGTAAATTTGGCACAAGGTGGGCGAATTGAGCATGCCCTGTGGCAAAAATTTCCACGCGTAACGCTGCGTAGGCTCACTGTGGTTCACGACCGGCACCGTAAAGGCAAACCTCTCCCGGTCCCTGGGGTCTAAGGGGATAGTATAAAAGCAATCCTTGAGATCTACGACGAGAATCTCCCACCCCTCGGGAATCATGTTCGGATTCGGGATGCCGCATTGAAGCGGACCCATTGGCTGTATGCATTTATTGATCTCTCTGAGATCGTGGAGGAGTCGCCACTTCCCCGACTTCTTCTTAATAACAAAAATTGGCGAATTCCAAGGACTTGTGGACTGTTCTATATGTCCTGCGTCTAGCTGCTCCTTAACTAGCTGCTTAAGAGCAACCAATTTCTCCCCCACTACCGGCCATTGTTCTACCCAGACCGGAGTATCGGTGAGCCATTTAAGTGGCAACGCCATTACCCAAAGGTAAGGGTGGCACCGTACTGCTGCAGAATGTCTCGCCCCCAAAGGTTGATGTGCACATCAAGAATGTGCGGTCGAATCACCGCCGTGCCCTCAGCCCTTGGGATTGTGACTTCTACCCACTCTCGGCTCCTAAACGCTTCCTGAACACCGCCTACCCCCCACACATCGGAGACTGGCTCAGTGGCCCACTCCCTTGGCCACTGGCTTCTGCTTATCACGCTGACATCTGCTCCGGTATCTAACAGGCCTGAGAATGATAGATTATTCAGAAATACCTCAATAACCGGGCGCTGTTTCCACTCAATGTTGGCCTCCACTGTCGCTAAGACCTGGTATCCTTGCGCTGCCTCACTGGCGCTCGAGCGGTCCTCTGACCGGGACTCGAAGCTGTCACTGAGCCCTCCCTGGCTCTCTGCTGGTGAGCGACAAGGAACCATGATCAGTTGCGCTAAGGTGTCTCCTTTAGGGATGGTTTGGGGCAGGTGTGTCCAAAGCTGAACTTGGAGAACGCCTGAAAAATTTGAGTCAATGACTCCTGGAATTATAAAAATTCCGCGTGCACCAGCTACACTACGGGGCAAAACTAAACCTATAAAGCCTCTGGGCAGGGGTCCCATGTACTGGGAATCGACCAGATAGACTGTGCCTGGCAGGTCGCATGTAACGTCCGCCTGGCAAGTCAATTCTAGTCCCGTGCTGCCCTTGGGGCTGGCCTGCGCCGTCGCAATGTCTGGGATGGGGTTGGACTCTACTCTAGCTCTGGTGAGTTCTGGGTGAAGGACGCCTCTGTTTGGACTGGGGCCAGAGACATGCCCGTGCTCCGGTTTCCCGAATTCTGGCAATACCTGGCCCAATGATAGCCTTTCTTGCACTTCGGACAGAGGGTGTTTGGAGCCTTGGGACGGCCGGACTTTTGTCCGCCTCCCTTGGATCGGCACTCCCTAGCGAAGTGACCGATCTTGCCACAATTGTGGCATGCTCCTTTGCTCTTACCGTTAGGTCTTTTCCCTCCTTGCACCGCTGCCGCTAGCCATCTTATAGGATTCTGTGCCAGCGTCGGCGCAAGCTCTAATCATGTCCGATAGGGTCAAGTCAGGACGATTGCCTAGGGACTGCAAGATTCTACGGCAGTCCAAGTTGGCATTGTCCTTGGCTAACTTAATCATGAGCTCTTCCTGGGCTTGCTCATTATCAATCTGCCTGCTAATGGCTTCTTCCAGGCGATTGATGAAGTCCATGTAGGGCTCCTGGGCTCCCTGCTTGATGGAGGTGTAATTCTTAGCCGCTTTGCCAGTGGCTGGGATCTTAAAGTAGGCCCTAAAGGCCGCCTCGGCTGACATCTCGAGAGTGGCGAGAGGCAGGTTGATCTGAGCATTGATTGACTCGAAATTACCGGAGCCATACAGCTGCTCAGGAAGCACCGCGCCTCCCATCCTGGCAGCCCGAGTTTGAGCCTCTAGGCGGAACTCGCTGTCCCAGATCATGTACTGGCTAGGGGTCAGCATCATCCTCATGACGGCTTTCCAATCATGAGGAATCCACATGGTGGTTTCGCACACTTGCTGAAGCGTGCCCCTAGTAAAACGACTTTGGAGCCCTGTTTCTGCAATTGCCTTCCGCATAGCCATGAGGAGCTTATACGGGACTGGGGAATGAACGATCTGCTGTGCGCCCGTGAGCGTGTCCATTTCCATGCGGATTGGACATATCTGTCTGAGCTCAGCTAGCTCTTCTACTGACAGATCCCCCTTCCTAAGCTCTTCCTCAGCTGTGCGCTGAAGGGCACTCTTGGTAACTAGGGAAGCCGAAGCAGTCAGAGGAGCGCCTGCGCTTCTCATGCCCTGCATTCCCTCGGTGACGTCTGCAGCTGTCACCGCGGGAAGGCTCCCTGCGCTACTCTGCTGGTACTTGAATGTCGGATAGAGTGCGGTGGGCGCAGTCGGCTCGACTGGCTGGATTGATGACTTATTTAACGGGGGTTCTCCCGCTTCTATCCGGACTGGTTCGATCTCAGCTAAGAGTTTCCTACACTTCCTCCATGTGCGAACTATCCCTCCTGGGGCCTTCGGGGGTTGCTGAATGGAGTCTCCTATCCGATCCCAGAGCTGTAGGGTTAACGTACCTACTTCTGGGTAAAGCAGGCAGTGTTCCCTAAGGTACGCCAAAAGTCTCGCTAGTTCCCTGCTGTGAAAGCGTAACTTAAATACCCTGGCCAGGATTTTAAACTCCTCCTCACGAGTTTTTTGGCTAGCGGACGGACTCTGTCCCTGAGAACAAGTCCCCATATTACCTGCGAGTAGTCCTCTGAAGTTTCCTCCTCGGGACGGGTTGACGCGTCTGGGGGCAAGGTAACTGGTTTTGGCGACGATCGTCTGGGTGGAGCTCGGAGCGTGGCCTCCTGCCACGGGCCCTCGGCGGCCTCTGCGCTGTCAGGGGCTCACAGCTGCCCTGAGCGGAACGCATTTTTCCCTTTAGCGCAAGTCTCCCCGAAAGCCGGGAGCAAGGTGCAGGAATGCCTCTCTTGGAATGCCTCGCCGCTGGCCGTCCTTCTGACCGACTGGCTGCCGGCCGGAGCGCCGCGCTGTCCTCCGGGCTGACGGGTCGCGGCTCAAGCGTAGAACCGGACCGCGTGAATCGCTACTCACGAGTAGACCTCTCCTGGGTCGCTTACTCACGAGTAGATCACGTCGGGGTCACCAGATGTAGGAATCGGGGCCACTGGGGTGGCCTTAAGGTCCCGGAGGAGACTGATCAAGTGATGACACGAGGCAAATGGAGCGAGATCAGATCAGTACTTTATTGGGAAAAGGCAACATCATTTATAGGGGAAAAGCGCAACGGTGGCGAAACCGTCATCGGACAGGAAAATTACCTAACCCACGTACCCGGGTTAATGGGGAACCTCTCAAAGGGAAGTTAATTAACTTGGACAAACACGGGGCGAGGGAGACCATTGTTTAGGGCTTAGGCAGGGGTAAATATGGCCGATATTTACACCGAGGATTACCTTGGCCAGGGGATGAGTGATTACTCTAATGGGTAACTGGGGTCTGCGAGATGCTTGCTTGGCAGAATCGTCGGTCAGGCTACAAGCAGCCGAATTAATCCCTATCATTAATTCACCCCCCTTACGCCCTGACAAGGGCCAGAGGCCAGGAGTTTGCTCGCTGGTTTAACCTCTGCCAGAGGCCACTGATGCCCAACCGGGCACGGGGAATCTTCACCGTGGGTTATAGCCTTTCTAGTCATTCTTTCTAAAATATACTTTGCCCTCAGACAAAACAATCCTACCTGTCACTCCTTTTGTTTGTGCCTCTTCAATGTTTAGCTTATTTAAACAGATTCATTTTCATCTTTTACCCCCCTTTTTTTCCCCTCCCTTTCCTTCTCTTTTTGTCAGTGGCTCAAGTGGCTAAAATGCTGACTGGGAGGCGGAAGGTCAGTAGTTCGATTCCCGAGTACTGCAAGATGGAATGAGCTCCCGTCTTTGTCAGAGCTCCTGCCAACCTAGCTGTTCAAAAGCAAGAAATTGCAAGTAGATAAATAGGGACCACTTTGGTGGGAAGGCAACAGCGTTCCATGCACTCTGGTGTCTAGTCATCCCTGCCAAGTGACCATGGAAATGTCTGCAGAAGCAGACAGCGCTGGCTCTTCAGCTTTGAAACAGATGAGCATTGAACCCTAGAGTTGGATACGACTGGCTTTCGAGCAAGGGATATCTTTACCTTTACTTGTCATTTGCATACAGTGACAAGGTTCATCAGGACAAGACTGGGAGTTCAGCAAGACTGCAATGCAGGTGGGGCTCCCGGCTTTTACCTTTGGTGAGAAGACAAAAAAAGAGTTGCAAGCTCAGGGAGTGAGATTCTGATATTGGGCAGCGATCCATGAGCATTGATAGCAGGGAAAATGGTGACCTGTGTGCCCATTCAGTCTCTAGCCCAGATGTTAACAGATGGTAAACAATTTCAAGACCCCTGCTCCTGCTTTGGACAGCTCATTATATTTGAGCCTGACTTGGACTGGACAACCCTCTAGGTTACAGGGGTGGCCAACCTTGTCACTCCAGCTGTTCTTGGACTTCAATTCCCAGAAGCCTTGATCAGCAGCTGTACTGACTTGGGCTTCTGGGAATTGAAGTCCAAGAAGAGTTGTAGTGTGACGCTTGGCCACCAGGGCTTCTAGGACATCTTTTGTAAAAGCAGAACACATAGTCATGCTACTCACAGCATTGAACACATTATAAGTAAAAAGTAAAGTGAGATGTGTTTTTACACAATCCATAATGCTGTCTTCCCATTTTAGAAGTACTGTAATCCTTTCATTCTTATTATATACAGTACTTTGTTAATATTCTAATAGCTATATTAATTTTTAAAACTCACCTACGCCTAAATATCCAAAACACATGTGTGACTAAATGGATCACTAAATTACAACTATCACCACTAGATCCACAAAACTTAAGATTAAAATACAGCATTTAGCCTTTACAGTACCTAAATATCCAAAACACGTGTGTAACTGTTATGTATTGAATGATTGTGCAAGGTTCCTTTAGTAGAATGTATTCAGGCAATGTATCCAATTGTATCTAATCAGTGACACATTATAGCAAGCTGTATAAGGATGCGAGCTAAGTGGCCACAGGTGGCAGTAGCGAGCATCCGGCTCACATGGCACAGATTCTCTGAATACCTGCAGAGCGGGAAGTCTTCCCGCCACACAACACCTGGACAAGATGGGTGTGACGAACGATGACGTCACGCGGACAGTAGCCAATGAGCTACCGTGTAGCCACATTCAAATGTATAGTGACCGCATAAATAGAGCTGTATCTCCGCCATTACCACATGTTCACCCTGACCATCATGCAATAAAGTTGTGTTTAGCCCTACTTGCGGCTCCTTCTTTGTCTTCCTTGCAAGACACCAAAGTAACTAAATGTATCACTAAATTACAACTATCGCCACTAGATCCACGAAAGTTAAGATTAAAATACTATACAACTCTTTTATCTTTTTGTTTTGTTTACTCTCTAATATGCTTAAAACACAGGCTAATACGCTTATCATTTCATAAATTACAACTATGAAAATTCTGCAAAATCCAAGACCTACTTTATAGTGAACAATAGGTATCAAATCTAGAGGAGAGAAAATTTGCTAATAGTGTTTCTGTTATGGAATTTGTTGTTAAAACATTGCAGTAAAGGGATAGTTGTTTTGTACAAAGCATTAATGTAGAAATGAGGCCCAATATACATATAAATAAACATTTTGATGGGGAAATGCAGTATTTTTAGCTTCCTCCTATTATAAGCATCAACACCTGTGCTTCTTTCAGTTAACACACAGGGACAGGTGGTCTCTTAGAGCCATTTGTGCCCAGAAGAAAGCTATGTTTATGTATAAGTCATGACTTCATCCATTCTGTTGGAAAGCAGAATACTGCATTGTCAAAGGCATTCAACGATAGAGGGTGACTGGAAAGAAGATAAAAATATTCATGAGAAATAAATGCTAACAGGCCTTTACAGGAAAGGCAGTGCCCATGTGAAGTGGTTTTACTGTTTAGAGAAGAAGTGTGCCATATCATGATGGTCAAAACTTATTTTCTAATTACTGAAGTAATCACACTTTAGCCAAATCAGTTTATCTTTTGTATTTTATTACCACAAAATATATCATAAGTTGTCCACAGGTTATACCAGGGGTTTCCAACCTTTTCAAGCCAGGGGCTGGGTCACATTATCTCAGTCAGCTTCTAGAGCTGCATGACCATTTTGCCCTGCCTGCACGATGGGGGAGGTGATGGCAATTTTGTCCCAAAAGCTTCAAAGAGGCCGCCATTTTGTTTCTCAAATGCCCTTGGAAGGGTGGGGGGGGCACATGAAATGGCACCGGGGCTGGATCCAGCCCACAGGCCTTAGGTTGGGAACCCTGGCTTATACACTGATACAATCAAATGTATTAACAGCACAAAAATGTGTTAAAGTAGTGTTTTCTGTTTATGGAATCTAAGGTGAAACTTTGACTTTGAGCAGCCTATAACCATACCTGTCAAGTATCCTGTATTGGCCGGGATTATTTTAGTGCTCATTTCTCCCCTTTCCCGCCGCCGTCCCGTATTTTGAACGGCGGAGAATGGGGTTACTGCGCATGTGCGCCCATTGCAAAGGGGTTATACACATGCGCAAATGGCTTCTGTGCCTGAGCAAATGGGTTAGTGAGCATTCATGCGCAGGAATTTCCCATATTTTCCAGAGCCGTGCTCGACAGGTATGCCTATAACATTTTGCTTTTATTTAGAACTGAGCTTTGGAAATTAACTTTTTGCTGACCATGTTGGCTGGGTGATTTAAGAAGCTATAATTTCAAAACATTAACTTTTCCAAGCCCTTAGACCACATTACTCATCTGTATACTTGAGGTTGGTAATATTTTGTTAGTTAAAAACAAAAACAAAAAGCACAGACTGAACAGATCTGAGGCAGAACAGCTACAGTAATTCATCTGTAAACCAGCCTTAAGCTTCTTTTACTTACAGAGGCTTATCCAATATAGATCTGCCCATAGCAAATTACTTGACACTGTTGAGCTACTATGACATTGTTTTGACTTATTAATATTTTTGGGACTTATTGTCATAGGTATTGGATGTCATCGTAAATTGTAATTTTTATATATTTTTATACTATGGTTGTATTTGTCCTTAGTTATTATTTGATGTATTTTGTTCTTATTGTGTGCCGCACAAAGTAGTGCCTAGCACGAATTATTGGTAGGATATAAATCAAATAAATAAATGAAATGAAATGAAAGATAATGTTTGTCTATTGGTTATGGCTGAGAGATAGAGAAAATATTATTTGCTGAACTTCTTTAAACATGATTCCAGAAAAATAGTATCTCGTAGATTTATAGATCATATCTGCTTCCTAACACGGACAAAAAAGAGTAGATGGTACAATTTTTATTGGGTTGAAACAAAATGTATGAATTATAGTAAGAATGTGTCACAATTTTTCCACCTGTATTTGACCGTCTCTTCAACTGAGCTTTTCAACAATATGTTCATTAATATTCTATATAGGAATTCAAATCTATAGATTTTTTTTATTTTTCATCCAGCTTACCTTCTAAAAGGACCATATATTTAGAAGAGTCTGTGTGCAATGATCATTAGTCATTTTATAAATGACAACAAGACATTTTAACCAATGTTAATTTCATGCTTCAAAGCAAATCAGGCGACAGACTTCTCACTCTATTGACAATTTCTTGCCTTTTTAAAATCTCCGGATGTGTTGTTCTTGGTACATTGGATTAAAATATTTGGTAAATCTATGAAGCATCCAATTTTCCTTTTCAAAGTGATATATTTAAGGTATGTATTATGTCTGAGATTATGTAGCATAACAATAAGGAAGTTATTTTACTTGCTATGTTTATTTCAACTTCATATATACAGTATATACAAAGCACTTTAACAAAATTAAAGGAAGGGAAAAAAGTCATACAATGAAACCACAATCTAAACAGAATACAAACAAACATAAATAAGGCACAGCAGTCAGCGGTTAGCGGTTAGCTGGAGCGAAGTAGTTCTTAGTGACCTGTCCCTCTAGAAGCAGGGAGGTGGGGAGCCTGATTGTCTCCAGGGATATTATTTCACAAACTGTATTATTGATAAATGACATTTTGAATGCTTTCAGCATAATGAAAGTCGGCCTACAAGCTGAGTAGGGTGGGGTACAAATCAAAAATCTAATCTAATCTAATCTAATAATTCTATATCTATGTAAGTTAAATATTGATTTTCTTTTAAAACAATCCATTCATGCTTGGAAGAAAGAGGGAACTCATACTGGTGTAGACAGAGTTTTAGAGTTACCCTGAGTGGCTCCATAATTGCACATTGTTTTACCTTTTTTCTGTCAATGTTTCTGTCTAGAGAGTTAAAAATGAACTATACAGGTTTGGGATAAAAAGATTAAAAGCATTTTAAAGCACAATCTAATATTTCTCAGGTCAGCATTTTCAAGGCACATACTTCTACTATAAATCAATACAAAATATATTTAACTAGCATTGCATTCCATCTTCAGTCTAAGTTATTGTCGGATATGTTGATTTGTGAGGGTACTTAAAAATCTCTGTTTTTTCTGTGAAGACTCTAAGGATCATCATCATCAAAGCTTGAAAAGTTGAAATACACTTTTGTGCCAAGGTGTTTTTGGGAGGGGCAGGGCTCTTGTGCCTTTACACTTTGTATGCCAAGCAAAAATCAGGGTTTGGTATTATAGATTGTGATGGACAACCTTTTACGAGTTACGGGCTGCTATACTACTGGCTGTGTCGAACTCTTTGATGTTACATGGGTCATGGGATGGACATATGTGGTGCAAGATGAGAACCACACATGTTCACTTGCAGTGATAGCAGATGGAAGGAAATGTTAAATCTCCCTTTATGATGCTTAATGTAGATTGCTAGTTATTCATCAATAGCAACACCAAGCCAGTAGCTGGCTGATCACGTGGCTAGCTAGATAAAGCAGATGGGGCAACTTGATGTTCCATGGGCCACAAAGAAAGTGACTACAGCTTACCCACCTGTTCTAAGAATTCCACAAAATAAGACCCACTGAACTGAAGCAGTACTAATGGAGAAAGCAGTACAAGAGGCTGCAGTGGATCCTTTGGGACAGGGGTTGGCAACCTTTTTACCCCATGGGCCTGACCACGCCCCTCAGACAGCTGAGCGGGCTAGACCACACCTCCCAGAAGCAGACCAGGGTGCATTTACAGCTGTCATAAATGCACCCACTTCTGCATTTACGATAGCCGTGGGTGTGTTTATACATGCACGGGCACATTTTATGGCTGAAGTAAGCACTTCCACTTCCGGGTGCAGTGGCAGCGGTGGTAGGCCACATGAAATGGTGCTGTGGGCTGTCATGGCCTGGCCCATGGGTCATAGGTTGGGAACCCCTGCTTTAGGAGCATGACAAACTACCGGTACTCAGTTTCAGGGTTTTTCATCAGCCTGGCATTACCAATCACACACCCTGAAGTGTGTTAATTGGCTGAGCTCAATGTTGTGAACTAGATCACAGTCACAGACTGGAGTCATGGCCCAATGAAGGGAACTGGATTCAGCCAAGGACTGAGACCAATGGAGAGCTAATGAAGACAACTAAGCCCCTCGCTATGCCTCATTGTTGCAGAGACAACATTATCCAGACAAGTTATGCAGTGAGTGAGCTAATCGCAAAGTAGCTGAGGCCTCATGTAGAGGGAAAGTTTGTGAAAGAGTGCATGGTAGCTGCTGTGGTTTTTTTAGCACCAGACAAAGTAAAATTGTTTCAGAGTGTTAGTTTGTCTCAGAGAACCATCTCAGATCAATAAATTACTCACTCAGCACAAGATATGGAAAAAACACTGGAGAATTCTGCAGGAGATTTCCAATTTCTTTCTCTGGCTTGCGATGAGACAACGCACATAACAAATGCTGCCCAACTGGCTTGTACATGTGCATGCACACATTTCACAGCACCAACCGTTTTCCTTTAGTGGGACATTTTCCAACATTCTTGGGTTGGTATTAATAAGACTGCCAAGGAGGCTCCCTTTTGTGGTTTTAAATAGATCTGCTCTAAGACTGTTTTCTTTAACTCAACATAGAAAACCATGAAAGGAAAGGCAGAAGAATGGGTAGAGGAATGAATGAAAGAAGGGGAGGGCTGTGGGCTAGAATCACATCCACTATGCATGGTGAACTCCCAAATTAATCCATTCTATCTGCATATTTCCAAAATCCATTAATAATGCCATTTTAAGACACATCTTCAAATTTTATAGGCAGTGATTAATTTTTTTAAAAAAAAACCATTTCTTATATTTTCTTCACATTCTTTCATTCCCACCATAAATGAAAATATGTCCCAACTCTGGAACTGCGGTGGCTCAAGTGGTTAAGATGCTGAACTTGCTGACTGGAAGGTCAGAGTTCGATTCCCGGGTACTGCATGATGGAGTGAGTAGATAAATAGGGACCACTTCGGTGGGAAAGAAAACAGTGTTCTGTGCACTCAGGTGTTGAGGCATGCGTGCCACATGTCCACGGAAACATCTGCAGAAGCAGACAGCGCTGGCTCTTTGGCTATAAACAGAGATCAGCACTGAACCCTAGAGTCGGATACGACTGGCTTTCGAGTAAGGGGCGACCTTTTACCTCTTCAAGAACCTTTTGAACCTTTTGAATCATAATAACTTAACCGGAATGGAGTCCTGTACTATCTCCATATTGTTTTTACAGCAGTTCTTTTTAATTCTGACACATTGCACCACTTTAAAGATTTCAGGGCGAGACATTATGAATCAAATTCTTCTTCAGTCACCTGAAGAAGAATCTGCTTCTCTACCCCCTCTCCTTATTCTTGCATCATGCTGAGACAAATTAATAGGACTGCTAATTTAAAAAGTGGGCTATTTTAGTGTAAGGGACCAAAGACAATGAAACAGCCGAAGGGTTGGCTTAACACAGGTTTATTGCATGATGATCCGGAGGAACATGTGGTAATGGCGGATGGGTAGCTCAATATATACAGCTGGCTATACATTTGAATGTGGCTCATCGACAGATTATTGGTTGCTGCCTGCGTGACGTCGTAGAAGGTCACGCCCTTCTTGACCAGGTGAAGAGGTGGCGGGGAATCTTCCCGCGCTGCTGAACCAGGTGAATCTGAGCCATGAGAGCTGGACGCTCGCTATTGCCATCTAGTGGTCACTAGCTCGCGTCCCCTTATCAGGTTTACATTGATACAGCTGATGGTTATAATGTTGCACACAGAAAGGTTACATTGTTAACACATGGCAAAGGTACATTGTTAAAGGCACAGCTTTACAGAACACAACATCCCTCCCCCCTAGGATGAGACGAAGTCTCTCAGCCAAGATGGCTTGTTGCATGTGCGTTTGGGCCGTGAAGAGGGCTGACCCCCCCCCGGGGGCGCTACTGCTTCTTTGTTCCCTGGTCCCTTGTCCTGAAATGGGAGAGTGAGACTCGTTAGTGGCTTGCCGCGGTCTGGCGGCCTTAGGGGAAGGGAAGAACTCCATTGTGGGCAGACCGGGGGCAATCGGGGCTAACGAAAAACCCCTCTTCTCGCTTGGACGGGTGGGGGACCACTCCGAAACCCCCCCCCGGTTCTGAAAATCAAAATCTAACTTAGTAGGGGTATCCGCATTTGTGGGGGAATCCCGCGAGATATGTATGGGGTCGGGTTCCTCCTCCTCGGAAAGATCCCCCAGGATATCTACGAGAATATCCTCCTCCCCCCTTGGTGGGGACCCGCGGTCCCCTTTTCCTCCCCCTTGGGCTGAACGGGTGGGGGAGAACCCTAACGCTGATTTTTTCTCCGTTTGGTCTGTGCCCTGCTCATCGGAGACCCTGCGTCGGAGCTGGTCCGCGTGCCGCCTCCACAGTAGCCCTGTGCTGGTTTCCACGCGGTACGACACGGGGCCGATTTGCTCCACAACTACGCCCGGTACCCAGGCTGGGCCCGCGCTGGCGTAATTCCTGCAATGCACGGGGGCGCCTACACTGAAACTCTAAGTGGCCTCTAGCCCAATGTTCCTTCCCTTGTCCTCTACCCTCGTGGGGTCTAGCCTAGTAAGGATGGTGGTCAGTTTCCTACGCATTAAGAGCTCTGCGGGGGAGTATCCTGACGCCAACGGGGTCACCCTGTACCCTAGTAGAAACTGACACACTTGTAGGTTTAGGTCCCCGGGGCCCATGCGCCGCAACGCGTCCTTCGTGGTGCGGACGAGGCGCTCTACTTGACCATTGGTGGCTGGGTGAAACGGGGCGGAGGTGATATGCCGAACGGCGTTAATCTCCATGAATGCCCTAAACTCGGAGGACGTGAAACAACTAGCGTTGTCGCTAATTAATGTGTCGGGTATGCTGAACGTGGAAAAGAGCCTCCGCAAATGCCTAATGGTCTGGGCCGAGGAGGTGCTCGTGACTGGGATAACCTCCAACCACTTGGAGAAAGCGTCCACTACGAGAAGGAACAGGGTGCCTCTGAACGGGCCCGCGAAATCAACGTGCACCCGGGACCACGGCCCCTTAGCTGCGTCCCATTCCCTGTGGGGAAGGCGGGCCTCCTCTGGTCTGGAGCATTGACAACTTTCACAAGTGCCGACCATGTGCTCGATGTCGGCGTCCAGCTGGGGCCACCAGAAGTAACTCCGGGCCAGCGCCTTGGATCGCACGATGCCGGGGTGGCTGACGTGCAGCAGTTTGAGCACCCGCGGCCAAAGGGAAGTGGGAATCACCACCCGCTGCCCCCACAAGAGGCACCCCCTCTCTAGGGACAGCTCTAGCTTTTTCCTGAAAAATGGGGCGAACTCCTCCGCTGGGGAGGACGCCGGCCACCCTTTCTGCACCCAGGAGCTAACTGCCGCTAACGTTTTGTCCTTCTCTGTCGCTTTGGCAATGTCGGCGGGCATTACGGGGGGCGAATCCAGCACCTCTATCGTAAGAACCTGATGGACCCGCTCCCCCTTGCTCACCTGGCTGGGCGTTAGGGGGAGGGGAGACCTTGATAGAGCGTCCGCATGGCTGATCTCTTTCCCGGGCCGGTAGACCAACGCGTGCTGATACGCGTTGAGAAAAATGGCCCACCTGAGCATCCTCGGGGACAGGATCTGTGGGGTGGGCTTATCTGCGGTAATGATGCCTAGCAGGGGCTTGTGGTCCGTTACGATGGTGAAGGGGCGGCCATACAGAAAATCGTGAAATTTTTTCGTCCCCGCAACTATTGCTAGTGCCTCCCTGTCTGTCTGTGCGTAGTTTCTCTCCGCTTGGGACAGGGACCTGGAGTAAAATGCTATCGGGGCCTCCCTTCCGTTTTCCAACACGTGGCACAGCACCGCCCCCACCTTCACCGGGGATGCATCACAGGTCAGAACTACCGGGCGTTTAAGGTTGAAATGGGTCAGTATGGCATCGGACGCTAGGAGGTTTTTTAGCTCACTAAATGCCCTTTCTTGGTCATCACCCCACTTCCATGCCTGGTCTTTCTTTAGCAGTTTGTGTAGCGGTTCAGCCACCGCTGCCTTCCGGGGGAGGAAGGAGTGGTAAAAGTTGAGCAGCCCTAGGAACGACTGCAGCTCGGGCTTGGAGGTGGGGCGGGGGGCTTTCTTAATGGCTGCCACCTTGGACTTGGATGGTTTTATTCCCTCAGGAATCACACAAAACCCTAGGAACTCAACCTCGGTTGCGAAGAAGACGCATTTGTCCTTTCGCAGTCTCAGTCCCGCTTTTTCGAATATTGTCAGGACCTTCCCCAACCTCTTGGCCAATTCAACCCGACTCCCCCCCCGTTATTAACACGTCATCAAAATAAGGCAACACCCCCTCCAGTCCCTTCAGGAGGCGTTCCACGAGTGACTGGAAAATTCCAGGCGCCGAATTCACGCCGAACTGGAGGCGCGTCACCTGGAACGCCCCCTTATGGGTGACTATGGTCTGCGCAGCAGCTGCGGCAGGGGACACCGTAAGCTGCTGGTAGGCCTGTGCTAAGTCGAGCTTAGCGAAACACTTTCCCCCGTGTAACCTGGCCAGCAGATGGCTGACTACCGGCACCGGATATGCATTCGGGCGGATCGCCTTGTTGATGGTGCACTTGTAGTCGGCGCATATGCGGATCTCCCCATTGGCCTTCAGTGCGGTTACAATTGGAGTTTCCCACTCCACGGAATCAACAGGCACAAGGATTCCCTGGCCCACCAATTTGTCCAGTTCCGCCTCTATCTTGTCCTTAAGTGCGAACGGCACCCGGCGTGGTTTAAGACGAATTGGGCGGACCTCCGGGTCCAGGTCGAATGTCACTGGGGGCCCCTTGAATTTTCCCAGTCCTTTTTTGAAAACTTCGGGGTGCACCCGCACACCTCCTGAATTGGATCAGTCCCAACGGCGTGCATCCCAATGGCGTGCACCCCCCCAATAAACAAACCCAGGGGCTGGAACCATTGAATCCCGAGGAGGCTGCAATCTCCCCCTTTGAGCACGACTAGGGGGAGGGACGCGGCGTGCTTCTTGAATTTAACCTGAAATTCTCCAACCCCCAACACTGGAATGCTGTTCCCTTGCACGTCCCGTAGTGTGGACCTCAACGCTTTGAGCTTGGGTCGCTTGTGGGGGGCAATTCCCAAAAACTCCCTCTGGGAAATGATTGAATATGAGGACCCCGAGTCAATTTCCATCCTAATGGGAACCCCTTGGACTAGTACCTCAACAAAGTAGCGGGGGTGTCCTGCAGACACGCTGAACACTGGGGCGTCGTCCTCGCTGCCGTCGGAGATGCGGCCCACGCCGTCCTGCTTCCGCGTGGCCTGAGCGCCGTCCTTGGGTCTCGTTGAGCGGTCTTGTCCCGCGGAACGGTCTGCTGAGCTCCGCTGGGTCTCGTGCTTCTTCCTGCACACCTTGGCGATGTGCCCGCGGCGGCCGCAGTTGTGGCACTCGGCCTTCCGGAACGGGCACTTTACGCGGTCGTGGGCCGCTCCACAGCCGTCGCACCGCCGGCTCTCTTTCCGGACCCTCCGGACGTCCTCGTCGTCGCTGCTCTCTGCGGACGACCTCGAAGTTCGCCGGGCCGCCTGTACCGGAGTCTCTGCCTTGCTCGACTTCGGCCGCCAGTCCTGGAGTTCTTGGACCCCAGCCTTTGTAGCTTCTGCGGCCTGGGCCGCTCTGACGACCTCCTGCAACGTGGGAGGCGGCTCTTGGTTCATTAATGTGCGCTGGGTTTCGGCGTCGTTCAGGCCGCACAGCACACAGTCCCGGAGGGTGATTTCGGCATTCTCCCATTTGCACGGGCTGGCCGCCAGCCGCAGGGCCGTCACGAATGCGGCGACCGTCTCCCCGGGCGCTTGGACTCGCCTCCAGAACGCACTCCGAGCGGGAAACATCGCCGTGGCGGGCCGGACGTGCTCACGCAGCATCTGCATGAGTTCCTTGGCCTTGAATTCGCTCACCCTCCTCGGTGCAATCAGGTCCACCAAGGTCCTTTTGGTTTCTTGTCCGAGCATCCTGGTGAAGATGGCCCTTTTCTTTGCCTCTTCCGTGACTTCGGACTCAATCAGTGCTGCCTGGAAGTCCATCTCGAAGATCTCCCAGTCGCCCAGTTTCCTGATTTCGAAACCGGCGCATGTCTTGGTCCCGTGGGCGGCCATATCCCACCTTCGTCGCCAATTTAGTGTAAGGGACCAAAGACAATGAAACAGCCAAAGGGTTGGCTTAACACAGGTTTATTGCATGATGATCCGGAGGAACATGTGGTAATGGCGGATGGGTAGCTCAATATATACAGCTGGCTATACATTTGAATGTGGCTCGTCGACAGATTATTGGTTGCTGCCTGCGTGACGTCGTAGAAGGTCACGCCCTTCTTGACCAGGTGAAGAGGTGGCGGGGAATCTTCCCGCGCTGCTGATCCAGGTGAATCTGGGCCATGAGAGCTGGACGCTCGCTATTGCCATCTAGTGGTCACTAGCTCGCGTCCCCTTATCAGGTTTACATTGATACAGCTGATGGTTATAATGTTGCACACAGAAAGGTTACATTGTTAACACATGGCAAAGGTACATTGTTAAAGGCACAGCTTTACAGAACACAACAGCTATATAGCTCCTAAAAGTTTAACTCCAAATAATGCCATACATAACATTAAGGGGAGTTTTAATTGGTCTTCTGCTAACTTGATTTATGTCATCTCTTGCCAACAATGCTTTTTTGCACTCTGTATATTTGGTGTATGAGAACCAAGACACAGGAACAGCCGAAGTATTAGCTTAACACATCTTTATTGCATGGTGGTCTGGGGGAACATGTGGTAACGGCGGACGAACAGCTCAATATATACAGTGGCTATACATTAGAATGTGGCTCCACGATAGCCCATTGGCTACTGTCAGCGTGACGTCATTTCAGGTCACGCCCTTCTTGTCCAGGTGAGGTAGTGGCGGGAATCTTCCCGCGCTGCAGTTCTTTGGGAATTGGAACCGTGTGAGCTGGGCGCTCGCTATTGCCACCAGGTGGTCATTAGCTCGCGTCCTAATTACAACGGGTTACATTGATACAGTTAGTGGTTGTT
Organism: Bradypodion pumilum; assembly: GCA_035047305.1. NCBI lineage: Eukaryota > Metazoa > Chordata > Lepidosauria > Squamata > Chamaeleonidae > Bradypodion > Bradypodion pumilum. The sequence goes on along the minus strand of JAWDJD010000003.1, from coordinate 257,076,309 downwards.
TAAAGGCATAGAATTGAGAACACAACAGTATAGGACAAACAAGACAATCTCTGCGCAAAATTCTTCTTTGCTCCCTCTTTTACCCCATCGGGTGTCGAAGGAGATGCAAGGTTCTTGTTCTGACACTTCTTCTTCTGTGTCTAGGCCAGATGTGGAACTGCAGAAATGAAGGCACCTTTTGGCGAGTTCATTCTGCAGTTCCTTTTGCCTGACCCAGTGTGAGAAAGATTAGCCGGCAACACAATGTTGCCATTATCAGGGTATGCCCGATTGTGGTTCAAAAATACCACAATCTCCGAGGAGTCTCTTTTTGTGTTAATGGAAATAAATCAGACATCAGAAATGGCAATGCACAGAAACTTGTTTCAAATCATTTCAATCTACCTGGACACTGATTTGAAAGTTGCCATTCTGGAACAGAAAAATTATAGGACACGAATCCGGAGAGACAACAGAGATAAAGTATGCACATATGCTGGACATCTATCTCAAGGATTTGAATATTAGTCAAGGGTTTCTGGGACATTATCAAATTTGATACGTTGCAATTAACAGGTTGTTATATGCTGCAATTTCCCACACCACCTTTACAGAACAAACTAGAGAAGGATGGTCATTGACTCTCATCCATAGCCTCAGAAGAAAAGAAGGGCTTGGTCCGCTTGCTTGGGCCACTTATGCAACATAGCTGTCAAGTATCCCTTATTGGCCGGGAAAACCCCTTATTTTACCCTCTTTCCTGCCGTCATCCCTTATTAATTAGACTGCAATGCCCTATTGTCACCATTGGAGGGCAGCACAGAATAAGCATGGCTGTCAAGTATCCCGTATTTGCCAGGAAATTTCCCTTATTTCCAAATCCAAAACTTGACAGGTATGCATGCAATCGTCTACGTTCACACAGCAGCAAGATCAATAAATGCTAGATCTGAAGGGTAAACTTATTAGCAAATGTGTCATGCCACAATGTTTGTGTTGCATTCACGCACTAACCATTTGCAACTCCAGTGAACCATACTTCACAGTAATCAATCTGAACCCCAATCAGAGATCTTGTTGTTACCCTTTGTAAAAAGTCACACTGACTTGCAAAGTTATCTGTTCTTATGCTAACCAACCATTCTGCACCTGATGTGTATATGAGGTCTTTTTATGTCTGATGAAGTGGACTTGATTCACGAAAGCTAACATTTAAAATACAGCAGTTAGTCCAGTGATGCCTAAACTACGGTCTGGGGGCCAGATGCGGCCCCCGATGGCAATTCATCTTCTTCTAAGCCACGCCCCCTTCCTTTCCTTCGGGCACAGCGTGAAGGCATCAGAGGCGGTGCTTCCCTCGTGTGCCTTGCTTGCCCCGCCCCCTTCCTCTCAACCTTTGGCGCGGCAGCTATTTTTTCAGTTGTTAAAGTCTGGAGGGGGCGTGTCGTTTCGTGGTTGTCCGTGGCAGCCAGAACAACACAGTCTTGATTGTGGGGCGCTTAGAAACTATTAAATCTGCATTCCTGTGTGTATAGAATCAGGAACCTCCTGGCTCCTTAAAGCAGGGGCGGCCAAACTACAGCTCGGGGCCCACATCTGGCCCCCAATGCCAATTCATCAGACCCACGAACGGGCGCGTTTTACTTCCGCTTCCGGGAGCGACGAGGGTGTTGCGGGCCAGATGAATTGCCATGGGGAGGGGGGGCATCCGGCCCATACCTGTCAAGTTTCGGGAAATTCCTGTCAAATAAGGGAAATTTCCCGTCCAAAATGGGAAACTGGACAGCTATGCTTATCCTGTGTTGGCTTCCAGTCTAACTGCAGTCTAACTAATAAAGGATGATGGCGGGAAAGTGTAAAAATATGGGGGTTTGACAGAAATTTTCCCAAAACTTGACAGGTATGATCCGCCCCCCGGGCTGTAGTGACAAGCCCCTTGAACCATGTGACCAGCCCTCGCCTGGAAAGTTTGGGCACCCCTGAATTAGTCTTTTAAGGTGCCACAACCTTGCCTTTTTATTTTGTTTACTCTCTGATATATTCAAATAACACGTTAGCCTTTAAGTCAGGGGTGTCCAGACTTTTCAGGCCGTGGGCCGGTCATGTGGTTTAGGGAACCAGTCACTACGGCCTGGGGGCCACATCCGGCTCATGATGCCAATTCATCCGACCCGCGAAGCCCTCGTTGCTCCTGGAAGCGGAAGTAAAACGCGCCCGTACAGGCGCGTTTTACTTCCGCTTCCTGGAGCAACGAGGGCTTCGCGGGTCAGATGAATTGGCATCAGGGGGCCGGATGTGGCCCCTGTGCCTTAGTTTGGGCACCCCTGCTTTAAGGAGTCAAGAGGCACCTCATTCAATACACATAGGAATGCAGATTTATTAGTTTCTAAGCGCCCCACATTAACCAAGTAAAGACTGTGTTGTTATCGGGTTGCGACGGAGGGGGCGTGGTCGTTCAACCACTAAACGGCCACGCCCCCTCCGGACTCCTCACAGCCAAAAAAAACAGCTGCCGCGCTAAAGGTTGAGAGGGAGGGGGCGGGGCAAGCAAGGCGCGCGAGGGAAGAGCGCCGCCTCTGACGCCATCACGCTGCGCCCGACGGAAAGTAAGGGGGCGTGGCCCCAGAGTGAGGGGCGGAGCTAAGGACCCCGGCCAGTCCACTGGTGACTGGCAGAAGGGGAAGCGGGTGTTTGGGGCTCGGCGGGCGTCGCTGGTGCTGCTGCTGCGGCGCCTTCACTTTGCTTCCTTCTCTTCCAGTCCCCGAGAGGGACGTCCGTGGGCTGTTCCCTTCCGTTTCAGGTAAGGCTTGGCAGGACCCCAAAGAGAAACTGTTCGTGGGAATGGAGCGCAACGCGTGTACGGCGTTCCCGTGTACGCCACCTGTCAGCTTTCCGAGTTTCGCGGAGAAGGGGCTGGAAACCCCTCCCTCTTCTCCTAGCTGGGGGGCAGGGAACACCTAATTCAGGAGTGCCCAATTTTTTCAAGCCGCGGGCCGGTCACGTGGGTCAGAGGGCTGGTCACTATGGCCCCTGGGCCGGATCCGGCCCCCAGCACCAGTTCATTCACCCGTGAAGCCCTCGGCGCTCCCGGAAGTGTATTACTTCCGCTTCCGGGAATGATGAGGGCTTTGCGGGCCGGATGAATTGTCGGGGGGCCAGATCCGGCCCGCAGGCACCCCTGACCTAAGCGATCTGAAGCAAAAGGGCTCTGCACTTGCTTAGAGACCCTCTCGTTTCTTTTTGCCCGCCAAGAACCAAGTTCCGGCGTGGATTCGACCCAAATCAAGCCGCTGGTGTCCGTCACTAATGCCATGGGGCTGCTCTGGGTTTGTTACATGTCGCTGCCTCTTCATAATAGCGATTTTAATGCGTTCTTCATAAAGTCTCATTATGTCTGAGGAAGTGGACTTGATTCACGAAAGCTCACATTTAAATACAGGAGTTAGTCTATAAGGTGCCATAATGTTTTATTGTCTTTTTTGGTTTTGTTTTGTTTACTGTCTGATATTCATAAATCTTGCTCTACTTCATTCCCTGGCTGATTCCTCCATGGTCACAAAGTTCTATCCCATTCCACTCCCAAACTCTCTTAATATACAACAAACTTGGGCAAGCTTGCTTAGTAAAAAGGTAAAGGTCACCCTTGTGCGAGAGCCAGTCGTATCTGACTGTAGCGTTCAGTGCTCATCTCTGTTTCAATAGCCGAAGAGCCAGCGCTGTCTGCTTCTGCAGACATTTCCGTGGTCATGTGGTAGGCATGACCACGGGAACGCTGTTTACCTTCCCACCGAAGTGGTCTCTATTTACTTGCAATTTCTTGCTTTCAAACTGCTAGGTTGGCAGGAGCTGGGACAAAGCTGGGAGCTCATTCCGTCCTGCAGTATTCAGGTATCGAACTGCTGACCTGCCACCTTCCCGTCAGCGTCTTAGCCACTTTTGCCACAGCAGTCCCTGCTTGCTTTGTAGAAAATAAGTAGGTAAATTGAATCAACAGTTGGGAACAGTTTTGAAAAGCAGTTTGTATCCTGAGTGCGGAAGGCTTGTTTAATAATGAATACAATGTTAGAGTCTCCTTTATATGTCAGTGTCTTTCTCTTCCTTGTCTGCTTAACGTCTTCTTCTTTAAGTGCCATATCCAATTCTAAATATTAGCAATTATCATGGTGAACAGCCATGAAGATTGTCCTGGGAACAATATAATTCACTGATCCAGTTCTGCGAGTCACCTTCTCTGGTCCTGAGCACTTTTGGCATCTAAAGTCCTGCTCATCCCCAAGCCAATATTGATGAAGTTGCCCTCCATCACGTAGGATTTAATCCACTTGGGGACCATCACCCTTCCCTGTGGACTTCACCACCTAAGGTCGTTAGTCCTTAGGGTTGTCAGGTTAGTTAACTGCCGCCTGACGACCGGCGTTGACTCGCTGGCAGTATGATCTACTCTATTACCATAGGACAGTGATGGTAAACCTTGGCACTCCAACTGTTCATGGACTTCAATTACCAGAAACCCAAGCCAGTACTCCTGCTGATCAGAGCTTCTGGGAATTGAAGTTCCAGAACACCTAGAGTGCCAAGGTTCGCCATCACTGACGTAGGATAACCTGGCCAGCCCAGCGCGTTAGTTTGATATTGTTTATTCTTTAGATGTGTGGCTAGTGTAAGTGAAAAATGTGCTGCCCTGCTTGCAGTTTTATTGTTGTTATGAGCTGTTAGATTATCTCCTAACTCTACAAATGAGAGATCTCCAAAATGTCCAGTCCTCAACAACTCTGCTATCGCAAACTCAAGCCTGTGGGTTCCTTCAGACTCATGGTTCCCAATGTGGGCACATGCCCCATAGGGGGGCAATACGATTTTTAAAGGGGCAATTTGGAAGCTTGTTTAGACCAATCGACCTGCGCCTCCCCGCCCCCTCCACCAGCGGGGAAGGTAAAAGGAGCCCGTGGGCCCGAGGAAGCCACCCAGTCTAGTCCCATCGGCACGGACAGCCATGGGAGTTGGGCGTCCAGCTGTGGCTCTTTCTGGAGAGACTGGCTCTAACTGTGGGGCGATCGGTATAGCTTCCCTGGTCCGGCTTTGGCCACGGGGAAGTCGAAATTTCTGGGCTCGCAATGCTGCGGGTATATGAACTCCCACTACCACCACCTCTTTTTGAGCTCCTTCCTCAGTCCGGCATTGGCCACGGGGAAGTCGGAGCACTAGGACTGGACTGCACTGTAATTGATATTATTGATATTATGATGTTGAACTGTATTGGAATTTGTGATATGCTGAATTGAAATTAATTTTGTATTGTGTTTCTGTATGATGTCTGGCTATTTATTGATATGCTCTTGTTATTTATGTTGACTCTGTAAACCGCTTTGAGTTGCTTTTGAGCGAAAAAAGCAGTATAGAAATGCGACTATAAAATAAAAAATAAAATAAAAAATAAATTTAATGTCCTTTTAGACTTTCTCCAGGAGTTCACTTTTTGAATAATAAGAATTATATGTCATGGGGACCAACAGGATTTGAGAGATGCTTAGGTGGGGCATGGCCAAAAATGGTTGGGAACCAGTGCTCTAAACCAGAGGTTCCCAACCTATGGCCTATGGTATCAGCCCCATAGAAGTGGAAGCGTACGCATTTACATCAGCCGTAAAATGCGCCCACGCATGCGTAAATGCACCCACAGCTGTCGTAAATGTGGAAGTGGGCGCATTTACGACAGCCGTAAATGTGGCCGCTTCTGCTTCCAGGGGGCATGGTCAGGCCCGCTCAGCTGTCCAGCGGGCATGGTCAAGCCTGCGGCGTAAAAAGGTTGGGAACCCCTGCTCTAAACAATCAATCTGTCACATTTGGTGGTCCTCTTTTCCCGATGCCTTCAGCTTTTCACAGCATTATTGTCTTTCCAGAGAATCCTAATTTATCCTGATTTGCCCAAAGTAGGAAAGCCTTAGTTTAATCACATTTGCTGCCAGAAACAGTCCAGGCTTGATTTGCTTTAGGGTAGTCACTTAACATTCCCAAGTTGAGGTTATTGCCCAGCATTGAGTGTGCTAATCTAGGAAATAGGGAGTCAGGTTATTTACTGCCACCCAACACTCAGTGTTCCCCCTCAGTGGAGGAAATGCCACTGGAACCCATCATATTGGGCAAAATGAGTGGAGGAGGAACTCTGATTCCCAATGGCCATGGAAGTGGAAGAGGTCATGCCAGATGGTGGACTGGCTGTGAAGGTACATCTGGACTGGATGGGCTGTGGCCTGTTCCAGCAAGGCTGTTCTTATGTTCTTATCTGATAATATTCTTAAGGCTGCAGCAGTCCATTGCAGTCCCGGTGTTAAATCCTGCATGTCTCATTTCATATGTGCTGCAATATGGGCCAAACGGCCTCAAGCGGTTTTTTATATTGTTGCTCATTTCATATGTGCTGCAGGAGATGGCTCCAAGATCATAGTGTGTGGGTCACTTCATGGCAAGCTGGGATCCATCTTAAATAAATTCACGCCAGTGGCATTTTTCAAGCTTCAAGAAAAAAAAATGCATTCTCAGATACTAGCTGAAGGAAATAATTAAATGACCTACACCTCTAGACAAAACCTAGGACAGCTCCCAACAGACTCCTCTCTGCATTGTAGAAACCTTGTTTAAGCTGTTCTTAAGGCATTAACAAAATGCTTTAAGCTACAGCTTTCTCCTATTCATGTTTACTTAGCAGTAGTTCTATGTAGGTGTGGTTAGGAATGTTCTCCTAATTATTTGTAATTTCTCTTCCAACTTGTTTTATATATATTGTCAAATATGTTATGAGTCTTCTGTGATGTGAAGTCTTTAAACCTCTCTTTCAGTGGAAGTGGATCTTTGCAACTCTGCCGTCTCTGTGTTATTATGGCTGCATTGTGAAATAATTCCTACCTCTGTTCCCATAATATAGTGTTCCCTAAAATTATGTGCAACTTTATAAATACTGCAGGTGTTTTTCTCCTTCAGCCATTGTCATTTGAATGGAAACAACGGAGCATGATTAATGGGGTTTAAATATTCAGAAAAATCCAAAGCTTAGAATTTTTCCTCCCTGATCTGAATACTGAACTTCTGTTAATGCTGCCTAGTATTGCATCCACCCAGCATGGCCCATGGGAAGAAAAGGCACCCCCCTGCAAGTGCCCTTCCTACCCACGGGCCACCCAGCATGGCCCATGGGAAGAAAAGGCACCCCCGCCACAAGTGCCCTTCCTTCCCACGGGCCACCAAGCATGGCCCGTGAGAACAAAAGGCACCCCCCCCTAAAAAAGGACGCACCAAAAAACAAACCAAAAACAATCAAAAACAGTCAAAAACAAAAATCTAACCTTTAAAAAATAAACACAAACACATACACAAAAACACACAACAAAAAACAACAGCCCCCCCAACAAAACTCAACCACCCCAATAAATAAATAAATAAATCAGAGAGCTTACCATGAAGACGTCTTCACTTCATGGCGACAGGAACTCGAATGACCAACAAAAAGGAAGTAACACTTACCGGAAGCGACACCCAGAGGACAGAAGAGGAGAATGGTAGAGAGGAAGCAAAGCTCACCACCCCCACCCAGAGGCCAAAAGAAAAAAGACATCCAAAAACATTGCCACTGCAAAGATAAATTCAAAATGCAAAAATGCAAAAAATAAGTTAGCACAACATTCAAAAATATACACACTACTCTCAAAAAATACAAAAAAAACCCATAAATCACTTTTCACTCAAAAAAAACCAAAACACCAAACCAAAAAATAAAACACCAAATTAAATTTACAATTAAAAACATTTAAATTAAATAAATCAAAATAAAATTTGCATGAACAAAAATAAAATCAAAATAAATAAAAAAACAAACACTGGGAACGCAGGCGGATGCAGCGCCACTAAGCCACAAAATCAAAAAACCTTTAAAAACCATTAAAAACAGCCCAGCACCATTTATTCAAGAACACAAATGAAACCCTTCACTCTCCAAAACCAAATTTAAAGAGCCCGGCACTGAGGAAGCCGGCACACAAAAAATAAAAAATAAACACACACTGAGAGCGCAAGTCCGCCACAGGCGGACGCAGCTCCTCAAAGTGACAAAATCACAAAACCTTTAAAAACCATTAAACACAGCCCATTTGTTCAGGGGGGAAAAAACATTAACTGTACAACAAATTTTTTAAATGCCCAGCACCGCAGGGCAAAATCTGCTAGTTTTTTAAAAATTAAGATTTATTCTGCCATGACTTGTGTCATGTCTCCTGGACACAAATCTTGCCAGGCTTAGTCAGAAACTGGAATACAGGTTCCCTACATCTATTTATTTCCCTTTTATAAATACTGTTATTTAGATTTTAGGATTGGCCTGACTTCCTGAAATTGTAAGTACTGTATATGGTTAGGTACTGGTAAAGAGGGAGGAAAGTAATGTGTACTAAATGCACTGTTCATTTTAAAAGTGTAAGGCACCGCCAGTTAAATAATTATAAATGAATAATCTCTTGAAATATAAGTATATGGCACAGGAAAAACATGAGTTTTTTTGGTTATACTTTTCAATGGGAATAAAATATCATAAAACTAATGCTGTGATGCAGAAAATGAAAAAAAAAAAAGTCCAGTCAAAATAGAAAGAGCTACACTTGGTTGTGTAGGGAGTGAAAGTGGTTTTGGCCCAGCGAACGCATTGAGGTCCATTGTGAAGACTTGACTCAATATCCTGTCTTAATCAGCCTTACAAAAGGGAGATGCTGATTTACTGAAGCAATAATGTAACACCGAAGCTTGTTTAAAACCTGATACAAATTAAACTCAATCTTTTCAGAGTTTTACACTCAGGAAAAAGGTTGGCCTGGATGGAGTGTGAAAGTGTATACAGCTATACAGGTGAAACTCGGAAAATTAGAATATCGTGCAGATGTTCATTCATTTCACTTAAAAGGTGAAGCAAATATATGAGATAGACTCACTACATGCAAAGCGAGAGATGTTCATGCCTTAATTCGTTATGATTGTGATGATCATGGCGTACAGCATACATGAGATCATGTGATGATTATGGGGTACATGAGATTGGGGGGTTGGGGTTTTCATAAGCTGTAAGCATCAATATTATAACAAAGTAAGGCTTGAACTATCTCGCTTTGCATGCAATGAGTCTATCTCGTATATTTGTTTCACCTTTTAAGTTGTGTTACTGAACTGAATGAACATTTGCATGATATTCTAATTTTCTGAGTTTCACCTGTATTTTTATGGAAAGATGTATGTAAATCTATAATGCAATGCTTTCATCTTAATAATATTTAATAATATGTGTAAATCTATAATGCAATGCTTTCATCTTAATAATATTTAATAATATCATTTGTAATCAAAATTTCTGTGTTCTGAGGGGTTAATATGAATTACTGTACCTATAGTCTTTACAATGGCGTTGTTACAGATCAGCCTTGTAGTGGTAGAGTTTTGGAAAGATGCTATGGACTATGACTGATAGATTTCAGATAGGTATTTCTAAGAAGGCTCTGAGGGTTGAGGTGGCCACCCATGACAGTAAATACCCTGGGGTGGGGGGACTTGTTAAGCCTTCCTCTCCTAATTGTGCCACATGCCCATACCGACTCCTTAATTCACAGAGTTTGGAAGTGTCTCATAGGGTGGTGTGGGGGGAAGATAGATAAAATAAAACTAAGTTTGTGTCAGTAAGCCCAGATGCTAGTTGGGTGACCTGTTCAGTACTGCAAAATACTGAAATAACTTAGGCAGTCTTGGACTAGTTTGGTTTTTGGCATTTTTAGGTACTGTTTTATTCCTTGCCATTCGTGGGTGCACTGGAAATTGTGTCCTCTCAAGGCTGTCACAAACTCTGTCCAGCTAGAAACGCTAATAAGTGTATGAAATCTTGGCTGGCTTCTGCCACTTAGATATCATGCCTAAGGCTGAACCGGATGATGGGTGCTGAAAACTAATGTTTGGGAGGTGACAGCTGCATAGGCTTCTGATGGGGATTAGACTGTGTGCTGGATGGAGTGGTGCCTTTCAGCCCACATCGACTTGAATATTTTTCACAAACAAATAGAATTTCCCACTTGATTGGGTTTAATATGATAAAATAGTAGCTTGAGCTCTGCCAGAGAAATTGCTTGAGTGCAAAATTTCCAGAAACCTAATCTAGTTTAATGACATAAGTATTGTTTATCTGGTGATGCTGAGAAAATGCCAAGTTGAAGTGAAAGTGGCAGTGAGACAAGTCTAAGGAAGGATAGCTGGGGGCATTTTAACAAGGAGCATGAAGAGGCCATCCTGTCGAGTGCTTGGCCACTCAGGTACATGAACTGCTGTGTCAAATGTGAGATGTCTAAATGGCAAACATTGGGGAGTTAAAAAAAACCTCTGGAAACAGTTCCCTTGTATTTGGGTTCAGTTTGGACTGCACCCTTATACTGAAAGCTCTGTGCTGTTACCTTATTACGCTTGAATGAATTTCAGTGAGCCTCTCATTTATGATATCGGCCTGGGGCAGAATAGATACAGGGTCAGGTTGCTCAGCTCATAACTGTTATCTGTTGAGCACATATTGCTTTGTGAGTGTTAAACTTGGGAGTGATTGAGTGGAACAGAACAGATAATGTATGTGCTTCCTTGCTTACCTGTTATGCTCTCCCCGCCCCCCCCCCCCGGTCCCCAGTGCCTGGTAGGCTGACCATGCACTGTCATTAATAGCAATTCTGCTCTGTCTACTCCGAGCAAGTGACATCCTTGACTCTCTTTAACAGCCATAAAGGTGTGCAGTCGAAACTTCATCTATTCTGATTCTCCCCTCCCATAGGAGGGAGTTGCCTTGTTCCAACATCCTTCCATAAAGGCCATGAGTTGGCACAGTGTGCATTGAAGATATTTAAAAATACTCAAGGACCTGTTTTCTGCCACTAGTTACCAGTTTGAATAAACGGCAAACCTATTTCTCCAATTTTCTTTAGCCATAAGGACTAGAAATTTGTAAAACACACTGCTTGAAGTAGGGCTGTGAAGCAACTAAGAGTATACAAAAATGTGGATTTTTTTAAATTAAAAAAAACACACGTGGTATAAAAAGATAAAAATAGCAACACTCTTCTCTTTGAAAGCCCTGCATGCGCTTGTCTATTAAAGCTAATTGGCCTGGAAATTCTAAACAAGATGAAGATAGCTTTCCAAAAGTGTATCCTACAGCATCTATTGTAGCAAGGACTTATTGTTGATTAGTTCCCCTGGGCACAGGTGTAGTACATGTATCATCCTTCTTGATCTGTTACCGGTTATGAGCCTAAAAAGGGAGACAGAATTTTTTGAGTGCTTTTGATGCCATATTAAATGGAGTGGGTAAATCGAAGTAATGTTCTTGAAGTTTGAAAGAAAGAAATAGAATGAAATTAGTGGCTATAGTCTTGAGCATGAACTTTAAAAATAGTTGTACAATAAAACCTCGCATAAAGAGCGCCTCGCTTAGAGACTGACTCACTTAAAGAGCAGAATTTTCTCTGAATGGTCGCCTCGCTTAACAACTAAAACCAACCAAAAACTCGCTTAACAACTAAATTGGTGTTCGCAATCCCCCCACCAGAAGTCACAATTGGTCACTTACAATGGTGTTTTGCTTAAAGAGCAAACTCGCTTAAAGAGCAATCCCATGGAACCAGGGTGGATTTGATTTAAATCACTTTGATTTAAATCATGATTTAAATCACTAGTCACTAAGGCTCGATTTAAATCATGATTTTCTACATAAAGACTCATTTTTGCTGGAGTTGTTTTAATCTTAATATTTACAACCAAATAAAGGTTTCATTTTTAGAATAATAACTTTTCAGATTACAGTAGTTTTATAGTTATATCAGAAAATTACTGTTTTGGTGGTTATATACCATTAGAAATACATAGATAGATTTCCACAGTTTTGTTTACCAATCCTGCCCCCCTCACTTTGGAATTGCCAGGTGTGGGAGCATAAGATGATTGTAAGGAAGCCTGGGATTCTTTTTTTGGCTATGCGAACCAAAGCAATCTCCCTCAAACCCACCCTCCATCACTGCCTCTGTGGCTATTTTATTTATTTATTTATTCAATTTATACTCTGCCCTACTCAGCACAAGGCCGACTCAGGGCGGCATAACAACATATCAATTACAACATAACATAATGCATAAATACAATGGGGGAAGAAAAAACAAAGTCAGGAATCATATACAGTACAAGTTAAATCAGAATAAACAAAAAGATCCGGGGGGGGGGGGAAGGTCGGAGCCCAAGCTCAACGACCTTAACAAGCCTTAAGAGTGTCCTCAGCTGCCAAAGTCCGCAACATAGCCAAAGGCTGAATGTCCGTAACCACAGCAAAGCCAGGGAACACCTGGCCCTTACATAGCTGCAGCCGCTCCGGCGCTCTTTTGAAGCCCTCCTGGCGGACAGGGCCAGGGGGAAACGGACTGCCTGCTGCCTCAGCTGTTGCTCGTCTCCCATCCTGGGCCGGTGGAATGAGCCCGGGAGAGACACGGCGAAGACCATGAGTAAACAATACAGTAAACGGGTGTGAGAGGTGGGTGGGGACTCCCAAAGTTTGCAAACTAGGGAAAACTTTTAAAGACACCACATTTTTCTACATCTTTAGAAACAGTATTTTTGCCATTGGAAAACATCGTATTTACTCCACTTTCTGCCTTTTGTTCCAGGTTTCATACTGTGGCTCATAGAAAAGCTTCTGGGCGTCTTGCTATTTTGAGGCCATTAACATTGTTTACATTTACTTTATTCTTTTACATATGCTATAAGAACCACAGAGGATGGTGGAGTACAGAGGTGCCTGGTGGGCAATGGTCCATGGAGTCGCAAAGGGTCAGAATCGACTGTGCATGACTGAACAACAACAAAAAGTGAAATTTTGGCAACAGATTTTCAAATAAATACATTAAATAACTAAGTTAAATGTAGGTGTTTGTCCTAAAATAGTGCTTTTACCAAAATGCGATACGGAGCAATGTACTCATACAATGGAAGAATTCATTTCAAATTTATTAACAGCAGCAAGTTTAATGGTAACAAGGAAATGGAGAGTATGGTTTTCAATTAAATTAATGGTATAAAGGAATTTTGAATATAATGATTGATAATAAGTTAACATGGAATAGCAGCATAAAGAAGAGTTTGATAAATAAGAATGTTTTAAAAACATCTGGGGAGAATTTATTAACTAGATATAAATAGAGGGGGAGGTTTGTTTATTTTCACAAGCATCAATGGAATTTTTGGAAGGGGGTTGGGGCTTCATGAAAGGAGGAAAATTAGGTTATATCTCCAAATGGGGGAAACATATTTTGTATAATTACTATTTTATTACTATTGTTTCATATTAAGTTTTTAATGTATCTATGTTTTGTTCTGATTTGTATGCATTCTTTCTGAATGTATGGGGGGAAAGTTTACAGATGATGGGAGCAACGCCTCAACAAGGCCTAGAGAGCCACATTTCTCCTATCTGCACTCTACAGCTAAGCCTTTGCTTTTTAATTGAGTCTTCTTCACATTGCTCTATCAAATGTTGTAAAGACAACGTCGGAGAACACCAACATTCAACGATCTTTCATTAAATCTTTTCTTATTCCAAGGATCTTTCAGGTGTATAAAAAAATGGACAAGAGTAGTTTTTTTAAAGAGTAATGCCCTTAAAAATGCCTACTAACCTTATCTATTTCTTTTTCTTAGTGATTCCTTAGTTTCTTTGTAAAGAATTTGATGCCTTTTCCAACACAGAACAATAGAATACTCCCTTTCTCAATAGAAACATTCATGCTAACCATTACCACCATTCCAGATTTCTAGCAGTGCTACTTTCTTTAGAATACAGTGGAAGTCCGGATAACGACAGCGCCAGATAATGACAAATCCAGATAATGACAGCAAATTTTTAGAAAAGATGTGCACTGGATACCATCATTGTGTTGTTATCCGGTGCTGTCGTTTTTCTGCTCTCACCCGCCGCCCCTGTCAGCAGGGGCGGCAGGTGGGTCTGTGCGTACCCTCCGGGGGGAGAACCAGTCAAGCATGTGGCCGCTTCACACACACCCCAAGGGCCGGCGCATGGGTATGCACCGCCATGGATCAGTACTCACAAGCCACCACTGCAACATGTGCCCCTCCCGCCTCCCAGAGCGACCGACTCCCAGGGAGGAAATGCAGATATGTCTTGACTCAGCTCCACGTGTCATGGGTGCTCCTAGTGTCCAACTCTCATAGAGCCAAACAGGATTGTCATTCCTTTCCAGAGAGCTGGATTAGACATTACAAGATGATTTTTCTGTTGTGTTCCAAAGGTCAGAATCATGACTCCACCACTAGGGACAGGGATATCGATTATATGATATCTCTCCATGGTTTTGTATATTTTAGAGGGGCCAGTGTGGTCTAGTCATTAGAAGGTGTCTTTGGATGCCTGGGTTTGAATCCTTACTAGGCCATGAAACTTACTGGTTCGCCTTGGACCAGTTGTAATGTCTCATCATGATTTACAGGTTCACTGTGAAGATATACAACCATGAGTATTGAGCTCATTGGAGGAAAGACAAGGTAGAAATGCAACTAATAAATTAAAATGAAAAAAAAATCTGTTTTGGAAGTTTATGTACATTAATTTCCATTTCTGCCAGGTTGGATGGTTCATATACTTCTTTTATGGATTTTTCAAACCCATGATCAAATGTGGACTTTAAGAGATTCTGGATCCTGCTATCATGGCCACAGATACACTGTAGCTGTGGAGAAATATATGTTATAATTTAGTTTGGCATTAAATATCTATTCCAGGGGTGGCCCATGCTGCCCTCGCTGCTCCTGGAAGTGGAAGGTAAATGCACCTGCACACGTGCAAAACACTGCCGTAAATGCATCCGCAGCTGTCATATTCAGTATTGTTGTGAGCCAACTTGCATGCCACTTCAAATAAAAAAGGCAGTATGGTCTACTCCAGGGGTTCCCAACCTACGGCCTGCAGGCCGGCCCCCGATACCATCCCATCCAGCCTGTCGCTGTCTCTGGCAGTGGAAGCGGGCGCATTTACATCAGCCGTAAAATGCGCCCACGCATGTGCAAACGTGCCTGCAACTGTTGTAAACACAGAAGCGAGCACATTTATGCCAGCTGTAAATGCGGCTGCTTCCACTTCTGGAGGCATGGTCCGGCCCGCTCAGCTGTCTGGGGGCATGGTCAGGCCTGCGATGGAAAAAGGTTGACCACCCCTGGTCTACTCTATTACTATAGAAGGATAACCTGGCCAGATGTTACTGGTAACTATACATAGCAGTTTTGACTTTGGAGGTTGTTTCTGGTGGAGATATGAATGCTGTCCCTGTGGGTTCACATGGGTTTCCTTTAATCAGGGAAAGCCATAGGAGAAGGTGCTTTGATCTCGTCCATTGTAATATGCTTATGACTCTGATCTCTGAAGCTGACTAAACAAGGCTTCAGGGGCAGAAGTCTTGCTGTAAAATAATTTAGCAGCTGCAGAGTGGCTCCTTTCAGTTGTTTGCCTTATCAGAAAGCAGCATACCCTCTTCTTCTGTATGGTACAGTACTTGCCTTTAGAGGCTAATGCAACATCTCTAGGGTTTGCTTAGTTCACAGGAGTACTGCTTGTCCCGTGGTTAGTGTCCTATACACCTCATTTCCATTCTCCCCTGCCTTTCTCTCTGGGAGCATCACTTGGAATTTTTCTCTGTAACATAGAACTAGTAAATCTACTGGTGGTGAGTTTCATAATTTATCCTTCTAGGATGTGTGAACCAGTTCTTACTTCCACCGTTTTGGTTTTTTTTTAAAAAAACTTGTAATAAATTATCTGGGGCACCATAGATGTACATGTTTCTGATGCTTAAGAATGGCTAAGCAACCATACAGAGACTGCAGAAGTCTTTCGTATCTGGAGGGTTTTGCAGTTTGCTGTAATATTTTGATGAACATTTCAGCTGGCTAACTGGATGTGTTTTTAAACCAGGATGGGTAAAATGCGGACGCCAGAGGCTTTTGGTTGGCAAAACCCAGCATTTCTGCCCATTGGCTTTTATGTGGTGTTGCAGTCCAAAAACTGTGCTTTGCAGCTGGTTTCAGATTAATATGAGCTTGAAACTTGAATGGCTCTATTTGTGGTTAGACTAGTGCTTCCCAATGTTTAGTTTTTGGACTTCAAATCCCAGAAGCCTAAGTCAGTTCCCCAAAACACTGACCAGCCAATGTACTGACTTACGCTTCTGGGAATTGAAGCCCTCCTGTGCGTCAATGGAACCACTGGGTTAGACCCTGCAGAGGAAAGCTAGTCCTTTGGAAGAGAGAAGGATCAAGGAATTCTGTAGCTCACCTTAATTATTAACCACTGTTCAGCAAATTGATGGCAGAAAGTATGCATATTGTCATGTACTTGATTTATTTTACTTGCCACATTTATAACCTATCTTTTTGCTATCAAGGAAGGCAGTGTATATGAGGTTTCCTGATGTTTTTCTGTCCAGGTATCATCTTGGCCCAGGTTTCAGCAAATTGGTTGCACTGCATGGTCTCAGATCACACACTGGTGTTGTATGGGCATAACGCATATTTGTGACAGATGTCAACAGTATTGATTCTATTGTACTGTCATGTTGACTTGTTATATGTGTGAGTATCTGCATACAAACACGGTACAGTTACACTTTCAGATTTAGCAAATTGATTCTATAACTGTCAGATAAAAAGCATGTGCTGGAAACTTTCATCTGAATTAGTGACGGCCTTGCATTTTTCAAGCTCTTGTTGACATAGCTTGCCAGTGTTGACTTCAAAGGCAATATAGGCTTTGGTATTATTGGAAACCTTAAGAAGTAATCTTATAAAGTGTAGCAGTACCTGCCAAATAGCTGTTTTAAAGAGGCCAAGAATGCCTAATGTATTGTCAGACCCATGATGAAGAATCTGTAAATTAGACAGAGACACTGAGGGGGCGCAGGGGGGGGGAGCTGCATTCACATAAATTCTCATGCATAAAACCGATTTTATAAATAGCATGTTACTAAGCTCGCTGGCTGCCTAATTTTTAAAAAATCTCCTTCATGAACAACAAAAAGCAGGTGTGTCCTAAACACTGGTTTCTAGTCTAGACCAATCATAATAATTCATTTTTAACGGTTTCTCTGTTTGCAGCAGAAGCGTCTGATTAGAGTAGTGGTTGCCAATGTTGGGCCCAGGCCCCACTGGGGGACTTCACTTCCCAAAAGCCTGTCATTACATTGGCTGATCAGTGTTTTGGGGAATTGACTTAGGCTTCTGGGATTTGAAGTCCAAAAAACAAAGGTTGGGGAACATTGGGTTAGAGGGACTGAGAATGAATAAGTGAGAATGAATACTGGTTTACAGGGGGAAAGGCCAATGTTCTAGAAGTTAATGTCAAAAAGTTTGAAAGCTGTAAACAGCTGTCTTGTTTAATCTTCACCTTCTTCTTTCTCTCATCTTGTGCCTTTACTTGCTCCTGCCATGTGCCTGTCCTTTTCCTGCAGCTGTCTTCGAGAACTGTATAGCTTTTCCTCCACACTACTCCTACTCTGGATTTTTTTATTTTATTATTATTATTATTATTATTATTATTATTATTATTATTATTATTATTATTATTATTATTATTATTATTATTATTATTATTATTATTATTATTAGTAGTAGTAGTAGTAGTAGTAGTAGTAGTAGTAGTAGTAGTAGTATCCGACTTGTATGCTGCCCTACTCACAAAGCAACTCTGGGCGGCTAACAAAGATCCAAAATATACATTTACAATTACAAGGTACCACGTTATCATAATACAAAAACATTTCAACATATCATCATCACAAATCATCATATCAAAAGTATCATATCACAATGTCAAAAGCATTACAAAAACAAGGGGAAAAACCCTTATTTGAGGATTACAGCCATTTCACACTTGTACAGTATGTTTAAATACATCCCATCTTCTTAGAGCCTCCTTGACTTTCTCTTTTGCATCATTGTTTAGGAAACAATAAAGTGGTCTACAGTGATACCTTATACAACGTTCCACAAGTTTGGACTTTATATGGATTTGGACTTTGTATGAGGCATTCAAAATCCTAGCCGCGGTGCCTCGTACAACGTCCAAATCCTTGCCATGATGCCTCGTACAACGTCGTTTCCACAGAGATACATTGTACTGTAACAGCACAGACTTCAGGGCAAAGTCAAGGAAACAGACAGGAAACTGACAGAACTTTAAGAAATCATTGTTTAAAGGCTAAATACATTACAATAACATGTCAAACAACCCTGATTTTAGGGGACAAACCAACCTGGGGGAAAACCCCAATGCCTCATACAAAGTCGCAGCGACTTTGTATGAGGCAACTTTTTTCAAGGAATTAGGCAATGTTGTATGAATTCGATGTTGTACGAAGCGGACTTTGTATGAGGTATTACTGTATCTAATTTACACCAAGGCTGTCGGATCTGTTTGCAAATTAAATATCCTGTCAGAAACATACCATACATTAGTCATTTTCATGTATGTGTCATAGGCAAGAAGAATATTGAAGATGAATCTTCTTCTATATTTGCAGACCTGAGCACTGGATATGTATGGTAGCCTTTGAATACACTACACAATTGTGTGTGTCTTGGTTTAAAAAAAAAAACTACAAATATAATCCCCTTCTTTTAGATAAGAGATTAAATATGATGTGCAGACTATCGGTACATGTTCCCTCCCTTGCACAAATTATCTTCCTTAGTTCAACCTTAACTGTATTGTAATATTGTATCTGCGGTTAGCTTTAATAGTATGTTTAGTAGAATCATAGAATCGCTGAGTTGGAAGGGGTCTTTAAAGCCATTGAGTCCAACCCCCTGCTCAATGCAGGAATTTAAATCAGAACAGATCTGACAAATGGTGTTCCAATTCTCTCTTGAACGCTTCCAGTGTTGGATCACTCACCACCTTTCAAGACAGCTGGTTCCAATGTCGTACTGTTCTAACTTTAAAGATGTTTTTCCTGATATTCTGCCTACCTGTTTATCTGATTTTCTTTAGTTTGAGCCCATTGTTACGTGTCCTTCCTCTATATCAGGGGTTCTCAATCTATGGCCCGTAGCACCATTTTGTGTGGCCCCAGGTTGCCACTGGAAGCGGAAGCGTTTACAACAGCTGCGGACGTGAGTTCGGGGGGGGGGATACCAGTTTGGCCCACTCAGCTGTCTGAGGGGGCATGATCTGACCTATGGCTTAAAAAGGTTGAGAACTCCTGGTCTATTTGATTACTTTTCAGGTATTTGAAGAAAGCTATCACATCCCTTCTCAGTCTCCTTTTCCCAAGGCTAAACATGCCCAGTTCCTTCAGGCTTTCCTCATATGGCTTGGTTTCCAGTCCTCTGCTCATCCTTGTTGGCCTTCTCTGTACCTGCTCTAATTTCTTTGCATCTTTCTTAAAGTGCAACACCTAGAATTAGACACAGATGTGCTGAATATAGGGGGACTAGTACCTCACAGGTTTTAGAGGCTATATGCCTGTTAATGCAGCCTAAAACAGTGTTGGCCTTTTTTGCCACTCCATCACACTGTTGACTCAGATGTGATCTACAAAAATTCCAAGATCCTTCTCGCTTGTACTACTGAGCCAAGTATCCTCCATCTTGTAGCTATGTATCTAGTTCTTTCCCCGCAGGTGTAAAACTTTACACTTATCCCTGTTAAATTTCATTCTCTTGGTTTCAGCCCAGTGTTCAAGCCTATCAAGGTCTTTTTGAATTCTGCTCCTGTCTTCCAAGGTATTCGCTCTTCCACCCAGTTTTGTGTCATTGGCAAATTTGATAAGTATTCCCTGTACTTCCTCACCCAAGTCATTTATGAAAATGTTGAAGAGCACAGGTCCCAGGACTGAGCCTTGTGGTACTCCACTTGTTACCCCCTCCCAGCTTGAGAAAGAGTCATTAAGATGCTGACTGGAAGGTGGCAGGTCAGCAGTTCGATACCTGAATACTGCAGAACGGAATGAGATCCCGGCTTTGTCCCAGCTCCTGCCAACCTAGCAGTTCGAAAGCAAGAAATTGCAAGTAGATAAATAGGAACCACAGCGTTCTGTGCGCTCCGGTTTCTAGTCATGCCTGCCACATGATCATGGAAACGCTGACTCTTCAGCTATGTAACAGAGATGAGCACTGAACCCTATGACTGGCTTTCATGACCTTTACCTAGTTGTTGATGGCAGTGCTAATTGTGGTTAATGCTGAAAATAAAATAAGTGAGCTTTTGGGAAGGAGCGGAGTTGGCTTGTAGATTGTTTTTGATTGACAGGCTAGGAAATCAAATGTTGATACTTTTATGATGGCAGCTGGATTTTCACCTTTAAAAAGATGAAATACTGTTGTTGTTTTCAGGAAAAAGATGCTTCATTTCTAAAGGTCTGTAAACTTTTGAGTGCTACTATACAAAGAGTTTCCATAAAGTATGTGCCATTACTAGGGGTTCATCTCCCCCCCCCCCCAGTTAGCTAACAACTCACATAAGGAAGCTGTTGCTGTATTGGTTCATATACATTGGAAGATTAACCAGTGTGTCAGGTGACTCTAGGAATAGCAGGTAACATCGCCGATAAGATACTACCTAGAGAGATGTGTGGTCAGTGAGGACACTGGAATAGTGATGAATGACAATCACATTGTACCTGGTTGTCTGAAACAGCTTTTTCTTCCTCTATGTCTAAATGGCTAAAATAAAGCCACCTTTGGTGAATTCATTCTGTTGGTCCTTTTACCTGACATAGTATGAGAAAGATTAGGCGGCAATACAAGGTTGCTGTTACCAGGGTATGCCCGATTGTGGTTAAAAAAATACCACAATCTTTGAGGAGGCTCTTCCTGTATATTGCCATTCATTTTTTCGAGAGAAATTATTTAAATTAAAAGGGTGCACAACTGCAGTACAGTACTTTGCTTCCACGCAGTAATCTCTGTGCTCCTGCCCTAGCACAACTTTTGTTTTCTTCTTTGGGTCCTCTGTTTTGCTCCCAAGTTGCACTGCCCCAAACCCCTGCCTTTCTGTGACTGATCAGTGATTTGTGTGTGCATTACACAGTATTTTGCTATTTTAAAGGCTGGCGCTTACCAGTATTCTGGAGGATGGAAACACACTGTCTTACCATAAAACTGCTCTCATAGAGGAGTCATTATTATTTCAACTCTTTCCATTTTTGTAGTTCCCACAGGTACTTCTTAAATAGGTTGTTATTTGCAGTTGCACACCATGTCTCCACTTTAAAGTCTTCACTTTTAAATACCACGTAGGTCAGTAGCCAACTTTCCATCTTTTCTTTCTATAGTAGTCTGGCCAATGAACTGAATTTCCATTGTTGTAAAAGGTGAGCTTTTTTTTTGTTTATTTAAGGAACACCTTAACAACAGATGCATCGTGGCGTGTATTTTTAGCCAAGCCAATTCTTGCACTCGAGAGAGAGATCTGATCTGAAGTTGCAGATTTTTCTTATTGAGACTTTGTTTCTTTGCAAAACTAACAATACACACTACGTATTTACTAGTACTTTCCCACTACTAAGCATATAATATGTGGAAGGAAAAAGATGATGCTCTTTGAAAGTTGAAACAAGAGATACCAGGAAGGGACACTGTGGAAAAATTGGGGACACTGAAGTCCTTGTAGATTAGGAGTTCTCAACCTTTTAAAGCTGGGGGTCGGGTCATGCTTCTTCAGACAGATTCGGGGGCCAGATGGCCATTTTGCCCTTCCTCCACCACATGGCACTTCCTGGTGTGGTGGAGGCCGTGGCGGGCCACATATAATGGTGCCATGGGCTTGAAAATCCCTGCTGTAGATAGTTCAGCTCTTTTGTGAAACTTGCTGAGGACTAGTGCTCAGGAACCCATAGTAACTTGACATTTGCATGGCATTGTCTTTCAGACTCTTTCTCCTAAATGACAGAAAGACTGAGGTACTATCTCTTCTTGTTTTTCATTTCTTCACATGCAGGCGTGTAGTTGGATTATGACATGAGTGCTACCTAGAACATTATCTACTAGGTAGAGGTAAGCTTTTTGACTTCACTGCTGATGCTATAGTCCAGTGATGGTGAACCTTGGCACTCTAAGTGTTCTTGTACTTCAGTTATGAGAAGCCCAAGTCAGCACTCCTACAGATTAGGGCTTCTGGGAATTGAAGTTCTAGAACAGCTGGAGTGCCAAGGTTGGCCATCACTGCTATCGTCAGTCTGTTCTAAATAGGTGAATGCAGCCTTTCCCAGGCTTCTGCCTTGCAGGCTCCCCATGACATCTCTGACTAATTGATGGCTGGAGTTGAGGACATCAAGATGTGAAGAAGCTAGACTAAGATTTCATGGTGTCAGGCAAGATGGATTTGATTTAAATTAAATTGATTAACTCAGACTATACTGTATTTGATTTTGATTTTTTTACCTAAAGACTCATTAGTTTCATTTTTACTGCTTGCCCCTCCCTCTTCACGCTTGGCTGCTTGTGCATATCTATTCCACTCTCAACAGTCTTCTTCTTTTCATTGATTTTTTTTAATGAGCATTTAAGGGTTTGATTCTTTATACATAAATTTGCAAAGGAACAATGGGAGTAAGGACTTTTTGTCAAATCTGTAGGTTGAGTCAGCATCTAGATCAGTGTTTCCCAAACTTTTGTTTTTGGACTTCAATTCCCAGATGCCTAAGTCAATTCCCCAAAGCACTGATCAGCCAATGTACTGACTTAGGCTTCTGGGAATTGAAGTCTCGCTTCAGTTAAGTCACATTGGGAATCATTGTCCAGATGTACACTTGTGTCTCAAGCTGTCAGCATGTCTTGTGCTCTAGAGTGGCACTATTTACCCCCAGCCTCTAGCCCAGGGATTATCAACTTGCAGCCCTTGGGCTGGATGCGACCCATGGCACCATTTCATGTGGCCCCGCACTGCCTCCACTCAGTGGTTGGATTCATTTTTTTTTACTATCTACTTTGTGGGTGTGGTATGGTGGCCATGGCCAGGGGGAAAGCCCTGTGTTGCACCCGAATTATGGCCTTCTGGCCCCCGAAGCTGCCTGAGGGAGCGTGACTTGGCCCCCAGCTTAAAAAGGTTGAGAACTCCTGCTTTATCCTCACCCTTCATATGCAATGTTTAGCACAGATCTCAGTTTCCAGTTGATTCTTCCTTGAAGTCAGTCACTTTCTTGGATCCCTTCCAGTTTACTATCCAAATGTAGTACAGTATTGATGCTGCTCTAACTTACATTTTAAGGTCTGTATGTTTGCTTTCTTAAATTGTAGCTGTTGGAAACCAACTGATTCAAGAAGAATATTGGTAGGTTTTGATTCTCTCCATCTGCTCACGTTTGCCTACCAGGTTATGGATTTAAAAGAGTTTAAAGGCATAGTTCTTTGTCCTGAGAAAAGCATCTTGCCGCCACAAAGGTTATGAAATATTAGTTGTCTTCATACTGCCCTTCTCAATTTATGCTCTGCTTTTTCTTCCCAGGATGTTGCGCTTCCGCCACCTCCCTGCTGTGGCAGTGTTTGGTTCCTTTTGCAGACGACACTATGGAACAACCCATTCTCTTCATAGCCGGCGCAGATTGATGCTGATGGCTTTTGTAGGAACATCAGCTGTAACAGCAAGCACCGGACTACTTTGGAAAAGGCACGTGTCTTAAACCGTTTACTATCAGTTCCTCTGTTTTCCAAACAAGATTTCAAGATTTCCCTTTTAGTAATAAAGAAAAATCTGTTTGTCATGATAAAGCAGGGGTGCCCAAACTACAGCTCAGGGGCCGGATCCCGTCCCTGATGCCAATTCATTTGGCCCGCAAACACCTTGTCCCTCCCGGGCGCATACGGGCGTGTTTTACTTCCGCTTCCAGGAGCGACGAGGGCTCTGTGGGCCAGATGACTTGGCATCGGGGCCCAGATCCAGCCCCTGGGTCATAGTGAACCACGTGACTGGCCCATGGCCTGAAATGTTTGGGCACCCCTGCAATAAAGGAACTAATTCTAAGCAGATTTTTCTTTTTGATTGTGCAATGATGTTTTGGTGTTGTACTTTCATTAATGTGGAAAAAAAACAAAGAAAAATATACAGTACTATGCATCCCCAGCAAATTTTTTTTTTTTACATATCCTCAGCTAAATATGCAGTGGCTATTTTAAGTGAAATTAACTATAATTATAGCCTTAACAATTAGAAACTCTTGAATCAAGTAAGCACAGGCTTAATAAGTTGCTTTAAAAAAATAATAACTATTTTTATTGGCCAACCAGCCATGAAATTCCCTTTTCTTGGAATTGAAGTACACAGTCAGTTTTTGTTCTTAACTTTGTCTAGATTCTTAGTAAAGGTTTCCCTTGCTCAAAAACCAGTTGTATCCGACTCTAGGGTTCAGTGCTCATCTCTGTTTCAAAGCCGAAGAGCCAGCGCTGTTTGCTTCTGCAGACGTTTCCGTGGCCATATGGCAGGCATGACTAGACACCGGAGCGCACGGAATGCTGTTTACCTTCTCACCGAAGTGGTCCCTATTTATCTACTTGCAATTTCTTGCTTTTGAACTGCTAGGTTGGCAGGAACTGGGACAAAGACGGGAGCTCATTCCGTCCTGCAGTACTTGGGAATAGGAAAACTAAGCACTGTAACACACTTCTGGTTTTTCTCTTTTGAATGACTAAGGAAGGTACAGAACTGCTGTCACATGTAAAGTCTGACATTGATGATTGTGGATGACAAATTGCAACCTATTGCTTCCTTATGTGCAGCAGATACTTGAAAATGTGTTGTCTGAGCTTGAAAACCTAGTCAGCTAAAACAGGATGGTTCTCATAGTTTCTGTCATCCTGTGTGATATTTTGGAACTGCTTGACTTCAGCATATGAGAGCCTGCCTTTCCCACAAAGGCGTTGTGCTATTTGAGTACTCAGAATGTTCATTACTTGACTTGAAAATAAATTATTCTGTAATTTGGCTGGGCAGTGATTTGTTGATTATAGGGATCAGCAACTGGGAACTCAAAGGATGCTTGTCTCCATTTACAACTTAGAAGAGATGTATTCTCAAAATGGAATCTCTAGCATGGGGAGCTGAAGTGGTCTTTCATTGCCCCCTAATTTTTTCTTGATATTCTTGAGAGAAACCTTTAAAGCCTGATCGTCGTCATCGGCTGCTACTCAGATCTGAGTATACATTCCTCCCAACCCCTGAAAATCATTTCCAGGAAAAATAGCATTGGCGTGAATTTGTTTAAGGTGGATCCCAGCTTGCCATGAAGTGACCCACACACTATGATCACAGAGCCATCTCCAGCGGCACGTATGAAATGAGACATGCAGGATTTGACACCGGAACTGCAATGGACTGCCACAGCCTTGAGGATATTAACAAGGTGTGTCTTCACAGCCAGTCCATCTGGCATGGCCTCTTCTGCCTCCATGACCATTGGGAATCAGAATACAGTAATACCTCATACAAAGTCTGCTTCGTACAACATCAAATTCATACAACATCACCTAATTCCTTGAAAAAAGTTGCCTCATACAAAGTCTCTGCGACTTTGTATGAGGCATTGGGGTTTTCCCCAGGTTGCATTGTGCCTGGGCAGTATAAAAGGCAGAACGCATGCATGCATTTCTCTTGTGGGTTTTGCATGAGGCGAAGAGTGTTTAGGAGTGGTTTTGAGTGCGATTTTGGATTTATTTTGAATTTTTTCATCAGAATTTTTGAAAGTATTCGTGGGATTTTTGCAGCATTCTTCGGGTTCTTGGACCATTTTTTAAAAACTTGTTGTATGGTTTGCCCCTAAAATCAGGGTTGTTTGACATGTTTTTGTAATGTATTTAGCCTTTAGACAATGATTTCTTAAAGTTCTGTCAGTTTCCTTGACTTTGCCCTGAAGTCTGTGCTGTTACAGTACATGTATCTCTATGGAAACGACGTTGTACGAGGCATCGAGCAAAGGATTTGGATGTTGTATGAGGCATTGCGGCTAGGATTTTGTATGCCTCATACAAAGTCCAAATCCGTATAAAGTCCGAACTTGTGGAACCAAGTTTGGACGTTGTATGAGGTATCACTGTAGTAAAATAGTTCCTCCTCTGCTCATTTTACCATTGGTCCCAATACGATGGTTTCCAGTGGCATTTCCTCCACTGAGGGGAACGTCAGCTCACCTAAAGGGGCTCATCCGCCCATAGCCATTGGCCCCTTTAGGGAGTCAGGTTATTTACCACTGCCCAATACTTGGCGTTGAGTCGCTGGCTGTACAGTCTACTCCATTACTGTAACGGGATGTCTGGCCAGGCAACTTAAAGCAGGGGTTCCCAATTTTTTTTGGTCCATGGGCCGGTCATGTGGTTTCTCCCACTCAGAAGTGGATGTAAAACGTGCATGTATGGGCACATTGTTGTTTTCATTCAATATATGATAAATGTTGTGTATTTTAGTTGTTATCGGGCTTTTAAGTCAGGGGTTGCCCAAACTGGGGCCTGTGGGCCGGATCCAGTCTGCAGCGCCCACACCACTCTTGGAAGCAGAAGTAAAACACGCAGGCAGTATTATGCACATATGCGGGCGGGTTATGCGCTTGCATATTTTACTTCTGCTTCTGGGAGTGGTGTCGGTTATGTTGGCCGGGTTAATTGGTGCTGCAGGCTGGATCCGGCTCTCAGGCCGTAGTTTGGGCACCCCTGACTTAAAGTCCGTAAAAGAAATCCATCTCATCGGGGACAGGAGGAGAGCCTTCTCCGTGTCTGCCCCAACCCTGTGGAACCTCCTACCACCAGAACTCTGGCTCCAGTCAGATCTGCTATCCTTCAGGAAACTGCTAAAGACCTGTCTATGACAGCGGGTGTGGGGCATGCTTGAGTCCACCGTGCAAGCCCGCTGGCTCATATAGTCTGTCTGAGGGATCCTGTGTATTTTATTTTTATTTTGTTTGCTGTTTTTTATTACGAGGGTGGGAGGGTAATGGTAGCCTTTTCAATGCTTAGTTGTTTAGGTTAGTTTTTTGGGTTTTTAATACTGTTTTTAGCGGGGGTTGAGTGTTTTTTAGCCAATGCTGTTTTATTTGTGTTACTGTTTTGTATTGTACTAGCATAGGTTGCTGGCTGCTGCTTTTGTATTCGGAAGTACAAAGGCATCAGCCAGTCATCCGCCAGGGAGGGTGCTTCTCCTGATGAACTGCTGCCTGTTTTGGGAGGTTTTTCCCACCCCGGCTCAACTTTCCTTGAGGCCGGCAGTGGTCTTGCCGTGTCTTCGGCGGGATAGCGTGGGGGAGAGGGAGTCCCTCTTCCCCCTGTTGCTCCGGGAAAGATGGCCGGCGGGTGTCTCACGGAGTTTTATGGCTTGTTTGTTTTGCGAGGCTGTGAGGCGCTGCGTCCGCCTGCTGGGGACTTGCCCTCCTGTTGCTTTTTGTAATTTTATTTTTTGTGCGCCGGCTTTCTCAGCGTTTTGCACGCTCATGGCACGCAGGACGCTGGGGCTTGTAGTTTTGTGTTTGTGGTTTCCGTTCGTGTGGCGGTTTTTTTTCCTGCGGCTCAATTTTGATTGGCCACGCGCATCTCACAACGTTCTTTTTGCTCGCGCCTCTCAGCATGATTGGCTGTGGTGCGGCGCGGCACAAAGAACATTGGGAATTGAAGTTCTTTTTCTTTGTTTGCATTCGTGGGGCTCTTGCCCCACTGGCGCGTTTCTCAACCATTCAGTAACCTCTGTACCGGATTCGAGCATGTGCAGGAGGCTCGGTACGGAATAGGACGGACTGGTGCAGGAACGTATAGCAAGTTCCAACGGTTAACCCTTGGATTTATAGGTATAGATTACATGTTGTTAGCCACCCTGAGTGGCCACCAGGAGGGCGGAATATAAATCCATTAAATAAATAAATAAATAAAGCCTGATAACAACTAAAAAACACAACATTTATCATATATTGAATGAAAACAACAATTTACATTCACAGTTCGAATGATAATTTGATTCTGCATGATGCTTGTCTACTCAGATGTAAGACTTGCTGTGTTTGGAGTGTCTCATGTGTTCTTAAGACTGTAGTCTTATTGGCTGTGAACCTCAATTCTAAGCAAAGGGAATGCCATGGCTAGTTAGCCAGTAAAAAACACTCCATGGTTCTTTCTGGTGATCCTAACTTTACACACAGGTGTTCACTTCAAAAGAATCAACTTCTGAATGACAACAAAAATATTTGCACTTCACCAACTTATAGACCAGTATTTCCCAACCTTTGGTTTTTGGACTTCAATTCCCAGAAGCCTAAGTCAATTCCCCAAAGCATGAATCAGCCAATGCACTGACTTAGGTTTCTGGGAATTGAAGTCTCCCTGTGGGGCGTGGGGCCCACATTGGGAAACACTACAATAGACAATTTACATTTACTGTGTACAACAAAAACAGCTCCCCAAAAAGTATGGTATTAATGGCATATAACACACACACTGTATCTATTACCAAAATGTTTGTGTTATCCACAGTTTAAATGTTCATTCACTGTGTCTATATCCTGCTCTACTTGATTCTGCCCCAACAATTCCTTATACATCTATGTATGTGTATAGTAAAGGTAAAGGCCTCTCGCTCAAAAGCCAGTTGTATCCTACTCTAGGTCGGTACTCATCTCCATTTACAGCTAAAGAGACAAAAATGTCTGCGTCTGCAGACTTTCCCGTGGTCATATGGCAGGCGTGACTAGATACTGGAGGGCACAGAATGTTGCTACCTTTCACACTGAAGCAGTACCTATTCATCTACTTGCAATTTATTGCTTTCAACAGAGGACTGGGAGCTCATTCTATTGTGCAGCACTCAGGTCTTGACCTTCCAGTTGTCAAGTTCAGTGTCTTAAACACTAAGCCACTGTAGTCCTATGTATGTGTATAGACCTAAATATTTTACTTGATATCTTTGAATGCACGTAGATGTACTGTATGCAGATTTGTTTCTGGATTACAGAAACAAAAATCTATATACAGTAATACCTCATACAATGTCCAAACTTGGTTCCACAAGTTAGGATGTTGTATGATTTCCGACTTTGTATGAGGCATGCAAAATCCTAGCTGCGATGCTTAATACAACGTCCAAATTATTGCCATGGATGCTTTGTATAACGTCATTCCCATAGAGAGACACATTGTTAAAGCACAAACTGCAGGGCAAATTCAAAGAAAGACAGGAAACTAACAGAACTTTAAGAGGGGCCAGAGGGGTGCATTTCTCCACCAGTGGGTGGGTGGGGGCATGATGATGATGATGATGATGATGATGATGATGATGATGATAATACTAATACTAATAATAATAATAATAATAATAATAATAATAATAATAATAATAATAATAATAATAATAATAATAATAATAATAATAATAATAATAATAATAATAATAATAATTTATATACTGTACCGCAATTCTCTGTCCAAAGGGAGACTCAATGCAGTTTACATCTCTGAAGGCGGGGAGCCGCTTTTGGGGCCCGCGGAGAGGTGAGCCCCAGGTGCGGTGAGTTCTTTCTTCCCTTCTTCCTCCGGCCGGCTGCCGGTCCCAAAAGCGGCTCCCCATCTCCAACGGCCCCCACCGACGCCGGGGCTGGGAGGCCCCACGGAGTTCGACCGGCAGCCGGCCGGAGGAGGCGGGGAAAGAAAGAACTCACCGCACCTGGGGCGCGCCTTTCTGCGGCCCCAAAAGTGGCTCCCCACCTCCAACGGACCCCACTGACGCCGGGGCTGGGAGGCCCCACGGAGTTCGACCGACAGCCTGCTGGAGGAGGTGGGGAAGAAAGAACTTGCCGGAGAGGCGAGCCCCAAGTGCGGCGAGTTCTTTCTTCCCCGCCTCCTCCGGCCGGCTGCCGGTCGAACTCCGTTGGAGGCGGGGAAAGAAAGAACTCACCGCACTTGGGGCTCATCTCTCCGGCGAGTTCTTTCTTCTCTGCCTCCGGGGCTAGGAGGCCCCACAGAGTTCGACCGGCAGCCAGCCGGAGGAAGCGGGGAAGAAAGAACTCGCCGGAGAGACGAGCCCCAAGTGCGGCGAGTTCTTTCTTTCCCCGCCTCCAACGGAGTTCGACTGGCAGCCCAATGGGAGTATTTCTTCTCTCCCTGGTTGCCGTGTTGGCACTTTGTGATAAATAAGTAAGTTTTGGGTTTCAGTTTGGCCCCTCTGCCCAGCAGCCCAATGGGAGTGTTTTCTCTCTCCCCCAGCACATAGTTCAGCCCGCCCCTCTGCCCAGCAGCCCAGTGGGAGCATTTCTTCCCTCCCTGGTTGCCGTGTTGGCACTTTGGAATAAATAAGTAAGTTTTGGGTTGCAGTTTGTGCACTTGGTCTCTAAAAGGTTCACCATCACTGTTCTAGAGAGAGTTCTTTCTAACTAGGAACAGTAGCTAATTCAAAGTGAGGCATTGTATAAATATTCTGTCACAAAAGTTCACCCACTGCAGAGATGATGTAACACAACCCTTGTTTTCCCTCAATTAGATAAACAAATATACTTCCATTTGTCTATGAGTCCTTGCTGTGCTGCAAAGCTGCAGCTTCCTGAGGGGAGTGAAGATGGTGTTTTTTGTTTTTTTCAAGAGCTTTTCTCATGTGGCACAGAGCTGTCTGCCTGCGATGATGTGTGACACTAATGAGGCGTGTGTGGCTTCCAGGATTCTGATTAACCTTGAATGGTCTATTTTTAGGACTTGTGGCATTTCTTGAAGAGTTCAATGAGAAGCTCATTATAGCAATCCTCCTTAGTTACTGGGAAATCCTTCTTTTGTTACTAAAGAGGGATTGGATTTGTGGAGTGTTCTACAGGGATCATGTCTTAGGGAAAATGCTTTCCCAAGTACATTAGAAGGTGCTGTGTATGTGTGTGTATTTGGTTTGTTTTAATTGAATTTGCCAGCAGTTAGCATCACTTGCTAAGAAGGATCAGAGAGTGCCTCCGAGTAGTGGCATAAATCTTCATCTATTTTTGCAGGTGAGGGACACAATTTTTAAAAAGTGTTCTTCCCACTAGGAAAGATTATGAGAGGTTTTATGTATATTGGAACATTTTGTGTGTGGAAGTTTAAAGAAATGTTTATTGTGCATTAAAACAATTTGTGATTTGTACAAAACACAAGTTGGCTACCTAAAGCTGCTTCTTCCAATCAATCAACCAATCCAGAAATCCAATCCTAATCCTTTAATTAAAATCTCACAGTGGCTGAATTTTTTTCAGCGAGATGTCTTCATGGGTTGAAATGTGGGGTCTTTGGGGCATCATTATTGTCTATTGTGGGGTTGCGGTGGCTCAGTGGTTAAGAAGCGTGCCTTGTTAGCTGGAAGGCTGACAAGTCGGCAATTCGAAACCTGGGTACTGCAAGATGGATTGAGCGCCCGTCTCTGTCCCAGCTCCTGTAGACATGAAAAGAACCTCATTTGGGCATTCCCTGAGCGGAATTTCTCCTGCAAAAATCCTTTCAATTCAGAATAATTTCTGACATGAAATTATTGTTGTTGTTGTTGTTGTTGTTATTGTTATTGTTACCCACAATTTTATTTGGTTTAATTTATAATGTTAAAAATTGTAACCACTGTAAACATCTTTTAATTTGTTGTACATGGCACACACACACTCTCTCTCCTCTTTTGCAAAGTTAAGTTATATATATTTATGCATCCATCACCTGGATCAAGCACCAAAAATGTTTAATTTGAATTAATTAAAATTTCCTGTCTCCTCTTTTCAAATTTTGTCTCCCTAAGATCCCCTTTGTCCTGGGAAAGCTTTTGAGAGCCTCAGGACACTTGGGAAGGGAGCCTAAAAAAGAAATCAACACTGAAATGCTACTGTTGGTCTCAGTCATGGTTGTGGTGATCTGGTGTTTTTTTTTTTAATATTATATGCTTCCCCTTCCCACATCCTAAGGCTCTCAGAGGCTTCCCCAGAACAAAAAAGGAGCCTTACGGAGCCTTAGAACTGAAAATGTGGAGGGATAGGAAACTTTTAATTGAATGCTTTCAAGGTCTGATTTGTGTAATGCAGGTGTAAAGTTATAGAATTGGATTTTACCCATTATGCCTCTTACCCTGAGTCATATGGTCGTATTCTCATCCTAATATTTGTTTTCTCTAAGTCAATGTTTCCAATGTTTTATTTTAGGACTTCAATTCCCAGAAGCCTAAGTCAATTTCCCAAAGCATTGATCAGCTAATGTACTGACTTAGGCTTCTGGGAATTGAAGTTCCCCTGTGGGGCATATGCCCCATGTTGGGAACCACTGCTCTAACCTGATGGAAAAATATGACTTTTGACTACAAGCAACCACTTAGAATGTATTCTAACCATAACCCTTACCTTCATAAACTGCTAGTGCAAAGAGTTGGCCTTTCTGACTTCACAAAAATAGAATGAGGTCCAACTCTGCGAGGGATCATTTAATTTTAGAAGGAGGAATGAAACAGTGCTCTCCTATCACTTTGTTCAGTCTGGAGTTTGTTCTGGTTATATAAAATAGGGAGGGGGGGAATGCTAGAAAGCACTTCTTATCCAACCTCACCTCCTCAGCCCAACACAGAAAGATATACAGTACTGAGAAAAACACATGCAGTGTTTCCCAACATGAAAAAGTTCAGTTGAAAACCCAAGGTTGGAAATCTGGTTTAAACTCAAAGTTGGCTTAAGATTCCTGATTTGTTTCGGCACACTGTAACATAAACCTTGGTTTAGACGTAATGCACATTTCTCCAATCTTGATTCATACATTCACTTCCATGATGTTAGGGGCAAATTGAAAACTAGCCCCTAACTCTGTGGAACATTAAGCCAGGACTCTTAGCTTTATGTGGCATTGGGTCGTGGCCTTTTACTTCTGTTGACTTCCTCTTAAGGTAGATGCCCTTGTTGTTTGGTTAGTATGCTACTTGTTTACTGTGGTTGTATCAGCTTGTATCATCCTGTAAACTATGTATTAGCATGGTATGATATATTAATGATGTGTGATACCCTAATGATTTATAAAGGGACTGTAGTGGCTTAGTGGTTAAGATCCTGAATTTGACGACTGGAAGGTCAGCAGGCCAGCAGTTCAAGGGCCTAGTGCTGCACGACAGAGTGAGCCTCCGTTGTCTGCCAAGTGGAAAAATAGGTACTGCTTAGGTGGGAAAGTAACAGTATTTCATACACTCCAGCATCTAGTCTTGCCTGCCACATAACCACGGAAACAGCTGCAGACAGCACTGGCTCTAGGCTATAAATGGAGAAGAGCACCACATCTTAGAGTCAGATGCAACTGGCTTTCGAACAAGGGAGACCTTTACCTAGATGTAAGTTATCTTAACTGATCCCCTAGAGCGAGGCAGTGGGCGACTTCCTGGTTCCTCGCTGGGATCCCAGGCGCTGACGTATACTCCGCCCGGAACCGGAAGTCACCCACCATCGCATTCTAGCTGCAAAAGCACAGCAGGGAAGTGGTTGGAAATTCCCAAACTGGAGCGAACATGCTCCAAAAAAGCCTCCCACCGCCGTGGGAAGTGTCGGAGGCTGTGCAAAACCCCAGAAAAATGTGCGGTTTCTGCCACCACCACAGTAAGTGATGTATCATGACTTCCGGTGGGGGTGGGCGATCCTAGAGGTGCCCGGGTGGCCACCGCATGCCGGCTTAATTATATGCATTGGCCAGATTAGGCCCATTGGCCAGGGGTTGGGAACCCTTGATATAAAGCAAGTGATGGATGCATGTCCTATGCTTTCTGTATAAAGCTTTAAAATAAATTTTCAGAAATTACTAGCGCACAAAATTCTCTAACTAAAAGAGCTGCATGAACCTGTGTTGGTTGCTTAGGAGGTAGATGACCTGAGGGAACAAAAGGTCAATTTATTTTTCATCTTGTAAAAGCTTTCCAGCGAGGAAATGCTATCAGGAATGCGTGTCTGTCACAGGTGACCAGCACAGTGGCTAAATCCAAGCCTGGTTTTCAGGCATTTCTTCTAAAGATTGCCCTACCATGATTAACTTTTCTTGAAGAAGCACATTCCTTAAGCTTTCCTGGTATCTGTTGATGTAGTTGAGAGTCACATATGTGAGGCTTTTATAAATCTTGTTTTGAATAGGTAAGATTGCCGTATACTCATTACTCTGACCCAACTTTCAGGCTTCCTCCCAAATGAATGCTGAATTGATGTTTCTTCTTGCCCTAGATAAATAGGAAGTTGGCAAGACTGCACAAAGTCTGCTGTAAAGAAATATGCTATTCAGGTTCTTTCTGGACCTAAGGATTTGAAGAGTTCTGAAGGACATTCTGTTGAATAGCTGCAAGCTGGAGTCTTCTCTAAACAGAAGTCTTCCCAGTAAATGGTAAAATCACAATAGAGCATCTGACTCAACATTTATATCTTTTACAGAGTATACTAGGCAGAGGAATTCTGCTCTACTAGGTGCATTTGAATTTTTATGGCTCTGCGTGTTGTTTTGACTCATTCTGAAATCACTAGCACAATTCATGTTTTGTTATTAGAATAACATGTTTTGAGGTGTGGTAATTGCACTATGCCAATTACTTCGTCTGAAGCAAGGGAACTCCTGCAATTAATTCCAAGATGAAAATGTTTGTGCTGTATGAGCTACAAATGAATCATTGAACCGCTAAGCTCCCACATGCCACACTTAAACCCATCTATGTTGTTTTTTTTTTATTATAAAAAAAAAACAGAGCAACATGGGCACCCTCTGCTGGGTAATTTTGGTCAAAGCTTCCAAAGTGCGATTTGTTGGTATCTCCTAGTGAGGGTTGTGGCCTTTTACTTCTATTTTACTTTAATTTATTTTACTTCTAATTAAATCTGCTGTGTTGTTTTACATACTAAGGGCAGAGCCAGTTTATGGCAACCTGACCTATAGGAAGTACAGTAAAACCCCTACTTACGGAAAAAGGCTTTTGCTTAAATTGGTTTTTTTTTGTAACTCGAAGCAAACCCATAGGAAAAATAATCTTTATGTAATTTGAAGCAAACCCATAGGAAATCGTGTAAATCGGGACATGGTTTTAGCATAAAAGCCGGGCACCACCTTCTCCTCGCCCGAGCCCTCTCCCCCGGTCTGGCATTTGCTGCGGGGAAGTGAGACCACCTGGGCTCCCGGTGTGGTGAGGACTTAAAGCCGGGCGCTGCCTTCTCCTCACCTGAGCCCTCTCCCCTGGTCCGACATTGCTGTGGGGGTTTCTTTCTTTCTTGATCCAGCACTGGCTTGCAGCGCCGTCTTGTCGCCTCTCTCTGTCGATGCTGTTGCGGACTTGAAGCTGGGCTCCGATGTGGTCATTGAGCCCGGTCCTGGTTAAGGCCTGTCTATGGTCATTGAGCCTTGGGCTCCAATCCCCTCTCTCTGGATCACTGTACTTTCTTCTTGATCTGTAACTTGTAAATTGTTATTGTAATTGTACTGTAAATTCCTATGCATTTATGATATTGTATTCTGACATTGTATTTTTTTCCTATTGTATTCTTGTATTGTTGTGCTTTAATTGTATTTAATAAGTTGTAATGCCGCCCTGACTCGGCCTTGCGCTGAATTAGGGCAGGGTATAAATCCAATAAACATAAACATAAAATCATTATGTAAGTCAAATTTTATGTAACTCGAGGCATTTGTAAGTCAGGTTTTTACTGTATGCTTATTATGTTTGATTAGTAGTGTAGACATTCTTTAGTGGATTGGCTAGCACTGTGTCCTTGCTTATTAGACAATTATTGCGCTCCTGCTAGCCAAAGGAAGCTGAAAATATGGTGACTGAAAAGCTCAGGAATAAAAGCTCTAGACTTATCATTACAATAATTAGGTAATAGCTGCAGTCAGACATTTGAACATTCTTAAACTGTATTAAATTAGATAGATGCGAGTATGTATAACCAGTTTGTAATTTAGCCTGACCATTCTGCAAATGGCAGCCATTCCTTTCAGATGTATTACCTCTAATATTTGCATATTTGCCTGCTGTCAGTTCTGAATTATGATGACCCTTTTCAGGGTTTCCCCTAGGTCAGTGATGGCGAACCTTTTAGAGACTGAGTGCCCAAACTGCAACCCAAAACCACTTATTTATTGCAAAGTGCTAACATGGCAACAGGGGAGGGAGGAAGCTCTCCCATTGGGCTGCTGAGCAGAGGGGCAGGGCAAAATCTGTGCTGGGGGAGGGAGGAAGCGCTCCCATTGGGCTGCTGAGCAGAGGGAAGGGGCAAACTCTGCTGGGGCAACTGCATGGGTGCCCACAGAGAGGGGTCCGTGCTACCTCTGACACACATGTATTTTTCCAGTGTATTTTAAGGGGGAAAGTGGGTCTTATATGCCAGCAAATACGGTAACTGGCAATTTTTTATACTAAAAGATTGTGGCTTTTTATAGAAAGGAACGTAAGTCTAACCTTCTGAAATATTGTTCTCAACTTATTTAAGATGCTCAGACCTGTTCATGTTAATGTGTATATCCAAGTTATTTTAATTTCCTCACCAGATTTCATCACCTTGGTCAAAAACAATTTAAAGAGAAAATTTATACCCTGTTAAGATTACAAGTCTACCTTGTCCTTTGATTTATTGAATCTTATGGGGAAATCTTTTCTGTTTGCTTTTCTTTCTCCTCTTTTAGTGCTTTGCAGTGATCATTATAATCACTTTTTTTGCACTTGCGTGCAGGTCACGGAAAAGTTGTATTTAAGATTCTGATCCCATTGTTATCACTTTTTACTTTTGTATCTTGTATGTGATTAACAACTGGAGCAGCAGTGCAGAAGGTTATGTGGTCCTTGTTCACTTATCAGAAAACAAAGATAGGCAATATCTTTATTAGACCACTGGTGCTAGCTTTTCTGCCTACCAGGACTCATCTGACCATGATTCGGGGGACTTTTCTTTTTATTCTGCAACCTCTATAATACCTAGAAAGCTAGTGCCTGATTTTGAGAACTTAATGGGAATAAAGGTCTAATAAAGGTATAACCCACCCTTATTAACAGCCTTAAGAGTTTCTTCACTCATGCACTAAAACAGTGGTGGCAAACGTATGGCACGCGTGCCAGAGGTGGCACTTGGAACACTCTCCATGAGCACCCGTGCAGTCACCCTAGCACAGAGTTCACCACTTCCCTCTGCCCAGCAGCCCAATGGGAGCATTTCCTTCCTCCCCTGTTGCTGTGTTGGCA
Organism: Bradypodion pumilum; assembly: GCA_035047305.1. Lineage (NCBI taxonomy): Eukaryota > Metazoa > Chordata > Lepidosauria > Squamata > Chamaeleonidae > Bradypodion > Bradypodion pumilum. Next base: position 257,039,096 of record JAWDJD010000003.1, on the reverse strand, counting down.
CTTTGCGATAAATAAGTGGGTTTTGGGTTGCAGTTTGGGCACCTGGTCTCTAAAAGGTTCGCAATCACTGCATTAAGACTTTCCTTTTCTTTTGGCTAGAGTAATAGCATTTTTATATTCGTTCCTACTGATATTTCTGGTTTCAAGCCACGATTCTTTTGGTTTGCAGGCAGTGTAGGAATATAAATCTCTTCTTTACGTGATCTTTAAAGTCTTCCATTCTATTGTTTACATTCTGTGTCGGCATTATGATTGTTCTGATGCTTTTCTTTTCTTATGTTGACAATTCATGAGATAGATCAGAGTCCATTCTTGGTTTTGCTTTCAAAAAGAGAATAGAGCTTCCGATTAAATATGCAGGTCATCTAGTGATATCCATGTCTACAATCATCTGTTCAGCTGCCTGAAGCATGCATAGAATTCTGTTTTGTCATTATTCTGTTTTGTCATTGACTCCTGGCTCAAATTCTCCAACCATATAAGCCAAGTCTCTTTTTTGGGGCTAATTTTAGGGCTAAAAAACTCAGCTTATACTCGAGTATATACGATATATCTTAGTCTAGTGAATTATCTCTAACCATTCCATCTTGAGTGATCCTGGGTCTAGTCTCTTGATGATATTGCCCTTAGCTTTTCTACACATTGAAATGTGCATACAAAAGTGGGGTGTTAATGTTCTCACTGGTTATTATGAGCTTGCTACCAAAGCATTTTAAAGAGCTAATTTATATTCTCTTAAACGAGAAGCTGTAGCATTTCTATTTAACCTCTGATATAGGGTCCTAGCAACAGTTCTTGGTAATGTCATCATTTCTGTATATATATTCCTAAAATAAAAACAAAATGGAGCATAATTTTAAAAGTGTAGAGGTTTGGCTAGTGGTTAAATGCTCACTGTTCCTATTTAATGAAAATGCCTTATAATGAGTTTATCCAAACGAGATGTTAGGAAGTAACATTGAAGAGAAATGTCTGTGAACCAGATGGCTCTCAGTTTGTCCTTCACCTTGTTGAGCTGAAGCTGAAATCAAGCAAGTAAAATATCTCTTATTTTGTAGACATGCTTTCCAGGACTTTATTGCAAATATAAGAAAGGGTATTCTGAAATTCAAAAATAAAATAAAAGCCTATTATTTTAATACCGGGGTACACAGAAAGAGCCTTCTTGTAGTATTTTCGAACCACAATCAGGCGTACCCCTGGCAACAACCACCTTGTGCTGGCTAATCTTTCTCACACTAGGTCAGGCAAAAGGAACTACAGAATAAATTCACCAAAATTCACTCCATCGTGGTAGTTACACATCTGACCCAGACATGGAAAAAGAAGTTTAAAACCAGAGGCTGTCTTTTGTCAACTGAGGCCTGGAGAGTGAAAGCCAACACATTTTTCCACAATGTGTCCTGAAAGAAGGATGTTTTGCAGTGTCACAAACTGTGCTTCCCCTCTATTAAAACACTTTGTGTTGGTTTTAGAGGCCTGTATCCAGATAGGGAGAATACAATGCCTTGGACTAACAAATGCATCCCACCTTGTCTTAGTCTTGTTGTGCCTTATGCAGTATGTGAGCTGGTTGAATTGCTAAGCAAATCCTCTTTGTGAGTTGATGAGCCCTGCTGGTTCATTAGCTAGCAGGATCGTTTCAATAAGGGCATGCAGAGGACCAGTGAAGATGCACTACTTTATCCTTTTCTTGTTGTTCAGTCGCGCAGTTGAGTCTGACTCTTTGCAACCCCATGGACCACCGCACACCAGGCTCCTTTGTCATCCGCCATCCTCCAAAGTCTGCCCAGATCTACGCCCACTCCGCCAACGATCTGATTTTCCTATATTGCCCTATAAACCAGCTGAGCCTTGGTAAATTCTCACATGAATTGGGACATGCCTCTCAGTTGCTTACATCAGAAGCTAGCAGGATGGATTCAAAGAGAAAGCATGGTCCTATTCCCCTAGTAGATATATCCTGATACTGTATATCCAATCCCAACTATTATCTTAGTGACAAAATGCTACTCAACCACCATCCTCTTTATTTCTGATGGCCATGGTCCAAACAAGGATGGTTCTGGGTACCCATCCACTAGCAGTGAGAACCATGTGTGAATATGGCCAAGGAAGATGAGGGGCAGAAACAAGAAGAAAACATGATACATTTCCCCCTCATTTTGCTGTTGTGGGCAACCATCTCAGAAGGGGTGATTTGAAGGTGCAAATCAGGCTATCAATCAATGAAATTGATTTGCACTTTCCAGGAATCCCAGGTATGCATATAAGAGAACAAAAATATAGCCGATTTTTTTGCCTGTTTTGAAAGCCGTGAATGGGTTGTTGGACAGTCAACGAAATCCCTGCCTTTCAAGTGTCCCTCCTCAGATGCACCTTTTCAAAAAATAAAATAAAATGGTGGTGTTCCACTAGTTGTAAACTGTCAGAAAAGCAATCCATTTGACAAAGGAACAGTAGGTTAGAACTCTTAGAATAATAGATTTATGTCAAATGCAGAAGGAAACAATGTGATTTGATGGGTGATGGTGTTGACCTGTGCAATAACAGGAACAGCTCCCTCAGGAGAAATGTGGATAATCTGAAAAAGTGAATACAGTACTGTACAAAATGAAAAGTACAAAGAAAGGGGACTTTTGTATGCCATTTCTAGTTCATAAATTTTTATAACATACCAGAAATCCTTTACCTTCTGTTTTTATTGCTGTGGGTGGGTGGAACTCATAAAAAGTGACCTGGAAAGGCACTACTGTGGACTGCATTCCTGTTGTGATTAATAAATCAAGCCCAAGCATATCTTGATGAAAATAATGCACATTTCTATGTCATTGTTAACCAGCAGTAATTTTGGAGCCCAGAACGAATGCTCTGATCCTACTCTGATAAAGCAGCCATATGAGTACATAAATCATTTTTACGTGGGTAATATGATCTGGTTTATATTGCAAATTAAAATTGATTGTTCCTTGTGTAACTGTTGCAGTATTTTTAGTTTCAGTTTTTACAAGGGAGTACAAAGGTTTCTCTCCACACCCGATGGGGTAAAAGAGGAAGCAAAGAAGAAGATAAAAATGTTGAGAATTAAATCAGATCCATGTGTGAAAATACAGTAAAACCTCGCATAAAGAGTGCCTCTCTTAGAGACAAACTCGCTTAAAGAGCAGAATTTTCTCGGAATGATTGCCTCGCTTAACAACTAAAACCAACTAAAAACTCGCTTAACTAAATTGGGGTTTGCAATCCCCCCCCCTCCAGAAGTCACAGTTGGTCACTTACAATGGTGTTTCGCTTAAAGAGCAAACTTGCTTAAAGAGCAACCCCGTGGAACACATTATGCTCTTTAAGCGAGGTACCACTGTACCATTTATATGTTGTTGATCTGCAGCTTATTACATCCCTAGCCAGTATTGTCAACAGTGAGGGATACTGGGAGTTGCTGGCTAGTAATAGCTGAAATGCCACACTTACCTGTCCCTGCTTTTTAAGAGCAGTGAGACATCTTGACTACCTCTTAAAGACTTTAGCTTCCATCATTGAAACATCAGCTAATGATTAATTTATCTATGATTTTTAGAAGTAGAAAAGTTAATTTTGGTTGACAAACGTTTGTCATAATAAATGACTTAGCCTTTCTTATGACACCCTACCTCTTACCCCACCCCAAATATATCGTATTTTCCGGCGTATAAGATGACTTTTTAACCCCGAAAAATCTGTGCCAAAGTCAGGGGTCGTCTTATACACCAGGTACTACGGAGTCAGGGGCCGCCCGGTGGGGAAAGCCATCTGCCGTTGCCGCCGTGTGGCCTCCGGAGCAAGGGGCCACCCGGATATCACCACCCTCAGCCTGGTGGTGGTGGGGGCGGGTGTCTTTCCCCGCCGGTCAGCTGCTGCTCCTCTTCACCCCCCCCCCCCCAGGTGGTGAGGTGGAGGACCAGCTGACTGGCGGGGAAAGCCATCCACCACCACTGCTGCGAGGCTAAGGGTGGTGATATCTGGACGGCCCCTTGCTCCGGAGACCTCGCGGCGGTGGTGGGGGCGGGTGGCTTTCCCCGCCGGTCAGCTGCTGCAAGTTCTCCAGAGCAAGGGGCCGCCCAGATATCACCACCCTCAGCCTCGCGGCTGCGGCGGGTTTCCCCACCGGTCAGCTGCTGCTGCTGCTCCTCCTCACACACACCCCAGGTGGTGAGGTGGAGGACCAGCTGACCGGCGGGGAAAGCCATCTGCCACCGCTGCTGCGAGGCTGAGAGTGGTGATATCCGGGCGGCCCCTTGCTCCGGAGACCTTTCCTTCACACCTCTTCCTCCTCACTCCCCCGGCTAGGGTGCAGTGCTCATCTCTGTTTCAAAGCCGAAAGAGCCCGCGCTGTGTCTGCTTCTGCAGACATTTCCGTGGTCATGTGCACAGAACGCTGTTACCTTCCCACCGAAGTGGCCCCTATTTAGTAAAGGTAAAGGTTTTCCCTTGCTCGAAAGCTAGTCGTAGCCGACTCTAGCGTGCAGGGAGGGAGGGAAGCGGCGCCCTCGCCCAAGCTTTGCTGCTGCTTTCTCATCCACTTAAAGCAGCTACTAATTGCTGCTCTGCTCTGAGTCTGCCCTGAAGTCTCCGAGTTTCCCCGCTGAGGGGACAAGAGGAGGAGGATGATGGGGGGAAAAGGCGGGTCTCGTCGTGCTCAGAGGGCAGGAGGGAGTCCAGACTCCCCCCCCCCCCACTGGCCCGGGTCGAGAGACGTCTATCTGGTTTACTTACAGGTCAAACTCAGAAAATTAGAATATCGTGCAAATGTTCATTCATTTCACTTAAAAGGTGAAACAAATATATGAGATTGACTCATGGTTCAAGCCTTACTTTAATATTGATGCTCATGGCTTAAAGGTAAAGGCTTTCCCTTGCTCGAAAGCCAGTCGTATCCGACTCTAGGCTGCAGTGCTCATCTCTGTTTCAAAGCCAAAGAGCCAGCGCTGTCTGCTTCTGCAGACGTTTTCCATGGACATGTGGCAGGCATGAAATTTTGTGAGAGCTGATGTAAAAAGTGGCAGATAGCACCGTAGGACATGAAATGATCTGTTGCCTTCAGAACACAGGAGTGCACGGAATGCTGTTACCTTCCCACCAAAGTAGTCCCTGTTTATCTACTTGCAATTTATTGCTTTCATGATAATAATAATAATAGGTAAAGGTTTCTCTTGCTCGAAAGCCAGTCTTATCCAATTCTAGGGTACAGTGGTCATCTCTGTTTCAAAGCTGAAGAGCCAGCACTGTCTGCTTCTGCAGACCTTTCCGTGGTCATGTGGCAGGCATGACTAGACACCGGAGTGCACGGAATGCTGTTACCTTCCCACCGAAGTGGTCCCTATTTAGTAAAGGTAAAGGTTTCCCTTGCTCGAAAGCCAGTCGTATCTGACTCTAGGGTGCAGTGCTCATCTCTGTTTCAAAGCCAAAGAGCCAGCGCTGTCTGCTTCTGCAGACATTTTCCATGGACATGTGGCAGGCATGAAATTTTGTGAGAGCTGATGTAAAAAGTGGCAGATAGCACCGTAGGACAAGAAAAGATCTGTTGCCTTCAGAACACAGGAGTGCACGGAATGCTGTTACCTTCCCACCAAAGTGGTCCCTGTTTATCTACTTGCAATTTCTTGCTTTCATGATAATAATAATAGGTAAAGGTAAAGGTTTCTCTTGCTCAAAAGCTAGTCGTATCCAACTCTAGGGTGCAGTGGTCATCTGTGTTTCAAAGCTGAAGAGCCAGCACTGTCTGCTGCTGCAGACCTTTCCGTGGTCATGTGGCAGGCATGACTAGACACCAAAGCGAACGGAACGCTGTTACCTTCCCTATTTATCTACTTGCAATTTCTTGCTTTCGAACTGCTAGGTTGGCAGGAGCTGGGACAAAGACGGGAGCTCATTCGGTCCTGCAGTCCTCGGGAATCGAACTGCTGACCTTCCGTCTCCCAGTCAGCGTCTTAGCCACTTGATAATTACCGGTAGTTATTTCTAAGCTTTAAAATAAAAGCTTGGCCCCAGCGGCCCGCGGCCCTTTATCCTTCCTGGTAGGAGCAGGGAGGGAGAGGCAGGACCCCTTGCAGCTGTGGCGGTGCTCCTACCGGGAGGAATAAAGGGCCGTGGGCTGCCTTAAGGGGGCAGTGTAGGCAGGCACTGGCTGTCTGCCGGCATTGGAAGAGGGGTAGTCTTATAGGGTGAGTATATTCCAAACTCTATATTTTAACTTGAAAAGTTGGGGGTCGTCTTATACGCCCAGTCGTCTTATACGCCGGAAAATACGGTAAGTGTGGTTACCACTGTATAAATAATTGTTATTGTCATTAAGATCTTTTCCTTTTTGCTGCTAGTAGATGAAGGGACAAATTGATTTAACTGATTAACAGCAAAATACTCAAAAGTAAGTTAGGGTATACAGTCAGTGGTAGGCTCCAAAAAAATTTACTACCACTCTGTGGACGTGGTATGGTGGGCGTGGCCAGAGGAAAAGCATCTGTGTTGCACCCGAATTAGGACTACTTTATTTCAAAACTTGGATGGGCGAGGCCAGCCAGAATGTCTGCTACTGGTTCTGGTGAACTGGTGTGAACCTGCTGATGCCCACCACTGGGTGTATACAGTGCTTCCAGGGAACTGCATCCTTAGGTTGCTGTTCAAGGCCACATATTTGTGACTTGTTTCCCCCCAAAAAAAATGTGCATGGGATTGCCTTATAATTTTTCTGGTACTGTGCCCAATAGCCTGTGAGTTAATATTACAACTGTTCAGTGGAAGCTTCATCACTTTTACAATTTCCATTATTATAGATGCTTTGTTGTTTTATCATTATAACCTAGCCACATGTTAATTTGCATTCATAATGGTGACTTTGTTCAAAGGACATTGACAGCATCTCTGTACAATTAGTACTTCCCTTGTGCTCCGCAGCGTGCTTGAATTTATTAGTGCTTTCAAGTCTGTCACGTAGAGTAGCTGCTAGGGATTGATCAAGAATTAGCTAGGAGAGAATTGGATGTCTCGATACCTTACTCCTTCAGTTTTCAAGTACAGGTAAATGCCCCAGAATTTTGCTTGGGTTTTTTTTTTTTTTTTGCATTTGGTTCATAAATGTACAGTACTTAACATTTATATCCATCCAGTGTAGGGAGTACCTGAGTCCACAGTTCTTCAGAAACTTGCTTGCCTCTCATGCAGTTCCTCAGACTAAAAACACAACATCCCTCCATCCTGGTCTTAAAACCTGGCTGGCGGGGCAGGTGTGGGGTCCTGAGGGCAATTTTGATGTGAGATTTTGATGTAGATTTTAATGTGGGACCTTAATGTGGGATTTTAATGTGGGTGGGGGTTTTAACTGCTTTTACTGTGTAGGGTCTTTGTAAACTGCCCTGAGTTGGGCTTGCTTGAGTGGGCGGCGAATAAGTTGAAAAATTAAATTAAATTAAATTAAATCCTGGTTTAATATCAGTGAAGTGTCTCTGTGTGCACATCCAGGTTTATTTGTCGTTGATGGCAATTTCTAATCTGTGAAATAATGAGTCTCTTATACATGTTTAAAAAACAAACTTAAAATAAAAGTTGATTTTACATCATGGCTAAAAATCTATTAAATCCCTCCTTAAATCCTTACAGTGTCTTTCCGTTCAATTCAGAATGCTATTCTAGGTGACTTTGTCTATGCTCTACTACCTCTTCTTTATGCCTGGAGTTCCCTTCCTAAATACCTGTGTTGTGTCAGAATGTTTCTATGTTCAGATCCCTCCACAAACACTCACCTTTTCCCATGAGGCTTGAGGTTTAAATGTGGAAATGCTCCTGCGCACACTGTATGGAAACAGCCTAGGTTCACATTGTTATAAAATATATTAAGTGTACTAAATATTGAGTTGCAACCTAGTTTTCCTCTTTTGGAATTATTTAGTTCTAAGTCAGCTCTAACTCTTTATTCATCTTTGCCCCACATTCCTAAGACCTGTTAGTAAGCAACTGAAGGGTGATGGTGCTATTTACATTTCTTTTACTCATCCCTCTGTTAAAGGGCAGACAACACTAATTAGAAGTTGAATACACAGGTGGTTTTTTTTTTTACCAATAGCAATTATACTTATATACCACCCCATAGCACTTAGTGCATTCTCTGGGCGGTTCACAAGGTAATTAGCATTTTTGCCCACAACATGCTGGGTACTCATTTTACAGACTCTTGGAAGTATGGAAGGCTCAGTCAGGCTTGATCCCCGTTGAGATTGAACTCATGTTTGGCTGCAGTACAGCACTTTAACCGCTGCGCCACCAAGGCTCTTTATACCTTTTGAGAAAGGTAGGGTATAGTCCTTGGTCTTTGATGCTTTTACACCCTACATAACAAAAGCATTAATATTTGAAGAAAGCTGTAACTGTATGTACTATTGGGCCTTGTGTATACTGTCAAGTTTAATTGGTGCACTTCAGCATTGCTGCAGTTTGATTCAGACTATTTAAAATTTAATTTAATTTAATTTAATTGTTAAATTTCTATACCGCCCACTCGACCAAGGCCGACTCAGGGCGGTTCACAATCTTAACCTATAAATCCAAGGGTTAACCGTTGGAACTGGCTATAGGTTGCTATGCCTTGCCCTACTTGCCTGCACTCACCCTTCGTGCACACGGCCGATCTGGGTACGCAGGTCAACGAAGGATTGAGAAAACCGGCAGTGGGGCAACAGCCCCACAAATGCGAAGAAAGGGAAACAACTTCACTTCCCAACATTCCTTGCGTCGCGCCAGAGCCAATCAGGCTGAGAGGCTCTCGCACGGCGCAGCGTTCGGAAACGCGCTGCAGCCAATCAAAAGAAAAGCATTTTAAAAAAACGCAGCACAAACACAAAGCACCAACCCATAACTACAAGCCCCAGCGTCCTGCGCGCCATGAGCGCGCAGAACGCTGAGGAAGCCGGCACCCAAGAAATAAAGCAAAAACAAAAACACCGGGAGAGCAAGTCCGCCAAGCCGCTGGGAACAAAGCCCCCCTCCCCAACAGCGCCTGAAGCTCCTAATCGGAGTTTCCCCTTTAATATCACTGGGTGGGTGGGGGGTGTTGTGCTCCCCCTCTCTACTGGCTCCCCTGGGGTTGATAGGGGGGGGGACAAAAGGAGTCTGCCTCCCCCACCCTCCTGACCTCAGGGGACCCGGCAGAGAGGGGATTCCCTCCCCACACACACACACACACGCCCCATGTTAAAGAGAAGTGGTTTCTTCTCTTTAAAAACGGAGTTGGGGGGGAAATCCCCCTCTCTACTGGCTCCCCTGGGGTTGATAGGGTGGGGGGGGGACAAAAGGAGTCTGTCTCCCCCACCCTCCTGACCTCAGGGGACCCGGCAGAGAGGGGATTCCCTCCCCCCACACACACACGCCCCATGTTAAAGAGAAGAAACCAAGTGGTTACTTCTCTTTAAAAACGGAGTTGGGGCGGGGGAATCCCCCTCTCTACTGGCTCCCCTGGGGTTGATAGGGGGGAAGGAGTCTGTCTCCCCCACCCTCCTGACCTCAGGGGACCCGGCAGAGAGGGGATTCCCTCCCCCCACACACACGCCCCATGTTAAAGAGAAGTGGTTTCTTCTCTTTAAAAACAAAGTTCGGGGGGAAATCCCCCTCTCTACTGGCTCCCCTGGGGTTCAGAGGGTGGGGGGACCAAAGGAGTCTGTCTGAGAGGGGATCCCCCCCCAGGACACCAAAAACACAAAAACAAACAATCAAAAACATTCACAAATACACAAAAACAAACAAAATAACACCAAAAAAGTAAACAACAACAAACATTTCCAAACACACCCAGCCCCCAGCCAAACACCACAAAATCCAACCACCACCACCACCCCAAATAAAGAAAAACAGCTAACTCACCACCACACGACCTCATACCACAACGACTGGAAAAGAAATGAATAAAGAAAGAGACTACTTGCTGGAAGAAGCTCCACCCAGAGGCCACGAGAGAAAAAAACAGTCAAAATACAAGATAACCCCTACCAGCAGCACTTGCTGCCCACAATAACAAAAAAAATTCAAAAAGACACAATAGCCCCACACAAAAGGCCCCAAGAGTTTTTCGAAAAAGTATATCATCCTTTATTCTTTTTTTCATCCACAAAACCAAAACACCAAACAAAACTCATCACAGTTTAAAACAGGCCATCAAAAAAAATTGTATAAATAAAAATTTTAAAAATTTCAAATATAGATTAACCTCTTCTTTACAAACATTAACAACAACAACAACAACAAAAACTTTCCAACACCATTTAAAACAGCCTGGCAACGCCGGGCAACCTTTGCTAGTCATAGATAAAACAGATAAAACAATTAAAAACCCACCCCCTAAAAAGGGGTGCAGGTACCGATGGAACTGTGAGGGAAGGCACATTCCTCTATATCAACCACCCAACGGAAGCCACCCCTCTACCTGCACCCCAAACTTGGCCCGCCAGCCAGGTTTTTGGTTCTTTCCTAAAGGGCAGCAAGTCCATCTGGAGGCGAAGTTCTACTGGCAGGAGGTTCCAAAGGACCGGTGCGGACACGGAGAAGGCCCTCCTCCTCATGCCAGAGAGGCGAGCCCCCCTGGCTGATGGCACAATTAGAGAGCCCCTCCGGTCCGCTCTGGGTGGACGGACAGACATCCTTAGGGCGATGCGGTCTCTTAGGTAACCTGGCCCACTACTATATAGGGCTTTAAAGGTCAAAACCAGCACCTTGAATTGCACCCAGAGGCAAACTGCCTCCACCCCCCTTGACAAAATACCAGCGGTAGCGGCGACTTTTTAGCCCAGTCCAGCGGCTGCCCCTAAAGTCCCTCTGAGGGCTCGCTGCCTCCTCTTCTCCCGGCTGAGGTGCCTGTCGAGCCCCTGCCTGGCCCATGGCGTGGGCGGCTCTGGCGGTGGCAGCGGCAGAGAAGCGGTTTTTGGGGCCATGGAAACGACCCCAGGTGCCACTGATGTCTCTCACCACCTCCTCCTCTCCCGGCTGAGGTGCCAGACGAGCCCCCACCCGGCCCATGGCATGGGCAGCTCTGGCGGTGGCGGCAGTGGGGAAGCGGCTTTTGGGGCCATGGAATCAACCCCAGGTGCCGCTGATGACTCTCCCCGCCTTCTCCTCTCCTGGCCGAGAGCCGGTCGAACTCCTGCCTGGCCCATGGGTTGGGCGACTCTGGCGGCGGCGGCAGGGGGGGCGGCTTTTGGGGCTGTGTAAGTGACCCCAGGTGCCGCTGATGACTCTCCCCACCTTCTCCTCTCCTGGCCGAGAGCCGGTCGAACTCCTACCCGGCTCATGGGTTGGGCGGCTCTATTACTGTATATCCTTTTCTTCTAATTAAGTGATCACACAGAGATGGTGGATTATGTCAGTACCTGTCTTCACAATGCCCCCCACCCCCACCCCCAGTCTGATGCAATTTGATCTACACCAGATCCCTTGCTTCCTTTGCTCTCACCCACTGTAGACCCCTGGCTCTCCTTTTATAGTTCACTAGCATATTTTGCCCAGCCTTGCTGGGCATTTTGTGTGTGTGTGTGTGTGTGTGTGTGTGTGTGTGTGTGTGTGTGTGTGTGTGTGTGTGTGTGTGTGTGTGTGTGTGTGTGTGTGTGTGTGTATTTTGGTGGGTAGGGGTGGTTTGGGTGGTGGTGACTTGGATTTTGTGTTTTTTGAAATTATTTGAATTTTTAAAATTTGCTTATTTTTTATTTAGATTTTTTTTTAAAAAAATTGACTCTAGGACACTCTTCCGGACTCTAGGTGGGGGTGTGATTAAGAGTATGATTGTATTTGTTTCTTCAGTTCTGCTGCGGAGGCATGGAGGGAGGATGTGTTTCGTAAGTTCTCTTGAGTTATTATTTTATTTTCAATTTTGTTGGGATTTTGGGGTGCGTTTAAGTAGAGTGTTTCTGTATTTAATTAAGTGTTTTTGCTTGTTCTTTTGTATTTTTTCTGGATTTTTTAAGCGTTTTATTGTGTTGAATGTTTCTGGTTGTTATTTCTTTTTTTGATTTTTTCCATATTTATTTTTGTAATTTTTGTTGCTATTGGTTTTTGAGTAAGGTATTTTCGTGTTGTTATGTTGTAGATAGGTGTTTTTAGTAAGTTTTCATGGTTTTTCGTTAGCCTTTGGTAGTTCGGATGTGTTTTGTTGAGTTTGTTGTTTATTGTTTTGTTGTTTACTGGGTTTATTTGAATTATTTGTTTATTTATTTTTGTTTGCATTTTTGATGGTTGGTTGTTTTTTTAAACTGATTTGTGTGTTGTGGTTTCCGAGGTGAGGAACGGCCTGTCTGTCGTTGCCTCTTTTCCCCATTGCTGTTTCGACATTATCTTTTGATGCAGCAATGGGGAAAATGAAGAGCCGGCAGTCAGCTCGTTCTTCGTCCGGTAACGTTCGTTAGGTCGGTCGGGGGAGAAGGAGGCAGAGAAGAGCTATCTGCTTCACGATGGTTCTCTCCTCTCTGCCTCCTTTTCCCTTGGCTTACCTAACGGGAGATCTGTGTTTGTGGCTGTGAATGTGTTTTGTTTTGTTTTGGTAAAATTGTAGTGCGGTAGGCAATGATCCATAAGGGGTGGTGCTCTTCCTTGCAGATTGCTGGCTGCTGCTTTTCCATTACCTCCACTGCTGTTTCGTGCTAGTTTCCGAAACAGTGGTGTGGGTAGTACAAACGCAGCAACCAGTCATTTGCTAGGGAGTGTGCTTCCCCTAACGAAGTGCTGCCTGCTGTTGGTTCTCCCCCCCGCCTCAACTTACCTTGAGGGCGGTGGTGGTCTCGCCGTGTCTTCGGCAGGGTAGCGGGGAGGAGAGGGAGTCCCTCTTCTTCCCATTGCTCTGGGAAAGAAGGCCAGCGGTTGTCTTGCCATGGTTATTGCGGGTTTGGGTTAGCGAGGCCATGAGGCACTGCGTCTGCCTTCAGCAGCCTTGCGCTTGCGTTGCGTGAGGCGTTATTTTATTTTATTTTTCGCACGCTGGCTTTTTCAATGTTCTACACACTCGCGCCCTTCAGCCTGATTGGCTGAAGTGGTCACGGCGCGGAGGGCGCTGGAAGTTGTAGTTGGATTTTTTTGTCCCTGTTCATGGGGTGGCGATGCTCGGTCAGTGTAAAGGCAAGTGTACGGGGCTCGGTACGGGATAGTATGGACGGGTGCAGGCGTGTATACCAGATTCCAACGGTTATCATCCCTCCTTATAGGTAAAGATTGTGCAGTTGATTTAAAGGATTGTATTTGTTGTTGTTCATTCGCACAGTCGATTCTGACCCTTTGCGACCCTATGGACCATTGTTCTCCAGGCGCCTCTGTCCTCCACCATCCCCCTCAGCACTCCCAGTTTTGTGCCCACTGTGTCTACAATACCATCCAGCCATCTCATCCTTGGCCTCCCCCTTCTTCTTTTGCCCTCCACCTTTCCCAACATCAAGGCCTTCTCAAGTGAATCCTCCCTTCTCATTTGATGTCCAAAGTACTCTAGCTTCGTCTTTACTATTTAACCTTCCAATGAGCAGTCAGGGTTGATTTCTTCTAAGATTGACCTATTTGTTCTCCTCGCTGTCCAGGGTACTCTCAAAACTCTCCTCCAACGCCACATTTCAAAGGCACCTATTCTTCTGCATTCAGCTTTCCTAATTGTCCAGCTCTCGCATCTGTACATTACCACTGGGAATACCATTGCTTTGACTATTCTAATTTTTGCTGGCAATGTGATGTCTCTGCTTTTCACTATGTTCCCCAGGTTTCTCATGGCTTGTCTCCCAAGAATCAGTCGCCTTTTTATTTCATGGCTGCAATCCCCATCTGCAGTGATCTTTGATCCTAAGAATGTAAAATCTATCACTGCTTCTACTTCTTCCCCATCTATTTTCCATGAACTGATCGGACCTGTTGCCATTATCTTGGTTTTCTTGATATTGAGTCTCAAGCCAGCTTTTGCACTCTCCTCCTTCAGCCCAATGAAGACATTTTTTTAAGGTCTTCTTCACTTTCTGCCATTAGGGTGGTGTCATCTGCATATCTCAGATTGTTGATGTTTCTCCCAGCAATTTTAATCCCATATTTTGATTCCTCCATCCCTGCATTGTGCATTATGTGCTCTGTGTATAAGTTGAATAAGCAGGGTGACAAAATGCAGCCTTGTCTTATTCCTTTTTCTATTCCAAACTACTCTGTCATTCTGTGTTCTGTCCTAACTGTTGCTTCTTGACTCATGTACAGATTTCTCAGGAGGCATACGAGGTGCTCTGGTATTCCCATCTCTTTAATTACTTGCCACATCTTGTTGTGGTCCACACAGTCAAATGCCTTAGTGTAGTCAATAAAACAAAAGTAAACTTGTTTCTGGTATTCCTTTGTTTTCTCCATGATCCAGCGTATGTTGGCAATGCGGTCTCTGGTCCCCCTGCCTCTTCTGAAACCAGCCTGCACCTCTAGTAATTCTCTCTCCACATGCTGCTGAAGTCTATCCTGTATTATCTTGAGCATCACCTTGCTGGCGTGTGGGATGAGTGCAATTGTTCGGTAATTTGAACATTCTTTGGTATTGCCCTTTTTTGGGATTGGGACGTATACTAATCTTTTCCGATCCTGTGGCCACTGTTTTGTTTTCCAAATCTGCTGGCATATTGAATGCAGTAATTTGACGCCATCATCTTTTAGAGCTTTGAAAAATTCCACTGGGATACCATCATCTCCACTAGCTTTGTTGTTTGCAGTGCTCTTTAGGGCCTTTATGACTTCGCTCTCCAGGATGTCTGGCTCAAGTTCAATTTTTTCATCATTGTGATTATCAGGAGTGTTGAGGTCCTTTTTGTAGAGTTCCTCTGTGTACTCTTTCCATCTTTTCTTAATCTCTTCTGCATCAGCTAGCTCTTTTCCATCTTTGTCCCTTATGGTCATTTTTGCTTTAAATGTTCCCTTGATTTCCCCGATTTTTTGAAAAGATCTCTAGTTCTTCCTCTTTTGTTGTTTTCCTCCATTTCTTTGCACTGTTCTTTTAGGTAGTTTTCCTTACCTCTCCTTGCTTTTCTTTGAAATTCAGTGTTGAAATGATTGTATTTTTTCCTTTCTCTTTTGACTTTTGCGTTCCTTCTTTCCTCTGCTATTTTAAGAGCCTCATCAGACTACAACTTTGCTTTCTTACGCTTCTTTTCTTTTGGTATGGTTTTCTTTGCTGCTTCCTGCATGATGTCCCTCATCTCTGTCCATAATTCTTCTGGCACTCTGTCTATCGAATCTAGGCCATTATATCTGTTCATCACCTCCACCGTGTATTCTTTAGGGATGCTGTCTAGGTGATATCTGTCTGGTCTCCTTGTTTTCCCTATTTTCTTTAGTCTAAGCCTGAATTTTGCGATCAATAGGTTGTGATCTGAGCCACAGTCTGCTCCAGGTCTTGTTTTTGCTGACTGTATGGAGGTTCTCCATCTTTGGCTGCAGAGTATGTAGTCAATTTGGTTTTGGTGTTGGCCATCTGGTGATGTCCATGTGTAAAGTCGCCTCTTGTGTTGCTGGAAGAGACTTTTTGCTATGACCAGTGTGTTCTCTTTTCAGAACTCTATCAATCTTTGCCCTGCTTCATTCTGTACTCCAAGACCAAACTTGCCTGTTATTCCCTCCACTTTTTGATTTCCTACTTTGGCATTCCAGTCTCCTAATATAATTTGGACATCATTTCTTGGTGTCTGTTCTATGAGGTGTTCTAGGTCCTCATAGAACTGATCCACTGTGGCTTCATCTGCACCAGTGGTTGGTGCGTATATTTGGATCACAGTGACATTGAAAGGTTTGCCTTGAATTCTGACTGACATCATTCTGTCATTTTTGAGATTGTATCCCATTACTGCTTTTTTCACTCTTTTATTGACAATTATGGCTACTCCATTTCTTCCATGTCCCTATGCAGTATTGTTCCTTGCAACACTGTATTTCTCCTCCCCCTTTCCTGTCCCTCCCCTCCCTCCACTCTGTGGTGTTAAGCATCCTGTATCATCTAGCTTGCTCCTTTGTTTTGCCTTTTGTTTTGGTCAATAGGGTTCTCTTGGCAAGCTTTATGGCGTGGTTTGCCGGTTTCTACGCCATTTTTCTCCCCTCATAACTTTATCACAGTTTTAAAAGTTTAGAACATTTTAAACAATATATTATCATGCATGTTATCACACTTTAAAACACAGTCTCCATGTCAGTTGCTATATTAAGTCAGTATAAAGTCTCTATGTGAGTTGCTATATTAAGTCCGTATAAAGTCTTTATGTGAGTTACTATATTAAGTCATCTACATTTCTGCAAATCAGCTACTTATCCTTTGCATGGGGCTCAGAGTCTCACCCCCTGGTTTTCCTCCTCTGCCTTCTTCCCTTCTGCCAATTGGTCCTCTCCTTCGGCGCATGGTTGGTGCCTGGAGGCTGGGGATGGTGGTGTCCGGGGCTTGGGAGGGCTTGCGGCGGGGCAAAGGCTGGCCTCCCGCCACCTGGCTGGTCCTCCTCCTCTTCACCCCCCGGCTGGGTGTTAAGAATTCTCAAATCAGTTGTCAATCTCAAAGTAAGCAGAAGTAGAACTTCGTACGGACATCGGCACATACAACAACAAAAATTGTATGTACCACAAACACATACAATGGAACTACAGTATAGTAATCTGTTGTGGTTTGTTACAGTTGATTCTATTTCATAACATTTTTCCATGCAGAAGTTATCTAGCACTAAACTAAATATCAGTGTTAAGGTAAGGTGATCAAGTGCTAAAGTTGGTAATACAGTGGTACCTCGCTTAAAGAGCATAAAGCGTTCCATGGGATTACTCTTTAAGTGAGTTTGCTCTTTAAGAGAAACAACATTGTAAGTGACCAATTGTGACTTCTTGGGTGTGTGTGTGTGTGTGAATCCTGATTTAGTTGTTAAGCGAGTTTTTGGTTGGTTTTAGTTGTTAAGCAAGGCGACCATTCAAAGAAAATTCTCTAAGTTAGTCTCTAAGCGAGACGCTCTTTATGAGAGGTTTTACTGTATAAGGAGGTGAGGAAAGAGATGCTATGATTAAGATTGTGATTGGTATTTCTAGCAATAGTGATTGGTACCTTTTGACTGCTATAGTGATTGAGATTGGTACCTTTTGCTGTGTCATTCCTTAGTTTATCTAATCCCTTTTAAAGCTGTGCACTTTGATAGCTACATCTTTTAGAAGTAAATTCTGTAGCTTTAACTATATCCTGTGTGCCCATGTACTTTTTAAATATATTGTTGATCTCCCACAGTTTAGTGTCACTGAATGAGGCTGGCTTCTAGGATTATGAAGGAGAGAAGTCATTTCTTCATTGCAGTGCCTTAAGTAACTTAATAACATTTATCATTTGCATTCTTATTGGGCAGACAGGAGGGGCTCAGTGATGGTCGCATCAGCGAAAGAAGTACATCTTACTGGGACCATGAAGAGAGCCTTCTCCGTGTCTGCCCCAGCCCTGTGGAACCTCTTACCACCAGAACTGCGTCTTCAGTCAGAATTACTCCCTTTTAGGAAATTGCTTAAGACTTGGCTTTGCCAATGGGTGTGGGGTACGCTTGACTCCACTACCCAATCCTGCTGGCTTGTTTCGCCTACTTGAGGGATCTTGCCTGGGTATCCCGTTTTAATGTGGGTTGAGGGAGGGCGAGGGTAGTTTTTAAATGATAACTAGCAAGGGTTGGCCGGCGTTGCCGGGCTCCCCCCCACGTGTTTTTTAATTAAAAATGAGCCAATTTTATTTTTGCAATAGTTTTACATTGTGTTGGAAGGTTAAATTGTGTTGTTGTTTTTTTAAAAAATTGCTTAGTCTGTAATTTTAATTTTTTTAATGTTTATTTATGTTCAATTTGTTTGGCTTGGCTGTTATTAACTGTGATCTGCTTTTTTGGTGTGTTTTTTTAGGATTAATAAAAGAAGAACGTATGATATAATAACTCAGCACAGGATTTTTTAAAGTTTGTATTGTATTTTATTGACATATATTTGTGATTTGTGTGAAAGTGTGTTTAGTGTAATTTTTTTACTTGTTTTTGTTGGTGTGACCTTTTGTGTAAAATTGTGAATTTGTGTTTTGTTTGGGCCTGTTGTGTGTTTTTGAATTGTTTTTACTATTGTGGCCAGCAGGTGGTGCTGGTAGGGGTTATTGTATTTTGACTTTTGTTTCTCTCCTGGCCTCTGGGTGGAGCTTCTTCTGGTAAGTAGGGTCTTTCTGTATTCATTTCTTTTCCAGTCCTGGTGGAGGTAGCACCTGTTTTGGTAAGTTTGCTTGTTTTCTTTCTTTTGTGTGTGTGTGTGGGCGGGGGGGGAGGGGGGGTTGGAATTTGTATTTTTTGTCTGTTTGTTTTGTTTTTGATTGTGTCTTTGTTTACTTCGTATTGTTTTTGGTGTTTTTGTTTTTGTGCATTTTTGGTTGTGTTTGAGTGTTTTTAGTAATTTTTAAAAAATTATTTATTTGGTGGTGGGGAAGGTACGTGGTAATTGGGGGTTTGGAAGGGTGGGCTAGGTGGTGGGGAGGGGGGCATGGTCGTTGGGGGTTAGGAAGGGTGGGCTAGGTGGTGGGAGGGGGGCATGGTCGTTGGGGGTTAGTAAGGGTGGGTTAGGTGGTGGGGAGGGGGGCATGGTCGTTGGGGGTTAGGAAGGGTGGGCTAGGTGGTAGGGAGGGGGGCTTTATTGTTTTATGGTGCTTTGTTTGTGTGGAGTTGTGAAAGTAGATTGGGTTTCCCCTTTAATATCAGTGGGTGGGGCTTGCGACCCCCCTCTCCGCTGGCTCCCCTGGGGTTGGGAGGTTTGTGGGGACAAAAGAGGTATGTCCCCCCAACTCTTCTGGACCCAGTAGACCAGGCACAGTGGATCGATTCCCTCCCCCCCTCCTTAAAACAACTCCGTTTTTAAAGAGTAGAAAAGACGGAGTTTTTTTAAGGAGGGGGGTGGGAATCGATCCCCTCTCCCTGGTGTCCTGAGTCCAGAAGGGTTTGGGAAACATTGCCCTTTTGTTCCCACAAACCTCCCAACCCTAGGGTAGCCAGCGGAGAGGGGGATCGCAACCCCCACCCACTGATATTAAAGGGGAAACTCCAGTCGGGACCTTCAGGCGCCGTGGGTGAGGGAAAGAAAGCCGGCTGGTGTGTGTTTGGCTGTGACGCGGTGAGTTGTTTTTCTTTTTAATTTTTCGGGCGCCGTTTTCCTCAGCGTTCTGCGTGCTCATGGCGCGCAGGATGCTGGGGCTTGTAGTAATGGGTTGGTGCTTTCTGTTTGTGCTGCGTTTTTTTTAAAATGCTTTTCTTTTGATTGGCTGCGGCGCGTTTCCGAACGCTGCGCCGTGCGAGAGCCTCTCAGCCTGATTGGCTCTGGCGCAGCGCGGCGCAAGGAATGTTGGGAAGTGAAGTTGTTTCCCTTTCTTCGCGTTTGTGGGGCTGTTGCCCCACTGCCGGTTTTTTCAATCATTCGTTGACCTGCGTACCCAGATCGGCCGTGTGCACGAAGGGTGAGTGCAGGCAAGTAGGGCGAGGCATAGCAACCTATAGCCAGTTCCAACGGTTAACCCTTGGATTTATAGGTTAAGATTGTTAGTTTGATGCTTTTTTAACTTTGCTTTTAGCTGGGGATTTTAGGTATGTTTTTACTATTCATGGTTTTAAATGTTTGTGTATGGTATTTTCTTCTGTGGTTGGCCGCCCTGGGTGGTGTTCACACCAGGAGGGTGGGGTACAAATAAATAAATAAATAAAAATCTCATTTAAAAAAATATTCTTTATTTGTATCTTTAAATCTGTCTATGTTTCTTCTTGTTTTTTCTACATGAACAAAGCTTCTAAAGGATACCTCTTTGCCTCTAATGACTTCCTTGGCTCAATTTATTAACCATGCCGGTATCTTTTTAAACTTGATGGTATATTTTATGGGCTCTGGTATACACTATGTAGCTGAGATTCTCCTATTATACTTTTGAGTAAATCCCAATTATTCTGTGGATACTTGACACTTGATTTTTCATCTTTAACAGACTGAAATTGGGAATTTTGTGCTTACAAAAATATGCACATTGATAGTGCTGTTTTCAGTCAGTTCCTCAACTCTTGCTTGCTGCACTAAGTCCTAAGTAATGTTTTTGTGATTGGTTCCAATACCATTTGATGATAGTTATATACCTGTATTATATATGAAGATTTTATATCTTTGTCATGTGGATGAAAAATATCTGAGGTGGGTGACCTCTCTGTGTGAGGGTAATTGAAGTCACTCGTTACTGCAGCACTTTCTCCTTTCCTTGCCTCCTTGGTTTCATTGTCCACCTCAAGATCACCTTGACTTTTTAATCAGGGAGCAATAACATATTCCCAATATTAAGTTGCAGCAAAGATGTAGAGTTGTTCGTTCATTTGTTCGTTCCGTCCTTGCATGCCCACCCTCTTTTACATGCAAGGTAACTCTTCCAACTTGTCCCCTGAAGTAAACCATCATCCTGCCATTCTTATCTGCTATTCCCTCCTATCTCTATTCCCTCAGGCTTTTTTAATTCCCACTATGTGGGTGTTAATCTTTAAAACTCACAGATAACCTATCTAGTTTTGGAGGCCAGTAGCATTTCTATGTAAATATGTATAAATGATGCTCATTTCCAAATACAGTGGAACCTCATACAACAATTTTAATCCGTTCCACGGGGCATGTTGTTATACGAAATAATTGCTACACGATGCATGCATCATATAGTGATTTTCCCTATGGGATGCATTGTACAACGATTATTTTTTTTGCTAAGTGGTTTTTCCCATTGAAAAAATGTATGGTTTTTTTCCATAGGGAAAATTGTTATGCAGGATGCCATTCCCCCCCCCCCCAAAAAAAAACAAAAAAAAAAAACCCTGATTGCTATGCGATTTTGTAGCTATACGGGGTGATTGTTGTATGAGGTTCCACTGTATCTTTGTCCTGTGCATTTCCTCCTCCCCTTAACTTCTGATTGACTGTTCTGTCCTGCCACATGCCTTGATTTACTCTATCTGAATTCAGTCAGATAATCAGAAATGTTTTACCTATCTCCTAAACATAATTTACCTTAATCCAGATGTTCCTCAGTTTTCCTGTGTCTAAAGAGTGAATTAAGACTCAGAAAACCTGGATTTGAATCCCTGTTCAACCATGGGAATTTACTGGAGAGAGTAACTGGTAAAACCTCTCCTTAAATATCTCAGTTACTTTGAAAGTCCTCTTAGGGTTTCTGTAAATAAAATCTCACTTGATGGCACATAACAGCAACAACAGATACAAGATAAATTTTCTTTGTGAATATGGAGAGATTAAATAAATGCATCGTTTATGTGCATGTAATTTATCTCTTTTTGCCAACCTAGCAGTTTGAAAGCAAGAAATTGCAAGTTGACAAATAGAGACCACTTCGGTGAGAAGGTAAACAGCGTTCCGTGTGCTTAGTATGCCTGCCACATGACCACAGAAACATCTGCAGAAGCAGACAGCACTGGCTCTTTGGCTATGAAACAGAAATGAGCACTGAACCCTAGAGTCAGAATCGACTAAATTTTGTACCACAGTGTACAAAAGAAGATATAGTAAATGGCTGGCATAAAGCTACTGAAGTAGCCCACTTCTGGTAAAAAATAGTCTAATAGAGCACCTGTGGCACAGCGGTCAAGCTGCAATGCCGCAGCCAATACATTGCTCATGATCTGAGCTTGATCCTGATCAGTTTAAGATTGACTACCCTTCAATCCTTCCAAGGTCATTGTGCTGGAGGCACAATGCGAATTACCATTCAAACCACTCACAGAGTGCTCTAAGTGATATAGGGTGGTGACATTAACATTAAAATTATGGATGTACTGTATATGAGATATAAGCAAAAATCAAAGATTAAAATGGTGCAACACGGCAATACAAATAAAGAGGTGGTGCTACCTTATGGTTTTTTTATTGTCTATTAAACCAAATTATTAATAACTTTTTAAAAATCTGAGAGAAAGGATTTGCAAGTACTGTATGCGTGTTTCTGCCTATTCTTTGTGAATATAGCCATTGCAACGTACAGTATTGTCATTTGCAATATGAATAGATGTGCATAGAGCTTATTAATATTGTTCTGAAAGTCACAACTGCTTCAATTTTGTCGCAATTATGGTATCAAGAATCCCGCTGGCACAACTAACAGTGCCCATGTTTCTGTGTCTGGTTTTATAGCTTGTGGACAGCCCATTACTAACCATTAGAATCAGTTGTTTCCTCAACAGGGTCTCTGGCTTTAGAAGCAAGAGGAGTGTAATCCTGTTCATCAGTTATCTGGGGATCAAAAATAAATCAACAGAGCGTAGGCCAGAGGGGTTATTTGTTGTGAACGCAGCTCTTCTGACAGCAGAAGCAATATACTGTATTGTCTCTCCTTTATTGCTTGAACTGTTTGTTTTATTGAGAAGGTCTAAAAACCTTTGAAAAGAAGTTTCATGCTTATAACAAAAGCCTATATTGTGATCAATATTGTTTTATCTGGAAGAAAGTTTTAGTGCCTCTACTCTATATTTATCATTTATTTACTATTTACATTTATATCCACCCTTTTGATGCAAGCACTACTCAGGGTGGCTTAGGTAAAGGCCTCCCTTGCTTGAAAGCCAATTGTATCTGACTCTAGGTGGTGGTGCTCATTTCCGTTTACAGCCAAAGAGTCTGTGTCTGCAGACGTTTCCGGCAAGGCATGGCACGATGCTGGAGTGCACAGAACGCTGTTATCTTTCCTGCCAAAGTGGTACCTATTTATCTACTTGCAATTCCATGCTTTCGAACCGCTAAGTTGGCAGGAGCTGGGACAGAGACGGGAACTCACTCTGCCTTGTAGCACTTGGGTCACAAACTGCTGACCTGCCAACCTTCTGGTCATCAAGCTCAGCATCTTAACTACTAAGATAGCATGGCCCTTGGGTACTGCTACTTGAAGGGCAAATATCATGCTTGCATATTATTCAATGTTATATTTGACGATTCTTCCACAGATTCATAATCCATTGGTTATGAAGCTATAGCAGTGTGTTCCTCTTTTGCCTCTTTCCTTCTGGTTTCAAAACAGAATTTCTGGTTTTCATTCAGCAAGGGTTTCCAGTTATATCTGCTGTAGAGAATTCTGGGTGAACTGTGGTTAACAAGCCAGGATATTAAGTCAGGATGTAATTCTGATTGCTATTGATGGGCCTACACATCACAACACATTGCAGGTGCTTTAAAAAGTCAGCTAAGCTATTCTTGAAATTTAGTACATGCTGTCACATGGCTTTTTCCTTTGACAATGTTTACAAAAATGGTCCCTGAAAGAAATTATACTTCTGTTCACCATCCAATTACGTGATCCTTGAAGGGGAGGGAGGGGGTCTGCCATCTGAATTACAGAAAAAATGTGTGTGTGTGTGTGTGTGGGTGGGTGGGTGTCAGGTCAAAGATTACATAATCCATTGGAGCTGTTGTGCATTAGGCACCAATAGTGAAAAGCTCTAAAAATTAGATTTTCAATACAAAAGCTCTGGATTACGTAATTTTAAAGGGGGGGGAAGGTGTAGAAGCTAAAATTATGGTCGGATTACATGGGGGGAGAGGGTCAATTTTCCAAAAATTGGATCACATAATTGTTGAATGGCCCCTTATAATTAACACTTTGAATATGAAGCAAAGCTTTGATTGTCTACTCTTCAGTTAAAACTTCTATACAAAATATATCAAATTAGGCAACTCTCATGATCTAGTTAAATTAGTTAAACTGAATTTCAAATGAGTAACTAAATAATAAATGAAAGACAAGGCATAAGCACACAGATCTGTAATTTTTGGAAGCTTGTCTTATTCTGGTAAAGAAGCCTTTAAATGGGTTAAAATTCTTTACTGTGGAGGTCTCTGATGAAGAGCCATGGAGATTTGGCTATGAAAGAGAGATGACCAGACTTGTGATTGTGGGTAATTAGAAGGAGGCTTCCACTTCCTGTGGAAGAATAATTTTATGCTGATTTTGCCATTTTTCTGGTTAGATGTTTAGGTGGAACCTTTTCTAATGGGAATGTCAAGTGATCAGAAAATCTGTTTCATACGTTCTTCCTCATTTTATTTCAGAGCTCATACAGAAGCATCCTCATCAGTGAAACGTGACATAAGCACAGAGCCTAATGAGAAGGTGAAAAGTGGGCAAGAAGTAGTGGATGAAGGGAGTGATGATAGGAAAGCTGTCGAGTCAAGTGATGAAAATGCTCTTCCAGAAGGGGAGAAGAAGAAGAAAAAGCGTTCTGGATTTCGGGACCGCAAAGTATGTCTGACTGTTGTACCAAAATACTCCATGATAAACCCATGTTAGTCAGTGAAAACATCAAATGGAAGCTTGAAGCAAATGGACTACTGTAAATTAAGGAAAGGTAGAAAATAATGTGTTAGGTGCCCACTGTGAGTAATGGACATACCTGTCAAGTATCCCGTATTGGCCAGGATTTCCCGTATTTTAGCACTCGTTCCTCCCCTTTCCCGCCGCCGTCCCGAATTTGGACGGCGGGGAAAGGGGTTACTGCGCATGCGCGCCCATCATAAAGGGGTTCTGTGCATGTGCAAACGGGTTCTGTGCATGCACAAACAGGTTACTGAGCATGCGCAAACAGGTTATTGAGCATACGCGACTGTGCATGCACAGTAATTTCCCGTATTTTCCAGAGCCGCGCTTGACGGGTATGGTAATGGATAGAGTGATGGGTTAGGATTCAGGGGACATGGGTTCAAATCCCTGCTCAGCCATGGAAATCCACTTGTGGGAAAGGTGGCCCTAGTTCTTCTGTGTCTAGGCCAGATGTGAAACTGACAAAATGAAGCCACCTTTTGGTGAGTTCTTTCTGTAGTTCCTTTCACCTAACCTCGTGTGAGAAAGATTAGCTAGCACAACACCGTTGCCTTTGCCTGGGGTACTCTTAATTGTGGTTCAACAATACCACAATCTCCGAGGAGGCTCTTTCTGTGTACCCCAGTGGCACTAGTGAAACCACTCCTTAAATATTGGACTTCCCTTTGAAGGCCCTTTTAGGGTCGATATAAATTAATTATGATATGACAATACAAAATATACAGAAAAAATAAATAGGTGGGATCCATAGAGATACTTTAGGACTTTGTTCAGACGTTAAGACTAAATCAAGGTGGGGCCATTCCTGAACCTTAGAGTGTCAAAACTCTACATGCCCTCCCCACCCACCTTTTTAACAGAAATGGAAAGGGGTATTTAAAAAGATCCATGTGCCTTTATCTGGCCATGGGTTGGTAAGTGCATGTGTTTATATATTTAAGCGTTGATAAATGGGGAGGGGATACTGGAGGCTTCTCAAAACATGGTAAAGGAGCCCCTTCCCCCTAGAGCAGGGGTTCCCAACATTTTCCTGCCAGGGGCCGTTCCTGCCCCTGCCACTCAGTTGTTGGGGCCGGAGGCATAATTGCTCCCAGTGCTTACGTTTTCATCAGTGGTGGTGGCAATTGCACTATTTCATTTTATTTTTGCTTCTTGCCTGGGACCGGAAGTGCCCAAATGTCGCATTCTAGCTGCCGGAACACAGTGAAAAATTCCCAAAACAGAGCGAAAATGCTCCAGAAAGCCTCCGCCGCTGTGGGTATCAGCGGAGGATGTTTAAGAAGCTGAAAAAACGATGCGATTGATGCCGCCACCGCAGTAAGTGATGTTTTCAGACTTCTGGTGGTGGTGGGAGCTTCTGGTGGTACCTAGGTGGCCACTGCCAGCTCTGTGGGCCGGATTAATGAGCTCTGTGGGCCGGATTAGGCCCACACGCTGCCGGTTGGGACCTTCTGCCCTAGAGTGAGCAAGGACACTTTTTGTGCTGATCCCCCCCCTATATATATATATATATATATATATATATATATATATATATATATATATATATATATATATATATATATATATATATATATATATATATATATATATATATATATATATATATATATATATATATATATATATATATATATATATATATATATATATATATATATATAAAATTTTTAGGCAAGGTGTTTTGAGGTTCCTAGAAGTTTAGGAAGCACATTTCAGCCTTGGTGGGTTGCATACGGCACCCACCTCTTGTTGTTGTTGTTCGGTCGCACAGTCGACTCCGACTCTTTGCAATCCCATGGATTCAAATCCATTGTTCTCCAGGCACCCCTGTCCTCCACCATCCTCCTCAGTCCACACAGCCCCGTACCCATTGTGTCTACAATACCATCTAGCCATCTCATCTTTGGCCGTCCCCTTCTTCTTTTGCCATCCACCTTCCCCAGCATCAAGGCCTTCTTAAGTGAATCTTCTCTTCTCATTTGATGTCCAAAATACTTTAGCTTCATCTTTGTTATTTGTCCTTCTAAGGAGCAGTCAGGGCTAATCTCTTCTAATATTGACCTATTTGTTCTCCTCGCTGTCCATGGACTCTCAAAACTCTCCTCTAGCACCACATCTCAAAGGCATCAATTTTTCTTCGCTCAGCCTTTCTAATGGTCTAGCTGTCACAACTATAACTTACCACCGGGAATACCATTGCTTTGACTATGCAGACCTTTGTTCGCAGTGAGATGTCTCTACTTTTGACTATGTTCCCCAGGTTTCTCATAACTTGCCTCCCAAGAATCAGTCATATTTTTATTTCATGGCTGCAATCTCCATCTGCAGTGAACTTTGATCCTAAGAAAGTAAAATCTGTCAATGCTTCTACTTCTTCCCCATCTATTTTCCAGGGACTGATATGGCCTGTTGCCATTATCTTGGTTTTCATGATATTGAGCCTCAGACCAGCTTTTGCACTCTCTTCTTTCAACCTAATCAGGAGCTTCTTTAGGTCTTCCTCACTTTCTGCTATTAGGGTGGTATCATCTGCATATCTCAAATTGTTGATGTTTCTCCCAGCAATTTTGATCCCATATTGTGATTCCTCCATCCCTGCATTGTGCATTATGTGCTCTGAACTCTATAAACTATAAAATACTCAACTAAATTGCAAGTATGAGAGCTGTGTGAATGGATGGACTAGATTACTGATCTGTAATTTAGTTCATGAATATATCTTGGGTTTCTGTGCTCCCTACTGCTCTTCGAGTGTGGCAGCCAGGAGGAATGCCAAAGATCGATTTTGTTTCGAATTAGCTCTGCTTGCACCTCATGTACAAATGCAAACAGACTTAATGATAGCTTTGCCATTCAAACCGCTGTCAAACTGTGGCGTATGATCAGTGCTTTTCCTTGTGAATCATTGCATTCTCTTCCAGGTTTGTCAAGTGACACAGTGATGATGGGTTGAGCCAGAGCTGCTACACTCAATCTCTGTCATTCTTTTTAGGTGTCTCTAAAGTTTTTCTTTCTAGAGGGAAGACAAGAGGAAGACAAACAAGATTGAGTGATGATTTAATCACATGCACTTCCTCCTGCCATCCTCCCTCATCTATGTGTATATTCTCTCTCTCTCTCTCTCTCTCACACACACACACACACACAATCTCTCTCTCCTTCATTCCCTGCCCACAAGCATCAGTCTGTCCATTCTGCTGTGCCAAATCATCTTTCCTGTCTCACTCACCCATATCTAACCCATTCACACAGCTCTCATAACATTCCTCATTCATTCTTCAGAATATTTTCTTTTAAGTGTGAATTTAGCCAGAACATTTTGGGTGATGTTCTAGATGGGAGGGATACATGTTAAAAACAGAAAATTAAAATTTCTGAGTTTTTTCTTGCAACTACACTGGAGGAGAGATAAGGAAGGTTGAGCATTAAAACCACCATTTTATCTGATGCATCTCATTTCCCAGTATTTCACTAGCCAAACAGTAGTTTGGCTAGTGTTGGCTTTCACCGTTTGAATCAATTGAACTTATGCCATAAAATGCCTCTAAGGTGTTTTCATTCTCTATGTTGTGGGTGGATAAGGAGCTATTCAAGAGAGCTAAGTCAAAGGCCTATTGCCAAACCTCTTGTTCCTAGCCGAAATGTGTGTTTTTGTTATGCGTAGGAAGTTCTTGAATGTCCTGACACACTGTGTTGACTAATGAATGCATATACAGTATACAACAATCTGCTGCTAACTGTTTTATGCTTGTATACGTTCATGAAAAAAGTGGGTTCAGGGAGATAGGTTTTGTTTAAGCTGAAACTTATTCCAGTGTTGGTACCATTAAAGAAAGCAATTAACAAAGGACTGCCAACTTGTTGTTGTAGCTTGAGTGCTTGCAAGAGCAAAAGAAGTAAAAGGATTAAATAGAGTGATGTGAAAAAAGATGACACTGTAATGCAGTGATGCGAACCTTGGCACTCCAGCTGTTCTCTACCTAGAAAACCCTGGAAAGGTTTGTCATAAGTCAGAACTGACTTGACTGCACACAATTGTTATTTATTATTAGGGCAAATGTGATCCCTTGGATACTTTGGAGTCGTTATTTCAGTGAGGAGGCCACACAGTGGTAGACATCTCCGAGATGACATTCCGCACATGCCAACAGACCCAAGAAATCAAATCCATCTGTGTGCAGTTTTTAGCCATTTGGATATCACATCACCTGCTGATTAGGCGGACCATGCAAAAACAAGTATGGCTAGAGTGGTAGAAATACAGGAAAAAACTGGAGACCACTCAAAGAAAAAATTGAAGTCAAGTATTTTATAAAAAATATTCAAGGCACGATAAAGTTGCATTCATTCAAAATGTGACAGGTCAAAATATCCGAAGGAGAGCAAAATAATATCTTCAATACTTCACAATGTAGCACAAGATAGTTGCAAAAAAAAAGTAGACTGTTTCGGTAAATGGAAAGCACCTGCAATAAGCCATGCTTGAGACCAGGAAACTCTTAAAGGACCCACAAGCATTTACAAAAAGCAGGCAAGCTCAAGCTCTGAGTTCAAACCATGGGGCTCCAAACTGTTAAACTTACGTATTAAAAATGCCTCACATTGGCGAAGACATCGCTCTAAATTCATCTTTTCATAACACAAAGGTTTAACCACCTCAAGAGCCTAAACCCGAATATGGTCTTCAGTGTGATTATGACTAACAAAATGAGATACTAGAGGAGCTGAAAGGTTCTGAGTTCGAATCCTGGAACAATGTTCATTAATCCTAGTCCTCAAAGGGCGAGTAGAAATCCCAATGTAGACTAAATCACAAGGACATTTTATCATGTACACAATATTTTTGGAATTACAATTAGTTAACCCTTTAAGGGTGTGCATAAATGTAAGGTCAGTGGAAGAAATAGATTGGGTTTCAATCGTAAACCTACATATGGAACAACTCAAACACTGATGATGCCCAGTGACAAACTTTTGTGAATAACAAAGAGCATCTGAGGAATCAGATAAATCTGTCTTGGTCAGTATTTGGTGAAATGAACGTGTCTTCCTAAACCCAATATATGGCAAATTCTGACACCCAGGAATGTTAGCAACTATATCCCAATGTCGAAGCACAATTTTCTTAATTTTGTTTGCCAGAGGTGTATATTGTAAAGACCAATGTATTTTAGAAAAGTCAGGAGATTTATCTTTACGCTTAAGTAAAGAACCTCTAGGAACTGTATCAATTCTTTGTTGTGCATTTGCAATGGTTCTCAGGGGGTATCCTCTCTGTACTAGTTGGTTACAAACCCTATCAGCTGCATAATTGAAATCAAAACTATTGGAAGAGTTACATTTAATCCTGGTAAGAAGACTATAAGGAATATTTGCTTTCAGATGATGTGGATGAAAGGAAGAAAAGTGTAAATAAGAATTTCAATCAATAGGTTTACAAAAAAAAATCATAAGTAGTCTATTATGTTGAATAAAGATAGTAAGGTCTAAAAACGGAACAGAAACCACATCACTATGAAAAGTAAATTGTAAATTCGGGTCTTGTGTATTAAGCCATTGAGCAAAAGGAAGAACAGCATCAGGGAAGTCAAAAAGAAAAAAACAAATCATCAATGTACCTGCGATATAATAACATATGGCCAAAAAAAGGATTAGTTTGAGCATCATAAATAGTTTTCTTTTCAAAGGAATTCATATAGATGTTAGCTATGGCGGCCGCAGCCAAACTACCCATGGCCACGCCTTTAATTTGAACATAAAATTGGTTCATAAAGCGGAAAAAATATTCTCAAACACTAAATCCAAAAGGTCAAGTAAAAAATGTACAGGAGGAGAGTCAACGTTCCTAGCATATAAAGATTCTTCTATAATGGAGCAAACCTCTCTTCCAGTATAGAGGGAGGAAACATCACATGTGACTAAACAGCAATGATCAGGCACCTGAAACCCTTCAACTTGATTAATAAAGTCCACTGAATCACGGACAAAGGAGGGAGTATCTTGTGCTATAGGATTAAGAAAAGAATCCAAAAACTTAGAAATAGGTTCTAAAGGGGCATTAGTGGCAGCTACAATGGGACGTCCTGGGACCAAAATAGTAGAAGGCGTAACTTTATGCACTTTGAGCAGTAAATGAAAAATAGGAGTTCTAGGAAATGAATTAAGGAGAAAATCAAAAACTCTTCCAGAAATATATCCCAAAGAAAAGCCTCCAAAAAGAACAGTACAAATGGTGATCATTAAACGATTAGTAGGATCATGTTGAATTTTTTTGTAAAAAGTCTCATCAGAAAGCTGCATATGTGCCTCTGCTATGTAATCACATTTATTTAATATCACAATACCTCCCCCTTTCTCTGCGGGCTTAATCACAATAGAGTGGTCACATGATAAGTCACCTAACAATTTCCAATCATAAGGCTTAATATTTTTATAAGGTCTACTCGAATGTTGTTCAAGACATGAAATATCCCTCAATAGCAACTGCTGAAATACCTCAATGTTGGGGTTATCAATATGTGGTACAAAAGTTGATTTAGGTCTAAATAATCCAATATCAGAGGACTCCATATTTCTATAAAATGCTTTAAGCTTTAGCTGGCGTAGTAACCTAAAAATATCAACTCTAGTCCGAAAGGAATCATATTCAGGAGTAGGAACAAAACTTAAACCAAGGGACAACAAAAATAGTTCCCTGGGACTCAAAGCCTTATCAGAAAAATTAAAAATGAATTTCTCTTCCTCCCCCGGCTCCCCCTCCCTTTGGCCAAAAAAGAAGAAGTATTAGAATTAGTAGGTTGACCAGAAAATCTAATTTGTCGAGTATTATCAGTTCTAACATCAGTTAAAGAGGAGGTGGTATCGGAATCTGTGGTATCAACTTCAGAGCTCAAGACTTGGTCCTTCCATGTAACTCGCTTTTGTTGTGGTGTTCTGGACCCAGATTGCCAGTGGTAGACTTTGGTATTAGTATAGTCCTGTAGGTCCCATTGAAACTTTTTATTTTTAAATTGTATAAGGGCTTGATGGAAGCCATCCAGTTTTTCTTGTAAGGAGTTAAATTTGGAGTCAAAAGTAGATGCAGAGTGCTGTTGCTTTAAGGATTCCTTAAGAATCAGTATTTCAGCATTGATATTGTTCATTTCAGTATTGGACTGATCAATAAGAAGCAAAATTAGGTAATAAGAACATTTATCCAAAATCAATGTCCATTTATCCAAAAATTCCTTGTTGTCCAGGAACAAAGTTGGACCCTTTTTATATTTATTTATTTATTTATTGTTAAATTTTTATACCGCCCACTCAGCCAAAGCCGACTCCGGGCGGTTCACAACAGTGGGTAAAAACAGATAAAAACAAATAAAACAGATAAAAAGCAGCAATAAGAACCCACCCCTAAAAAGAGAGGGGTGCAGGGGTGCATTGAATTCGTAATCCCTAGGGATTCTAGAGACTTTATAATAGTCAGATAAAAAGGCTGCATGGAGTTTAAATCTAATAGACCGTTTTTCCAAGACTTACAATTTATCAAAATCAGTATCAGAGGAGTCCATATCTGTTCTATATGATGCATTACGATTGAGAATTCTATCCTTCTCTGCAGCCAAAAAAGTAAACCCTTTCTGTAGGGTAGCCATAATATAATATCAGGCAAAAACTAGTATGGCTAGAGTAGTAGAAATACAGGAAAAAACTGGAGACCACTCAAATGAAAAATTGAAGTCAAGTATTTTATAAAAAATATTCAAGGCACAATAAAATTGCATTCATTCAAAATGTGACAAAGAGGTCAAAATATCCGAAGGAGAGCAAAATAATATCTTCATTTGGATATCACATCGCCTGCTGATTAGGCGGACCATGACATGGCTTTCACTTTGTCCAAGGGATATGACGGAGGACTCTTTGTGAGTTTTAGTCCCAGCTTAACACCATTGACAGAGATGGGCACACACTGCCTAGTTAGGCCACTCAAGCCCCCGTGCCTCGACAAGGCTCTCACCTAGCAGGCATATAATAAAAAAACTCATAGGAGTCTCAACCCTCATTTGGGTGGAGTTTTTTTAAACAAAATATTTAATGTATATTACATTTTTCCAAGGATTGATATGGAAAGGTAGATGTATTAAAATCACTTAAATCAACTGTAATTTTGAGTTAGGAAATGGCCATGTTCTGTGGTTCTTTTTAGGTGATGGAGTATGAAAACAGGATCCGAGCATATTCTACTCCAGATAAAATCTTCCGATATTTTGCCACCTTGAAAATCATACATGACCATGGAGAGTCAGAAGTGTTTATGACCCCGGAGGATTTTGTGCGATCTATAACACCAAATGAAAAACAACCAGAACGTAAGTGCCCTTATATTTAATGATAAGTGAGCATATGTGATGATACAGAAGAGAACACTTGATTATCACTTTTTAAAAGAAGTTAATTAATTTTCTAAAATTCTTAAACTTTGCAGCCTTAAATTTACAGTTGTCACTACTCAATCTCAGTCCCTGCCCTCTGCCATCTTCAGTTAACTATATTATAGAGTTTTATAGATTTACTTCCCTCGACACCAGAAGTGGTAAAAGTGGAAGTAAAGAAGAAGAAAGATTTTCATAGAATAGGATATATTTATACAGTGGAACCCCATATAACAAACACTTAGTTTAACAGAAAATCCGTACAACAAAGCATTTTTGCTCTACTGCCGATGCACTGTATAACGGAAAAAATGTTCGTTATACGAATCGCTATTGGCAATACCTCGTACAATGAAAAGAAATTTTTCATTGTACAGAGTACAGCCAATAGCAATTCATATAACAAACATTTTCTTTTTGTTATATGGTGCATCAGCCATAGGTATCCGTATAATGAAAAAAACCGTATAGTGAAGAGCTCTGTGGAATTGAGTTTTTTTGTTATACAGGGTTCTACTGTACATTACATAGAAATAATACTGAGTACAGAGATAATACTGAGTACAGTATGTTAAGGGTGGGTATCCAGCTTTGGAGTCAGAGATTGGAAGTTCAGTTTCCCACTGTGCCACCAAGAGGAAAGCTACATACACCTAGAGCCAACCTCTGGTGTTTGGACTTCAGTTCCCAGAAGCCTAAGTCAAAGCACAGGTCAGTCCCCAAAGCACGGGTCAGCCAATGCATTGACTTAGGCTTCTGGGAAATAAATTTGTGGGCCCCACTTTGGGAGCCACTGGACAGGTATATTGCATCTTATTTTCCTTTTTCTTTCTGCTTATTTGAAGATTTGTTTAGTTTAAATTTACTTTCTGATGTTATTTTCATAAGGAGCGGTGGTAAAGGGATTGGCTATTTGTAACTGTACATGGCAAGGCATGTACATGGCAAGGCAGAATAGCAATAGCAATTACACTTCCAGTAGAACCTCGAATAAAGTCCAAACTCCATTCCACAAGTTTGGACTTTATCCGATTTTGGACTTTATCCTAATCAAATGGTTGATGCGTCGGATAACGCAAATACCTCGGATAATGTCCATTTTTTTAGCAGTTTTGGACTTTATGCGATGCATCACGTGTGCATGAAAACCGCAACTTTATCCGAGGTACCACTGTATTTGTTTCACCATTAAAGATGCATTACTGAAATGAATGAACATTTGCACCATATTCTAATTTTTCAAGTTTTACCTATAATATGAATTATTAGTTTTCAAAAAATGTTAGAATTTGAGATTATTATGGAGATCTATAAATATGTCATATGCTATAAAATAAAGCTATTGATAAACAAACTGTCTTTTTCTTCTTTTCTCAATGATTAGTTAGTTACAGCTTTAATTGATATTTATAAAAATTACTTTGAAAAACCACTCAAAAATATTTGTCATAATAATCAAGGAATTGTTGTATTTTTCTTGTTCTTTCAGATCTAGGCCTTGATCAGTTTGTGGTGAAGCGATGCGATGGAAAGGTAATATTCCTAACAGTCACATTTCCATATATACTCTCTTTTCTGTAAAATATATAGTATCTTTTCTGTAAAACTATGAAGCAGTAAGCAAAGCTATGTTTGGTTTAGAGCAGCCTAGAGCGATTTTTTAAATAAAATTTGTATGGCTCACTTCTATGAATACAACCAAATCTAAGACTTTAAACAGCTTTCCTCTGCCTGATTTGTCTAGGGTCAAGACTATAGAAATAAAATTATATTTAAAAATTAAAAAAACAGTGTCATTCTTCACATTTCTTCACAACCACCATTTCCCCTGTTTAGCAAAAATGGCACTTAGTTCTCAATCAGAATAGGTGTACATGGGTACTTCACTAATTTTTCTGGATCATAGTGCTGTGTGTAAAATGGCTCATATGCCCCTCTTAGAAGTTGAAATGTGAAAATAGACCTCACTTTTTGTGTCAATTGAGATTTATCGGACCAAATTCTTGGCAATCCTTCTTGTTCAATCAACTCCCAGAAAGTTTCAGCCTTATGTGGAAAAGAGACTTCCAATTGATTTTGTTTTCTTGTTTTCTTTTTATTCCCTAACTCACTAAGTGATACTCTCAGTCAAAAGAAGATTTGTTTACTATCTTAATTTCTTCCCTGGCTTATTACTAATGCTGATGTATCTTAAAGATCTGACACTTTCCCTGCGTCAGGACCAGTTTCCTTGCTCTGGAGGAAGACTCATATGTCCACAAGCCTGCCTTGGGGTTGGACTGAATATTCTGGCCAGCCAAATTGAATAGCCTCTTGCATTCTCTGCTATTGCCATGGGGTGACATTGCCATCTCTTGCATATTATAGAGGCTATTTAATTTGACAAATGCCAGCAGGGACTGAAGCATGTTTAATTTAAGCTGTGGCCTGCCATTGCTGGCGTGGAAAGGATGCCAATAGAAGCCTTTGAGAACTAGATTTAAATCTTCCCTACCTCCAGAATCTTTTTCTGTTGCTTCATCATTCAGAAGCTTTACATTAAAGTGTTTATCACTTGTGTCTGAATAGTAAAGTTGAAAACAGTTGCAGATTTGCTTAGAGAACATATAGGCTCAAATCATTTTATGTTGTTATGCAAAAGCCATAGTTTTTTTGTGACAAACTACCTCAGATTAAGAAATCTCCTTAGACATTATCTGTTGCGTGCTAAGATAAATGGGCCCACAAGCAACAAATACTGTTCATGGAGATTTTTTAACTTGAGACAATTTGCTTCGAAATGGTATGCCTTTTGTGTGTCAGAACAACCTGATTTCAACCTCTATGTCTAGTTTGCATTGTTATACATTTAATACATAATAAATATATAATTAAATCACTACTATGTTTCATCATAGACTGATTGTCTGAAACTTTGAATCATATTATAGATCTGTTTGATTTCATCTTTAAAATATTCCAGTTTATCCTGTCTTTGCACGAGAAGTGTGCATTATCCAATCCAAATATTATGAATTTGTGAGGCAAGATCGTTTCAGAACTTTCTGTTGTAGCCAAAACATTAAACCTTGAATGACTTAGCATAGCTAACTTGAGAGATTCTTGATAAAGGAATTTGTTGTATTTTTGGTGTATTTTCATAAAGGACTGTATAGTGAGTTGCATGTATTTTCTTCCTTAACCCTCTCTCAGTCAAATCAGGTCTCTTTTCTTTTGCTGTTTCTTTCAACACATTGATCTGATTTTGTTAAGGTAATTTCTCATGCTGCAAGATTTTGTAAAACTCATGTCCAAAATATGTATGCACTATGTTAGTTGTGGACAAATGCATGTGAAAATCATAGCTTTCCTCCTGAAAATATGTAGCAATTTGAAAAACTTTGGTGCATGGTTATCCTGATCCACTGCATCTTAAACTGAGAATTAGCAATTTACACAAACTTGCC
Organism: Bradypodion pumilum; assembly: GCA_035047305.1. Lineage (NCBI taxonomy): Eukaryota > Metazoa > Chordata > Lepidosauria > Squamata > Chamaeleonidae > Bradypodion > Bradypodion pumilum. The sequence continues at coordinate 257,002,857 of JAWDJD010000003.1, read as the reverse complement.
TATGCCCAGTATATCACAAATCAAGACCAGAGGTTAGTACAAACTTCTAGTAAATTGGTCCTGTGGGGAGATACCTGACCATGATAGATGCTGCTTTTGACAAAAGGTTAACTATACTGTACATTTTTCACTATGTTAACTGATTCATTGGGTTATGGATCAGTCATAACACAGTTATCAACTATTAGTAAAGATTATGCTTTTAAATGGTGTCCATTTTTAGGTGTGCCATCCAGGTATATTGGATTGCAACTTCTATGAAACCAAGTTAGCAGACTGTTAGTCTTGTAATCCAGCATGTTTGAAGTGCACCAGGTTGGAGGAAGATAGGATATGGGGATATTTGGAGGGAAATATATTTTGCCCCTTACTTAGAAAACCTGATATATATTTGTGAACAAGTTGCTGTCTACCTCTACCCTGCTTTTGTGAAAACTTTGTTGCATATTGATTTTGTCGGCATAACTGGAAAGTATTTCACTACTCCTTGTTTTTCTTTTCTTTTCTTTTTGGGAACTACTAATTTCAATCCTTGACATTTTAGCAGGTAACTTCCTAATGTGACTGATCTTCCTCTACCTCTCTTCTGAAACATTGATTGATTTCTGGTTTTGTGGTTCTGTGTTTCCTCTTCTTATGGCATACTCTTGGATTCTTTTAATTTATTTTTTGGGTGTGTTTTTATAACCAAACCTTTGTTCCCTTTCTTCCCTTTCTTCCTAATCTTTCCCCCTTTCATCAGGATTTTTGGCAGGTACTGACTTGTCAGCATGTGCTTATACCAATTTGTGCTTTAAATTCCATGTGCACCTACTTGTAAAAGGGGCAGTATATATTTATCTGCTTTTCCCATTATCATAAACATAATTTGGCTCTCTTTTTTTGGAATATAAAAGGATTGTATTTTATGGGGCATGGAAACAGAGAAAGTGTTTAAACAAAAATGAATTCAGTGGCAAGCTATTTAATATATAGAGTCAATAACTTCTGAGAAAATTGACTAGCTTTTTCTTTTCTATTTTATCATGTCCTTACTACCTAGAGTGACTTATTTTCATTTTCTGACAAAGCAAACCAATAGTTTTATTGTGACATGAGATCTAACATTTCCTGCCTTTAAAAAATTGAAACATTTCCTCTTATGCAAGATTAGAAAAATTGGTCTACTGGGTCAATTTGCATTCAAATTCCACATTTTGTGTGCAAATCAGTGCTTTTCATGCCTTTGGAGTCTAGCCACAGAACTCTAAATTATTAAGATTATGTTGTCTTTTTTTCTGTTTGCGGTTATATTACTTAAAATGATAAACAGATGGCTGAATGATTATATTCAACAGAGCATAGTAATTTAGGGCCATTTAACAGTTTCATGTTTATTGAAATCTCTTCCTCTGACTTACCATTTGAAAATATTTTTGAAGATTTTAATTGACTTACAGTGCAATCCTGTGTTTCTAGTCAGAAGTAAACAGCTTGGGTTCAGTGGACCCTAACCTGCAAGGATTTAGTCACAGAACATAATTAACGATAGACTTCTAAATTGACTTTTTAGTATTCTCTCATGTAGAAAGTTGATAGTTTTAGTGACTAACCAGAGACTGTTGTTTTCAGTGAGAGTTTGTTTATATTAGCCATCCCGGGCTGGTGTAAAATGGCTTTTCCAATTAACTGGAGAAAGGAAGAACTCTTCCCAGTTGATGCAGGGGCCGGGTTTCCATCCACTGAGACAGTGATGGTGAACCTTGGCATTCCAGATGTTCTTGGACTTCAATTCCCAGAAGCCCAAGCCCCCTGTGAATCCACACAAATGGGTTTACTGCGATTCATCCAGCCCACGCTGACCTCATTGCTCCTGGAAGCAGAAGTAAAATGCGCCCATACGGTTAAGACTCTTCCAGGTTAACCCTTCCTCCGTACGGGCGCATTTTACTTCCGCTTCCAGGAGCGATGAGGGCAGCGTGGGCCAGATGAATCGCAGTAAACCCATTTGTGTGGATTCACAGGGTGCTTGGGCTTCTGGGAAGTGCCAAGGTTCACCATCACGGCACTGAGACATGGCATGGCCTTTACGCTGCTGTTGAGGTGGTTGTTACAAGCCTTTCCGCTGTCAGCTGAGTCACAGCTCCTTTATAGCAATAGCTAGTACGCTTATATACTGCCCCCAGTATTGCCCATACATTGGAGACAGAATAAGATACAGCAGGCTAATTTATTTCAACCCCCAACAGGGTCCCAAAATGGGATTGAGTTGGAACATATAGGCCTGATGTCATTGGACCAATCCAACCCAACTGACCCCCACTGCATCCCAAGAGCAGGTTATATGCCTGTGCAGACAACTTCTGAGTCAGGAAAAAGTCAGTGATACCTTCGAAGGGTGGTGTGACAGGGCATTAAACATGTAGGTTAAAGAAGTAGGACAACAATTGACATCAACGGGTACTATTAGGACCATAATGTTTTTTCAAGTTATACATATTTCTTCCTCTGGCATAATAGGAGTTTTTTGAATCCAGAAGAGAGGTAGAATTATGCTTAATCTGAATGCATGCATACTGCACGAAGTGTGATCCATTGCCTTATCTACCTTGTATGCCTTACGCAGTTACGATACGGTACAATTTTTATTTATATCCCGCCCTACTCAGCTTGCGCCGACTCAGGGCAGCTCCCAACAAATAATAATACTACAATACAATGGAAATACAATGAAATAAATAAACAATACAGTACAATTAATACAGTCAAAATATCCAGCATAAACAAAAATACAATACAAGATATAAAGCAAGAATTTAAGCAATATCTACAATAATCTACACAATATACGCAGTCAATACCCTATCCCAAGACCCCATACAATAATACAATAATACAATAAAGCCCCCCTTCCAAGCCCAGTCCAGGCGGGGGGGAAGAGCGCCGGCAGGTGAGGTGGTCCAGGCTCTCGTGGCCGGCAGGCCTCTTTGCCCCAGGGCGGGGTCGATGGAGAATCCATCCGCCCACCACCGCAGCAGTCTTTTAAACCCGGTCCAGGGGGCGGGGCCCAGGAGCGCTAGCAGATGTGACAGTCCATGCACTCATGGCCGACGGGCCTCTTCGCCCCAGCTGGGGCCAAGTCCGAGGGCGGGGCAACGGAGAGCCTTCAGGGCCCAGACCCCACATCCTTCAAAATAGCCCAGGCTCCAGGAAAGGCATGACTAGGCTCCTCGGCGATGGCCCCGGTCAGACAGGGCTGGAGGGAGGCGGGGCCGGCAACTGCAGCTGCCTCCCACCCTGAGCTGGTGACAGGGGCCTGGGAGAGGCTCGGCGAGGCTCCGTGGTGGTGTCTGCGGCGTCTCTTTATTCCGCCGGTCAGGCAGGGCTGGAGAGAGGTGGGGCCAGTGGCCGCAGCTGCCTCCCATCCCGGGCCGGTGACAGTTATTTCAGAAAGTATACAAGGGCAGTCTTCCTGAGGTGAACCTAAGAGAGCTAAAAGCCACCAATTTGCAGAATTAATGTCTTGTCTTATTAATATTCATTCCTTGTGCCTCTTACTTTAGGATATTCAGAGGGGATTCGGGAAAAAGAAGGATAATGACAAAAATATGTTTCTAATTAAATGCAGTGATCTCTTTATAAAGCTCTCTGGCTCTTTACCATTTGCTGATATTTTTCATCTTGAATGCTCCTTTAAAGCCTCAGGGTATTTTCAACAGAGAGAAGTTCAGTATGTTGACTAATTCCTTTAAATAAGACTGCATCATTTCCAAATTTGGCAGTACTGTGCTGAGTTACTTCCACTGACAAGTGTGAGTGCCTGTGGAATTTTACCAGCATTTGAATATTTTAAGAGGGTTTTTCAAAACGATGGGCTCATCAGTTCTCTGACATTTCAACATCAGTACTAACAGGCACCAAACAGCAGTTATGTCTTTAGGGTGCTATCCTAAAGAGGTTTAAATCCATTTATCCATAAATCATTTAGGAAACATTTTAAAAACTGATAAACTTGATCCTTTCTTTAAGCAAAGTTTTTTGAATGTAAAATTTTGTCACTCAGTTTATTTAAAACCTTATCACTGATTTATGTTTTAGTAACACTGAAAATTTTCATGTTAACACATTTTTTCTTAAAGGATCCTGTTCTTTCAGTCTTTTCCTGATTTTTCCCATGAGAGAGAGAGAGAGAGAGAGAAAATACTGGCAGCATTAAATATTCCCAAGTTTCTCTCCCCCCCCCCCCCGCCATTGCTATCTACAGGCTTCCTTTGAAGATATCATGTGTATTTTCAGGCCTTATCCTCCTTATGTAAAAAGGAAGCACTTCCAAAAATGTGGAATGTCAGCCTAGTTTTTATGCAGCCAGTTATAGTGCAGTCCTGTCCATACCTACTTAGAAGATTGTATTTGGTAATTTCTGTCAAACAGCAGACTCAATGCTGCTGATAGAACAAATTTCCTCTTTCCCTGCATGTTGTTGTTGTTGTTGTTCAGTCGCACAGTCGATTCCGACCCTTTGCGACCCTATGGACCATTGTCCTCCAGGCGCCTCTGTCCTCCACCATCTCCCTCAGCACTCCCAGTTCTGTCCCCATTGTGTCTACAATACCATCTAGCCATCTCACCTTTGGCCTCCCCTTTTTTCTTTTGCCCTCCACCTTTCCCAGCATCAAGGCCTTCTCAAGTGAGTCCTCCCTTCTCATCTGATGTCCAAAGTACTTTAACTTCATTTTTACTATTTGACCTTCCAATGAGCAGTCAGGGTTGATTTCTTCTAAGATTGACCTATTTGTTCTCCTCGCTGTCCAGGGGACTCTTAAAACTCCTCCAACACCACATTTCAAAGGCATCTATTCTTCTGCGTTCAGCTTTCCTAATTGTCCAGCTCTCGCATCTGTACATTACCACTGGGAATACCATTACTTTGACTATTCTAATTTTTGTTTGCAATGTGATGTCTCTGCTTTTCACTATGTTCCCCAGGTTTCTCATACCTTGTCTCCCAAGAATCAGTCACCTTTTTATTTCATGGCTGCAATCCCCATCTGCAGTGATCTTTGCTCCTAAGAATGTAAAATCTGTTACTGCTTCTACTTCTTCCCCATCTATTTTCCATGAACTGATTGGGCCTGTTGCCATCATCTTGGTTTTCTTGATATTGAGTCTCAAGCCAGCTTTTGCACTCTCTTCCTTCAGCCCAATCAAGAGGTTCTTTAGGTCTTCCTCACTTTCTGCCATTAGGGTGGTATCGTCTGCATATCTCAGATTGTTGATGTTTCTCCCAGCAATTTTAATCCCATATTGTGATTCCTCCATCCCTGCATTGCGCATTATGTGCTCTGTGTATAAGTTGAATAAGCAGGGTGACAAAATGCAGCCTTGTCTTACTCCTTTTCCTATTCCAAACCACTCTGTCATTCCCTGTCCTAACTGTTGCTTCTTGACTCATGTACAGATTTCTCAGGAGGCATACGAGGTGCTCTGGTATTCCCATCTCTTTAATTACTTGCCACACCTTGTTATGGTCCACACAATCAAATGCCTTAGTGTAGTCAATAAAACAAAAGTAAACTCGTTTCTGGTATTCCTTTGTTTTCTCCATGATCCAACGTATGTTGGCATTGTGGTCTATGTATACCTCACAAATAATAATTGGTTCCCTGCATACCTCACAAATAATAATTGGAGGAATGGCAAGAGACATATTGTCACATGTAATCCAGAAGTAAGTCTGAAGGGCATTCATGTAAACAGTGGAACTTTGGAAGTAAATTAAGAAATATCTGTATGTATCACATAGGGCAGTTTGCTTCTGTCACACCATTTGCAGATTTCAGCCAGTGATTTCAATGGCAAATATGTATAGACCCATGATGGCGAATCTTGGCACTCCAGGGGTTCTTGGATTCCAATTACCAGATGCCCAAGTCAGCACTCCTGCTGATCAGGGCTTCTGGGAATGAAGTTCCAGAACATCTGGAGCACCAAGATTCACTGTCACTGGTATAGACTGTTGTCTTAGTTTATAAAAAGGCTGTCAAAATAAATGGATTGGTGAAAGAAAGAAAGAGGGCTCTTGTTTTTCACTCCTGTAGATGCTGTGAGAATCCTTTCTATGCTGCTGATCTCTCCATACTGCATCAGTTATGGCTGCCTCCTTGGGCAAAAACAGTGTGCTCACCATAATGGAAAGGGTTACTTTTAATTTATGGGGCGTGTCCTAGAATGCCAAATTCCTTTGTTCAGGCCATGTGCCTAGGACTGTAGCTGTTTGGCACAATAATATTTAGTAGCATTTCTGCTTAAATGGAATGTACAGAGCATTGAAGGCAGCTTGATGAACTGTTATCAATATATCCTTAGACATTTATGTAAGTGTCTCCTTTCATCCCTGAAATGCTCAGAGCTCAGTAGCAATCCTGTCTTTGACCTAATCTAGGCTGATGTATAGAAATGCATTGATTTCAGAGCAGACCATATGTGCACTATTTTTTATATTGGAGATCTTTATACTCTATGTGTCCTTTCCTTCCCCCTTTTAAAAAATAGATTTAAAATAATTATATGGTAGCCCTCAAGAAAATTATTATTCTTTTGTGTCCTGATCAAACCCTGGATTGCCAAAATGAAGCCACTTTCTTTGCTCTGTTGTTGCACAAACCCAAGTCCTTGGAGCAACCTGCAGACCAGTAAATGAGCCAGATTCTGTATCTCTCCACATTCACACCATGTGTTGTTGTCTGCCAGCAGCACACACTTCAGCATGTTGGTCTTGCATTTTGGGATGCCAGCCCTCAGCCTATTCAAGGTCCTCAAAGTGCCATAGGGTAGGTTGAGATTTCATTTCATTTCATTTATTAGACTTGTATGCCACCCTACTTGCCGAAGCGACTCAGAGCGGCTAACATAACATGGGGCAACATATGTTACAATATCAAATATAAATCCAATAGTATAATCTATACCTATAAAAAGAGGGGTTAACCGTTGGGTTCGTTCAAAGGCTCCTGCACCAGGCCCAACCATCCCCGACCTAGCCTTCCGCACTCACCGTAACCCCTGCCTTCTCAGCACCGCGGGGTTTTGGTCGTCGCCAGTGGGGCAGCGGCCCCACGAACGGGAACAAAGGGAAACAACTTCAATTCCCAACGTCCTCTGCGTCGCGGCGCACCTCAGCCAATCAGGCTGAGAGGCGCAAGCAAAAAGAACGTTGGGAACCACGGCGCGCCCAATAGAAACCGAGCCGCAGGAAAAAAACCGCCACACGAACGCAAACAAAACAAACAAAACTCCAAGTCCCAGCGTCCTATGTGCCGTGAGCACTTCAGCCAATCTGGCTGAAGGGCACGAGCATGCAGAATGCTGAGAAAGCCGGCGCGTGAAAAATAAACTTTAAAACGCAACGGGAGCGCAAGTCCCCAGCAGCCAGACACAGCGCCTCACAGCCTCGCAAAACAAACAAGCCACAAAAATCCACCACGAGACACCCACCGGCCTTCTTTCCTGGAGCAACAGGGAGAGGAGGGACTCCCTCTCCTCCATGCTACCCCACCGAAGACACAGCGAGACCACCGCCGGCCTCAAAGAAAGTTGAGCCGGGGTGGGGAAAAATACCACCAGCAGGCAGCAGTTCGTCAGGGGAAGCACACTTCCTGGCAAATGATTGGCTGCTGCCTTTGTACTTCCGACGGAGGTAATACAAAAGCAGCAGCCAGCAATCCGCAAGGAAGAACACCACCCCTTACGGTTCACTGCCTGCTGATCTCCAGTTAAGTAAGCCGGGAGAAAAAGGAGACAGAGAGGGGAGAAGCATCGTCAGGGAGATAGGTCTTCTCTGCAAAATATCACATCACAAAATATCACATTACAAAACATTTTGGAAACATTTCAATAAATCCCCAGTCAGAAAGTGTCAAGTCCTCATAATAACCCTTCAAAAACAATTCAAAAACAGTGGTGGTGGCAAATTCCACCAAACCAGTGATGGCGGCTGCAGAGTTCTTGTAGCTGGCTGGCCAGCTGCACATCTGTTTCTCTTCCTTCCCTCAGCCGGACTGGCTGAGGGAAACCGGTGGTGTTGGATCCTCAGCTATATCATTTAATATTGTTCCTTGTCCAGTGAGTTCCGTTCTCCATCTTCTAATTTGGTTTTGCTCTTGTGTACCTTCAAGAATGTTTGTTCTTGCCTTGAGAAAATGAAAGTGAGTATATAAAGGAAGAATGAAAAGGAGATGTGTTGGCGCAAATTGTTCTTTCAAGAAAATAATTTGTTTGAGCAATTGTATGGAACCATTTGTTCGTGGCAGAAACCAGGAAATGGGGAATGTAAAATATATGCTGTCCCTTTTTAAGTGGCATTTCCTTCTTGCTTTCTTTGCAAGGGTTCCCCCCTTGCATGATCAGTTCTTGCTGCCTGTAGTCATTTTCCTCCTGACTACAGAATGTTAGTCTTGCTTTTCAGGTGCAGCTTTTTAAAAAATGGTGATGGTTTCTTACTCTGGTGTTGTCAAAAAGAGTACATATGCGTTTCTCTTTCTCACCCCTGAATGCCACGGATGAGTTGTGCTTTAATACTTTTGTGAACTCGGTTTTGTATCACAAGGGTAGAACAGATGGGAAAGGGGAGTCTGCAGAATCTTTCTGCTGTTCCAGTGGGGATATATAAACCCCTCTGATGATGAACTTAATACTGCTTCCTTTTCTAACGAGATTGTTCTGGTTTCCCCCAGCTAATGGGAAAGGAATTTTCCTAGGAATTTTGTATTTGAATGAAATATCTTAAATAGCTATGTATCAATATGTGTGTAAATTTGTGCAATTAGTTTTATGATGAAAATGTTTTTGGTGGTAAAAATAAAGCTTAAACCTGATCCTGACATCAGCTTTTTCTTTACTGCCCTGAATAGTGCTTGTTTTAAAGTTTAACAGAGTAATCTCATACACGTCTACTCTAAAGTAAGCCACAATGGGCCAGATGGACAACCATCAACTGAGATTATGTAAAATGGCATCCCAAATTTGTCATATTGTTTGAGATAACTATAATCTGAGAATAGAGAGAATATAGTCTGCCCTCTCCATCTGAGAGTTTCTGCAGGTTTGTTTGTTGCATTAGACCAGAGGTTCTCAACCTCCGGCCCATGGGCTGGCCCCTGCCCACGGCACCATTTCATGTGACCCACACCACCACCGGAGACAGAAGCGGATATGTTTACAACAGCTGTAAATGCGCCCACAGCTGACATAAATGTGTTTACAGCAGATGCGTTTTATGGCAGTGTTTATGGGGGGGGGGGGAGACCACCAATTTGACCCGCTCAGCTGTCTGAGGGGGCATGGTCTGGCCCATGGGTTAAAAAGGTTGCGAACCCCTTCATTAGACAACTCAAGGCACTTTAACAAGAGAGACTTTATTTTTTCAGAGATATACTTAAAGCTTCCTACAAATAATTATATATCCATATTTGTATAAATTTGCAAAGCTTTTAAAGGAATTTCTTGTAGTGTTTCTGAAGACTGATCTTTGCCATTCATGAACAAGCAATTTATGTTCATTCAAGTCTTACATACAGGAAGGTCTCCCTCAGTATTCATTCAGAAACAAATCTGATGTTTGTAGACTTTGAGTTATGAGCTTAAATGTATTTTAAGTAAATATGGATTTAGTTATTGATCTGCTTTTCTATCCTGCTTCTCCTAAAAAAAAGTCTGGGGCTGTGTTCAGTGATTAAATAATAGTTAATTAAGTTTACAGCATAAAACTATTTTTAAAAACCATAGCAGAAATTATATTTTAAAAATCTGGCAAAAATATTTTCTAAAATAATTAAAGCAGCAAGAACACAGAAACCTCTTCTCCAGTGCCTACTGGAACCAGTATCATGTTCATGCTGTGCTGAAAAACAATAGGTGAATACAGTACACTACCTCAGGCAATTTCTTTAAAGATATAGGGCAGTGGTGGCAAACCTGTGGCACTTGTGCCAGAAGTGGCACTCAGAAGCCTTTCTCCTGGCACACTCACCATTGAGGGAAAGCCCCGCGCAGCCCAGCTGGCACCACTTCCCCACCACCCCTCTCTGCCAAAGGAGAGTTGCAAGGGGAGGCTGATATCTTGGCCGGGAGACTGCAGCTGGGAGAGATAAGGTGGGGAGCATTCGAGGTGGTGGGGAGGCTTGGCAGGGGGTAGGAAGGCCCAGCGAGGTAGGAAGGTCCGACAGGGTTAGAAAGGCCCATCAGGGGTGGGAAGGTCTGGTGGGGGTTAGGAAGGCCTGGTGGGGGTAGGAAGGTCTGACTGAGTGGTAGGAAAGCCTGACTGAGGATTAGGAAGGCCTGGTGGGGGTGGATGGGTGGGAAGGCCTGACGGGGGTTAGGAAGGCCCAACCGATGGGTATGGAGGCCTGGCGGGGGTGGGAATGCCATGTGGGGCTTTTCTGGAGTCCGGGAGGCCTTTCCAGTGGTTGCGCAGGACTTTTCCAGAGCCAGGGATGCCTTTCCGGTGCCCAGCGTAGCCACACATGACTTATTGGAGGGACAGCGGTGGGACCTGGCATGGTGACAGGGCTTGTCGGGGTGGTACAAAGCTTAGTGGTGGTGTGGTGGTGTGCACACTCAGATTGAAGCACACCGGTGATGTCACGTGGATGCGCATGTACCCATGTGATATCACCAGCACGCATGATGCCTGCTGCCCATCCTCCCTGCCTCCTTGGGCACTCTATCTCTAAAAGGTCCATCATCACTGATATTGGGGGTAAGGTTGAAAAGACCCTGTTGATTATTCCCATGACCTTCTTGTAAACTGACTTTTAAATCGACCATGCTTATAAAGATAAATTGGGCCCAGCAGGATTTAGACTAGAAGGCCAGGTGATAACATTTTAAAATGTTTAGGTATCACATTTTAGTTATCGCTGTTTAAAATACCACATCACAGAGTGAAGGAATCAAAGGAATGTTTAAACTTTCTGTCTTTTGGTTTCCTGTAGAAACCAAATGGGGGTTAAATGTATTAATTTAAAATGTGTGATGCAACATCTTGGAGAAAGATGGCTGTTTCATGTCTGAATGAAGTGTTGTCAAGAACAGGAAGCTTCTAGAAAAAGATGCAGGTAAAGATGCAATCTCTCTTAAAATAGAAATTGGGATATTTCCTGCCTGATAAGGATTTCAATTCTGAGTCAGTTAAGTCATCTTATAAGATAGAGGCCAGTATCCTATTTGAAGTGTGAAAGCAATCGCGTACAGGTTTCCTGTTGCAGCAAACACTCTGTTACATGATTGGGCGTGCAGCCAATCACACAATTTTAACCACAGAATCAGTCTTGCAAGCAGCACAAGACCAGTTAGCAAAGAGAGGACCTGCAGGACTGGCAGTAATGCTTATGCAGTTCCCCTTCAACAATCACAGATCACAAGAGGATACTGGTCATCTTTTTTTGCCTTTGATCATTACTTCCATTCTGCATATTTCCTGAAAAGCAGTGCTCATTAAACTGAATAAATGAGGATTTGCTTACTCCCAGTTTTTTATTTTGGAATAAATATGGATTATCAGCTTTGGCTGCCAGTGAGTAGGGAATAGAATTGAAATATCAGCAGATTCTGCAGCTAGTAAAGATAGATAAATAGATAAATCTTTATTATCATTGTCCTGCGCAGAACAACGAGATTTGGGGGGGGGGACGGACTTATCAACCCAACAAAACCTAAACAAAATACAACTATACAAAATTATCAACATACTCCCACCCCACATATACACATTTAACCCCTAAAAAGCTCTAAAAACTCTAAAAACTTAGAGTTTTTAGAGCTCCTTCCTTCTAGAGTTTTTAGAGCTACATAGGTTCAGTGTGAGGTTTGTGCTGAATTGGTCAATGAGGAACTTAAAGCGAATGACATTACAGTGAACTTTAAGTACACAAATCTTCAGCATCCATTCCCCCACCATGATTATGAAGCCTTTCTACTCTGAAATACTGCATAGAAGTTTAAAAAGGTGATATTCTAAAACCAAATTCTTATAGATAAGGATAAAGTACTTACTATATTTTGCAAGATTCCAGGATATAGTTTTGCTACTCATGTTTCACAGTTATATTGTTTTGATTTGAAGCAGGAACCTACGTAATAATTGCTTAAGATTATTGTGATAAAAAATATTGAAGCATTATAATTAAAGGCATGACAGTGTGACTGAAGATTTGACTCCTTCCTTTGTAGATCTGTACAAATTCTGAATTTTACATGAATTTTCAGAAGTACTGTATAGATGTTTGGGATACAGTGGTACCCCGGATAAAGTCCAATTCAGATAAAGTCCGATTCGGATAAAGTCACGGTTTTCATGCACACGTGATGCATCGCATAAAGTCCAAAAACGCTAAAAATGGACGTTTTACGAGGTATTTGGTTTAGGAACCTCGGATAACATCCATTTTTGGACGTTATCCGATGCATCGCCCATTTGATTCAGATAAAGTCCAAAATTGGATAAAGTCCAAACTTGTCTGCAAATTCGGATAAAGTCCAAAATCGGATAAAGTCCTACTGTCTGCAAATTCTGCTCATGAAGGTGTTAATTTCCTGGATCAGATAATACTAACATGAGTTTAACTGAATTCTTTAAAAATCCTGATGTGACTATTATGAACATAATTTCACCAAATAAGACAAAAACAGATTAGGTTCTATTTGACTTTTATTTGCCTTGGGACTGCTGGGGCTAGTGCTAGTGTAGGTTGGGCAGACCCTCTTAGAGCTACATGTAAGAGGGAGGACTGAAAAATAAAATAAAAAGCACCCCAAAACCCTCCGTTCGCATAAAGGAAAAACCGCATAACGAAGCAACTCGCAGAACGGAGTTTTTTCGTTATGTGGGGTTCTACTGTAGCACTGGTTTCTGTGTCTCAATATGACACTTTCTCATTTCATAGCTTTGTGGAGTGAATTCAAAAGGGTGTGCGCAGAATTTTCTTTTTTCTTTTCCTTCTTCAATGAGGCAGGATTTGTGGCTGCATTCTGCATTACCTTTGGAAAATTAACACTTTGAAGTATTGATTGCCATAATTTTATTTAACTCATTGGGCAAAATGGGCATTCTCAAGCTTGTTTGCTCACATTTTGACAGGTTGTCTGGTCTTGTTTTGTCTTAAAATAGCTGTTCACTTTTCCTGCATGGTCTATGTACAACAGCATCCACCAGAGACATTGCTTTGATTGTTCACTCAGCTGACAGAAACCGAATTGTTCACCTCTTTTGCTGTATATGCATATTCTTGCTTGTGTTGGTATATATAATGAAAGGATGTGACATGCGTGAATGTCTGTATGCTTGTCTTATATGCTTGTGTCTAACAGTATTTCATTGTTCTAGAGATATTATTACAGGAATTTCTATTCTAATAAATCACTGACTTTTGCATACTTAGCTGTGAAGTGAGCTTCGTGCAACACTCTGAATATGCTCTATTGATTGATTTGGAATACATGTTTTTGATAGAAAGAAATATCTGTTTTGCAAACCAGGAGCTTTAGATAGGATATTGTTTAATTTGATAGACAAACTTGCATTAGTATTAAATGCTGGAAATTTGGTTAACATCCAGATGGGGGGAAAAGCCTTCAGTGTGAGGTTTGTGCTGAAGTCACTTTACTGATTATTATTTGCACAGATATAAAGGTTACCTCTCTTTTATATCAGGCAGAGTCTAGTATATTCAATACTAACGAGATACCAGCTGCTGCTTTTGTTATTTTCACATTTTGCATGTTAATTTTGCTTTTTTAAATGCATCATATTAGATTTCAGGAATGATAATGCACATTGCAGTAAGGTCTGAAAATGCAGATGTGATCATCAGATGTATACGGTGTTGAGATCTGAAGGAGCTGAGTTTTATCTACAGAAGAAGATAGCATTTAACAGAGAGAACTGGGAGGAATTGATTTTATGCCAGTAGAATTAATACACTTTACAGAATTGCAAGAGGAAGTAGGAATGTGAAGCTGCCTGAGAATGTGATGATCAGGATCCATAACACAAAAGTGTATTTTGTATTCTGACAAACTTTAAATAATTATATATATAATGTTGTTATTCTCCATACAAATAAAAATGTGCTGAGTAAAAGCTTGGCATAGTTTAATTTAATTTAATTTTCACGCTTATACCGCCCACTCAGGCGAACCCTACTCAGGGCGGTTTACATAGCGGACAATAAATACAAAATACAATAACATACAATGCATACAATAAAAAATATCATTTACAATTACAATTACAAAATCTCTGTCCGCAAAATATTACAACAAAAATATATACTACAATATGCACTACAATGGCCCTTAATTCCTCCATGGGGTGGGCGGGGTCCCTCACGATGAACAAGCTGCAGGGAGAGTCCAGCAGCGGAAAAACTCTGCAGGGGAGCGGGTGTGTGTGTGTGTGTTCCAAATCGTCGGCAGGAAGTTCTTTTTATAGTTGCCGCACCGGCCTCGCACAGCTGCAGCCATGGGAGGGAGGGCAAAAGTCCAATGTTCTCACCGGCCTCCCCCCCAAAGGCGAGACCGGCTTAGTGGCGGTGGAGACGCCGGGGCGGTGGCGGCTTTTGAGCCCATCTGGGATTCCAGGGGCCGCCCCCCCAGGTGTTCTCGCCAGCCTCCCTCCCGAAGGTGAGACCGGCTCAGCGGCGGCTTTTCCGTAGCCCATCGTGGAGACGAGGCTCAGCTGGGCTCCTCTTCCCTCCCCTGACTGGCCAGGCCAGAGGAGGGGGCCGAAGATTGTGCAGGCGGCTCTGGGGCGCTGGTGGTGGCTTTTCAGTGGCCCCGCCATGGAGACGAGGCTCAGCTGGACTCCTCTTCCCTCCCCTGACCAGCCAGGCCAGAGGAGGGGGCAGAAGATGGTGCAGTTTCCACAATCCTTACACTTTGTGTGTAAAGGTCATTCATTTTTGTTCTAATGTTTTTTAAGAGGGAATATAACCTTCCAAGAAGGAAGAGTATCTCAAATAAGCAATAACAATACCCCCAAAACAACAAACATTGACAATGATAAAATATAAAGTTAATTAAATCTATTGTTCACCAATTGGAAGAATCTCTTTAAAGAGAAATTATTTCAATTTTTAAATATGGACAAGGATGGAACCTGACACAGTTCAACAGGTAGAGAGTTCCAAAGTGTAGCTGCCTCCACTGGGAAGGCTCTTCTTCTAGTCAGAGCCTTTTTTGCTAACCTTGGGGTCACCACCTGAAGCTGCGTTGTCTGGGAGGAATGGGTGATGCGGTCTGAGGGGAAGACGTTCCGCTAAGTAAGAAGGTCCCAAACCATTTAGGATTTAGGGCCTTAAATGTTAGAAATGACACCTTGTACCTGATACACATAGCTTTAAGAAACTTGTTTTAGGGTTATATATGTAACATAAACATAATTAGCATCCTGTTGCTATTCTTATGCTAAACTGGATAATTCTTTCCCATTAATGTTATTTATTGACATTGAAAAATATACAAAATGAGGTGGTTAGGGGGGAAAATGTTTGTTGACTGAAAAGCCGCATAATCCTACTTACCATTAGAATTTATTTTGAACTTCATTAAAAATGTATGGTCTGGTAAATATTTCTGATTTTTGTTACAAATTCTCACTTGACATTTTGAAGGTCTTATATTAACAAAGTAAGAATTGTATGCATGTTTGTATAAGGTGGTAGAATGTGAGTTTAATGAGAACTTTTAATTAAGATCGGTTGTGATTACTCGTTTCCAGTATCATTTTTTGAGAGCTAGATAATCCCCATCTTTTATCTAAAACTTGTTGGTAGTCTGTCTTCAGTTGAAGCACAACAACTTCTCTAAGACAGAAACAAGAAAAAAGCCCTTTATGGGCATCTGGACCATTTAAGAAAATCTGCTGTGCTTATTTCTTAACTGAGAACTTAGAATAATTGAAAAGATTAATGTCTCCATATTTTCCTTGCTTCTCTTCCAATGTAGCAAATCAAAATATGTTGTGATGATTTCAGTGTCACTGCTTAACTAATTATCTTTCCTTTATCTTGATATGATGGGATCCTCACTAGACAGAGGTAACAGACAGGGAACGGTTGTATAAGTGGACCCTGGTGTGCTATTGCTGGTGTCCTTTGTTCCCTAAAAGTGCTCCTCAACTTAAGCTTGCACTTTCTTTGCTTCTGCATCTGCATGTTTTCAACCCCATTAACCACATTTCCATTTGATCTTTTAATATTTTTCTTTCCCTTGTATGTATGTCTCTTTGTATATATATGCGTGTGTGTGTTTGAGAGAAAGAGAGATCTTCTAATTTTTCTAAAATACTGTACTCTGCAACACTGAAAAATTAAAGCCCAATCTCTAACCCACTTTGTGCATCTGTTCTGGCCTTTAAAACTTCAGAAGACAAGACATTTTAATCTAGTGATTAATCTCATGCACGTCCTGGGAGGAGGGAAGATTATATCCTCATCAGAAGGATTTCTATGTTACAACTACCCTACATTCATTTACCTCACCATGATGTGGTGTGGATGCTGCACTGTCATTCTGTTAAACATGTCTGTGGGACCATGAATGGGCTACAGGCTTATACTTTTTATCCCATTCCTTCCTCCGATTGAAACAACTCTATTTTCTTCCATTCATGCTGTTAACAACAGTTTTGTGTGATTTGTGTACTAACCAAGTAACACTTGAAACTATTGTCTGTACACTTGCTCCAAACCTTAATTTCTGGTTTTAGAGAGGGATGGGCAACTGTGACCCTCCAGATATTTTTCATGTAGAACTCTCATTGATACCAGCCAGTGAGATTTACATTTCAAAAACATCTAGAGAGTTGCAGTTGTCAAACCCTTTTGTAGGGGAACTGTGCTTAGCATTAATCATGGCTTTCCTCAGATACATAACACAAGATACATAACACAAATGTGTGGTTGTTAACTGTATTTAACATGATATCCTTTAATTTATTCTCAATGGCATAACTATGGTTAAGAAATGAGCATCATTGCACCAATGGTTCACCAGAAATGATTGCTTCATTTAGCAACGTGAATACGGTGTGCTATTTAGCTTGTTTGATGCAGCGGTACTTAGTTCCAAATTTGATATATATTTTCCATATGCCATTGAAATTATTTTGTCTCTGTAAAAATTGGCAGTAGAGACCCCTCAGAATACCATCAAGTGATTAGGCTATCAGGAAACAATAAGGCCTATCTTGAAAGTAGGAGGTTTGAGACTGGAGGGTATTAACAATCTGATTTTATTTATGTTTGCTCAGGAGTAAGCCCTGTTATATTCCACGGGGCTTACTCTTAGTAAGTACTGGATGTTGCTGCAAATGTGGCACATAAGAAATTGAGGCTTGATTTCTTATGGAGAAACTTCTGATAAGTTTAAAGGCTGGGAAAGTGTCTGGAATGTTAGCAGGAGGGAGGGATTTAGGAAAATTGATAGTTAAGACAATCTTAACAGTGTCAAAGCTGTGTCCCTATATTTACTGAGATTTTTCTCTCCCTCTTCTCTTGGGATCGTGGCACTCTTGATCTCTTACAATAGAAAATCTCCCAAGAACGTGAGAAGTTTGCAGATGAAGACAGCATATTTTATGCTCTTGGAGAATGTGGACTGATCTCATTTTCTGACTATATTTTCCTCACAACAGTTCTCTCCAGTAAGTAACTATTTTTGTTTCATATAGTTCCCTTGGTTTGGCTTTTTAAAAATTAACAATTGTTTAAATAATAAGAATGTATGATTGTTACCTTTATTTATTTCCTTAGAAAGAAACAGTGCCACTTCCAATATAAATTTTTGATGCCCAAAATGCTTGTATATTAATAAATCTTCAGAAATGTAGTTTTGACTATACTAGCAGGGATGTTAGTTTATATAGCAAACTAGAGTGCTCACAGCTAAGTCCTAACTATGAACATTTCAGCAACTTGCTATTTTGTTTTGTTTACTCACTGATTTGTTTATACAGTGGAACCTTGGTCAATGTAATTAATGCGTTCTCCAGGACATTTCTTACAGTGAAAATTACTTTAGCTAAATTTCCCATAGGAACATAGCTGTCAAGTATCCCGTATTCCCCAGGAAAACCCCGTAATTTAGCACCTCTTCCCGCCATCACGTATTTTTTTAATAATCTCCCATATTTTTTAATAAAAATCTTCTCCTGGGAAAGAGGGTGTTAAAGGGAAGAGTCAATGAGCCAATCGGCTTCACATATATTTGCATACAACATAAAGAGGATATTTCGATGGTCCTGCCTTAAACACAGAGTTTTTAAAATGAAATTGAGGTATACAAGGCTAAGATAGTAGACAATTAAGTGATTAAAGTGTAAAAAATAGTTCCATGAAAAATCACCATAATATGAAATGCTGTTGCAGCAGAGAATGTGGAAAGAGAATTAAAATAGAATTATTACAGTAAGGCTGGCCTGTAGGGGCTGGCCTGTTTCCTTATTCCCTGTGAGGGGCAACAGTGGTGCTAAGGGGAGTGGGGGAGTGCCTAGGGGGTAGTTCTTCCTCCATGGGGGGGGGGAGCCCAACACTCCTCCCTGGCTCTGGTGGCTCCTCCTCTTCTAGGCTCTTGGATGTGCTTGGATTTTGGGGAGGAGGGGGTGTGGCCTGGTGGGTGAGGTGTGGCCTGGTGGGGAGAGGGGCATGGCCCAAAATTTGCCTTAGATACAGAATATATGTAAGCAGAAGTAGCAGAGTTGCAACGTGAAATCTTTTTGTAGATGGCGTGGACAATGGTATAGTTAACTTAAAATTTAATCAACCAAGTTGTGTAGTGTTGTTTTTTGTGCTACTCGACACAGCTAATTGAAACCTAATTACAAGCAAGGAATTTGTGATGTTACCTGCAGTGTTTTGTCTTCCAGCTGCATTCCCTTTTGCTGCAAAATAACAGCCTAACTTCTCCCAATAAGGCTAACTTTAACTGTTGTTCCTAATTTGTACTGTGTAGTGTACTTTAGATATGTATCCTGTGCTTTTAAGGTGAAGGGGTATGAAGCACTAATTCAGTAAACCCAAGTATCAAGAATGTGGCTTTTGACAGAAGAAACTACACAAGCCACCCAGCCATGCAACCCAACCCAGAACTTTCCCAGTGTGAGTGAATTCAAAGAGTGTGCTAGTGCGCTGTGGCTTGGGAAATATTCCTGTCAGGCCTTCCTCCCACGCTATGAGTTAACAAATATCTCAATATTCCAGGGAGATTCAAACTGAAAGGTTGCAAGCTTTGACCCACATGCCAACTTTGTTAGGTAAAAAAGAAAAACAGAAAAACAGGATTTTTCCTTGTTCTGAGGCTAAGACTGGATCTCATGCCACATGGAACCCCTTTCATAAAAATAACCAACTAGGTGGGAAATGTTATTATTTCATTTGAAGATGGTACAAAAGTTCCAAAAAGAGTTTAAGAAAAATATAAATACAAAAACAGAATCAACATTTCTAGCAAAACTGGTATGAAGCCAATCAGTATTCCAAAAGAAAGAGGCCGGGCAGTTTAAGACCTGATTCCTAATGTAAAGAAGAAGGGTTAACTATTCTAGTCTAGTGCAGATTAATCCTTGAAGAACATGGGTGCTAGGAATACTGACCCACACACAATTAAAAATCTATGTTGTGGAGCTCAGTCCTTAGAGCCAGAACTGATGGCCTTGCTTACCTCTGTGAGCCACAGTACACTCCATCTGCCTGGCAGACAGCATGCCACAGCTGGCTTCTGCAGCTGGCACACC
Organism: Bradypodion pumilum; assembly: GCA_035047305.1. NCBI lineage: Eukaryota > Metazoa > Chordata > Lepidosauria > Squamata > Chamaeleonidae > Bradypodion > Bradypodion pumilum. The sequence continues at coordinate 256,983,089 of JAWDJD010000003.1, read as the reverse complement.
TGCGGTTCACCCTTCTGTTTTTCCATGATTGCACCTCCGTAGCCATCCTCTCAGAGCTGCCTACTGGCAACCACAGTGCCGACATCTACTGATTGTCAAACACTTCCCCTGGCTATCTGTGGAGGTTCAGGGGAAGTGTTTAATTATTTTTCTGAAATTTTCAGTGGTTATCTAGGAAATTCAGGGGAAATCTGCATATAAGCAGACCTATGCAATTCAAATCAGCACTCTTCATGGGTCAACTGTACTTATGTAGCAGCAACATGGTTCTATGGCAAGGGTTCCCAACGTTTTCCTGCCAGGGGCCATTCCCACCCCCGAAACTCAGCTGTGGGGGCTGGAGCGTGGTTGCTCCCAGTGCGTACGTTTTTGGTGGCAGCTGCAGCAATTGCACCATTATTATTATTATTATTATTGCTTCTTGCGCAGCCTCCACCGCTCCCCACGGCAGTGGGAGGCTGTTCGGAGCATTTTCACTCTGTTTTGGGGGGGTTGTGGCCGTGTATCCACTGTGTTTCAGCAGCTAACAGGTGTCGATTTGGCATTTCCTGGTTTCACGCTGGGAACCCAGGCACTGCTGGAAGCTTCAGCCAGCACTGGAAGTCCCCAACCAGCACATGTTAGCTGCTGAAAAGCAGCAGGGACACAGTGGAAAAAAATCCCCAAATGGAGCAAAAATGCTCCAAAAAGCCTCCCACTGCTGTGGGGAGTAGAAGAGGGTGTGTAAGAAGCAAAAAAAAAAAAAAACCTTTAATGGTGCAATTGCTGCAGCTGCCGCCAAAGACGCAAGCACTGGTAAATGATGTTTTTGGATTCCTGGTGGTGGTGGGAGCTTCTGGTGATACCCAGGTGGCCAATGTGGGCTGTATTAATGAGCTCCGTGTGCTGGATTAGGCCCGTGGTCCGTAGGTTGGGAACCCCTGTTCTAGGGCATACACAGACTGTAAGAAAGATAGCAGATGAATTTAACTCTCCTGAAAGTAGTTAGGCTACAGTAAAAACTTGCCATCCTATATCCATAATGCGCCTTTCTAGAGTCTTCCACCAATGAGATCACAAAATGCTCTGAACTTTCCCAAGGGAAGTAACTTTTCTCAATGTTTCCCTTCATTAGCAGGCTGATGTTCTGACCTTGAACATGCATCCCCCCACTAGATAATTTCATGTGAATCTTCTTAATTCATACCTATAGAAACTGCCCCCCCCCCCCGCCGTGGTGCCTATCTCAGATAACAAATAACTGAATTCATTCTCTCTACAAGGCCTTTGGAACCATCTGCCCTTCCATTATTCCAGTCCCTTAACATCCAGAAACACAGTTGTAGTAATTTTTGTTATTACTGCAGTGTTCATCAGTTGGCCAGGGCTTAAGTAAAATACATTGGCATTTTACAAGCAGAGAGCTGTTTGTATACTGCATTGAAATATGGCCTGTCACCATATTTTATTTATAAGTAATTTACTGCTCTCATACAGCCTATTTTCATAGTCTGTTCTTGTTTCTGTCAGTTTTCTGTCTCCAAAAGAGAAAATAAAATATATTTATTTTAAAATTACTTTTAGTTTTCTGTTAAAGAAAGTCATAGTAAGATAGCATGGAGGGCAATGCTCCAGTTTCATTGCTTCATCTGTGTCCCAATTTGAATTTTTATTAGCAAAGATTGAATTTCCTTTGCAGTGAGGTGCAAGGTTAAATAAAATGAAATGGAATTTCCTTTTTACCTTACAAGTTGACTTTACTAAACTTTAGTCTGTTTCTCATCAAAACTAGTCCTCTCCAACTATTTGCCTTGTGGCAAAGGCTTAAAAGGATATACATTGGGATTAGCGTTTGCAATTTTTTTCATTTTTAGTGATTAGCTATAAGTAATAAAGACCACAAGGCAGACTCAGAGAAAGCTGGAAAGACAACATCAAATAAACATTCCAAGAACACTGGTGGAGGCCGCTAGATGTGCCAGAACAAGAGCCTTGCATCTCCCTCAGCACCAATGGGATAAAGAAGAACTATAATTATAAGTCTGGGAACATAATAGTAGTTAGTTACCATTATAGCTACAAATTATTGTTTCCTTTGTTTTATTATTCAGCTCTGGTTACTTTTAAAAGAATCTTCTTTCCTCCTACTACTCTATATTTCACTTCTAGTCAGTTTTTTCTTACTAGTGCATTTTTAGCCATTAATCATTAATTGTACTCTTGTGGAACTGAGGTATGGTCAGATCCTGTTGCCTGGGTCATCTCAATTCTATAAATTATACAACTGCAGCTCCCACCAATGTAGCAAATCATGAGGAATAATGGGAAGCACAACACAGTAACAGCTAGGAGCAATATTAGTTCCCCTTTCTCTGTGGCTACTTTTTACACTACGTTTGGTAGTTGTGACTGTCACGACCTGCCTGCCGCAGCGGTAAAAGTAACGAGACGCGGAGACTCGAACCAGGATGAGATGGCTCCTCTCTTTATTAATCAGCCTGTATTTATCATAAAACCTGGCTATATGTTAAATCAGCAATTCTAGTATCTAACAATGGAACTACAGTTACACAATGAATCTCTGTCATATTACGCTGAGGTATTTTAGATAAGAATGCCTGGCTTTAGCTGACCATGGAGTTAGTACAGAAGGTACAAAAAAAAGATACATATTTTCAGGGTATGCGCTCTGGGGAGAAAGCTTTAGTGAAGCTCCATATTGGGGACCGAAATTCTTTCATACAATGGTCAAAGACCCATTGTAATGAATCAAGTTCAGCTAAGCAGTCCTTGAGTATTGTTATTTACTCCCAGTTTTCTAGGAGTTTTCAGCAATGCCAGATGGCATTACTGCCCCCACCTTTGGGAACTTGTTAGTGTTAAATAACCATAATTATAAGTTTAAGGCAACCATGGAGTCTAACTAATAAATCAGGTGTTTCTGTTTCTTTTTTTGTGGTTTTTTTGGGGTTTTAGATGTGTTTAATTGTTTTGTTTATTTCTATTTGGTTTTTATGTTTCTGATTTCTTTTGTGATTATTTGTTTAATTTGTGATATTTTTGTTGTTTGAGTTAGGTTTTTTGTGTTGCAGTTAGGTATTTTTTCTGTGCTTTCATGGTATTTTGGGTGTTTTTGTTTGTGGATTTTGTTTAATGTTTTGTTGGTTAATTTGTTTGTTTGTTTGTGTTTTATTATTTTTGGTGTTTGGCATTTTGGGTAAATGTTTGGTTTTGTTGTTGTGTATTTTTACGTGAAGAACGGGCTGCCTGTCGGTTCCTCTTCTCCCCATTACTGCTTCGAATTTTAGTTTCGATGCAGCAATGGGGGAAAAGAGGAGCTGGCAGTCAGCTCCTCTTCCCCCGGTAAGGTTCGTTAGGTAGGTCGGGGGAGAAGGAGGCAGAGAAGAGCTATCTCCCTGATGATGGTTCTTTCCTCTCTGTTTCCTCTCTCTCCTGGCTTACCTAACCGGAGATCGGCAGGCAGCGATCCATAAGGGGTGGTGCTCTTCCTTGCGGATTGCTGGATTCTGCTTTTGTATTACCTCTGTCAGAAGTACAAAGGCAGCAGTCAGTCATTCGCCAGGGAGGGTGCTTCCCCTGATGAACTGCTGCCTGCTGGTGGGTTTTTCCCCCCACCCCGGCTCAACTGACCTTGAGGCCGGTGGTGGTCTCGCTGTGTCTTCGGCAGGGTAGCGGGGAGGAGAGGGAGTCCCTCTTCTCCCCGTTGCTCAGGGAAAGAAGGCCGGCGGTGGTCTCGGCGTGGTTTTTTGTGTGTGTTTGTTTGCGAGGCTGTGCAGTGGACTTGCGCTCCCGTTGCAGGGGGCTGGTGTGTTTTTATTTTATTTTTCGTGTGCCAGCTTTCTCAGTGTTTCCATGCTCGTGCTCTTCAGCCTGATTGGCTGAAGTGCTCACGGCGCGTAGGACGCTGGGACTTGGAGTTTTGTTTGTTTTGTTTGTGTTCGTGCAGCATTTTTTTTCTGCGGCTTGATTTCAATTGGGCGCACCACGGTTCCCAACATTCTTTTTGCTCGCGCCTCTCAGACTCATTGCTGAGGCGTGCCATGGCACAGAGGACGTTGGGAATTGAAGTTGTTTCCCTTTGTTCCCATTCGTGGTGCTGCTGCCCCACTGGCGACAACCAAAACCCCGCAGCGCTGAGAAGGCAGAGGTTACGGTGAGTGTTGAAGGCTAGGTCGGGGATGGTTGGGCCTGGTGTGGGAGCCTTTGAATGAACCCAACGGTTAACCTCTCTTTTTATAGGTATAGATTTTGTTCCCTATATTTTCCCTTGATGCTTTTAGCAACTTCTCTGCCCTTATAATCACACCAAAGTGTGCAAATGGCAATGTCTACACTTCTATGTCGAGAGTTTCTCTATAGGAAATTTAGTACAGTATCTGGAAGGTAGCTTCGAACTAGTCTTCTAATAGAAGATGCTGTTTTTTTGTGGAACATTATTGTTCCATGGATATACATGCTGTTTCCTCTTCTTTTTCTTTTTAAAAGTTAACTATATACAGTATCTGCCAACTGTCCCAAGTACACATTTGAAGATGCATTTAAATATCAATGCTTTATACCTGAAGTTCATATTCTGGAGGATGACAATGCTTTCCAAAATAAATAAATAAATACATGTGACCTTCTGAAGGTTCTTGACACAAACAATTCACACATTTTTTCATTTAATCTTCGTGTTATACAGGTACAAACATTTAAAAGTGGGATAAATCTTCAGTTTCTACTGAAAACGGAATACATTTTTTTGAGAATTAGCCGTGCTTAGCCATAAAAGTATGCAGCTAATCCTGTTCAAGCAGGAAATTTCATGGCTTACTGTTGAAGAGTTGTGATAGGAAAATCATACCTATGCTTTCATTATTCAGTGAGTGGGCAGGTTAGAAGTATAATGGAATAACATTAACTTTTCTTTGAACTAAATCCTCTTCAGAGATTACTTGTATTGGATGCCCTGTTCCCTTTTTAAATGAGAGTTAGAGTTTTTTAACCATAGTTTCCTCCTTCTCATAGCCAGCAAATCAGTATTATCCAAATGAAAGAATTTGCCATATTACAGAGCCGACATACAATTACTCACTTTTTTATCAGTACATTCAAGATGCCTCTGTGTTCTGAGATACTTTTAATATACTTTCAGAGTGATTTTTGCTTTTCCAGGGCTCCCAATTAAGTAAATCACAGATAATCTGGTCTTTTCCTTGCTTCTCATTAGAAAGATAATGTTTTCTTGTAAGTGATTCCTATTGGAACTTCTTATTCTTTGCCTTTTTGTGGATATTTAGAGCTGTCAGCAGGCACAGCATCAGTAGTCAGCATTGTTGAGAACTTGCTGATGGACCTGGGGCAGATAAAAGCCATAATACTGCTAATTTCAATCATTATATGTTACCAAACTATGCCAGTGTCACCCCCATGCCACTACCTAATTTTTCTATCACCTTCAGATACTCCCAACTACTATTATTCCTTGGTAGCACTATTAAATGTCTGTCCCAGAGATATTTGTTCATCTGGCATGGTTTTACAGTGAGATGGACAAAATGCAGCACACTTCAGCCCCTCAGCACTTTCACAGATCCATTTATTATTATTATTATTTAAATTGGGTTGTTTTTTTGTAAGTTCACTGAGGGATTATTATGTTTTTCGTACTTTGAGCCTCTCCTGAGATATTTCTACACATCAGATTTAATTTTAGAAAATATTAATGACCACTTAGAAGGCCTAGGGAGGATTTTTGTTTGCTTGCTTATCTTGTGTAGTCTTGGGGGAGCCAGTGCAGCCCTCCAGAGTCTATGAATGGCCATATCTAGAGGTTTCTCATTCTTACTTTAGAATATTAATTTTGTTTCCTTCTGTAGTATGCAGCTGCTATCCTCCTCAAATGCACCGTGCATTGACATCAAACTTGACTTTTGAGGGAGGTTCTTAGGTAGCAACTGTCCATGACAGAATGAAGTCACTGGGCTCTAGTCATGCCTGCCACATGGCCATGAAAATGTCTGCAAACACAGACAGCACTGGCTCTTTGGCTGTAAATGGAGATGAGCACTGCACCCTCTAGAGTTGGATACGACTGGCAGATTTTACTTTCTTAGGATCAAAGATCTCTGCAGATGGTGATTGCAGCCGTGAAATAAAAAGGCGACTGATGCTTGGGAAACAAGCTATGAGAAACCTGGGGAACATAGTTAAAAGTAGAGGCATCACCTTGCAAACAAAAAAATTGCATAGTCAAAGCAATGGTATTCCCAGTGGTAATGTATGGGTGTGAGAGCTGGACCATTAGGAAAGCTGAGCGCAGAAAAATAGATGCCTTTGAAATGTCATGTTAGAAATAGGTCAATCCTAGAAGAAATCAACCACGACTGCTCATTAAAGGTCAAATAGTAAAGATGACACTAAAGTACTTTGGACATCAAATGAGAAGAGAGGATTCACTTGAGAAAGCCTTGATGCTGGGAAAGGTGGAGGACAAAAGAAGGGGGTGGCCAAAAATAAGATGGCTAGATGGTATTGTAGATGCAATGGGCACAAAGCTGTGTGGGCCAAAGAACCCTTTCCCCCTCTTTGTGGGGGACTTTTGTTTTGTTTTCTTTCTTGTTTACTCAGTGGCTTAAGTGACTAAGATGCTGACTGGGAGGCAGAAGTCAGCAGTTCAATTCCCAAGTACTGCAGGACGGAATGAGCTCCCATCTTTGTCGCAGCTCGTGCCATCCTAGCAGTTCAAAAGCAAGAAATTGCAAGTAGATAAATAGGGACCACTTTGGTGGGAAGGTAACAGTATTCTGTGCGCTCTGGTGTCTAGTCATGCCTGTCACATGACCACGGAAATGTCTGCAGACGCAGCCAACGCTGGCTCTTCGGCTTTGAAACAGAGATGAGCACTAAACCCTAGAGTCGGATACGACTGGCTTTCGAGCAAGGGAAACCTTTACCTTTACCTTTACCTTACTCATTTTTAATTAATTTTTTTTCCTGGGAAGCAAAGAAAGTGCAGAATAATAAACCAGCCCCCTAGGGTTACCAACTGCTTGTAAGCAGCTTGGCTTTAATGAACTAGTCCTGCACATGGCTAGACACACACACACACACACACACACACACACACACACACACACACACACACACACACACACCATTAGGGTGGAGGAGCAAGGGATTAATTCCCCCAAATTAACCAATCTATTTGTTCCTCACTGCAACCAGTTGAAGCACCAAGACCTGAGAATGTCGAATCCAGCTTAAGGAAGGGAATTAGTAAAGTATAAAGCAGCCTCTGTAGTTTCCAAGCCTCCCAGCAGATGAGAAGTTAATCTCCCTCCAGATGGTTTGTTAGAAGGTGGGGTGCTCTCTCTCTCTCTTTCTCATATAGTGATCAAGCAACATCCCCCCCTCCCAAGTTAACTCTAGAACAGAAAGAGAAGCCTCCAGCCAGGAGGCAGGGCAGAAACAGCTCAATAAACCATGAGAGTGAGAGAGAAGTCTCTCACTGATTTGCCCCTGAATATATGAAATATCACTCACCTCTAGAGTAGAGTCCCGTCCCATGGTGGCTCCAAACAGCAGCAGCAAAAATGAAGCCTCCATGACCATGTGGCAGGGAAGGGAAATGAAAGAGAAACTACAGAACGCCCCCACCACCTTCTCTCTCTCCCCTTCCACAAGCGAAAAGCCACACAGCGATCTCTGGTGGCCAGAAAAACATACTGCAGCTTCGTCTGTGAGGGCTCCGGTCAGGATTTTTTATTTATTTTTAAAAAGGGATATTACGGGGAAATTAATAAAACTGGAGGGGGCGGAAAGAGGGGTAAAAATAAGGGGTTTTCCTGGGAAAAACGGGATAGTTGACAGGTATGATTGGGTGGGGTCCTGATGGTGTGAGGAGCAGTGTTGGCAACAGCAGAGCATAAGTGGCAGGGTGGGGTCTTCAGCAGTACCATACTGAGGGGCCACCAAAGTCTGCCAGTAACCTGACAACTAATGTTTAGAGGTCATAAAGAAAGCATCTTCTAGTTTTCTTTTGTAAACCTATGCCTAGATATGCATAGTTTGAAGGGAGCAGGGCAATTTTCATAGAAGAATAACATCTTTCCCTCCTGCAATATTTATTCCCAGGGCATGTGAATGAACAATCTGCTGTATTAAACAAAACTATAAATTTGAATGGAATTTGAAAACATGTTTCCCCCCGCTATGAGATTACACATATTCTGCTGCTTCTTAACAGAAAAGCAGCAGGAGACATCAAGATGCACAGTAATCTCTATTGTACTGTATTTTATTATTCATTAGCTGGTCACCCCACAGTTACTTTGCATTTCCACTGGCGGACTTTTCTGTAGAACATCAAGTCACAAGAAGAATGTGAAAGTTTCACATAATAGCAGTTATTCCGGCTTGAATATATAATGCATGATGACTGCAGAGATGTTTTCTGGAGAATGTAGCAATTTATAGTGTAGCGGAGAATAGTCAAGAGAAATTTTCAACTGTATCTATGAAGTTTGGGATTTCTAATACTCCTGCTGTATAGCACAAGACAAAGCAGACAGCATTCTCTGAAATCATTTTTTTAAAAAAATCAATATTTGGTTCTTATTTTAGCTCTCTGTTTTAGAATTGTATATACAGTGGAACCTCACTTAACAAATTTAATGCATTCTCCAGGACCTTTTGTACCACAAAAAATTGTAAAGCGAATTTCCCATAGGAATGCATTGAAAACTAAAATTTGTAATGTGAAACGTGGTTTCCCATAGGAATGCATTGAAAACCAATTAATCTGTTCTGGAAATTTTTTGTTAACTGAGCTACTATTTTCTTTGGTTTTTCTTTTGTAGTAGAAGTAGTAGTAGTAGTAGTAGTAGTAGTAGTAGTAGTAGTAGTAGTAGTAGTAATAATAATAATAATAATAATAATAATAATAATAATAATAATAATAATAATAATAATAATAATAATAATACAGTTTAATTTATATACTGCTTTTTTCAGCCCAGTGGGCAACTCAAAGCAGTTTTACATCCAATAGGTACACAATATAGTCCAAAAATACACAGCTAGTAAGGTATACAAAATAAAACAAAATACAGAGTTCAAAATACTCAATAAAGCAGTATACAAAACAACCAAAATAGATAGTAATACACTTTACAAATTCAAATTATCACGAAGCATCAAACAGAGCAGCAAAGTCATTTCCCAGGCGGGAGGGGCCCAGAACAAGGCAGGCAAGAGCATCTAAGTGGCCGCACCTGGCTCGGAGCATCTCTTCCTCTGGCGGTGGCAGGGTGCAGAGGCGAGCGAGCGGGAGCGTCCTTTGGTCCCGAGCGATTTTTGTGTTAAGCGAGCCATTTGTTAAGTGATGGTCCACAGTACTTGTTTATATCTGGGCAGGAGGCCTCTAACAACATTGATTCATGCACTGGTAATCTCAAAAACTGATTACTGTAATGCTCTCCACGTGAGACTTTCCTACAGAAACTTCAACAGTCCAGGATTTTTCTTCTGTGTCTAGGCCAGTTGTGAAACTGGCAGAATGAAGGCACCTTTTGGTGAATTCATTTCCGCAGTTCCTTTTGCCTGACCCTACTGTGAGAAAGATTAGCCGGCAACAGAAGGTGGCCTATTACCAGGATATGCCCAATTGTAGTTCAAAAATACCACAATCTTCAAGGAGGCCTTTTCTGTGTACCCCAACAGTCCAGGATGCAGCAGCCCGACTGATTATTTTATGTGAGCATATTTGATCATATTTCCTTAATTTTGGCCCATTTATACTGGCTGCCAGTTGTTTACTGGGCCAAGTTCAAGGTTCTGATGCTAACATACAGTTTTTAATGGTATGGACGCTTGTTACCTATCAGACATTCTCCCCCAAAGAGTTTCTATTTATTTATTCATTCATTCATTCATTCATTCATTCATTCATTCATTCTTTAAACTTGTATGCTGCCCACTCAGGCAAGCCCGACTCAGGGTGGCTAACATCATAATTAAAAAACAATTAAAAACAATCTGAGGTATATACATGTATAAAACAGAATAAAACCAGATTAAAAGCTACCCACATTAAAAACTACCCGCATTAAAAGGGAAGCTTTATTTAATAAGCCAACAGGCAGGGGCCACCTTTCCATCCGGGCACCACACCTGCCCGCCAGCCAGGCTTTTAGACCTTTTCTGAAAGGCAGCAGCTCTGTCTGCACCTGCAGCTCTACTGGCAGGGAATTTCTTTTTTTTTTTAATTTTTTTATTGAGTTTTTAATAGACATACAGAAAAAGAAAAGAAAACATTAACAGTACATTAACAATACATTACACTAACAAGTCCATAATATCATACTAACAAACATTACTATATGCTAGCACATAACAATATCTATATTCATTAACTACTATTTAGCCACCAAATATTAAGAACCATTATTTCAAAGTCCAAAATAATAGAAAGAAACTTTCTGTACTACCACTAATCTTTTTAACCAATAAAAATCACCCTGTGAATATATACAATGCCCGGAGAGTTTATTTTCTACTCAGCTCCAGAAGCTTCTTTGAGATGGTACTGGTCCTGAACTATCACTTGCCATAATAGAGTGATCCACGAACGGTTTCCATATATTCCAAAATCTATTCTCTTTTAAATTATCTCTTTTAACTTTAATCTCCCATGTCAATTTATCGTTCAATGCTAAACTCCACATTTCTTTATACCATTCTCCAACCTGAATATCCACATCGTTTTTCCAATTTCTGGCTATACATTGTCTACCCGTTGTCAGTACAATTTCCAGTAATTCTTTTTCCTCCTTGTTTAAACCCAGATCTTCCACATTCGTTAAAAGAATAGTACCCGACACCAACTTAACACTTTTACCCAATATTTCACCAAATTCATTTTCTATTCTTCCCCAAAAATCCCTTATTTTTTTACAACTCCACCACATATGTTCATATGTTCCATCAAATTCTTTACATCTCCAACATAACTTATCTCTTTTATTATCCATTTTATTAAAATACGAGAACTTCAGAAGTTAAAGCTGTCATGGTTCGGAAGGATTGCCATGTGTAAAATGATACTGTTACCAAAGATTAACTTTTTATTTGATACGCTCGCGATTCACTTAAAAGAGAAAGAAATTAATGAGTTTCAAAAAATGTTTAATGATTTTTGTAATGGAGGAAAAAAACCTAGGCTTCCAAAGAAACTATGGTATTTGTCTCAGAAAAAAGGGGGGTTGGGTATGCCAAATCTGTTAGTATATTACCGAGCATTTCAAGTCAAGAATGTTGTGAAGATCTTGGCAAGAGAAAAGGTAATTTGGGAACAATTGGAAATGAAAGAATACAGAAATATTGGAAACTTGAATTTTCTGGGAATGAAGGATAAGGTGAAAAGGTCAAATAATACTATGATGAAAGGTCTCATGGAGGTGTGGAAGAAGGTAAAAAAAGATATGGTTCCGAATCTCTCCCCAATCTTGGAATTGACTGATATGTTGTGTTTCCCAATAAAATTAGACAAAGAAAAAATAGAAATATTGGATAAAAATGGGACGTTGTTACTGAAAGATTGGTTAAAAGCATGTGATGTTGATGCCGAGCGGAAAAAAATGTTTGAGATACTAAATTTGAATTGGTTTCAGAAGTTAAAGGTGGACAATTGGAATAAAAAATATAAAAGAGAACTAGGGTCAGACAGAGTACTTACGGAATTTGAGGAATTAGTAAGGAAGATTAGAAAAGGGGAAAGTAGTATTAAGGGTCTTGTAAGCAAAAGCTGGTTTGAGACTCAATATCAAGAAAACCAAGGTAATGGCAACAGGCCCAATCAGTTCCTGGAAAATAGATGGGGAAGAAGTAGAAGCAGTGACAGATTTTACTTTCCTGGGATCAAAGATCACGGCAGATGGGGATTGCAGCCATGAAATAAAAAGGCGACTGATTCTTGGGAGACAAGCCATGAGAAACCTGGGGAACATAGTGAAAAGCAGAGACATCACATTGCAAACAAAAATTAGAATAGTCAAAGCAATGGTATTCCCAGTAGTAATGTACGGATGTGAGAGCTGGACAATTAGGAAAGCTGAACGCAGAAGAATAGATGCCTTTGAAATGTGGTGTTGGAGGAGAGTTTTGAGAGTACCCTGGACAGCGAGGAGAACAAATAGGTCAATCTTAGAAGAAATCAACATTGACTGCTCATTGGAAGGGCTAATAGTAAAGACGAAGCTAAAGTATTTTGGACATCAAATGAGAAGGGAGGATTCACTTGAGAAGGCCCTGATGCTGGGAAAGGTGGAGGGCAAAAGAAGAAGGGGGAGGCCAAAGATGAGATGGCTAGATGGTATTGTAGACACAATGGGCACAGAACTGGGAGTGCTGAGGGGGATGGTGGAGGACAGAGATGCCTGGAGAACAATGGTCCATAGGGTCGCAAAGGGTCGGAACCGACTGTGCGACTGAACAACAACAAAGTAAGCTTTATAATATATTGAATAGAGGTGCAGATCCACAGGAGGATTTGAAACGGAAGTGGGAACAAAATTTGAATATAAAAATTGGGGAGATTGAATGGAAAAATAAATGGAAAAAGAGAATTATGAGAACAATGTCTGTAAGGATTAAAGAACATAATTTCAAGATGTTGTGGCAATGGTACCTGACACCATTAAGACTTTACCAGATGGCAGGGAATTTCTATGTGTTCCCCATGCTACAACCCCGCAGGTTGTCACCCCAAGATGTAAGAAGAGCTTCAACTAGGAACCGTGCTTTCTCAATGGTGACATCATGGTGACTGTTAAGCCTCTTCCATACAGCCTTTTAAAAATCAGTGAAAATTAAGCTTTTTAAGGAGACCTTTAAGAACATTCTCCCTTTTGATAAGACTGAATGTTTCTATTTTTGTGTTAATGGTTGCTGTCTGTTTATTAGTTGTAGGCTATGAATGTTGATTGGGGTTTATATAGTGTAGTTGGGTTTTGGATGGGGATTATCCTTTGTTTTTGACTGTCCAGGATAGTGGATTACACTATATAGGGTGGTATAAAATACAATGAATAAACAAATCCTGCTTAGCCATTTCCTCATTTAGTACATGCCAGTTTCTGTGTATGTGATGCTTTGACATGCAACTTTATTTTCTGTAGTTCAGTTGTTATATTCTTGTTGGAGAAAGGCGAATAAATCTGCTTTTGAATTTTCACTTAATCATTTGCGTTGTGCCTTTATCTTTTGCTGCGAAGCCAATTGTGCTGGAGGCAAATGGGGCTTTCCACTTTCCTGGAAATGACAGGCACTTTACTCACATGGACTCATATTTAAAACTGCCTGATATAAACAAGTATTGGGGCTGAGTTTTAACTCCTTGCTTGGTTTGGCATCCAGATGGCAACCCTCAAGCAAAGATTCTGCATTAATGCTGTAGTATCTGATGACGGTCCATGTGGGAATACAAATAACAGCTCCCATGCAGGTTTGAACAGAAGACAGAATGTTGGTGGGCAGAGGGCTTTCTTACTCCAAGCTATTTCTTGGCAAAGAGAATCATCATGCAGATGTTAGAGACGTGCTTCTTTCATAGGATAGCAGTAGATGACACTTCAGGGAGTTCCAGCCACTGTTCCATTTTTCTAAAATCTGTATTAAGGTACTGTCTTTCTTAAGCTGAGCAAATTGTGTTTTCCCCTCATTCAAAAGGTAGCCCACATTTTTGCATTGTGAGCTCACTAATCAAAAGTATTTCACTAATACGGATTTTGGATTTTTTTTTCTTAAGGCCAACATAAAAGGTAACTCTGGTTTTATTCTTTCATCTCCCAAGATTGTGAGGGTGTGTGGTTTTGGTTTGTTTTTAGTATATAGCCTGTTAATGACATTAGTAGTAGGAGGTCACAAAGTCCAATTTTTTTATTTAATCTGCCACATTTCTATGTCTGATGCTTCAAGGATTGTTTGAGAATAAGTCCTGGTAAAGTTGGTAAGGTAGACGTGGAGCGCATAGTCAATTGCCTGTTCTATTCTCCATTTGTTGTTGTTCAGTCACACAGTCAAGTCCGACCCTTTGCGACCCCATGGACCACTGCACACCAGGCACCCCTATCCTCCACCATCCTCCGTAGCTCGCTCAGGTCTATGTCTATTGCATCAACAATGCCATCTAGCCATCTCATCCTCTGCCGCCCCCAATCTCCTTTTGTCTTCAATCTTTCCCAGCATCAAGGCCTTCTCGAGTGAGTCCTCTCTTCTCATTTGGTGTCCAAAGTACTTTAGCTTCAACTTTAGGCTGCCTCTCCCTGTCCCCCTTCACCGGCCAAAGGGTTTCAAGGCACCTGGGCTGCTCTCCTCCGACCCCCTGCGGGGATAAGAAGACGATGCGCCCGACACTTTGCGGGACCTCGCAGCTGCCTCTCCCTGGCTCCATAACCGTCTGGCTGTTTAGCTGAGTGACTTTGTTTTTTGTATTTGAGTGCTCATAATTATTAGTGTAATTTCCCATCTTTTTGTATTTTAATATTTTAGTATTGCTTCTTATTTTTGCATATTTATTATTTATGTATTGTCATCTATATGCTGTCCTGTTGTTAAACCGCTTTGAGTTGTCTCACGACGAGTAAAGCGGTATATAAATAAAATATTATTATTATTATTATTATTATTATTATTATTATTATTATTATTATTATTATTATTATTATTATTATTATTATTATTATTATTATTATTTTCAATATTTGTCTTTCCAAGGCACAGTCAGGGTTGATTTCCTTCATGATCGACTTATTTGATCTCTTCGCTGTCCATAGTACTCTCAAAATTCTCCTCCAGCACCACATTTCAAAGGCATCTATTCTTCTGCGCTCAGCCTTATGGTCCAGCTCTCGCAACCTTACATTACTACTGGGAATACCATTGCTTTGACTATGTGGACTTTTGTCCGCATATTCTCCATGTGATCCCTCAAAGCCGACAAGACTGTCGCCCCACATTTATCTGCGGCACAGCTGGTCAAGCACATGAAAATATGAATGGTCTGGTGATCTGTTGGGCAAATGCCCAGTCCCTTGTTTCTGACACATCAATTTATCTTCTAGTAGTATCAAGATACAGTCTTTTCTATGGAGATTACTGGGGATAGGATGTTTTGGTGCATGTGTCTGCATATGTAAGCATTCTTAGATGTGAGGGTATTATTCTCTAGCCAACACTGAATGTGAGCCTGAGAGATGACACCTGGCAGAGGAGACACTTTGCTCATGAAGGCCTGAGCCGAGGGATGAAAAAGCTACATATCGCTGAATTGAATTTGAATTTGGTGCATCGCCTTTTTATATTATGTAAGGGTTACCAACTTTTCTGCTTACAGTCTATATAGAAATCTTGCATTGTCCATTTTCCCCCTTTGCTGTCTAAAACATCTTTTCTCTGCTTGCATCTGTAGAGCTCGTTTTCTGTTTTGTCATGTGCATTTATACCAGTTACCATCTCATCGTTTTTACTCTTATGCCAATTAAGTTTTTTCTTTCTTTTGGGGAAGGGTAGAGTATTGCAGAAGGTTTTGCATATGGATGTCTCTGTCCATCAGTGTAGAAACTTTATGTAGGAAGAGTCCATAATTCCAGGAGGGAACTGTTACAACAGGGGTTCCCAACCTTTTCAAGCCGGGGGCCAGATCACGCTTTATCAGTCAACTTTAAGGGGCGGACGGCCATTTTGCCCTGCCTGCATGATAGGGGTGGCCATTTTGTCCCAACAGCTTCAAAAAGAGTGGCCATTTTTTTTCTTGAACACCCTTGAAGGGGTGGAGAGCCACATGAAATGGTGTTGTGGGCTGGATCTGGCCTGTGGGCCTTAGGTTGGGAACCCCTGTGTTAGAGGCATTCTGAAGACCAACATTGGACAGAGTTTTGAACAGTTGCTATTTTGAACTAGGATTCTCTGTCTCTCATCCAGCATAGCTGTTGGCCATGTTAACTGAAGATTTCAGGTAATCTTGATTTTGGGTTTATATTAACAAACAGAATTTACTAGTAAAGAGTCAAGTTGCTTTTGGAAACTTCTATAGATCTTTTTTTTTAATTAAAAAAAACTGTTTAGTGTTGATACCATTTTTGCATCAATTTTCTGCTGCTGTGTTATTATTTCATAGTGTTTATTCAACTCAATAATCTTTTTCTTTTCCTTTAGCTCCTCAGAGGAACTTTGAAATTGCTTTCAAGATGTTTGATCTAAATGGGGATGGAGAAGTAGATATGGAAGAATTTGAACAGGCAAGTCTTTTTTTTTCTTCCCCAGAGGCTTATAATGTGAGAAGGTAATTTTTTACTATTAGCCTGGTTGCTTTTTCTTCTGATGCTTAGGAGCAACATTCTGCTTTGAAGAATACATGCTTCATCTACAAAGCTCTGGCTGAATTTCTTTCTGTTTTTAGAGGACTGTCAAGTGAGAGTTAAATACATGTATCACATATTTGTGGTTTGTCTTATAGCTGAGTGCTACCCCCCCACCCCCACTGTAGTCAATTTGTTATGATTTACAAATTCTTTAGCTGAAGAAAGCAAAGGAGGTTATCTGCAAACTGCCTGATCCAGTTAATAAAAGAGAGGAAGAGTTTTTCAGTTTCTTGTCATTGCCTTTTCTTTAAAAATCTATTGTTGAAAGTTGGTGGACTTACCTGGGGGTGGGGACTCAGCAACATGCTGTCTTCTTATAGTAGGACTGTATCTGTAGGAATGTATCTATACTATACAGTTACAGTACCTTGGTTGGTACTACTACCCTGGCTCCATTCACCACTTAGGCATATATTTTGATGATGCACTTAGAACTTTCTGCTGTAATTAAGGGGAATGCAATAAAACTCTCTAGCACAGAATCCTTAGCATGCCACCAAACTGCTAATGCTAGGCTGGAGCCATGGGAGTTAAAGTGATATGATTCTGATATAACTTACATGGTGTGGATAACCTCTTGGGAGCCTTTGCAGGATCTTGTTATCTCCAGGAGTGGAAAGACTCTTTCTGATCACAGAGGGAGAATTCTATATTCTGCCTCTTGACTCTTCCCATTTTTAAGCCATTCTTCTACAGGGTGAAATCCTGCTGTACTAGGGTAGGCCAGTTAGTTGTATCTATGGAATCTGAGGAAAAGATGATTTATGGAAACCACATTGCTTCAGTAGCCTACTGTAGTACAACTTGCTATGCTGAGCAATAAGATTTCAACCACTGGGTTGTTCTTTACTGCACATTTCTCACACAGAATCATGAACCCTGAAAAGTGAAGGGTGCACTTGAAAACAATGCAGTGACAGCTAGAAACCAACACAGATTTGTCAAGAACAAATCATGCCAGACTAATCTTATCTCACGTTTGGATTGGGTAACCTGCCTGGTAGATGGTGGGAATGCTGTAAACATAATATATCTTGACTTCAGCAAAGCTCTTGACAATGTGCCTCATGATATTCTGATTAACAAACTAAATAGATGTGGGCTGGATAGAACAATAGAATATACAATCCTAACCTATAAGAAGGGCCTTGCGTGGTAAGTGTCCAGCATGCACGTCCACACCCGGCCCAACCAACCCGTACCGAGCCGGCCATACTTACTTTAAGACCCTGTGAGCATCGCTGCAAGGGTCCACCAGTGGGGCAACCGCCTCACAAACCAGATTTAAAAAAAACTACAAGGCCCACCCCAACATATAAAAATAAACCTGCCCGGCTTGCAAGGCAAAAAATGTTAGTTGGTTATAGAATCATATTCAGAGAGTGATTATCAAGGGCTACTTCTCAAATTGAGAGGAAGTAACAAGCAGGGTGCCCCAAGGCTTAGACCTGAGTGTGGTGCTCGTCAACATTTTTATTAATAACTTAAATGAAGGGGTAGAGGGAATATTTATCTAATTTGCAGATGGCACAAAATTGGGTAGAATAACTAATAGCTTGGAAGGCAGAAGCAAAATTCAAAAAGATCTTGATAGGCTGCAACACTGGGCTAGAAACCTCAGAATGAAAGTTAACAGGGATAAGTGCAAAGTTCTACACCTAGGGGAAGAAAACTAAACACACAGTTATAAGAAAGGGGCTGTTTGGCTCAGTAATACTAAGAGCAAGAAAGATTTTAGAATTGTTGAGAATCACAAGCGGAATATGAGCCAAAAGTGGGCTGGATAGAAGGCCAGTGCTGTTTTAGGCTGCATTAACAGAAATATAGTCTCCAAATCTTATGAAATACTAGTTCCCCTCTGTTTGGCACTGGTTAGTATTCATATGAGGAACTACAGTGGCTTAGTGGTTGATGACTAGAAGGTCAGCAAGTTAACAATTCGAGTGCTTCCATCTCTGTCCCAGATCTTGGCATCCTAGCATTTTGAAAGCAAGAAATTGCAAGTAGATAAAGAAGGTAAACTGTGTTCCATGCACTCTGGTGTCTAGTCATGCCTGCCACATGTCCACGGAAATGTCTACAGACAGACAGCGCTGCTACTTTGGCTATAAACGGAAATAAGCACTGAACCCTACAGTCAGATACGGTGGCTTTTGAGCAAAGGTGACTTTTACCTAATATTCATATTACATAGTATGCCTAGTTCTAGACACCATACTTTAAGAGTGATGTCCACAAACTGGAATAAGTTCAGAGGAGGGCAGCAAGGATGATAGGGTACTGGAAACCAAGCTCTATGAGTAGAAATGGAAAGAACTGGTCATGGTTAGCCTTTGGAAAAGAGGACTAATGCGGGATATGATAGCACTTTTCAACTACAGTACTTGAAATATCGCCATACAGAGGAGGGGCAGAATCTGTTCTCGATCATTCCAGAGTGCTGGACACATAATAAGTAACAGGAAAAGTGTCCTAATTGTTAGAGCAGTATGATAATAGAACAAATGCCCTCTGAAGATGATGAGCACTACAGCGATAGAGGCATTCAAGAGAAAATTAGAGAACCATCTGTCAGATGTACTTTGATATAGATTCCTGCATTGAACAAGGATTGGACTCAATCGCTAAAACTATGCAGTGAAGCAATCCTAGGGTTTGTGTGTTTTTTAAAATCTAGATAAGAGTACTGACAGTCTTACTTGGCATTTAAGTATAATTTTTTACTAGAAAACATCTATTGAAGAGCAGAAGTAGCTTAGTTTTTCCCCCAAAGTGCTGTCCAACACACAAAAATCAACTGAGCCTGCAACTGGATCAAAACATAAATAATAGATAAATGAATGGGGGCAAATTTGTTAGCACATTCTGAATTTTCTTTTTTTAAAAAAATTAATCAAGTCCTTCAAAAAAATAATCCTCTGGTTTATGAGTTTAGGATATTACTCATGCATCCATGGTTCAAAATTGCAGGAAATGGTCTGACATAGCCTTGCAGTTTTATAGCCTTGCATTATCATGCCTGCATTGCCAGCAGGAAAAAAGATGCATCTTTTTAACAATTCATTACTTTTCAACTAAAAAGGCAGGCTTTTTAGTGCACACACTCAGCAGAAAGCCATATTTCTTCTAGGCATTCAGATTGCTTTGCACCTGAAGCAATAAAATACCCAGAGAATTTGTTGAAACACAGCCATAACAATTACTTCATGTTTGGGTGAGATGTAGTTAATTAATGAAAAAAGGAGTCATGTTTTGGGATTTCCCTTTGCTTGTTGTGTGTTTTTGAATGATGGAGCGTACAAGAGAGGATTTTGTACACCACGGCTCGGCAACCTTTGGTTTTTGAACTTCATTCCCCAGAAGCCTAAGTCAATTCCCCAAAGCACTGATCAGCCAATGACTTAGGCTTTTGGGAAGTGAAGTCCAAAAACGAGAGGTTGGGGATCTCTGCTGTAGACTGCCTTAATTCTTGATGTTTTGAATTTTGGACACAGATGGAACATCCCAAATTCATATATGAGATAAGTTTTTTTTAAAGGATTGAATTTCTTAGTTGTTAAAGCCAGAAGTTTAAGAACACACAATATACCCAGTGTTACAACGCAAAGCTTAGACTGTAATACTATGTATACCTGGAAAGAAGTCTCACAGAATTTAGTAGGCCTTTCTATTGAGTAGACTTATAAGAGATTACAGTGCAAGTGTTTTTGTTAGATAAATATTGTCAACTCTAGAAGATTATCCTTCTGGATATCATATCCATAAATGACCCTGCCTGCCAATTGTACTCGGAAGTATGACTGAGACCAATGATACATATTCCTGTGGTAAGACTACAGTCTTAAAACACTTCTTTACCCAGAAGTAAGGCCATCTGCCTTAAAGATATTTATTACTTCCACATTTTATGTAAAGCACAGTAAAACATTTTTCACAGTTTCATTCATAAGGCAAAGAAGTTTTCAGTTTTAGGAAGTGAAGAGGTGCCATACATTTTATAAATCTATTTTCCATACAGTATTTGTATGCAGTCCTATGCATATCTGTTAAATTCTTAGAAATAGCTGCTGCTGACTGTATTGTGAAGCTTCTTTCACTGCTCAGTTCCATGGAGGAGATTACTGGTATAAAAAAATTAAATTCAATAGCCGTCACCACCTCCTTCCACTTTCGCCTGTGAGATAAACAGAAGTTTCAGTTCACCAACAGATAGGAAGGGTTCTTTTGTGAGGGGTATCTCCTTCCTTGGACCCAGGAAGCCTGATAAATAAAATAAGAAGACCTAAATGTCTCTGAGCATAGTGGCTAGTTATCTCTTGCTTTAGCTGAGAAATTCTATGGTATGTGCAACAAGCAGAAGATGTTAACAGGCTTGATTATTGCCAAGCAGCACTACACTGATTAATTATATTAATCCTACTGATCAGGGCTTCTGGGAATTGAAGTTAAAGAACACCTGGAGTGCCAAGGTTCACCATCACTGCATTAAGATAGATTCAGCTACTTAACAAAGGAAAACTACAGTATAATCAGTAAAACTTTACTGCATGTAGCTCAGATTATGAAATTAAAATGATGATTGATTGATGGGTACATCTGTGTCTTCCTCTCTGGCAATCTCTTAGGTTCAGAGCATCATTCGCTCACAGACCAGCATGGGCATGCGTCATAGGGACCGTTCGACTACAGGCAATACTTTGAAGACTGGTTTTAACTCAGCATTGACCACATATTTTTTTGGAGCTGATTTGAAGGGCAAACTGACCATCTCTCACTTCTTGGATTTCCAGCGCAAGCTTCAACATGACATACTCAAGCTTGAGGTTAGTGTTTGATTCAGAGAGATTTTTCATTCAGTCGAATACCATATGTTTAGAATTGCTTTAGAAAAGAAAGGAAAACATTAGACTTCAGTCCACTTTCAGCTCATAGCACCTTAAGGTGGTTGATTGCTTTGTCTCCCATAATGATAATACAGTAAAACCTTGAGTTACAAACTGCTCAACCTATGAAAAATTCACGAAACAAAAGGAAATCTCGGGGGAAATTTGCTTTGAGATGCGAGGTTTTTTCAAGATATGAGGGGGGAATGGTCTTTTGACACTTCCCACAGCAGCGGGAGAGTGTTTGGAGCATTTCCTCTCCATTTTTGGAATTTTTTGTTGGGTTTTGGCACTGCCAGAAGCTTTCCTCACAACCAGGAAGTGCTGAAAATTCCCCTGTCCCCTCAACAGCTGATGGTCAGGTACTGAGCCGGCAATTACCAGAGCTGGCCATTACAGAGCGCTGCCAGAAATGTGCCGAATATGCATTGAAAACCAAAATAATAAGTTCAGGAGCTCAGACAAAAGCCAAATAAACGTTTTTTATCTGTTCAAATCTCTTTATAAAGTGGCCAAAATGCAGCGAAAAATTCCAAAGTGCAGTTTATGAAGAGTTTTGAACAGGAAAAAAAATCTTTTTTTTGGGGGGGGGAGGGGGGGGGCTTTCTTCTGAACTCCGCAATGGATTTTTTTCTTTTCAATGCATTCCTATGGAAAACGACATTTCAAGATATGAATCTTTCAAAATAGGAAAACCTGGAGGAATGGTTTAATTTCATATTTCAAGGTTTTACTGTGGTAATAATTGTGTGCCATCAAGTCAATTCTAATCTATGATGACCCTTTTTGTGGTTTTCTAGATAGAGAATACACACGTGGTTCCCAACGTGAGGCACATGCTCCACAGGGGACAATTTGAGAATGAGTTATTAACTGACTTTTTTCATTGCTTCCTCTGCATGAATAGGAGTTCACTTTTTGAATATTGTAGTATGAATTATATGTTCAGGGGATCAGGATTTTGGAGATGTTTAGGTGGAGCATGGCAAAAAAAAAGGTTGGGAACCACTGGAATACGCAGACATGGTTGTTTGTTTTCATGACAGAGATTACTCTAGGTTAAAAGGATTTTTGCAGGGGACATCTCAATGAGACTCCTTTCATGTCCCCCATTGTGCAGCTCTCAGGAATCGAACCCATGTTTCTGGCCTCCAAACCAAGTGCCTTAACCACTATGCCACTGGGGGAGCTGTATACTATTCCCTTTTTCTGGTGGTGCGCTGGGACTGTGCAGCTTTGTCCATGGCTACACAGACTTTCTCAGATGGGGGGTGGGTGGGGATTCTCAACTTCTGGCTCTGCAGCCAAATACCTAAATCAGGGTGTTATCCAGCCCCAGTGAGCTACCCAGTTACTCCTTCTACTTTCTTCTGAGTTGTCTCTCATCTGCCAGTTCAATTTGCCAGGGTCATTGGCCCCGAGACCCCATTTTAAACAAGCTGCCATTCACATTGCCAAAAGATTTGAAAGAGATGAGTTAATAAGAAATTTACATTGTAAAGTATATATTTCTACTTTGCAGTGAAGTTAATAAGGCACTGATTTGTCTCCCTTGTACTTTCTGTACCTGATCCCAACTTTCAGAGGTCTCTGCTAACCATAGTTGTCCTCCTCTTGAGTTTAAAAGCTACACAAACGTTTCCTTTGGCAAGTTTTTATACATAAAGGGGATATGTCAAGCTGAAAGTGGCTCAGCAAGTTTTTACAGGAATCTATATTAGTTCTGCGTAGCCTTTGGCTTGTGTCTAAATCAATATTCACTTAAGGTAATTATAAGTCTCCCAAGGCCAAAGAGAGTATATGCTAATCAGATTTCAAGCAATGTATGATAGATATAACTTAGTGCTATTTTTTATTAATTAAAATTGTCATGTACTGCAAAGTTCATAATTATCTGAAATTTATCTGTTTCTTTCTGAGAAGTGTAATCTATACCTATAAATCTGTGCGTTAACCGTTGGAATGTGACAAAGGATGTTGCACCAGGCCCTACTAGCCCCGACCGAGCCTTCGTGCACTCGCCCGACCGGGGTTCACAGGTAACTGTCAGGTTGAATCTGGTGCCAGTGGGGCAGGAGCCCCCCGGCCTCAAACAGAAAGGACTCCATTTCCCAACGTTCCTTGGGCCGCGCCGCACCACAGCCAATCAGGCTGAGAGGCGCGAGCAAAAGGAGCGTTCGGAAACGCGCCGTGGCCAATCAAAATGAAGCCACAGGAAAAAAACCGCTGCACCAATGGTAAACACAAACCCAAAACTACAAGCCCCAGCATCCTGCGCGCCATGAGCGTGCAGAACGCTGAGGAAGCCGGTGCACAAAAAATAAAAAAAAACACTGGGAGTGCAAGTCCGCCGCAGGTGGACGCAGCACCTCAAAGCGACGCAAACACCTGCCGGCCTTCTTGCATGGAGCAACGGGGAGGAGAGGGACTCCCTCTCCTCCACGCTACCCCGCCGAAGACATGGCGAGACCACCACCGGCCTCAACAAAGGTTGAGCTAGGGTGGAGAAAAACCACAACAACAGAGGAAGTTCAAGGGGGGGAGGTATTGATGCCTTGGGACATCAATACCTCCGGAAAGGAAAGGCACCGGACGGCACTCTGCCCGGTACCTTTACTATCCGAGTAAGTGTTTCACTTTCAAGGGAGGGCGAAGGCATCATTGCCTCCCCCCTTGAAAGTGAAACAATTACTCCTCTGTAGCATGGGGGTGGGGAAAGAGGATACCCCTCTCTCTCCCCCCCACCCATGCTTCGGCGAGGCAATGGGGAAAAACTATGTTTTCCCCCGCAGCCTCGGAGGCCTGCCCAAGCCAGCCCGTAGCTTGGGGATACCCCCCTCTTCCTCCCCAAATCCAGGCTACGGCAAGGCACTGGTCAGCCCCCCTGTAAAAAAAACATACATATAAATAAATAAAAGAATCCCCACCCCCAACCCAATGCAAGGATTTAACGCGGCCTGGCCAACAAGGCAAGGTCACGTTAAACCCTCCCAACCCCAACCCCCCCCCCCACACACACACACATTGAACCCATTCCCAGGTAAGCAAGCCAGCGGCGCTCCGCCCGCTGACTTTACTTACCCCAAAAATAAAACACAAAAATCAGAATCAAAAACATTCAAAATTAATCAAAATCAAACCCAAAAATAAAAACAAGACAGAACACACAGACCCCCCCCCCAAAAAAAAACCCAAAAAAAACCCAGAGAAATTAAACAAGAGAACTCACCCCCACGTCCTCACTCCATGACGTCCGGAAATGAAATGAGGAAAGAGACTACTTACCGGAAGAAGCGACAATGAGAGGCCAGTAGAGAAAAACAGTCAAAGCAAAAGAAAACCTGAACAGCACCACCCAGAGGCCACAGGAGAAAAAACAGTCAAAAATATTCACATAAATGATTCACACATTTCTAAAATCCTGTATTCAGTTTTCACTCAAAAATAAAAACACAACATTTTAAAACATTTTAAAAATATCAAATTTGAAAAAACATATGTCAGGGACATAAGGGGCAGAACATGCCTCACAAAGGCTCTGTTGGGCTCCCAGAATTTTTCTTGGGAACACCCGGCAGGGCGGACCTTGGATCCTACAACCTGCTTGCCTCTATGAGCACGCTTCCCCCTAGCCCGATTCGCTGGGGAACAGGATCAGAGTAGCCTTCTGCATATGGCAAGTAATATATTATTTCCTTGGCAGAAGCTAGACTTCTGAGTGCTACTTACTCTCTGCTACTCAGCCCCTCCCTTATAGAGTATTCCCCTCTCACCTCCTGTCTGGAAACACGATGAGGGTTGTCAAAGACTTCTTCGGCTCGGCTTGGTTGCCTTCTCTGCTCCTTTACAAAGGCAGGCATGCAAACTACTGGATTTTTGTAGTTTTATTGTTGGAAACACAAATACTGAATACAGATATTACTTACACTACATTTACATGAAAACACAGTGAATAAAACATAAAAGAAAACAAAATCTTACTAGCTTTTCCTAGCAGGTTCAATCTTATTGGTTTGGGACTCCTTAGTCCCTCATGGCTTCTTACTCCCAAAGAGCCATTTCGGGATGCCGACCGACAAGGGCATCCGCTGCAGTCATAATTATTATGTGGAGGAGACAGAGTTTCCCCTGTCTCCGAAGTGTGCGTGTTTGAGTGCTCAACCTGGGCTCTTTTTATAATAAAAAGGAGCTTAGGAATGTGGTGATCTCATGGTGATCTCATAGGACTGCACCTGTGTTCTCATGAGAAAGGAGACAACTGGTACATGCAATGTGACATTGAGCCCCCCAACCTTTGCATTCTTGGCATGACTCAATCTGCAGGTGTCTGGGGTAATTAGTTTGACTGACAAGAGTGGAAACGTCTCTCCCTGGCGTCAGTATGTCCCATCAAGGGATTGCAGGTGTTTGGAATAAGTCCAAGGCTGGACACTCATTTCTCCCTCCTCCCCTCAGGAGAGAGTTCTTATCTTAT
Source organism: Bradypodion pumilum (assembly GCA_035047305.1). Classification (NCBI taxonomy): domain Eukaryota; kingdom Metazoa; phylum Chordata; class Lepidosauria; order Squamata; family Chamaeleonidae; genus Bradypodion; species Bradypodion pumilum. Next base: position 256,957,329 of record JAWDJD010000003.1, on the reverse strand, counting down.
CTAAGCATCATTTGTCATGTCAGGCTGTCAGCTTGGCATTTCAAGGTGCTTCTAAAAGAAAGCTGGCATTTCTAAACCTAAGAAATTTACAAAATGTCTCTTAAAACTACATGGATTAAATGTTCTTTTAAAATCAAGGCAAGGTCGCATGTGGAAACCCTGACAACATATACTTACACATTTTTAAATTTTTTATCCAAAGTACAACTATTAAAAAAAATTCACATAGTAAAACATTATTTGGTTAAAAAAAATAATTGTAAAAAATTATATCATCCTTTCCTACTTTTTTTAATCCCAAAAAATAAACCAAAAAAAGCTGATCACAGTTTATAACAGCCCGTGCATTTAAATAAACATTTTAAAAATCACAAAACCTTTCAACACATTTAAAACAGCCCGGCACCATTTGTTCAAGAAAAATAAAACCAAACCCTTTACTATCCAACACAATTTAAAACTGCCTGGCACCGCCAGGCAAAATCTGCTAGTCAAATATTTAGTGGCCCAGCTCTACATGTAAAGATGATTTTGTTGCTGTGAATTGTTTCTCAAGGAAAAAGGTAAAGGTTTCCCTTGCTCGAAAGCCAGTCGTATCCGACTCTAGGGTTCAGTGTTCATCTCTGTTTCAAAGCCGAAGAGCCAGCACTGTCTGCTGCTGCAGATGTTTCTGTGGTCATGTGGCAGGCATGACTAGACACCGGAGTGCACAGAACGCTGTTACCTTCCCACCAAAGTGGTCCCTATTTATCTACTTGCTATTTCTTGCTTTCGAACTGCTAGGTTAGCAGGAGCTGGGTCAAGGATGGGAGCTGATTTCTATATGTTATTAGAAACTATAAGATGAAACCATCTGGATTGCTGCATCCTCAGTTATAAACAGGTTGTGAGCTGGAGTGACTTGCACACAGGCCAGCCTTGGACCTATGGATCAGGCCTTTCATAAAACCAGTAGATGAGTGGTTCTCAAACTTAGAGCCTCACATATAGCTCTCAGAAGACCTGACCCTTTACAGTGCTCTCTTTAGCTTCTGAGAGTTTTAATCCCAAGCAAATTCTAGAACCTCACGCTTAGGAACCACTCACTTCAGAAACCATTTTCCTCCTGAATATCTTTCCCAGGGTGTGAAGACCTTCACAACCACACTGCAAAGCCAACCAAGCCAATTAGCAAGGTAATTTGTTGGTGAGTCCAGTGTCTAGAACTGCAGACAAAACTGCTGACACGGTTGGCTTCTGCAAACAGAAGGGCTTCTTCTAACCACGACTCCTCCTCTTCCCAGTAACATAACTCTCTGGAGCACATTTCTAGAGAACATGAAACAGAGTAAAAGGAGGAGGTCAGCAAAGATTGAGCCAATGAGTACATCTCTTGATGGCATTCCCCAGAAGAGATTTTGTTCCTGTAACAGCACAATATGGGTTTAATCCATAGTAATAAAACAAGGCATTTTAAGAGGGAGAAGTGGTCTGTTCTTCTTTTTCAAGTGCCCTGTCCATTCCGAACAGTGGCTATCATCATGGCGATAGTCTTCTTGTTCTTAATGCCTCGGAACCATTCTTCCGAGGACATTCTACACCAGTCTCTTGGGTTCTTTAGCCATGAAGTCTGTCTATGTCCAGGGCCTCTCTTCCCAAGTATCGTTACTTGCATAACGAGTTGGAGTATTCTATACTTCATGTCATTCTTCATGATATGACCAAATTATTGGAGCTTTCTTTCTTTAATGGTCTTAAACAGTTCTTGTTCTTTATCCATCCGGAGCAACACTTCTACATTAGTTACATTACATGGTCAACCCATGATATACAGCCATCTGCAGATTCACATTTCAAAAGCTTCGATTTTCTTTTCAGATGCTTTAGTCAATGTCCACATAGACTGTAGGTAAGCAAATCATTAGAAACAAAAACAAACACCTTACCTGTTATAGTTTCTAATATCTGGTAACAAAATGCAGCCCAGAAAATGGAGGCTGTAGTTCTTAACAAACGTATTAGGGAACAAAGTCCCAGATGAGCAACATGGGATTTGCTTCCCACACATAGGTTGCTAAATTTAGCATTGTTTGAATCAACATGTCAAAATGTCTTTCCATTTCAAAGGGCTTGTTGGTCTTCACTGCAGGCAGTCAAGCAAGTTGCTGACACAGCCAAAGAGTGAATGTATGTGTCATGTATAGATGGACTCATCTAAATAATTAAGAATGTCTTTGTGCACCATATAAAGTGCAGAAAGAAGCTGAATCCATCTTAGTTCTACCTTTGTAAATGCATTGAATTTGCTATGCAGATGATGACTTGTTTTTGGTGGTTAGGGCTGGGATGGCTCAGTGGTTAAGAAGCTTGCTTTGTTAGCTGGAAGGCCGGCAAGTCGGCAGTTTGAGACCTGGGTACTGCATGATGGATTGAGCGCCCATCTCTGTCTCAGCTCTTGGGGACATGAAAGAAGCCTCATTCGGGCATCCCCTGAGTAGAGCTTCTCCCACAAAAATCCTTTCAAACTAGAATAATTTCTGACACTAAATTATTATATCTCTTTGCTATATACCAGGGGTTCTCAACCTTTTTAAGCCATGGGCCGGACCACGCCCCTCAGACAGCTGAGCGGGCCGGACTGGTGGTTCCCCTGCCATAAATGCAGGGCCATAGCCAGGATTCTTTTGTTGTTGCATTTTGTTGTACTTAGGGTTTGCTTTGTATTTATATAACTGTGTTGTGAACCGCTTAGAATTGTCCGTAGACAAAAAAAGCGGTATATAAGCACAAATATAAATAAAAATAAAATAAATTCTAGGTGTGGGTGGGTGAATATTTTTTCAGGATAGGCAACAAAGCCTGTTTTCAATTCATTCCTATGGGAAACCACGCTTTGCCAGGGTGGGCAAACTGCTAACTCAGGGTGGGCCAAGCCCACCCTGGCCACCTCCTGGCTATGGCCCTCCATAAATGCTGCTGTAAAACGTGTCTGTGGCACATTTATGGCTGTCGCAAACGCTTCCGGTGGTGGATGCGATGTCGACGTGGGCCACTTGAAATGGTGCCTAGACAAGGGCCGGCCCACAGGCTGTAGGTTGAGAATTCCTGCCATATAAGTACATTCACATTACATTTCAGTCCAGAATGTCTTTAGCTGTATGAAACAGCTGCTGCTCTCTATCTCTAAAACATTACTGAGTAGAATGTTTTAATGTACTGTATACGGTAATATTAATGGAAATATTTAGAATTTTCAAACTAAAAACATAAATTTGATATTGGATAGCCATGTCTGGAAGAATCAGTTACAAGTGTGACTTCTGTGAACAGGAAAAAAAAACAGAAATAAGAAAATGCTAAAATAGTTAGAGTGTTGCAATTAAAATTTTAATAATTAAGTCAGTCATTAAACACTGTTCATGAATACAGTGTTTGGTTTTATATCAAGTAATAACAGCCGTATGGGACAACGGTGGCTTAGTGGTTAAGATGCTGAACTTGACAACTGGAAGGTTGGCAGGTCAGCAGTTTGAGAACTGAGTGCTGAGTGATGGAGTAAGCTCCCATCAACTGTCCCAGCTCCTGCCAACCTAGCAGTTGGAAAGCAAGATATTGCAAGTAGCTAAATAGGAACCCCTCTGGCGTCTAATGATTTTGGAAACAACTGCAGACACAGACAGCCCTGGCTCTTTGGCTGTAAACGGAGATCAGCACCAAATCCCTAGAGTCTGATACAACTGGCTTTCAAGCATGGGAGACCTTTACTTTTTACCTAATAACAGCCATATGAATAAATTTTAAAATTTTAAAAAACTGTCTTGGAATATAAAATTATTATGACAGAAGCTGTCCCCTAGGCACTCTGAGCCACTGAGCTCACATCAGCCTCCAATGACTAAGATAACTCTTAAGATAACCCGCTCCTTCAAGGAGAACACAGTGCCATGCAAGGTGCGTCCCCTTGCCCACCTCCTGGACCTTGGAGCCACCAAACCACTATTTTATTATTAAAAGATAAAATAACAAATAAAAAGCTTTCATGTTATGCCAAAAGTGGACAAAGTGCCTTTGTTAACATGTACCCCTACAGGATCCCCATAGCTGCTCCCAGTGCCCCTGTGTCTCCGCATCCCTTTTAAAAAGTTCTTTAAATGTCTTCTGAATGTTTTCTATAGGCTGTAGGGCAACTTCACTGTGTTTTGAGGGCTCCCCAACCTCTTTGAGATTCTGTGGGTTACAAAATGGAAGCAACTGTGAAGGTATCTGAGAGGGACCTTTTAAGGCAGAGATGTGGTCTAAATGTTACTGGTGAACAGTCGCCACATCTGCCTCCCTGAAATTTTCTCTGGATGGCCAATTAGAAGCTTCTTTTGTGGGGCCTCCTGATCCTCAATCCCTATGACAGAGAGCAGCATTATATTCCTTTTCATTTGATGTAAATCACGTGAAGGTCAATCACAAACAAATTCTCATTCTCCAAATTGGTGTTGCAAAAATACTCAGTAGTTCTTCTCTTCCATTTCCATCCTGAGAAACTTTTGCTTCTGGGGTTTGCAGATGAAAATAAAACCTGTGGGATTTCTTCTTGCAGACTTAAGTTACTTCCATGTTGAAGCTAAAGATGCAGCGGCTCTTTACCTAACCTTTTAATTGCTCGTTAAAGTTTTGAAAACTGTTCAAGGCGGCTATACATTCGGTCTGTTTCAGACTGTACTGCTTTATCCAGATCAGTGATAAAATCCATGAGGATTTTGCTATCACTAGAAGACATACCTAGTCGCTGCCCATTAATTGGCCTTCAGGAGCGGAAAGAACAGGTGGAAATGTTGGTGTTGGCTCAAGGATTTCTGGCAAGCTATTCCCCTCTCCCTTGTCAAAACCATTTTCACTGGATCTCTATTTCAGGTGATCATCTTTCCTGCCTGTTAGCCCTCATTTACAGAAAACCCCGACTTACAAATGTCTTGAATTACATAAAATTTGACTTACGTAATGATTTTGTGCTAAAACCATGTCCCGATTTACATGATTTCCTATGGGTTTGCTTCGAGTTACATAAAGATTCTTTTTCCTATGGGTTTGCTTTGAGTTACGTAAAAATTCATTTCCCTATGGGTTTGCTTTGATTTACATAAAAGTTTCATTTTTCCTATGGGTTTGCTTCGAGTTATGTAAAAAATATTTTTTCCTATGGGTTTTGCTTCGAGTTACAAAAAAAATCAATTTAAGCAAAAGCCTATGGAACATACTTTTTTTGTAAGTAGGGGGTTTACTGTATTTTGTTCTCCTTATATCTTGTCAGGTTCCTACTCATCCTGACTTTGCCTCTATTGAGTTGTATAAGCTAGAGGCAGGGATATGTTTATACAGATCCTTAAAAAATTAAAGTTTTTTTTCCAGTCGGAACCAGTACAAGACGTACATTAGGTGGATGGTGCCAAACATTGCCAAGGACATCACTAAATTAAATACAAAATGAATAACAAATGGTCCATCAGGAGGAGCCATTAGTCAGTGGAGAAAATATCCAAAGTGATATGGAAAGTCAGGGAAATGTGGGCAAAAAGAACTCTAGTGTGTACAAAACTACGTCCACGTTTTATATAAGAAGAAGGAAGACGTTTCGTAAGACCAAAACAGAACTTGGAAGATTGCACAAAAATGCTGGTGGGATTCTAAGAAAAAGAAAACTCACAGATTAAGATATCATAATCACATCCTTTCCCACAGTTAACTCCTCCATTTCCACCATAATTTTTCTTTCCTGTGGTTTTTGAAGGCCTTCCAATCAGCTGCTGTCCTTCGAGTAGCTACACCAGTTCATTCTTTCATAATTCTCTGTAAGCTTTTCTTAATGTAATTGGCCAATTGATTGGGGCTGTGTAACATAATTAACTTATCATTCTTCCAGCAATGCAATGTTTTTAATAAAAATCCATCTTGAGTTATACGTTTAAGATCTGCTTCCTAATTATTCCGGGGCTGCAGTTGGACAACAGCACATGGTGTGAATGTGGAGAGATACAGAATCCGGCTCATTTACTGGTCTTCCAATTGCTGCCAGAGGCATGTACCGATCAGGACTTGGGTTTGGGCAATGACAAAACAAAGAAAGTGGCATCATTATGGCAGTCCAGGGTTTGATTGGGACACGAAAGAAGAAGAATCAGGTCTAGGTTTGGAACAGAAATAATTTTGGTCATTCTGTGGGATGATGCTGTCAGAGTAGGAAGGTAAGACTCTGTTGATTGTCTTTAGACTTTCAGTGACTTTTTAGTCAACTCGTGGTGGGAGCCATCTCAGTACTGTTGCACTGAAAGTTGGATACAGGGGTTGTGCTCCTATGTGAACCTTGGGAAATGGTGTTTTTTGGGGGGGTCCCATAGTTTTCTCTTTAAAATCTATATGCAATTGCTGATCAAGCTGATCTGGAGATTTGGGATGATATATGTCGTCTCAACACAGTCTCTCTCTTTCATCAAATCTCAAAGAGACAATCAGAGTTCTGAATCAGTGCCAGGAAGTAATAACAGACTGGAGGAGTGCCAGTAAACTGAGACTCATCCAGACAAAATAGAGATGTAAACAGTGAGTAGCTATTTAGTTAAATGGTATTAAATCTGCCCTGGAGGTTGTTTTATTCCCCACATCCTGCTGTTCCCAAGCATTTAGAGCAGTGGTTCCCAATGTTGGGCCCATGCCCCACACGGGGACTTGAATTCTCCAAAGCCTAAGTCAGTACATTGACTGATTAGTGCTTTGGGGACTTGAAGTCCAAAAACCAGAGGTTGGGAAACACTGGTTTAGAGGTGTTCATTGGTCAAATTTGGCAGATGTGACTTCTATGACCTGGAGTCTTTTTACTAGCTTTGTTGTGTGATCTATAATTACCTTTTTTTGGTTGTGAGTGGGGAAGCGCGATCGAGACTGGCCTCAGCTGTGAGGTGGCCGGCGTGCCCATAAGAAGGCCTGCTGTGTCGGAGTCTCGATCCCGCTCTCACCAGGGGAAACTTCTCTTGGTTGTGAGCGGGGAGGCAATTGAGACTCCGATGCGGCAGGCTTTCTTATGGGCCACGCCGGCCGCCTTACAGCCAGGAGGTAAGGAGGTCTTATTTCTGGATGGGGCCTTATATTTCAAAGGCAGGGGGAAAAGGGGAGGTGTCCTATTATGGGAGGAGGTCCTATATTCGGGGAAACAGGGTACAAACAAAGTCGATATTGTAAGCCTGAAGTCTTTCCTTGTCTCCTAACTTGGTTTATTAGTCAAGAATTATCTTATTCTAATCCACCTCCACAGACATTAATTCTATAGCAAAGCTAATGATGTAGAGTTAAAGGAAGAAGGGTTTTCTTTGGGCAGGGGAGGAATAGTAAAGACGAATAAAAGTATTCACCAAGATTAATTCCAAGTGGAAAATATTCTCGATCCAGATCAGTTATTTGGCTGCAAAGTGTTCATCATCCAAAAGTCCAGCTCAGGAAGGAATACAGTTGAGTCCAGAAGTTGAGTACAGTACTTAATACTAATTTGGGAAAATATTCCTAAACCAAGTTTGAGAAAATCTGAACCAGTGTATAAAAAGAAGTGGCTTTGCATTATAGCTTGTTGTCATGCTCTTGCCCATTGCATGAAAGTAGAAAAATAGTATTGACTTTCATATGATCTTATTTTAATACATTCATGGAAAACTAGAAGACTGCACATGTCTTATTCAGAAGAGGTTAGCTGACTGTCAGTGAAAAGGCATTATCCATGGTAATCTAAAATGTTATTCTTAAAAGTCTCAATGGAGGCTGGGTCTCAAGGCCTGAGTGTGCGTGAGAGAGAGAGTTCTTATTTCGGCTCTTTTTCTCGGAAAACAAGATTTGATTATTCATGAAGAAGTACTTTCCTTGGGGAATCTATAACAAGCAGTTTTTATTACATATTTAAAAGCTTTTATGAAGTATTTGCATACTGCATATAGAAGCATCATGTTTTGCTAGATTAACTTTGGACTTCAGACATTCCTTGTTATTGTGTTTTTAAAGAATGTTTATGTGTTTGAAATCAATCATTGTCGACTCCTCCTCCTTACACATTTTTTCTTTAGCAGAAATACTGTGTGCTCTGCTTGCAGAGGATGTGCAGTTGCTTTAAATTGATCAGAATATTATGATTCTTGCCTCTAAATGCAACAGCATTAATCTTAGCAGCGAATTGCTGCTATGTTAATAAGTCAGCGCTGATATTTTGCATACGAGGCATGACACTTGGTTATTACAAATAAGGTTTATGCGTGGTAAAAATATATGTCTTTTATTTTGGGTTCTTTGCGGGGGCAGTGGTGTCTCTTTCATTTTTGTACACTAGTCTTTAAATTTTAGTAAAGGTAAAAGTCGCCCTTGCTCAAAAAACAGTTGTATCCGACTCTAGGGTTCGGTGCTCATCTCTGTTTATAGCCAAAGAGCCAGTGCTATCTGCGTCTGTGACATGTGGCACGCATGCCTTAACACCCAAATGCACGGAACGCTGTTTACCTTCCCACCGAAGTGGTCCCTATTAATGTACTTGCAATTTCTTGCTTTCAAACTGCTAGGTTGGCAGGAGCTGGGACATTGATGAGAGCTCACCCCGTCATGCAGTACCTGGGAATTGAACTCTGACCTTCCAGTTAGCGTGTTCAGCATCTTAACCACTTGAGCCACTGCAGTCCCTTAAATTTTACACAGAGGGAAAAGCTCTTTTCAGATTATTTGTTTCGTGTTTCCTTATTTGTGTTTTCTGGCATTCAAAAAGTCCTAACACCACACACACACACCCATGAAAACTACTCCCCCCTTCAAAACAACAAAAAATCAATCTACTCCAAATGTAGGCAGCAGTACAAGAGGAAGAAAAGTCGTAATCAGACATATGCAGGCACTAGTTTATATTCACATTCAAAACAAAATTGTGAACTCGGTGCCACCTATCCAACACAACAAAGACATTCTGGGCCTGGAGAACAAAATAGAAAAACACAAGGAAAGAGCCAGAAGAGGATGGATGCATTGGCTGCCATGCACACAGAGACATCTACTTGCCAGAGCAACCAACAACACAACACCAAGAACAACAAGAGATAAATGCCCAACCAAACTACAACAACCATAACTCTATAGTCCAGTAGCACACTGCCCCAGGCACAAGGCCTATCTTCCTGGCCCCCACACACCCATGGAAGAAAACAAATCTGGCACTCCAAGCATACCAAAATATATACCTTTAACAGAACACTCAGTAAATTAACCAAGTAACAATTTTTAAAAAATTCAACAAAGAAACCATTTCCCTCCCCTACCACTTCCGAAAATGAAGAAAACAAAGCAAAGCACATAAACAGAAGAAGGGTATAGGAAGATTTTTCAGCACTCTACCTCTTGATGCTTTCTGCTGTCTTCTTTGAGACCAGCAGGCAGCTATAAACAATAGTCTTAGAAAAGGGTCAAAAGAAAGGAAAACATATAGTAGAGAAAAGTTGCTAAAGAAATGGAGGAAGGAATCAAATATAATCCCAAACAGAAGCAAAAATAATCCAAAAAAATATGAGAGGGGAATCTTTTTAGAAATTAAGAAAAAAGTCGAAGAAGAAGGAAGGATCCAGAATGCATGTACAGGTGGGGAAACAGACGGAACACCCATGCAAGATGGAAGACATCACAAGGTCAGCACACATTAATTCCAGAAGGAATGACTGAAGTGAAAATGAGATGCTCAGAAAGTATGTGGCCATGATGAGTAAGAAGCTCAATCCTCATTGGTTCCAGCCTCTTCTATGCATATAAAAGAAAATAGAAGTTCAGAATAGTGGTTTTCCGCTTGGTTTCTTCTCTTTAAAGACGGAGTTTTTTTGGGGTGGTGGTGGATTCGATCCCCTCTCCCTGGTCTACTGGGTCCAGAAGGTTTGGGGGGACAGATCCCTTTTGCAGGCGCACCCCCCAATAAAGGACTCAGACACCGATGAAAGTGGATAACGGCATTGGGCCACATTTATTGATTCATGCCCTAGTCCGAATTATAAATTTCTATTGGTAATTGACCAATTATAATTCTTAAGGCAAGCAGGCCGAAGTAACACTGGTAAGGTACCACCCAAAATTGCCGACGGCAATTGTTACAATGTATCTATTTGTATCAATTTGTTTGTTGACAACAAACAAATTGTTGACCGTAGTCAATATCTAACTAATGACCCCACCCTCTGACGCGTATCCGTAAAATCACGGGGTGATGCATGCTGTCTAGCTGTAGCCATCACCCCGTCGCCTGGTTCGTCGTTGACCGGACAACGTTTAACCAACTTATGCCTGTCTAGTGTTGTCCAGTCAATTGCGAACCTGCCGGATACCTGTGGGTCATAAATGTTTACCTTACCAGTGCTACCCGCCACACGGAGAGGCTTCAAAGAAGGCTCGACGCCCCCCCCCCCAGACCGTCAGCTCGGTCAACAGGCCTGCTCGCCAATCACCCAACAGGAGGTCCATACCTCCTCGCGACAGATGGACCCCATCCCCTGCGTAAAGGTCATAATTTTGCAGACTAATGGCGGGGTGACGACTGACCCGCCCCCAACCCCTGTCGACAATGAACCGGGCAACAGCCCTGTTTACCATGCATCTAGCACGGTCAAGGGCCTGGAGGTCGAACCCTCCCCTATACGCGTGCCACGGCACCATGTCTGACCAAACGAGGTTTGTGGCGGGCCACACGTAATGCAGGTAGGCGAGGTCGCCGCAAATCGCATGCTTCAGCGATAGGCCGGTGACCCGACCTAAATCATTGCCCCCAAGGTGTATGATCAGGATGTCAGGCGGGTCAGCATTCCGGCCCGAGAAAAGGAATGGCAACAGCTCCCGCCATAACATCCCGGGATTACCACACCATGTGAGACTTGTGTATGCACCCAGTCCCAGTCGGGGTTCCCACTCTGTCGCCGCAGCGTAACGCGCTGCCCTGTGCACGTAGCTATGGCCCACCAGCCATACTGTCACCGGCGTAATACGACACCCAGGGTCTGTCAAGGAAAAAACGAGGGAAGAGAAAAGGTGCGGTGACTCGACTGGTACTCACGGTGAAAGAGGGCGGACATAAAATTGAAAACATTGCGATCCCCACCTCCCCATACGGCGTATCTCAGCCCCGGAGTACCCAAAAGCAGCCGCCGTGGAAGCCGCCCCTATTCTGAATGAATGGGTGCCGTAACGGGCCCCTGGGAGGCCAACACCGGCCAGCGCTTTGCCGGTCACCTTCCAAAATTGAAATTTAGTAAGGGGAGACCCATCTTGGTGACAGAAAAACGGGCCATGGTGCGTGCCACGCAGTGCAAGGAACTCCTGTAGGGCACCAACCGGACAGATGTCTGCCAAAGAACACCGTAGCAGTCTTACTCCACTGCCTACGCCATGCTGATCCGTCTTAGAGGAGAGTATCCTCAACTGAGCCCAGTCTTTGGCCACATAGACATCTTCGAGTTCCAGTGCCCTACGACTTGCATCCGCCTTAGACAGCATCACAAGCTCGCTGATGCGGAGCGCTCCAAAAAAGGCCACCGTTGTAGCCGCATGAAACAGGGCCGCCTCATACCTATCAAAACATAGGTCCTGCCAGCCCCGTGCCAGTTGGGTAAGAACCCCTGGGGAAATTGGGTGGCGGTCGTCCGGGCCACGCTCCCGCACCCACCCCTCCAAAACGTGTCTCACACGGAAGTCAGCGGTACTGTCCGCATGTCCGCCTACTTTGGCCATAAAAGCCAGCGCTGACAGCCTGGATGCTATGGTGCGAGGTGCGAGGCCCTGGGAATGCAGGTAAACCATGAATTGAAGTATATGGGCCACCGGGATCGGCCAGGTATCTGGCAGCCGGAATTGGGCACAGAATGCTCTGAAAGAATTGAATGCGTGTTGATACGCCTTACGCGTGCGTGGCGCTAGCGACATGCCGATCGCCCGGTTCACCTCTCCTTGCCAAGGGTCCATATCTCGTCCGGGAGTGGCGAGGGAAATTCCTCCGCCTCCGGGGCCAAGGTGCGGAACCGGGAGATCTGCAGGCGGGACAAAGCGTCAGCGATATCATTATTGACCCCCGGGACATGCCTGGCCCGGAACAGCACATTAAGGCGCAGGCTGTGCAATACAAACTGGCGCACCAGGTCCATGACCCTGGGTGATTTGGAAGTCTGTGAGTTGACAATGTGGACAACGGCCGCATTGTCACACCAGAAATGAACTACCGAGTTGGCCCACTCCTCACCCCATAGCATCAAGGCCCCCAGGATGGGAAAAAATTCCAGATACGTAAGATCACGCAGGCGACCCGTACCTGACCAGGCTGGTGGCCACCCACCATAGGCCCACTTCCCATTGAAGTACATCCCATAACCCAGGGACCCAGAGGCATCGGACTGTATCTGGAAACGAGGGGAAGCCAGAAGGTCAGACCTCCAAAATGACACCCCATTGAACTCCCTCAGGAACTGGAGCCAGATAAGCATATCTGCCTTAATGCCCTGGGTTAGTCTCACCCTATGGTGGGGCCTGGATAAGCCTGTCATGGCGTCGCACAAGCGCCGAGCAAATGCCCTGCCCGGTGCGACCACCCTGCAAGTGAAATTGAGGTGACCATGCAGCACCTGCAGTCCCCGCAGTGATGCCTTGTGTTTAGCGAGCAAGTCCGAGATAAGGGCCACTATCCTTGACACCTTATCCCCTGGTAACCTAGAAGCCTGCGCTACCGTGTCAATCTCCACCCCCAGGAAGACTAGCTGTGTAGATGGGCCCTCGGTCTTTTCAGGCGCTAAAGGGACACCAAGTTCCTCCATTAGCGACTGAAATGTGTTGAGGGGACATGTGCACATGTCCCAGCCCCGTTCACCCCCGAATAAAAAATCATCCAGGTAATGGGCTACAGACCGGGACCCAGACCTGCGGACAAAAACCCACTGTAGGAAGGTGCTAAAACGCTCGAAGGCCGAGCATGATATGGAACAGCCAAAAGGCATGGCCTTATCGAAATAATATTCACCCCGGAACTTGAAACCCAGCAACTCAAAGTCACCCGGGTGAACCGGCAGGAGGCGGAAGGCAGACTTAATGTCGCACTTAGCCAACAGCGCATCCGGGCCACATGAGCGCACCATGCGCAGCGCTTGGTCAAAAGATGTATACCTGACTGATCAAAGGTCATCAGGGATAGCATCATTGACCGATTGGCCGGCTGGGTAGGACAAGTGATGGATCAGGTGGAACTCGCCCGGTGACTTCTTGGGCACCAAGCCCAAGGGTGACACTTTAAGGTTGGGGAACGGGGGTGCAGGGAAAGGGCCAGCGACCCTGCCCGCATCAACCTCCTTAGAAATGCTGGCGGCAGCCACCTCCTCCCTCCCCTTAAGGGACAAAAGGTTGGGGGCATCTTGGGGGGACCTATCACCCAGGAAAGGAATATGGAACCCCAGTCGAAAACCTTGAAGCAGGTAAACCGCATCTGCCTCCCTCGGGTACGATGCGAGCCAACGCTCCAACATGTCCACATTAATTGGGGAGGGGGCCTTTCGGTGGACCAGCTCCCTCTGCGGCAGCCTTGCCAGCCCCTTGTCCGCCCCTACCTTTGCCCCGCATCCCTCCAGGCCTGGGGCAGGCGGAGGCCGCATGAGGGCCAGCGCAAGAGGGACACTCATGCCTGTACCGGCAATTCTTCCTACTGCAGGAACCATTGGACGAGAAAGTCCAGCACAGCAGGCGGGCTGGAACCCCCTGCCCCGCCACCTGGCGGGGTGTCTGTGCTGGGGCCGCTCGCTGGACCGCATGTCCACAATGGTATCTTTCCCCAGGCGCAGGGCGCGTGGGAGTCATGTACAGAAGCCACAGCTTCTGGCAGGGCTCGTCCCACCTCATCTCAGGGTGCAGGGGAATCCGCATACGGAATTCCTCGTCGTAAGCCAACCACGACGGGCCCGGGAAGTCGACCATCGCCCGGTAAATGTTGTCCAAATACTGGACCATCGGAATTGCCAAATCTGGCCGGGCCCTGAGGTAGACCACCATGTATATGAGGTACGCCGGCAACCAGTTGGCCCACGTACGTGGCGGCTTACGACGACGTGCCTGTTCCTTATCCTTCTCATCCTGCCCCTCCCTCTCCTCTTTGGTGGGCTCTCTGTTAAGAAGGGAGAAGATGTCCACATACTCCCCACGCCACTCTCTTTGGTGGCCTGGGCCAAATGGTCCCCCAGGGGCAAGGAATACCCCGCTGTCGGCAATGCCGACACCGGCACGGTGGGAACCACGGGGATCTGGAAAGGAGCCTGGACCAACCCGGTCACCCCTAACACATTCCCGACTGAGTAAGAGGTACTACCCAAAACGGGGCCCTGGGTGAGAGGTGAAGTCACCGGGTGGGACGTCGGCGACTGAACCGTCGCACCACCCGTGCGAGGCCACGGCCACTGGAATGCCCCCCCCCAACGTGGCTAGGTGTGTGGGTGCACTAGATTGAACCGCATACTCACATGCTGTACCCCCATGGGCCGCCCCCACCGGGGGTTCCGGCCCGCTGGGGGCGTCGGAGCTCACGACCGCAATTGAGCTCGTCGACGGGGCCTGGCCAGCATCAGCCTGTTGAGTGGGGAGCTGCGAGGCAGTGGCTGAGGCCGGCCCACGCGCCTCGGGCAGCTCGACCCGTTCTGCCGCCTGCCGCTGACCGGCAGACGAAGGATCAACCTGCACCCCAAAAGGCACCCCCGGGTGGTTAACCCTTGCGAGGGATGCCTCGAGGGCCGCAACGCGGGCCAGAAGGGCCTCAACATTAACGTAGCCCCCTAAGCCAAGTGGGGGCAAAGGGCCGGCCTGCCCACTGGCTGCAGGCGCCGGTCCAGGTCCCTGGACCCCGGGGCCCATATACGGCCACGACCCCAGGCCCGGCCCCTGCAGGGCCGGGAGTGTACCCTGCCAGGGGAGGGAACCCAGCCACCCCCCATGGCTGAAACCCCCCGCAGGAAGCTGCGCACCAATGGAAGAAGGCCGCACAGAATGGGCCATGCCATGGGCAGTGGCCACTGCTTGCGGGCCGGGGGCCGCGGCCCCTGCTGGGCCGGTACGCGGACACCCCGCCTCGGGCCAAGGGGCAATTAACCCCATCCCACCGGTCCCGGTGGGCTCAGGCAAAGGAGGCTGCTAGGGAGGCGCAGCCGCGGTCCTCCGACCCGGCTGGCGCCTCCGCGCAGAACGAGCCGCGTTCGCAGTCGCCTTCTTCTTAGAGGGCATAGCAGCTAACCGATGGGAAGCCGGAAAAAGTCAAGAAAATTAGCAGCCAGAGGCTTCCCGATGAAAGGCAAGAGCGACGGAGGTAAGAGGGAAAAACTTCTCCACTCCGTTGCTTCGCAAAATGGCAGCTCGGCTGCCTCGTGGCCGCCCCTTATATAAGGGTGCTGGCCACGCCCCCTAACTACCCGGATGCCTTCGTCCGGTGGGGGGGGCCGCAAAGAGCGCGGCGGCCATTTTGGCGCCGCGCTTGCATTGTCCCCACAAACCTCCCAACCCCAGGTGAGCCAGCGGAGATGGGATCTCCACCCCCCACTTACTGATATAAAAGGGGAACCTCCAGTCGGGACCTTCAGGCGCCGTTGGTGAGGGAAAGAAGGGTGGTTGGTGTTTGCGTGGCTGTGAGGTGGTGAGTTTTTAAAAAAAATTTGGGCGCCGGCTTCCTCAGCGTTCTGCGCGCTCATGTCGCGCAGGATTCTGGGGCTTGTAGTTATGGGTTTGTGATTTGTGGTTGTGGTGCATTTTTTTCCCTGCGGCTTGATTTTGATTGGTCGCGGCGCGTTTCTCAATGTTCTTTGTGGTCGCGCCTCTCAGCCTGATTGGCTGTGGCATGGCGCGGCGCAAAGAACGTTAGGAAATGAAGTTGTTTTCATTTTTCGCGTTTGTGGGGCTGTTGCCCCACTGGCGCATTTCTCAATCCTTCGTTGACCTGCGGACCCAGTTCGGCCGTGTGCACGAAGGGTGGGTGCGGGTTAGTAGGGCCAGGCTTAGGAACCTATACGGACTTCCAACGGTTAACCTTTGGTTTTATAGGTTAAGATTTTTTTATTACAGGCCAGCACTTCATGGCACTGAGGCAGTTTTTAAAGTAACTATGAAGCAACTTTTAGTTACTGCCAAAAACTGGAGAAAATATATAGTTTTTGCAAACTAACTACAGTGGCAACCAACTACTTTTAGAGCATTGCAAGTATAACTGCAGCTTGTTATTTTCTTAAAAGTATTTTTCTGTGTTCTGCAACTTGAGCCAGACATCCTGGAGAGTAAAGTCAGAAAGGCCCTAAAAAGCATTGGAAACAACAAAGCTAGTGGAGATGATGGTATCCCAGTTGAATTTTTCAAAGCCCTAAAAGATGATGGAATCAAGTTACTGCATTCAATATGCCAGCACATTTTGAAAACAAAACAGTGTCCGCAGGATTGGAAAAGATCAGTATACGTTCCAATCCCAAAAAAGGGCAATTCCAAAGAATGTTCAAATTATCAAACAATTGTGCTCATCCCACACGCCAGCAAGGTGATGCTCAAGATAATACAAGATAGACTTCAGCAGCATGTGGAGAAAGAACTACCAGAGGTGCAGGCTGGGTTCAGAAGAGGCAGGGGGACTAGAGACCACATTGCCAACATACGTTGGATCATGGAGAAAACAAAGGAATACCAGAAACAAGTCAACTTTTGTTTTATTGACTACACCAAGGCATTTGACTGTGTGGACCACAACAAAATGTGGCAAATAATTAAAGAGATGGGAATATCAGAACACCTCATATGCTTCATCAGGAATCTGTACATGAATCAAGAAGCAACAGTTAGGATAGAACACAGAATGACAGAGTGTTTGGAATAGGAAAAGGAGTAAGACAAGGATGATTTTATCACCCTGCTTATTCAACTTATACTCAGAGCACATAATGCACAATGCAGGGATGGAGGAATCACAATATGGGATCAGAATTACTGGGAGAAACATCAACAATTTGAGATATGGAGACTATACCACCCTAATGTCAGAAAGTGAGGAAGACCTAAAGAATCTCTTGATTGGGTTGAAGGAGGAGAGTGTAAAAACTGACTTGAGACTCAACATCAAGAAAACCAAGATAATGGCAACAGGCCCTATCAGTCCCTGGATAATAGATAGGGAAGAAGTAGAAGCAGTGACAGATTTTACTTTCTTAGGATCAAAGATCACTGCAGATGGTGACTGCAGCCATGAAATAAAAAGGCGACTAATTCTGGGGAGACACGCTGTGAGAATCCTGGGGAACATAGTGAAAAGTAGAGACATCACCTTGAAATAAAAATTTGCATAGTCAAAACAATGGTATTCCCGGTGGTAATGTATGGGTGTGAGAGCTGGACCATTAGGAAGGCTGAGCACAGAAGAATAGATGCCTTTGAGATGTGGTGTTGGAGAAGAAGAGTTTTGAGAGTCCCCTGGACAGCAAGGAGAACAAATAGGTCAATCTTACTGACCTGACTGCTCATTGGAAGGTCAAATAGTAAAGATGAAGCTGAAGTACTTTGGACATCAAATGAGAAGAGAGGATTCACTTGAGAAGGCCTTGATGCTGGAAAAGGTGGAGGGCAAAAGAAGAAGGGGGTGGCCGAAGATGAGATGGCTAGATGGCATTGTAGACACAATGGGCATAGAGCTGGGCAAGCTGAGAAAGATGGTGGAGGATAGAGGTGCCTGGAGGACAATGGTCCATAGGGTCGCATAGGGTCGGAATCGACTGTGCGACTGAACAACAACAACAAATCAGCAACTGGAATTATTGGTAGTTTCCCTTTTGCTATGTCAAACACTGGTTCGTGTAGCTTAGTGCTTTTAGTTTGGCTACAAACAGCCTCCCGGAGTTTCATGCGATGTTCTCACACCGCCTTACTACTTGAGGTTCTTTACCCAAGGGCCTTTTGTATGCAAAATACAAGCTGCATACCACACTGGGTCTCCTTCCTGCTTCAGGT
The DNA here is from genome assembly GCA_035047305.1 of Bradypodion pumilum. Classification (NCBI taxonomy): domain Eukaryota; kingdom Metazoa; phylum Chordata; class Lepidosauria; order Squamata; family Chamaeleonidae; genus Bradypodion; species Bradypodion pumilum. The sequence continues at coordinate 256,939,320 of JAWDJD010000003.1, read as the reverse complement.
GGTATTGTGGTGTGATTAATGATGCCATCTCTCTCATCTTTTGTTACACTGTTTCTGCTTTGAAGAGCTAGGAGAAAATAAGAAAAGCCATGCTGTATCTGACCCACAATCTATCTTGTCTAGTAGTCTGTTCCCATAATGGCCACTCTGGTGCCCCATGGGATCCTTTTGCAACATTGCTATTATCCTTACCTTTTACCAGCAAAATATATTTACATTTTTAACATCATTATTTTTCTGCATCTGAAGTGTTTTTTAATGACATGGATAAATCCACTTAAGGATTTATGGTGTTTTTCTGTTACAGGTGAAACTCGGAAAATTAGAATATTCAAATGTCCATTCATTTCACTTAAAAGGTGAAACAAATATATGAGATGTACGCACTACATGCAAAGCGAGATATGTTATGCCTTAATTTGTTATAATTGTGATGATCATGGCATACAGCATACATGAGATTATGTGATGATTATGGGGTATGTGAGATTGGTGGGTTGGGGTTTTCATAAGCTGTAGGCCATAAGCATCAATATTATAACAAAGTAAGGCTTGATCTCGCTTTGCATGTAATGAGTCTATCTCATATATTTGTTTCACCTTTTAAGTTGCATTACTGGACTGAATGAACATTTGCACGATACTCTAATTTTCTGAGTTTCACCTGTACATATTTTAAAAAATTTAAAATTTAGACAATTTCTATTTCTATTTTATTTTTTCTGTCGAATACGAGAACATTTTTTGGAATGGGCAAGAAGTGCAGGGAGTATTTTGTTTACCTGTTAAGTATATCATGAATGTTGCATGCTAACTGCTACACTCTGTTTCTGTTTGGATAATAAGAACATGTACCTGCTGTAAAGATTCTGGTAGACTAATTGGAAAATTGTGGAAATCTTAAATGCTGTTCCATCAAGTGACAAGTCACAGTTAGTTGGTTGAATGATTGTGGGTTATTATGCAGTCCTCTAAATGATGCCCCGGTATTCCAGGGAGATTCTGATAGCATGAAGGTAAGAATCTCTTTGAAAAACAGCTTGTCAGTTGTATGGGGCTATTATAGCTTTCTGGCCCGTGTCTTCAAGTGCTGGTTTTCTTCTCCATAATTGAGGAAACTGCTTGAATGCCTACAGGTAACACTTGTTATGTTTTCAGTTGTATTCTTGTAGTTTTCCATTCACTCTAAAACATAGATATAGTTCAGTAGGCACTAAGAATAGCAACGAAGGGCTGTGTGAGAACTGGTGTGTTAACATTAGATAAAAATACCCATGTGTCCATTCTCTGTCAAAGAAACATATTACAGTACCTACCATTTTCATTTTGGGCAAAATTTTGTGGCAAGATGGGCGGTATAGAAATGTATTTAATAAATAATTTTTGTATTTTAATATGAGCTTTCATGGATCAAGTCTATTTTTTCTGGCATAAGAGTGAGACTATATGGTAATCATTTATACATGACCTGAAGATAAAGGGAGAGTGATGCAACAGATTATCATCTGTTGTTATTTTTCATAACCCAGGTTCATTCCCAATTACCCACTGTCTTTTTTTATTACAAACTTCCAAGAACAAAGCTTCATTGGGAAATAACTGGAAATCTAAGTAAAGGCTTAGGTTATTGCTAACAGGGAAATGCAGCATTGATTCACCCATTTGCATCTGTGTTGTGTACATACACACATACACACACCATTGTTGCTTCATTCATTCATTCATTTATTTATTTATTGCCCCACCCTTTTGGTGCAAGCACCACTCAGGACAGCTTATAATATATAACATACTAGCAAAGGTTGCCCGGTGTTGCCGGGCTGTTTTAAATGGTGTTGGAAAGTTTTTGTTGTTGTTGTTGTTAATGTTTGTAAAGAAGAGGTTAGTCTATAATTGAAATTTTTAAAATTTTTATTTATACAATTTTTTTGATGGCCTGTTATAAACTGTGATGAGTTTTCTTAGGTGTTTTGGTTTTGTGGATGAAACAAAGAATAAAGGATGATATACTTTTTCGAAAAACTCTTGGGGCCTTTTGTGTGGGGCTATTGTATCTTTTTGATTTTTTTTATTATTGTGGGCAGCAAGTGCTGCTGGTAGGGGTTATCTTGTATTTTGACTGTTTTTTCTCTCGTGGCCTCTGGGTGGAGCTTCTTCCAGTAAGTAGTCTCTTTCTTTATTCATTTCTTTTCCAGTCGTTGTGGTGTGAGGCCGTGTGGTGGTGAGTTGGCTGTTTTTCTTTATTTGGGGTGGTGGTGGTGGTTGGATTTTGTGGTGTTTGGCTGGGTGCTGGGTGTGTTTGGAAATGTTTGTTGTTGTTTACTTTTTGGTGTTATTTTTGTTTGTTTTTGTGTATTTTTGAATGTTTTTGATTGTTCGTTTTTGTTTTTGTGTCCTACAGGGGGGATCCCCTCTCTGCCATCTCCCCTGGCTCTAGAAGGCTTGGGGGGACAGGCTCCTTTTGTCCCCCCAAACCTTCCAGACTCAGGGGACCCAGGAGAGGGGATCGAATCCAGGCTACCCTCTGATATTAAAAGGGAAATCTCAATTGGGGATTCCCCTTTAATATCAGTGGGGGGGTTGTGATCCCCCTCTCTGCTGGCTTCCTTGGGTTTGGGAGGGTTGTGTTGAGAAAAGGGGTTTGTCTCCCCAACCCTTCCGGACCCAGGAGAGCCATCGGAGAGGGGGATTCGCCCCTCTCCCCAAAACTCCATTTTTAAAGAGAAGTAACCGCTTGGTTTCTTCTCTTTAATATGGTGTGTGTGTGTGGGGGGAGGGGAATCCCCTCTCTGCCAGGTCCCCTGGGGTCAGGAGGGTTGGGGAGACAGGCTCCTTTTGTCCCCCCTAACCTTCCAGACTCAGGGGACCCCGGAGAGGGGATCGAATCCAGGCTACCCTCTGATATTAAAAGGGAAATCTCAATTGGGGATTCCCCTTTAATATCAGTGGGGGGTTGTGATCCCCCTCTCTGCTGGCTTCCTTGGGTTTGGGAGGGTTGGGTTGAGAAAAGGGGTTTGTCTCCCCAACCCTTCCGGACCCAGAAGAGCCATCGGAGAGGGGGATTCGCCCCTCCCCCCAAAACTCCATTTTTAAAGAGAAGTAACCGCTTGGTTTCTTCTCTTTAATATGGTGTGTGGGGGGGGAGGGGAATCCCCTCTCTGCCAGGTCCCCTGGGGTCAGGAGGGTTGGGGAGACAGACTCCTTTGGTCCCCCCAACCCTCTCAATCCCAGGGGAGCCAGTAGAGAGGGGGAGCACAACACCCCCCCCCCACCCAGTGATATTAAAGGGGAAACTCTGATTAGGAGCTTCAGGCCCCATTGGGGAGCAGGGCTTTGGTTCCCGCGGCTTGGCGGACTTGCTCTCCCGGTGTTTTTGTTTTTGTTTTATTTTTTGGGCGCCGGCTTCCTCAGCGTTCTGAGCGCTCATGGCGCGCAGGACGCTGGGACTTGTAGTTATGGGTTGGTGCTTTGTGTTTGTGCTGCGTTTTTTTAAAATGGTTTTCTTTTTATTGGCTGCGGCGCGTTTCCGAACGCTGCGCCGTGCGAGAGCCTCTCAGCCTGATTGGCTCTGGCGCGGCGCAAGGAATGTTGGGAAGTGAAGTTGTTTCCCTTTCTTCGCGTTTGTGGGGCTGTTGCCCCACTGCCGGTTTTCTCAATCCTTCGTTGACCTGCAGACCCAGATCGGCCGTGTGCAGGAAGGGTGAGTGCAGGCAAGTAGGGCGAGGCATAGCAACCTATAGCCAGTTCCAACGGTTAACCCTTGGTTTTATAGGTTAAGATTCAACACTACATCATAAAAAGTTCTTCCAATTTGTTTGAAATAGTTATCCCCAAATATTTCAACTTTTCTTTAATTTGTATATTGAGTGTCCCCACTATCCTTCCCATCTCGTTTACCCCCATATTGCACAGCATCAGTTCTGATTTATCCCAATTTATCAACAGTCCGGTTATAGCTTCAAATACCTGTAGTTGATCTTTAATCCTATCCATTACCATCTCTGGATGTTTCACCATTAACAACGTATCATCTGCATACATGCTCACTTTATTACCCATTATCCCTTCTATACTTGGATCATCCCTTATATTTTTGGCTAATATTTTCATTGCCATGATAAACAGGATAGGAGATAGTGGACATCCCTGCCTGGTACCTGCCTCAAGCTTTGCCACATCTGTAACCTCTTCATTTACTCTAATCCTAGCATTCCCTTTTTGGTATAATAGATCAATTACCCTTCTAAATCTATCCCCAAATCCATAATTTCTAACTATTTCCTTGATTGAAGACCATTATAATGAATCAAATGCCTTAAAAATGTCTAATGATAATAAACCCACCTTTTCCTTCATTTGATTAACATTATCAATTAAATCTAATACCCTTCTAGTCAAGTCAGCCATGTGCCTGCCTTTTAAAAAACCAACTTGGTCAACATTTATATATTCCCCCATAAAACTGTTTAAACGATTAGCCAATATTGCTGTGAAGATCTTGGCATCCTGGTTTATAAGAGAAATTGGTCTGTACGATTCCACCTTTTCCAAATTCTTTCCCGGTTTTGGCAGCAGAACGATTATGGTATTATACCATGAGGTCGGGATTTGTCCTCCATCTAAAATATAATTATATAACTTCACTAACTGTGGAACCACAACGTCTTTAAATTCTTTATAAAATTCTGTCGATAATCCATCGTCTCCCGGGGCTTTCCCCATCTTCAACCCACTAATTACCTCCTTTACCTCTTTATCAGTGACCCTTTCCTCCATTTTTTCTCGATGTTCTTGTTTTATTCCTTTCCCTAACTGTCTCTCCAAAATCGTTTTAAGCCTCTCCACATCTACCTTCTTTTTTGCATATAATGCTTGATAAAATTCCTTCACAATTTTACATTTATCCCCATTCTTGTTACACCTTAAACCTTGTTTATTAACCAACACTCCAATTTCTCTTTTTTCCCTTTTAGCCTTAGCTAAGCAAAGTGAATCTAAGTTTATTTGCATGGCTTCTTCCCTAAAGCTTTTCTAGACAGGGGGAGAAGGCCTAGCCCCGTGATGGGCAGTCTTGGCCCTCCAGCTGTTCTTGAACTTCAATTCCCAGAAACCCTGACCAGCTGGTGTGTTGACTTAGGCTTCTGGGAATTGAAGTTCAAGAACAGCTGGAGGGCCAAGACTGCCCATCACTGGCCTAGCCCCATGATTGCAAACCTTGGCACTCCAGATGTTCTTGGACTTCAATTCCCAGAAATCCAAGCTGCCATGAATCCACATGAATGGGTTTGCTGTGATTCATCCAGCCCATGCTGCCCCTGTCGCTCCTGGAAGCGGAACCGTACGGGCGCGTTTTACTTCTGCTTCCGGGAGCGACGAGGGTGGCGCGGGCTGGATGAACCGCAGCTAACCCATTCGTGTGGATTCATGGGGGCTTGGACTTCTGGCAATTGAAGTCCAAGAATATCTGGAGTGTCAAGGTTCACCATTACAGGCCTAGCCTTTTGTGGAAAGCCACATAAAGCTGTTTGTGACATAGACAGCTATAAAATTGCTTGCATGAGGAATGTAAGAATTAAATGAACTGGAAAAAATATTTCCAAATACTTTGGAAAAATATAAAACACTTCCAAAAAAGGGCTTTTAACTGTTCAACAGTGTAGTTTTATTATTCTATTTTAAAATAATTTTTAGATCAAATATAATTGAATATCATAGTTTGTTTCATTGTGGTTCAGTATTATAATTTTAGTGCTCCTTTCAGTGTCTGTTTTTAGGCTTGTTGTGAGCTGCCTTGACTCCTGGTTTTGGGACAGAAGTGGGACATCAATCAAATAAATAAATAAATACCCAGAATTTTACAAGTAAACTCCTTTGATTATCCTAAGGTTTACTTATTTAGAACACACTGTATTGTTCAGATGTCTTGATGAGACATGTTGGGTGACAGGAATACGTCATCATACATGCCAAGGGCATCTTGCAGTAGGCACTTTTCTGTGACACCCACACCAGGCAAATGTACACACTTAGGAAGCTGAGACATTTTACAGATTCTGATTCGCTGTTAATAGCAGATCATTGTAAATTATCCTTACTGTGGACCAGAAAATGAGAAAGAGGGAATTTGTTTGCACAAGGGAGAAAGAAAGTTCTGGGGAGCTTACTGTATATTTGCCTGTGACTGCTAAACCCTAATGTCAAGTCTATTAATTAAAAAATTGGATAGTTTATGCCAGGGGTTGCCAAACTTTTTAAGTAGAGGGCCAGGTCATTCTCCCTCAGACAGTTGAGCAGGCTTGACTGGTGGTCCCCCCCCGCCATAAACGCTGCTGTAAAACGTCCACAGCGGTTGTAAATGTGCTTACAACAGCCGTGGGCGCATTTACAGCTGTCATAAACACGTCCGCTTCCAGAGGCGGGACAGACTGGATGATTTGGCGTATGGGCTGGGGCCGGCCCGTTGGCTGTAGTTTGCCCACCCCTGCTTTATGCTATTAAGAAGGCATGTTCATCTCATTGCCAAACATTTAGTTCAGGTTAGGTGTTGAAGTATGCAGTGTCTTGTTTTCAGAAGCTGCAGAACATTTAAGAATTTTAGTATGTTTAGGAAGATTAGGAAGTATTTGGTCCAGTCAAGCAAAGCAACTTTGTGGTGTGCTAATAACAATGCATTATGTGCCAGAGAATACATTAAAAGAAAATTAGTTGCATGTATGCATCTTATCAAGATCTAATGGGGATTCTTCATTAGCAAATCTGGCTATAAATGGAAATCAGCCTATTATGTGCCTACTGAGAATTGAGAAGTCATTTCTTGTTTCCAGGATGTTTGAGAAGTGTGCTTCTTTTTAAATAGTAAATGAAGATCAAAAACGTTCGCAAGCACTGTTAGAGCAATTTTTTACCAGTTTTAGCAAGTTGATGTACAATTACAGAGTTCATTGCTAAGTACTCCAACTGAACTTGAAATGTGGTTTCCTTCTGGTAAATAGACACTGGTAGCTATATGGGCTGCTGCATACCAATAACCCTTATACAATGTACTCAGTTTTTCTAGTTCTAGCGGCGGAAGGGCCAGTCGCGGCCGCCGCCGAACAATCCACCCCCAGCCGGGGGTTGAGGAGGAGAGCCGGCCAGCCGGGCGAGCGAGCGGCAGAAGGGCCAGTCGCGGCCGCCGCCGGACAATCCACCCCCAGCCGGGGGGTGAGGAGGAGAGCCGGCCAGCCGGGCGAGCGAGCGGCAGAAGGGCCAGTCGCGGCCGCCGCCGGACAATCCACCCCCAGCCGGGGGGTGAGGAGGAGAGCCGGCCAGCCGGGCGAGCGAGCGGCGGAAGGGCCAGTCACGGCCACCGCCGGACAATCCACCCCCAGCCGGGGGGTGAGGAGGAGAGCCGGCCAGCCGGGCGAGCGAGCGGCGGAAGGGCCAGTCGCGGCCGCCGCCGCCGGACAATCCACCCCCAGCCGGGGGGTGAGGAGGAGAGCCGGCCAGCCGGGCGAGCGAGCGGCGGAGGGGCCAGTCGCGGCGGCCGCCGGACAATCCACCCCCAGCCGGGGGGTGAGGAGGAGAGCCGGCCAGCTGGGCGAGCGAGTGGCGGAGGGGCCAGTCGCGGCCGCCGCCGGACAACCACCCCCAGCCGGGGGGTGAGGAAGAGGAGGAGGAGGAGAGCCGGTTGAGCAGCGGAAAGGCCAAGAGAAGACCAATTGAAAGACGGGAAGAGGGCAGAGGAGGAAAAGCAGGGGGAGAGACTCAGAGCCCCAGGCAAAGGATAAGTACCTGATATGCAGATGTAGAAGACTTAATATAGAAACTGACATAGAGACTTTATACTAACTAAATACAGAAATTGACATAGAGACTGTATATAAAGTGTGATAATATGCATGATAATATGTTGTGTTAAATGTTTTGAACTTTAAAAACTGTGATAAAATGTATGAGGAGAGAAAAATGGCGTAGACACCGGCAAACCACGCCACAAAGCTTGCCAAGAGAACCCTATGGACCAAAACAAAAGGCAAAACAAAGGGGCAGGCTAGGTGATACAGGATGCTTAACACCACAGAGGGGAGGAAGGGGAGGGACAGGAAAGGGGGAGGGGAAATGCAATGTTGTAAGGAGCAATACTGCATAGGGACATGGAATGTGAGATCAATGAACCAAGGTAAACTGGAAGTGGTAAAAAATGAGATGGAAAGAATAAGCATTGACATCTTAGTCATCAGTGAGCTCAAATGGACAGGGATGGGGGAATTCAGCTCTGGAAACCATCATATCTACTACTGCGGGCAAGAAAACCTTAGAAGAAATGGAGTAGCCATAATTGTCAATAAAAGAGTGAGAAAAGCAGTAATGGGATACAACCTCAAAAATGACAGAATGATGTCAGTCAGATTTCAAGGCAAACCTTTCAATGTTACTGTGATCCAAATATACGCACCAACCACTGGTGCAGATGAAGCCACAATGGACCAGTTCTATGAGGACTTACAACACCTCATAGAACAGACACCAAGAAATGATGTCCAAATTATATTAGGAGACTGGAATGCCAAAGTAGGAAATCAAAAAGTGGAGGGAATAACAGGCAAATTTGGTCTTGGAGTACAGAATGAAGCAGGGCAAAGATTGATAGAGTTCTGCCAAGAGAACGCACTGGTCATAGCAAACACTCTCTTCCAGCAACACAAGAGGCGACTTTACACATGGACATCACCAGATGGCCAACACCGAAACCAGATTGACTACATACTCTGCAACCAAATATGGAGAACCTCCATACAGTCAGCAAAAACAAGACCTGGAGCAGACTGCGGCTCAGATCACAACCTACTGATCGCAAAATTCAGGCTTAGACTAAAGAAAATAGGGAAAACACGGAGACCAGAAAGATATCACCTAGACAGCATCCCTAAAGAATACACGGTCGAGGTGATGAACAGATTTAATGGCTTAGACTCGGTAGACAGAGTACCAGAAGAATTATGGACGGAGATGAGGGACATCATGCAGGAAGCAGCAAAGAAAACCATACCAAAAGAAAAGAAGAGTAAGAAAGCAAAGTGGTTGTCTGATGAGGCTCTTAAAATAGCAGAGGAAAGAAGGAACGCCAAAGTCAAAGGAGAAAGGAAAAACTACAATCATTTGAACACAGAATTTCAAAGAAAAGCAAGGAGAGATAAGGAAAACTACCTAAAAGAACAGTGCAGAGAAATGGAGGAAAACAACAAAAGAGGCAGAACCAGAGATCTTTTCAAAAAAATCGGTGAAATCAAGGGAACATTTAAAGCAAAAATGACCATGATAAGGGACAAAGACGGAAAGGAGCTAGCTGATGCAGAAGAAATTAAGAAAAGATGGAAAGAGTACACAGAGGAACTTTACAAAAAGGACCTCAACACTCCTGACAATCACAACGATGAGGAAGTAGAACTTGAGCCAGACATCCTGGAGAGCGAAGTCATAAAGGCCCTAAAGAGCACTGCAAACAACAAAGCTAGTGGAGATGATGGTATCCCAGTTGAATTTTTCAAAGCGCTAAAAGATGATGGCGTCAAATTACTGCATTCAATATGCCAGCAGATTTGGAAAACAAAACAGTGGCCACAGGATTGGAAAAGATCAGTATACGTCCCAATCCCAAAAAAGGGCAATGCCAAAGAATGTTCAAATTATCGAACAATCGCGCTCATCCCACATGCCAGCAAGGTGATGCTCAAGATAATACAGGATAGACTTCAGCAACATGTGGAGAGAGAATTACCAGAGGTGCAGGCTGGTTTCAGAAGAGGCAGGGGGACTAGAGACCACATTGCCAACATACGCTGGATCATGGAGAAAACAAAGGAATACCAGAAACAAGTTTACTTTTGTTTTATTGACTACACCAAGGCATTTGACTGTGTGGACCACAACAAGATGTGGCAAGTAATTAAAGAGATGGGAATTCCAGAGCACCTCATATGCCTCCTGAGAAATCTGTACATGAACCAAGAAGCAACAGTTAGGACAGAACACGGAATGACAGAATGGTTTGAAATAGGAAAAGGAGTAAGACAAGGCTGCATTTTGTCACCATGCTTATTCAACCTATACACAGAGCACATAATGCGCAGTGCAGGGATGGAGGAATCACAATATGGGATTAAAATCGCTGGGAGAAACATCAACAATCTGAGATATGCAGACGATACCACCCTAATGGCAGAAAGTGAGGAAGACCTAAAGAATCTCTTGATTGGGCTGAAGGAGGAGAGTGCAAAAGCTGGTTTGAGACTCAATATCAAGAAAACCAAGATAATGGCAACAGGCCCAATCAGTTCCTGGAAAATAGATGGGGAAGAAGTAGAAGCAGTGACAGATTTTACTTTCTTAGGATCAAAGATCACTGCAGATGGGGATTGCAGCCATGAAATAAAAAGGCGACTGATTCTTGGGAGACAAGCGATGAGAAACCTGGGGAACATAGTGAAAAGCAGAGACATCACATTGCAAACAAAAATTAGAATAGTCAAAGCAATGGTTTTCCCAGTAGTAATGTATGGATGTGAGAGCTGGACAATTAGGAAGGCTGAGCGTAGAAGAATAGATGCGTTTGAGATGTGGTGTTGGAGGAGGGTTTTGAGAGTCCCATGGACAGCGAGGAGAACAAATAGGTCAATCTTAGAAGAAATTAACCCTGACTGCTCATTGGAAGGTCAAATAGTAAAGATGAAGCTAAAGTACTTTGGACATCAAATGAGAAGGGAGGATTCACTTGAGAAGGCATTGATGTTGGGAAAGGTGGAGGGCAAAAGAAGAAGGGGGAGGCCAAGGATGAGATGGCTAGATGGCATTGTGGACGCAGTGAGCACAGAGCTGGGAGGGCTGAGCGGGATGGTGGAGGACAGAGGCGCCTGGAGGAAAATGGTCCATGGGGTCGCAAAGGGTCGGAGTCGACTGTGCGACTGAACAACACAATGATAAACTCAAAGTGAGTAATTTTAAAAGATAGGTTCAAATGTTGCTACCATTGGCATTTTAATGGAAATATTGTAAATCTGGTTACTCTTGAGCTTCCTAAGAATGTGTAAAAAGAATATAGCCTCATACATTGCTAAGGATCAAATTTGAGATACGCAGATGATACTACCCTAATGGCAGAAAGTGAGGAAGACCTAAAGAAGCTCCTGATTAGGTTGAAAGAAGAGAGTGCAAAAGCTGGCTTGAAACTCAATATCAAGAAAACCAAGATAATGGCAACAGGCCCTATCAGTCCCTGGAAAATAGATGGGGAAGAAGTAGAAGCAGTGACAGATTTTACTTTCTTAGGATCAAAGATAACTGCAGATGGAGATTGCAGCCATGAAATAAAAAGATGACTGATTCTTGCGAGACAAGCTATGAGAAACCTGGGGAACATAGTGAAAAGTAGAGACATCACATGGCAAACAAAAAATTGTATAGTCAAAGCAGTGGTATTCCTGGTGGTAACGTATGGTTGTGAGAGCTGGACCATTAGGAAAGCTGAGCGTGGAAGAATAGATGCCTTTGAAATGTGATGTTGGAGGAGAGTTTTGAGAGTCCCCTGGACAGCGAGGAGAACAAATACGGTAGGTCAATCTTAGAAGAAATCAACCCTGACTGCTCATTGGAAGGTCAAATAGTAAAGATGAAGCTAAAGTACTTTGGACATCAAATGAGAAGAGAGGATTCACTTGAGAAAGCCTTGATGCTGGGAAAGGTGGAGGGCAAAAGAAGAAGGGGGCGGCCAAAGATGAGATGGCTAGATGGTATTGTACACGCAGTAGGCACAGAGCTGAGCGGTTGAGGAGGATGGTGAAAGACAGAGGTGCCTGGAGGGCGGTGATCCATGGGGTCGCAAAGGGTTGCAATTGACTGTGCAAATGAACAACAACAAAAGGATCAAATTATCCACTCTAAGCTGACATTTTGAATTGTCACAAAAAGCAACTGGGCCTGTGAGGGGAGGAGAGAGAAAGGGTACCCTTTCTTCTCTGTACCTTTTTCCCCTCTGAAAATTGGTGCCAAACATCCTTCATCCAAGAAAGACAGCTTTATTGTTTGCTGCACATAATGCGGGTTGGGGTTAGTGACTTCAACGAGCAAAGTGCCGCAAGGGAGAAAGATTTCATTCCCAGTCCTCCAAAGTTCTACTCCAGGTAAGGACACCGCAAAATCTGTCTGTAAATGAGTGTTTAGTGTAGTAAAGGATGAAGTGGAAGGGAAAGATGCGTGTCGTGGAATGACAGCAAATCCTTCCCATGCTTGGCTTTGAAACACGCGTTGTGCCCCAGAGTTAGTTGGAGCTTTTGAGAGACTACTAGTGGCAGAGGTATGAAGCACATCAGGGCCCACCAGTTAGGAAGGTGCACACCACTTAGCACATTGTATGCTGTGCACAGGCTATATGTGGACTACAGTCTGCATATTGCTCTGCTGCAAAATGTACTTTGACTCTAACAGAAATACTAATGAGGTCAGAACTTGAAGATGAATAATGATGCTTTCTGTTCCCTATTCCCCCTCTACCTCATAGCTCAGAAAATATTTCAGTTCTGAAATTTTAAAGTATTATCGTTGGTTGCAACTCTTATCCGAGAATACATTTTTTCCTGAAGCAGGAAAAATGCCCTTGGCGTGAATTTGTTTAAGGTGGATCCTGGCTTGCCATGAAGTGACCCAAACACTATGAACCCAGAGCCATATCCTGTGGCACATATGAAATGAGACATGCAGGATTTAACACCAGGACTGCAATGGACTGCCGCAGCCTTGAGAATATTGACAAGTGCGCCTTCACAGCCAGCCCATCTGGCATGACCTCTTCCGCCTCCATTATTATTATTATTATTATATTTACATTTCTATACCGCTTCACTTCCCTTAAGAGAACTCAGAGCGGTTTACAGCATGTAAAATAAGTAAGAAATACAATCCAAAATACAAAAACAGTATACAAATCAGATTCAGACAAAATACAAAATCACAATTATAAAATAATCAATTAATTACATCAAAAAGTACACAATATAAAAAATTCCAAACATCAAATACAAATCATCACAGAGTAACATGACCATTGGGAATCAGAGTTCATTCTCCTGAAGGACTTCTCCCACCACCGCGTGTTTGGGGGGAGCAATGCTGCCATGCTGCAACCACTGCCAAAGACTCTCACCTGCGGCGGGGCTCTGGCTACAAAAGGTGAGAGCCCAGGTGTCGGCCCCTGCCGGACTTCTCCCACCACCATGTGTTTGGTGGGGAGCAATGCTGCTGCGCTGCTACCGCCACCAAAGACTCTCACCCCCGGCGGGGTGTGTGTGTGTCTGGCTACAAAAGGCGAGAACCCAGGTGTCGGCGCCTGCCAGATTTCTCCCACCGCTGCGTCTTTGGGGGGAGCAATGCTGCCGCACCGCTACCGCCACCAAAGACTCACCTGTGGTGAAGCTCTGGCCACAGGAAGAGCGCAGCTGGTCATTTTTGCAGCAGAGGCGGCGAGAGCCGCAGTCAGCGCTGTGCCAGCTAACCCCATTTTTGCTCCTTCCCAGGCCAGCCATGGGAAGTTAGGGCACAGTCAGTGGTTGCTGTTGCGCCCAGGGATCGATGGCCGGCCGGGAAGGAGGATGAGCAGCACCTAAGGGCTGTTCCGACGCCCTCAGAGCGCGATGTGTGAGTCTCTACTGGGCATCTCTGTAACTGAACTTAACTGTATTTGGTATCTTGTATTTTGTATTCTTGTGTTGCTACTGATTGATACTTTGTATTTTGTTTACTTTGAATTTTTGCTTTTATATTTATGCAATACTGTAACGATTTGATACTATGTTATTGTAACACTACGGGGTGTTTTTCTTTGGGGGGGGTATTTTGTACTGTATTATGTATTTTGTTTTGGAAACCGCTTAGAGTCACCCATTGGGTTGAAAAAGCGGTATATAAATAAACCTGAAATGAAATATGATGGTTTTCAGTGGCATTTCCTCCACTGAGGGGACCATCACCCCACCTAAAGGGGCTCATATGCCCATAGCCATTGGCCCCTTTAGGGAGTCAGGTTATTTACCGCCGCCCAACACTTGGCATTGAGTTGCTGACTGTACAGTCTATTCCATTAACATAGCGGGATGTCCAGCCAGACATGAAAAGTATTATAATAGGATAGCAACCAGAAATCTCAGCAGATGTTGCTGCATCACTACGCCTGTTGACATTTCCTTCTCTACATATCTGTGTAGTGACTGTGGTGGCTTAGTGATTATGACGTTACATTTGACAGTTGAAAGGTCGGCAGGTCAGTAGTTCAATACCCAAGTACTTCATGACAGAGTGAGTTCCCATCTCTGTCTCAGCTCCTGCCAACCTAGCAGTTCAAAAATAAGAAATTGCAAGTAGATAAATAGGTACCGCTTTAGTAGGAAGGTAACAGGGTTCCATGTGTCTCGTCATGCCTGCCATAGAACCATGGAAACATCTGCAGATGGAGACAGTGCTAGCTCTTTGGCTGTAAACAGAGGTGAGCACCATACCCTAGAGTCAGATACAACTGGCTTTCAAGCAAGGACGAGCTTTACCTTTTACCTTTACACATATATGTAAACAATATGACACAGAGGAACTCTACAAAAAGGACTTCAACACTCCTGACAATCACAATGATGAAGAAGTTGAACTTGAGCCAGACATCCTGGAGAGCGAAGTCATAAAGGCCCTAAAGAGCACTGCAAACAACAAAGCTAGTGGAGATGATGGTATCCCAGTTGAATTTTTCAAAGCGCTAAAAGATGACGGCGTCAAATTACTGCATTCAATATGCCAGCAGATTTGGAAAACAAAACAATGGCCAAAGGACTGGAAAAGATCAGTATACGTTCCAATCCCAAAAAAGGGCAATGCCAAAGAATGTTCAAATTATCGAACAATCGCGCTCATCCCACACGCTAGCAAGGTGATGCTCAAGATAATACAGGATAGACTTCAGCAGCATGTGGAAAGAGAATTACCAGAGGTGCAGGCAGGTTTCAGAAGAGGCAGGGGGACTAGAGACCACATTGCCAACATACGCTGGATCATGGAGAAAACAAAGGAATACCAGAAACAAGTTTACTTTTGTTTCATTGACTACACTAAGGCATTTGACTGTGTGGACCACAACAAGATGTGGCAAATAATTAAAGAGATGGGAATACCAGAGCACCTCATATGCCTCCTGAGAAATCTGTACATGAACCAAGAAGCAACAGTTAGGACAGAACATGGAATGACAGAGTGGTTTGGAATAGGAAAAGGAGTAAGACAAGGCTGCATTTTATCACCATGCCTATTCAACCTATACACAGAGCACATAATGCGCAGTGCAGGGATGGAGGAATCACAATATGGGATTAAAATCGCTGGGAGAAACATCAACAATCTGAGATATGCAGACGATACCACCCTAATGGCAGAAAGTGAGGAAGACCTAAAGAATCTCTTGATTGGGCTGAAGGAGGAGAGTGCAAAAGCTGGCTTGAGACTCAATATCAAGAAAACCAAGATAATGGCAACAGGCCCAATCAGTTCTTGGAAAATAGATGGGGAAGAAGTAGAAGCAGTGACAGATTTTACTTTCTTGGGATCAAAGATCACTGCAGATGGGGATTGTAGCCATGAAATAAAAAGGCGACTGATTCTTGGGAGACAAGCAATGAGAAACCTGGGGAACATAGTGAAAAGCAGAGACATCACATTGAAAACAAAAATTAGAATAGTCAAAGCAATGGTTTTCCCAGTAGTAATGTACGGATGTGAGAGCTGGACAATTAGGAAGGCGGAACGCAGAAGAATAGATGCCTTTGAAATGTGGTGTTGGAGGAGGGTTTTGAGAGTCCCCTGGGCAGCGAGGAGAACAAATAGGTCAATCTTAGAAGAAATTAACCCTGACTGCTCATTGGAAGGTCAAATAGTAAAGATGAAGCTAAAATACTTTGGACATCAAATGAGAAGGGAGGATTCACTTGAGAAGGCATTGATGTTGGGAAAGGTGGAGGGCAAAAGAAGAAGGGGGAGGCCAAGGATGAGATGGCTAGATGGCATTGTAGACACAATGGGCACAGAGCTGGGAGGGCTGAGGGGGATGGTGGAGGACAGAGGCGCCTGGAGAACAATGGTCCATAGGGTCGCAAAGGGTCGGAACCGACTGTGCGACTGAACAACAAAATGACACTCTGATCGCTAATCTAGTTAAGGTCTTAAAACGCTATCCTTGTGGTTTTCTACTGTATTTGCACTTCTAATTTGCGAAACAAATTGTATAGTCTTAAGAGAGCTGAATCTTATGATTTGTAATCAGTCTGGGGATCATGCTAATTTTCCCTTTTCCAGAGCTATAATAATTATCCCAGTAGGTGTTTTCAACGAAATGGTTCCCAATTCTCATTAGAGTTTACAGTGTTTCAAAAATGTGTACTAAAGGCTTCCTTCAAGGGGTGATGGAATTAAAAAGCCAAGGACTTTGTAGTAGAGCAGGAATTCTCAAACTTTTTAAGCCAGGGGCCAGGTCATACTCCCACGGACAACTTCAGGGGCTGGATGGATGGCCATTTTGCCCTTCTTTCAATGTATGGCACTTCCTGGTATGGTGGAGGCAAGGGGGGGCACATGAAATGGTGCTGTGGGCTGCATCTAGCCCATGGGCCGCAGGTTGAGAATCCCTGCAGTAGAATCTGCATTAATTTAAGATAAAAATGGTAAATCAGGATTATACCTGTGCAATAAGCAGTTCCAAAGAATGAGAGATATAAAAGGAAGATAAAATATGGCAACTCTTATTATAATTTGCAAATTGAATCATCATGAGGTTGATTATGATGTTCGTTACCATTAGGATTTCTTCTAGTAAAATTGTTTTTACCTGGCTGTGGCTCTCCTGGTTTGATGTATTGTTTTTGTATAGATGAGGGGTTCTTCATAGTCATTGTCAGTGTGTGTCTGTGTAGAGATGGAACCAGGGGACTTAGTTTTACATCTTTTTCCCTTCCAGTTTGAAAGGCACGATCCTGTAAATGGGCGGATCACAGAACGTCAGTTTGGTAGCATGCTGCTGGCGTACAGCGGGGTACAATCCAAAAAGCTGACTCTCATGCTGAAGCAACTCAAAAAGCATTTCCAGGATGGAGAGGTGAGTAGCATGCTTAGCAACAAAATGGTGAGAGAAAGGCAGGTGATATGAAATTTTAATAATGTTTGACTGGGTTGTAGAATGACACCCACGAGAAGGACTAATTTTCTGGATTGCCGCTATTTACAGCAGCCATGAGAGAAGAAACTTTGGCCTGGATTGCTGGCACCAAAGAGTCATAACACAAAGCATTCAAAGCCTACGTTTGTGGCAATGTGCCCTGTGGAACTTTGTGGTCTGTCTGTCTGTCTGTCTGTCTGTCTGTCTGTCTGTCTCTCTCCCCCCCCCCCTCTCCCTCTCAACCTTGCCTGAATTAACCAGGAAAATATGTATAACCCACTGGTGTGAATTTGAATTAATTAATTGTCCATTGTGCGTGAATAATTTATCATTTATATATATTATGAATGTATGTGAGGAAAATAAATGACAGAAACTTGAGACCATAATTTTAAAGGGAAAAGAGCTTGGAGCTGCTGCAGAAGTTAATGTATGCTAAGAGACCATGAATGAAAAGCACAATTAAAATGAAAGAATCTCTCTGTATTTGCTAAAGAGACTCCTTGTGTATATATTATAATCTTAACCTATAAAACCAAGGGTTAACCGTTGGAACTTGCTATAGGTTCCTAAGCCTCGCCCTAATGACCCGCACCCACCATTCGTGCACACATCCGAACTGGGTCCGCAGGTCAACGAAGTATTGAGAAAACCGGCAGTGGGGCAACAGCCCCACAAACGCAAAAAAGGGAAACAACTTCATTTCCCAACATTCTTTGTGCCGCGCCACGCCACAGCCAATCAGGCTGAGAGGCGCGACCACAAAGAACATTGAGAAACGCGCCGCGACCAATCAAAATCAAGCCGCAGGGAAAAAACGCACCACAAATCACAAACCCATAACTACAAGTCCTAGAGTCCTGTGCTCCGGCACCCGAAAAATTAAAAAAACAACTCACCACCTCACAGCCACGCAAACACCAACCGCCCTTCTTTCCCTCACCAATGGCGCCTGAAGGTCCTGACTGGAGTTTCCCCTTTAATATCAGTAGGTGGGGGGTGGCGATCCCCATCTCCGCTGGCTCACCTGGGTTTGGGAGGTTTGTGGGGACAAAAGGGGTATGTCCCCCCCAACCATTCTGGACCCAGGAGACCAGGGAGAGTGGATCGATTCCCCCCCTCCTAAAAAAAATCCTCCGTCTTTAAAGAGAAGAAACACACTTTAATACTAATCACAAACATATGTCAATAAAATACAATAGAAACTTTTAAAAATCCTGTGCTGAGTTTTAACTCAAATTAAAACCAAAAACATCTAAATACATTTTTAAAACATTGAATGTAAAAAACATTTAGTTTTACATTATTAAAATTATTACCTACGGTACAACTAATTCAAAAAATTAAAAAAACTAAAACATTATTCGCTTACATAAAACAATTTGAAAAAATTATATCATACTTTGTTCTTTTATTAATCCTAAAAAAAAACCAAAAAGCAGATCACAGTTAATAACAGCCAAGCCAAAAAATTTTACATAAATAAACATTTTAAAAATTAAAATTACAGACTAAGCAATTTTAAAAAAACATTAACACAATTTAACCTTCCAACACAATTTAAAACAGCCCGGCAATGCCGGGCAACCTCTGCTAGTAGAAGAATAATGAGATGTCTGCAACTTCAGAGACTGATAGCTCTCCTCTTCTGATTTAACCAATATCTGCACAGAGCAACTGAACCGAAATGAGAACTGGTCAAGAACTTGTTACAAGAATTAATTTCTCATTTTTAAATTGCTTTAATCCACTCTAGGTTGACAAGATACCTAGTTAGGAGCCCAAATTCTAACTAGTACAAGCCTTCCTCCTATTATTCTACTGTATATAGGAAGTCACTGCTCATTTTGTAATGTAATGTAAATATTTTAATAATTGTATGCTGTCAAGTCAATTCTGACTTATGGCAATCCTCTCTAGATTTTCTTAGGTGGAGAATACATAGAAAAGGTTTGCCATTCCCTTCTTACTATGACTTCACAGGCTGAGTCTGTGATGGCGAACCTTGGCACTCCAGATGTTCTTGGACTTCAATTCCCAGAAGCCCAAGCACCCTGTGAATCCACACAAATGGGTTTACTGTGATTCATCCGGCCCACGCTAGCCTCGTCACTCCCGGAAGCACAAGTAAAACGCTCCCATTTGCAGTAAACCCATTCATGTGGATTCACAGGGTGCTTGGGCTTCTGGGAATTGAAGTCCAAGAACATCTGGAGTGCCAAGGTTCACCATCACAGGGTTAGGTTTTCTCCCAGCAAGCTCAGTGGGGAATCAAGCAGTCATATACCTAAACCCCTGAACTACCCAGCAAGCTGCAGAGCCAGAGGTTGGGAGTTTGATTCCCCACTGCATATTCATTCCAGAAGAGCTAATTTGGATGGACCTGGGCAAGCTGCACAATCCAAGGACACACCCAAAAGAAGGAAATGGGAAACAACCTCTGTTATTCTCTACCTAGGAAACCCTAGAAAGAGACACCATAAGTCAGAACTTGTTTGAAGGCACACAATTAGTAGTAACAGTGCATATTTGGAAAACGGCCTATTTGATTACATAATTAGACTAACACTTTCAAGGATTTCAAAGCATTTGAAAGCATTTGAAGTATTATCAGCCATCTCTTATTAGCAGGAGTTGTTACCCCAATGTTCTCAGAGAAGAAAACTAAGGAATAGCACCTTACCTAAAGCCATGTACTGTGTCATGAATTTGTGACAGAGGAAATAATTTTATAGCTTTGTTTTTTTAACACTGGAAATGAATGTGAGGTTCTGGTCAAAAGAAACGAGGAAAGAGCAGGGATATATAAATTACCAAAGGGTACAGAATAGCTTTGGGGGTTGTTGGAAGGAATGGGAATACATCACCAGAGTGATGTAATAGTGTTGTTTTGCTTGATGGATAGCAGAGAAGAAGGGATAGGTCATGGCTTTAAACTGAGCAAGGTCAACCAGATATATTTCCTCTGAAAGAACGAAGAAGCCTGAGAGCTTGAGAGAAGACAGCAGACAGAATTGGGGCTAGGATTGGTAGATCAAATAGTACAGACATTTGTGGGGGGAAATAATGAGAGGTGGAATCTTAAAGTAGAAAGTTGCAGTGTCTCTAGGCAGGGTTCCCAACCTTTTCAAGCTGGGGGACAGGTCACGCTCTCTCAGTCAGCTCCGAGGACTACATGGCCATTTTGCCCTGCCTGCACGATGGGGTGGCCATTTTGTCCCATCAGCTTCAAATGGTGGCCATTTTGTTTCTTGAATGTCCTTGAAGGGGTGGGGTCCACATGAAATGGCACTATGGGCCAGATGTGGCCCATTAGCCTTAGGTTGGGAACCCCTGCTCTAGGACATGGATAACAACTTATAGCCCTCTCAGATGTTTTTTGTTAATCATTCCCATTATCCTTCACTATCAGCCATGCTAGTTATGGGTGAAGTTACAGTCTGAGCTCTTCTGGAGTGGTCACTATAGGGTGGGCAGAAGTATCAGAGGCAACCATAGTGGATCTTCTTTCAAAGAAAGCTATTGCATTATTCACATAAGGATCAAGAGATGAAGTGGTAAGAAAGCAAAGGGCTAAATCCAATGTTAATTGTACCTAGAGGAGGCCGATTGAAATCATTGTAATGAACAAATCCTGTTCATTTTAGTGAGTCTTCTCTAGACAGGAGCTGCAGTGGCTCAGTGATTAAGAAGCTTGCCTTGTTAACTGGAAGGCCGGCAAGTCAGCAGTTTGAGACCTGGGTACTGCATGACGGTTTGAGCGCCCGTCTCTGTTCCAGCTCCTGGCAACCTAGTAGTTCGAAAGCAAGAAATTGCAAGTAGATAAATATGGACCACTTTGGTGGGAAAAGATCTTGAGGACATGAAAAGAGCCTCATTCAAGGGTCCCCTGAGCGGAGTTTCTCCAGCAAAAATCCTTTCAACCCAGAATAATTTCTGACATGAAATTACAGTACTGTATATATATTCTGTAGACAGAATTAGCATTTTGGATTTTCCTCAAAAAGCTGCTACAGCTACAATGAGGAAAAAGAGGCAGTATACTTTTTAGAGAAAACAAGAGTTACTGTATACCATTAGATGGAGACCTGTTTGTCTCTCTGGACATTTTAATGTTGTGTGCCATCAAGTTGCCTCCAACCTATGGCGACTCTATTAGTGAGTGATCTCCAAAATGTCCTATCCTCAATAGCCTTTCTCAACTTTGTTAACACAAGCTTCCTTAATGGAGTCAATCCATCTTATATTTGGTCTTCTTTTCCTACTGCCTTAACTTTCCCAGCATTAAATTTCTTTTCCAGAGGATCTTGCCTCAGTTACCCAAAGTATGAAAGCTTCAGTTTTATCATTTTAATCTATAGAGAAGGTTTAGCCTTGATTTGATCTAGTTTCTATTTGCTCATCTTTCTGACAGTCCGGGATATTCACAAGGCTGTCTTCCAGCAATGTGATTTTTAAAAGAATCAGTTTTCTTTCCCTGTCTTTTTTCCATGTTCATCTTCCACACCCAAATATAGCATGGGCATTTTAGTGTTAACGTCTTTTTAGCGCCTTTAGTTCTACTATATTAATGTGTTGTTGCTCATGGTTTTGACAACTTTATACTGCAGTTATTTTGATCAGGCTTGGTTTTTGTTTTCCTTTTCAATGTCCCTTTTTCTCCCAAAGAGTATTTGTTGCTAGGTGATGTACAAATATTAGAAAGATATAAAACATCTGTAGCAATGAAGACAGGAGCTAGGTCAGCATTCATGCTTGAACCGCAATTTGGAAAAATGTAAAAGACAGCTAGATCACTGAAGTTTTTCCTCATTCCATCATTTAATCATAGCTTGTGAGCTTTTCCTTTGAGAATCTCTGGCACATAAGTTTCAAAAAAATACCTAGGCAACCTAATTAAACACTACCAAACTATATTTTGCACAGCCATGTACTCTGTATAGTTATACTGGTGTCTTGCTTTATCAATGTATATCATATGGAGCTAAACATTTAAAGTATTTTAAAGGAAAGACAGTGCACGCAGACACAGTGATGAACCATCCACAACAGAACAGCTCAGAATTCTCCTTTCCGTTAATTAGTGCATTGTTATAATATCTTGGGCTATGTCTGCATTGCTTCAATGACTGCTAATGCAAGCTGTATTTATAGGAACAGATGCAGATGCTAGCAGAGTGATCTTGGGATTGTCCTCTGAAGCTAAGGAATGCTAACGATGTCTGAAATAAATTCTTCTTTGATGCTCTAAGCCTGCATGGTTTTGTAAGGGAACTTCCAAGGCAAATTTTTTTTGTCTTTCTAAACAGAGATTGTTTAGGAACTGCAGTGGCTCAAGTCGCTAAGACGCTGACTGGGAAGCGGAAGGTCAGCAGTTCGATTCCCGAGTACTGCAGGACGGAAATGAGCTCCCGTCTTCGTCCCAGCTCCTGCCAACCTAGCAGTTCGAAAGCAAGAAATTGCAAGTAGATAAATAGGGACCACTTCGGTGGGAAGGTAACAGCGTTCCGTGCGCTCCGGTGTCTAGTCATGCCTGCCACATGACCACGGAAACGTCTGCAGAAGCAGACAGCGCTGGCTCTTCGGCTTAGAAACAGAGATGAGCACTGCACCCTAGAGTCGGATACGACTGGCTTTCGAGCAAGGGAAACCTTTACCTTTACCTAAACAGAGATTAACCATCCTTAAGTGTCTCTGATGACTTTAGTTCTTGAGGAGGTCCACTTAGCTTTATGATATCAATAAAGCATTTCTTCAGCAGTACTGGTACTTTGCTGGAACATTGGTTCAGTGAAGAAAGTCTCCTTGTGCAATAGAGGCATGATCTTTCCAGGACTGACGGTGATCTTGTGTTCTTTAGCTATAAAAGTATATCTGATCTTGTGTTCTTTAGCTATAAAAGCATATCTGATCTCATTCATTTTCAAGTAATATGCAGATGTCAGACTTGCTATTAAATTTCTGTCTCTGGGTTGGCCAGCCCTTTAAAAGTTGCTGGGTACGTATTCTTTTTTCTCAATTATAGTTGTAGTTTTATATAAACAATATTTTAATATTGGGGAGATTATGTGACATGTCAATAAAGCGGAAGGTATAGTTCTTACTTTGTTCTAAGTTTGTTTTTACCTTCCCCCCCCCCCTGGTACCCTCCATATGAGATATTTTGATGGTATGTTTTGTTATGATGCCAATGCTCTCCAGGCTATTGCAGTTATGAGGATAATTTGATTGTTTGCCACAGTTAAGAGAGTGAGAGTTATCCCGTCCCATCCCACACGAATTTTTTTTGTGCTTTTTACAACAGTTATTTAATCAATTAATTTATGAAAGGTATAAATATTGATGTCTACAAGTCTCTATGGCCATATCTTACCTCCATCATCAAAAGACGGTGACAGGTGGCTGGGTCGGGGCTATAATTAACGCGTCTTTTCGAGAGGGGATATTTCCTGCACTGCTGAAACATGCTCTTGTGCGCCCCCTCCTGAAGAAGCCATCCCTCGATCCAGCAATCCTAACCAACTACAGACCTGTATCCAACCTTCCTTTTTTGGGGAAGGTTCTGGAGAAGGCAGTGGCACGTCAGCTGCAGGGGGTGCTGGATGAAGCGGAATATCTGGACCCATTCCAATCAGGATTCAGGCCTGGATATGGTACTGAGACTGCATTGGTTGCGCTGATGGATGATCTCTGGCGAGAGCGGGATGGCGGTTATCCGTCCGTCCTTGCTCTTCTTGACCTCTCAGCGGCCTTCGATACTGTTGACCACGGTATCCTTCTGGAATGGCTCCGAGGATTGGGGATCCAGGGTACTGTGTGGTCCTGGTTTTCCTCATTTCTGAGGGGCCGGACCCCGTCGGTGTGGTTGAGAGGTCGAGTCCTAGGCCCCTAAAATATGGGGTGCCTCAGGGCTCGGTACTCTCTCCTCTCCTATTTAACATCTACATGAAGCCGCTGGGTGAGATCATCCGTTCCCACGGGGTGCGGTACCACCAGTACGCGGATGACACACAGTTGTACATCTCGGCCCGTGGGAACCCCAGTGATGCAGTCAAAGTCCTTTCTAGCTGTCTGGAGGCTGTTGGGGTCTGGATGGGGGCAAATGGGCTACAGCTGAATCCTAGCAAGACTGAGTGGCTATGGATAGGGGGTCCTGTGTTATCCCGGGAGCTACCATCTTTGGTTTTGGATGGGGCTGTTTTGCCCCAGACCAACCCGGTGCGCAACTTGGGGGTCCTCCTGGATTCGTGGCTGCTGCTAGAAGAACAGGTGGCGGCTGTGGCCAGGAGGGCCTTTGCCCAACTTCGGGTGATTCGCCAGTTGCGCCCACTCCTGGACCGGGACTCTTTGCTCATGGTCACTCACGCTCTGGTGACCTCCAGACTAGACTACTGTAATGCGCTCTACATGGGGCTGCCCTTGATGACCATTCGGAGGCTGCAGCTGGTCCAGAATGCCGCGGCCCGGGTGGTGATGGGGTGTGGACGTTATGCCCATGCCTCACCATTGCTTCGGGGGCTGCACTGGTTACCAGTTTGTCTCCGGGTGCAATTCAAGGTGCTGGTTTTGACCTTTAAAGCCCTACATGGTAGTGGGCCATGGTATCTTAGAGACCGCATCGCCCTAAGGACGTCTGTCCATCCAACCAGAGCGGACCGGAGGGGCTCTCTAATTGTGCCATCAGCCAGGGGGGCTCGCCTCTCTGGCACAAGGAGGAGTGCCTTCTCTGTGTCTGCACCGGCCCTTTGGAACCTCCTGCCTGTGGAACTGCGTCTCCAGACGGAGTTGTTGCCCTTTAGGAAGGAACTAAAGACCTGGCTGGCGGGCCAAGTTTGGGGTGCGGGTGGGGATGGGGGTACCGTTGGGTGGTTGGTATAGAGAAGTGTGCCTTCCCCCAAGGTCCCTTCGGTTCTTGCGCACCTTTTAGGGGTGGGGTTTTTTAAAAAACATTTTTAACTTTTAACTTTTTTATCATGTGTCTTTTATGTATTTACTGTCCGCTATGTAAACTGCCCTGAGTTGGGTTGTACCTGAGTGGGCGGTATATAAGCGTGAAAAATAAATAAATAAATAAATAAATAAATAAAAGCAATATGTGTGTCAGTATCTGTTGAAAAGGTGCATGGAGAGGATGATGTAATAGTAAGTATTGCTCGTGGGCTTCCCTTTGGAACATTTCATTGGCCACCATGGGAACAAAGTGTTGTACTAGGTATGCTTTTTGTTTGTACTATCAGGTGTTATGCCTGTGACTCAGACTAGTTACTGCTTTAACTTGATTAACAAGCACACCTTGAGGATAGTAGGTTGGAGGGAGGAGAATTTGATTTTCATGTGGATCACACATGTGAGCTTTTTCTTCTGCCATATCCAAATACAGTATTGGTGATCCTCATGGCGATCAGCCATGCAGACTGTCCTGATAATATAATGGACTGGCCTTTCATTTGCCTTCTGCATCGCAGCATGATACCTGTACCACATCCAGTTCCACAAGTCACTTTCTGGTCCTGAGCCCTTTTGGCACGCAAAGTCCTCATTGGCCCCAGGTCAGTATTGCTAAAAATGCTGCCATCCATCAAGATGGATTCAAGTGGGATTTAATCCACTTGGGGACCATCACCCTTCCCTATGGACTTTGGCACCCAAGGCCGTTAGTCCTCAGGGTTGTCAGTTTAGTTAACTGCCGCGTGACACTCGGTGTTGAGTCACTGGCAGTATGGTCTACTCCATAGCAGGATAACCTAGCCAGACTGTTGTGAGCTTTTTACCCATTGTTAATTGCAGTGGGTGCAAGTGTTTTCATTGGGAACATGGCTGGGCAAGGAGTCTGATTCAATCACAGCACATGTAAAGGGATATAATATTAACTGTAACCATGTTAAAGCTTATGCCTGAATTCAAGCGGGTCCAGATGACTGGTGGGGACATGTTTAATGCAAAGATTTGCAAAGGAGTCAAAGTGTGTCTAGTTAGACATAGATGTAGGTTGCTGTGAAAATTTTTGCACTGTGCACACAATACTCTGAGTGATTGGGGACACAGGGGTCAATCATGTTTACCCTTGCCCTGAGGTCCCATTTAATTGGTTACACCAGATTAAGACATAACATCTGAATAGGGTTCTTGACTAACTAAGCTTTCTCTGCTTCTGGGTTTGTATTGTGTGTCAGTGTTCCTCCAATACAGTAGCAAACCATAAAAGAGATAATGGGTGGAATTCATAGGTGAAAGAGAGGTAAGGGGAGTAACTGAAAGAAAGAAAAAGGTTGGAGAAGCAACCTGAGCAACAGAAAATCTCCCCATTTAATTGTCATTGTAAAAATAGCCATTCCGTCTCTGTTAGCGATTGCTGGCTTTAATGAGAAGGTTCATAGCAGCCCCTCATTGTCACCAATCTGCAAAAAGGGATAACACAGGATGTATTGTGCTCCTCTAAAGCCTCTTTATAAAAGGCATGGTATCCAAGGCTGAGGAATCATTAACTGCTCCAAGTTCTGTACTAGAAAAAGGTTAGTGACTTTTGGAACAAATTATTCTGGAAGATAGCCTTTAGTGCAATTAAAAGGAATGCAAAAGCTGTAATTTGTATTTACCATCACAGAGCAAACTTGACAGCTTCTTGTGGAGAGCTGTACTGTAACTAATGAAATTAGAGGAACCACACAGTGATTTACAAAAGCCCCTGAGGCAAAATGGTTAAACTGTAGTACTGCAGCCAAAACTCTGCTCATAATCTGAGTTCATTCCTAATGGGCTCGTGGTTGACTCCACCTTCCGTTCAGTAAAATGACTTGGTGGCAAAGTGCTGATTACTTTGCAGACTGCCCAAAGAGTGCTCTACGTGTTATGGGGTAGTATGTAAGTATGACTGCTATTGCTCACTTTCAATCATTGTCATTCAGTCTTGTTGCCCAGATTCAACTATCAATGCAAAAAACCCACTTTGTTTTCCTCTGGTTTTCTCAGACACCTGTGTTTACAAAACAATAGTTCAGCCTAACATACAGGTATGTGATGTCAGTGCAAACAGGAAACTTGATTTTGACTTTTTATGATCTGGCAAGATCAGTAACACTGACTTTCATCAGCAACATGAAGGTACATTTTGCAGTGAATCGGTGCTGCTTCCAATTCTGATAAGATTTCAATTAATAATAATCATAGCATCTCAAGTAACTTCATCAACTAACATTGTTCTTTCTGTCACCAATGTACAGCATTAGCCCATCTGGGTTTTGCTGTAGAGCATACAGTAGACAAGTGCCTTGCACAAGCATTTTCTCCCTCCTCATTGATTCCATAATCTTGCCCTGAGGCACTCTCTTCTTATCCTGTGACTGAGTAGATTTGAAAGGGGACAGGCAGCTGTCATGCTAAACTTTTCATTCAAGTCCCAGTGTTATATCAGGCATGATAATGCAGCTGGCAAGACCTCCTGCCTGCTGATCTCCTGGGTCTCAGAAAGTGGTGCTGGTTCCACTTATCCATCTTACACCTGACATTACAGTAAATTGATGTCATTGAATGTTTGCAATCAGCCAGTGTGAGTGACAGTAAGAGTACTTTAGAAGAAATGGAGAGGTCAAACATCTCAATTTCACAGCTCACTAGATCATTTTATGATCACACCTCCTCTCCTTCAGGCCATTCATTTCCTCTGATTTAAGTCACATCACCCAGAATCATGGGACTAGATGGGCTGTTTGGGACCTTCTTTCACAGCCTTCCTCTCATAGAAGTCTTGTGCAATTGAGACCTCAATTTGTCAAAGACACTACAGACATATTCCACCAAGGTGCTGGCAGACTAATCGTTCTGTGTTTTTCTGTGTTCACCACATATAAATGTTACAAGAGGAAGGCAATGTAGATTTAAGGACTGCTTTTGAGGTTTCTTTTCTTCCTTTATTTTGTGAAGCACTGTTTGGGAACCTTGAATATGACATTACAATGAGTTCACCTCTGTAGTAGTAGTTGTTGTTATTTATTATTTCTTTGGACTTATATCCCGCCCTCTTGCCATAGGGCAACTCAGGGCGGCAGCACAATCACATAAAAAACCATACAAACCCCCCTAAAACTTAATAAAAGACTATTTAAAAACCATCCCATATCTAAAAAGGTTCCACAGGGTTGGGACGGACACGGAAAAGGCCCTCCTCCTTGAGCTAGAGAGGCGGGCCGCTGTAGCCGATGGAACACTGAGGGAGCCCCTCTGGTCCGCCCTAGTAGGACGGACAGACTCTCTTGGGGCGATGCAGTCTCTTAGGTATCCTGGCCCACTACCATGAAGGGCTTTAAAGGTCATTACCAGCACCTTGAATTGCATCCGGAGACAAACTGGTAACCAGTGCAGCTCCCGGAGCAGAGGTGAGGCACGGACATAGTGCCTGCACCCCATCACTACCCGAACCGCCGCATTCTAGACCAGCTGCAGCTTCCGAATGGTTGTTGTTGTCGTTTGACTTGTATGCCGCCCCACTTGCAAAGCGACTCTGGGTGGCTAACAGAGATACAAAATATCACAATTACAATTGCAAGGTACCACATTAGTAAAGGTAAAGGTTTTCCTTGCTCGAAAGCCAGTCGTATCCAACTCTAGGGTTCAGTGCTCATCTCTGTTTCAAAGCCGAAGAGCCATCGTTGTCTGCTTCTGCAGATGTTTCTGTTGTCATGTGGCAGGCATGACTAGACACCGGAGTGCACGGAACGCTGTTTACCTTCCCACCGAAGTGTTTCCTATTTATATACTTGCAATTTCTTGCTTTCGAACTGCTAGGTTGGCAGGAGCTGGGACAAAGACAGGAGCTGTCCTGCAGCACTCAAGGAATTGAACTGCTGACCTTCTGCCTCCCAGTCAGCCTCTTAGCCACTTGAGCCACTGCAGTACACATTATCATAATATAAAAACATTTCAAAACATTTCAAAAGATCCCAGTTACAATTACAAAATATCAAATTATCATGATACAAAAACACTTCAAAAAAAAAAACAATACGTAGAAAACATGACTGTCATATCCGAATCTTAATATTGGCAATCTTTATGGCGATCAGCCATGAAAACTGTCCTGAGAATATACTGCAGTGCCTTTCATCTGTCTTCCGCATCAGCCTTGGATACCATGCCTTTTATAAAGAGGCTTTATAAGAGCACAATACATTTTGCGTTATCCCCTTTTGCAAGTTGGTGACATGGAGAGGCTGCTATGAACTTTCTCATTAAAACCAGCAATTGAGCAACAGAGATGAGATGTCTAGTTTTACAATGACAATTAAATGGGAAGATTTTCTGTTGCTCAGGTTGCTTCTCCACCTTTCTCTTTCTGTCAATGGGGATACAACCTGATTATTTACTAACATTAGAAATCCTAAGGAAAACTAGGATGTATTTAACATTTTGAAGCATACCACTTGAAGCCAATCTCAAAGATTAGCTTAGATCAAAACTATTTTCTTTTGAGGGATCTGGGAGGAAAATTTCCCTACAAATTGGATTGAGGTTTGGTGGCTGTAGGGAAAGTCATTTAACCCCAGATCACAGTGAAATTCACTAGTGTAGCTTACTGCCACAGTTTGGTGACAGTTTTCAGGGCACCTGTTATTGAAACAGCCATACAGCTACTTATAGTCTGTAGTGCACATAATTTCCATCCCTAATCTGAGACTTTTCTTTCAGTGGGCTGTTTTACATAAGAACATAAGAAGTAGCCTTGCTGGAACAGGCCATAGCCCATCCAGTCCAGCATTCTGTCTCACACAGTGGCTCACCATTTCCTTCAGGGTATTCCCAAGCAGATGCCTTCACCCGCTTCGGATTCCCTGGAAATGGCATTGAGAGATATCCTGCCTATCTCTCCAACCCCGAGGTTGTCCTTAAATATCCATAATTATAGCCATTGATACCCTTGTCCTCTATGAACTTGTCTAATCCTTTCTTAAAGCTGTCAAGACTGACAGCTGTCACCACTTCTTCTGGCAGGGAGTTCCATAGACCAGTGATCCTCTGGCTGAAAAAGTACTTTCTCTTATTTGTTTGAGAACTAGTACCCAAAAGTTTCATGGAGTGTCCCCTAGTTCTAGTGTTATGCGATAGGGAAAACAGTTTTTCCTTATCTACTTTGTCCACACCGTGCATGATTTTATAAACTTCAATCAGGTCACCTCTTAGACGCCGTCGTTCAAGAGTGAAAAGGCCCAACCGTTGCAGCCTCAGATGGTAAGGAAGGTGTTCCAGTCCCCTAATCATTTTGGTTGCCCTCCTCTGCACTTTTTCCAACTCCATAATATCCTTCTGGAGGTATGGCGACCAGAACTGTACACAGTATTCCAGATGGGGCCTCACCATAGATTTATAAAGAGGCAAAATGACACTTGCTGACTTATTTTCTATAACCTTCCTAATGATCCCTAGCTTTGAGTTTGCTTTTTTCACTGCTGAGGCACACTGAGTTGACACCTTCATTGAGCTGTCCACCAGGACACCAAGGTCCTTTTCCTGATTTGTCGCAGAGAGTTCAGAACCCATCAGTTTATAAAGGTAATTGGGGTTTTTTTGCCCCAACATGCATCACTCTGCACTTGACAGAGCTGTCTATGATGAGATTGACCACTACAGCTTTGAAATGTCCATTCTATTATTGCCTACTTTTACTTTTTGCAATTTTGGAATGTTTGTTGTATAAAGAATAGTTATAAATACTAGGAATGAATAAATGTTTACAGACAGAATCCTATTGGAAATCTAGTCATGTATAAGTGAAATTGTATCAGGTGCAATGACAAATTGACTCTAATGAGGTGCCAGTCATGTTGCTAGTCACATGGCCAAAAACAGGACCAGAGTTTCATTTATGAGTATGTAAATCAACACTAGGATACTGGCCTGTTTGTTTTATCTTGGAGGAGCTCCCTGTCTCGCCCGGGAGCCCACACCATCGGCCCCGGGAGTGGAGACAAGTGAGAGCCGCTGCAGCTGCCTTCACTCCCTGGGCCCGCCTGGAGAGCAGAAAAGGACACCGCCAATGCCGGCCCCTCGAGGAGCTCCCTGTCTCGCCCGGGAGCCCACGCCATTGGCCCGGGAGTGGAGACAGGTGGGAGCCGCTGCAGCTGCCTTCACTCCCTGGGCCCTCCCGGAGAGCAGAAAAGGACACTGCTGACGCCGGCCCCTCGAGGAGCTCCCTGTCTCGCCCGGGAGCCCACAGCATCGGCCCCGGGAGTGGAGACTGGTGGGAGCCGCTGCAGCTGCCTTCGCTCCCTGGGCCTACCTGCAGAGCAGAAAAGGATGCCGCCGACACCGGCCCCTTGAGGAGCTCCCTGTCTCGCCCGGGAGCCCACACCATCGGCCCGGGAGTGGAGACAGGTGGGAACCGCTGCAGCTGCCTTTGCTCTCCGGGCCTGCCCGCCTGGAGAGCAGAAAAGGACTCCGCCGACGCCAGCCCCTCGAGGAGCTCCCTGTCTCGCCCGGGAGCCCACAGCATCGGCCCCGGGAGTGGAGACAGGTGGGAGCCGCTGCAGCTGCCTTCACTCCCTGGGCCTGCCCGCAGAGCAAAAAAGGACGCCGCCGACGCTGGCCCCTTGAGGAGCTCCCTGTCTCGCCTGGGAGCCCATGCCATCGGCCCCGGGAGTGGAGACAGGTGGGAGCCACTACAGCTGCCTTCGCTCTCCGGGCCCGCCCGCCCGGAGAGCAGAAAAGGACGACGCCGACCCCCATTTTTTTCCGGGGTTTCACCGCAGGGTCGGAGGACTCCCATTGTTTTTGAACCTTGCTGGGTCGCCCCGTTGCCCTCGCCACCGGCGTGGGGAATTAATGGGTGGCACCTGTGGACGCTGTCCCCTCACCCCTGGTCCTGTCTGGCCAGGGGTCAGAAGAGGGACGCTCGCAAGTATGGGGGAGGGTAGCTGCCATCACCCGAGCCTTTCGCCAGTCCGGCATTGGCCACGGGGAAGTGGGAGCTTTTGGGTGCTCCCACTGGAGGGGGGGTAGTATGGGGCTTGTGTTTTTGAAATTAATTGTATGGGATTTTTTCTTGCAATGTGTTAATTTTCAATCTGTTTTTGTAATTGTGTAATTAGATCTGTGATACTGTATTTATATGTGTTGTAAGCCGCTTTGAGTGGCACTTGTGCTAGGAAAGCGGGGTAGAAATTAAAACTTATTATTATTATTATTATTATTATTATTATTATTATTATTATTATTATTATTATTATTATTATTATTATTATTATTATTATTATTATTATTATTATTATTATTATCTTACTTATGTTTTTGAAATTTTTGTAAGAAAGAATGTTCCTCATTTTTTATCGATTTTATGGTTCTTGTATCTATTTATTTGGTGGGGGGAGGAATAGAGTTTCTGTACTGGAGGGTTTCCCCTCTTAAAGAAATTGCTCTAATATTCACATTACTTGGTTGATCTGTGTTTCACACATCAGTTTGACGTGATGGATCGAAGCATTGTCTTCCGCTGTTTCAAGATTTTAGCAGCCTCTTGCCATCAGGAGGTCCTACCGCTACCAAAGCAGGGTCCGGTGGTGCATGGGGCACTGAGGCCTGCGTTTTCGATGCTCCTTTAGCCATTTTAAATATGACGACACAGCTGGATGGACTCATGTCGAACTTGGCCATATTAGAGCAATGCACTGGTCAGGTGCACTTAGCTGACCTGTGGTTCCCGAACAGAGAACTCCCCATTCTGGACCACTAGCTGACACCTTTGTGGCATGATTGAACCTACTGGGGAATACATCCTCACCACCATAGCTGTCGGACAGCCAGGGTCACTGCTGCGCCACATTGAGCCGTGAGGTGGGGTTTGCAGCCATTCACATTCTTGAGAATATTTGTTTCCATTTGAGCCAATAGGAGAATCAGTGCAATGTTATAGATAGAGTTTTGGACTAGGATTTGGGAGACTGGGTTCGAATGTCTGTTTGAGCATGGATACTCAGGGGGAGCAGTCACAAACCACTTTTTAAATGTATCACATACCGCTATACTCGAGTATAAGCCGAGTTTTTTAGCCCCCAAAAGGGGACTCAGCTTATACTTGGATCATTGACCACGAGGGTCTCAAGACAGCGCCTGATTGAGATGTGCCAACAATTTAATTAATTTTACCATATTTTCATGTATTTTGATTATTGAAACTCACTAGCAGCTGCTGCCTTTCCTAATCTCGGTTTATACTCAGGTCAATCTATTTTCCTGGGTTTTCAGGTCAAAATTATGTACCTCGGCTTATATTCAGGTCGGCTTATACTCGAGTATATAGGTCGAAAACCCAGGGGAGGTCACCATATGTTGGAAGTGACTTGGCAGCACATAACACACAATGGACCTAGGCATAATTTTTCCAAGCATTTGTTTTGCCCTGCTTTATAGTTCGGACGTGCTTGGATTTTTAACATAGCTTCACTGTCCTCTGTCCCTACATAAGCTCTTTTCCTTCAAACAAAACTAAAGTAGATTAATCTGTCATTCAGTAAACGTGCCAATGGGTATTGATCTGTCATCTTTTCTGGTACCATAGCTAGTGAAATCACTGTTTTTTACTTCTAAACCAGCCATTGTAACGCTTGTGTATTATAGCACAGAGGAGAAACAGGCCATTTGCACTGACCTTTATTGAAAGCCATATATATTAGATATAAAACCCACATCATTCACATAAATACCTAAACTGAAATTCCATCAGACTTCTCTGTGCCCACAGGTTGATCACGTGCAAGTGTTGCTGCGTTATTCTCAGTTTTGTTTGGGGTGGATTTGATTTAAATCATGATTTAAATCACGATTTAAATCACTAGTCAGTAAGGCTCGATTTAAATCATGATTTTCTACATAAAGACTCGTTTTTACTGGAATTGTTTTAATCTTAATATTTGCAACCAGATAAAGGTTTCATTTTTAAAATAATAACTTTTCAGATTACAGTAGTTTTACAGTTATATCAGAAAATTACTGATTTGGTGGATATATGCCATTAGAAATACATAGATAGATAATTATGAAATTACTGCAAGGTGAACTATCTCCAGTTTAATAGGTTAATCATTCATATTTGGACAACTGTTTTGTTGTACTTTATTGGAAGGAGAAAAGTAATCATTACCTTTGGGGGTTGATTCTGTGTACATAGATTTGCAGAGGAACAATGGGATTAAGGTCTTTTTCTCAATTCTTATGTTTATTTTATAACATTTTTGCTATGAATGAAGGAGGCATGTTATTGTTGCAGATCCAAATGCACAGTTTTGAAAACAGCAAAAACCAAGCATTTGATTTGATAATATCTTCTAGATAGAAAAATTGCCCCAAATAATCAGAAACCTCTGGGAGAGCATGACATTGTGAATGAATTAATACAGCCTTATGCCACATAATTAAAAACTAATTTCATGATGAATAACCTTTGGACTATAATGTATCTTAACTAGAACACGATCTTTAGAGAGATTTTTCCTCAAAAAGCATTTAAATCAAAAAAATCCGATTTAAATCAAAAAATCCAATTTTTTTTATTTTAAAAAAATCATTGATTTTTATCTGCCCTGGTTTTGTTTAGAGGAGCCCTTACCTTACACAGCAGGATTTTGCCATTGGCCATGTGAAATATTCCCTGATTCATAGAGAGCAGAGCACCTCTTGTTTATGCAGAAAAGCCTGTTCTCATTTGATATTTGAACTTTAAGACAAAGTTGATATCATCCGAACAAGATTTTATTACTCTATTTTGCTAATTTCTTACTTTGAACTCATTTGCTCTGGATCAACACCAAAGATACTACTGTATATATTTCTACTGATAAAGAATAGGAATAGGATGAAGAATGGAATCTTTTTGTTTAATAGTGAATATTGCATGACTGATAGTTTGCATATATCAGTCATTTCCTTTGAACTTGTAAAGGAAATAGATCTGATAATACAGTACATGCCTTGAATTTAATGAGAGTTTCACTCTGAATGCTCCATCATGGATTGGAATTGATTCTTAGAGTTTCTTTTTTTTAAAATTGCCTATGACATTGACTTTGAAGGAAGACATAATTAACTGGTTTTGAACTTTGAAAAATTCATCATTTTAAATTACCTAATCTAACCAGTTGTATGCAATATAGAAGATTTTTTTTTTGAATGTCAGAAAGAATTATTAGCATAGGAGGGTTTGTAACCGGATTTAAATGTGTTTTTATGACATAAAGGTAGTTTATTTTGTGGAATACACTACAGGCAGTGCATGAGCAGATGTTTTGACTAATAAGAAAAGTAGGATTGAGTCCCTCTGTTTTGACATATTGCTTTTTTCCACTGTTTCCATTTAAAACTAAAAATCTAGTTTTTTTAAAAAAAAATTCCCACTGAAGAGAGTACTTAATATTTATGACTGATTTACATATTGATTTTATCAATTCAGACTCACAGATGATAGCAAGACTATACAAATGAAACTTCTACTCACTTCCAATTTAGCCAGGCCATGTCTGTGTGATGGACTCCAGACATACAGTTGAAAATTGTATTCCAATTTTGGCTTCTATCAGATTTAAATAGACAATGGAAATGGGGTTGGTAATTTATATATTAGGTATTATGGCTACTAAGTGGGTTGAGGGTTGTGATGTTTGGAGAGAAATACTGATTTCTTAATTGTTAGTCGTAACATACAAAACTGCTTCAAATGTAAGCCATCCATTCAGCATGCTGGAGATGACACTTGCTAACAAATCTATCTGCACTAAAATTTAGAAGCTATGTTACAAAAAGACTTATACAGTTTCAAGATTGTCATTTTTGCTTTCAGAGGCCCCTGTTTTAGATGCATATACTTTAGCCACAGGTCTGGCCAGGTTATCCTGCTATGGTAATAGAGTAGACCATACTGCCAGTGACTCAACGCCGAGTGTCACGCGGCAGTTAACTAACCTGACAACCCTGAGGACTTACAGCCTTGGGTGCCGAAGTCCACAGGGTAGGGTGATGGTCCCCAAGTGGATTAAATCCCACTTGAATCCATCTTGATGGAGGGCAGCAACTTCATCAATACTGGCCAGGGGTGGATGAGGACTTTGCATGCCAAAAGGGCTCAGGACCAGAAAGTGACTCGCGGAACTGGATCAGTGGTACGTGTGTCATGCTGCAATGTGGAAGACAGATTAATGTCAGTGCATTATATCATCATCATCATCATCATCGGTTTATTTATACCCCGCTTCCCTCAGCCCGAAGGCGACTCGAAGCAGCAGAACAACAATATCAAAACTTCAATAGCACAACAATATCAGGGTAACAATAGCATAGCAATAATATATGTACACAAATACATATATACATATACATATACATATACACACACACACACACTAGCATATACTTGCATATACTAGCCAGGCTTTGTAAAATTGTGTTGGATAGTAAAGGGTTTCAGTTTTTTTCCCTTGAACCAATGGTGCTGGACTGTTTTAAATGGTGTTTAAAGGTTTTGTGATTTTGTGGCTTCGAGGCGCTGCGTCCGCCTGCAGCAGACTTGCGCTCCCAGTGTGTGTTTTATTTTTATTTTTTGCGCGCCGGCTTCCTCAGTGCCGGGCTCTTTAAATTGGTTTTGGAAGGTTTTTGTTTTATGTTTATGCAAATTTTATTTTAATTTAATTTATTTAATGTAAATTTTTAAAAAAATAATTTAAAATTTAAATTTTTTTTTGGTTTTTTAGATCTTTATTTTTACACATTTTTATTTTTAGTTTTGTTTTTTTGGAGTGAAAAGTGATTTCTGTTTTTTTTTTGGTATTTTTGAGATTAGTGAGAATATTTTTGAATGTTTTGATAACTTATTTGATTAATTTGGGAATTAATCTTATTAGTTTCACTATTTTTGAATGTTTTTTCTCTTGTGGCCTCTGGGTGGGGGTGGTTAGCTTTTCTTCCTCTCTACAATTTTTCTCGTCTGTCCTCTGGGTGTCGCTTCCGGTAAGTATTTTCTTTGTTTTCTCAGTTGAGTTCCGGTCATCATGGAGTGAAGACGTCTCCTGGTAAGCTCTCTGTTTGTTTTTGGTTTTAGGGTTTTTTTTTGGGGGGTGTTGGGTTTTTTTGGGGGGTGTTGGTTTTTTTTGGGGGGGTCTTTGTGATGTTTTTCTGGTTACTTTTTGGATGTTTTTGTGTTTCTTTTTGACTGTTTTTGTGACTGTTTTTGAATGTTTTTTGTGTATCTTTTTTTTGGGGGGGTCTTTTTTTTGTGGGCCAGGCTCGATCCCTGGCCCTTGGAAAGAAAAGGGCGGGGGGTGTTCTTTTTTTTTCACAGGCCAGGCTCGATCCCTGGACTATTGATAGAAAAGGGGGGTCTTTTTTTCCATGGGCCAGGCTCGATCCCTGGTCCGTGGAAAGTAAGGGCAGCAGCGGCGGGGGGGGTATTTTATTTTTCGCGTGCCGGCTGCCTCAGCGTTCTGCGCGCTAATGGCGCGCAGGACGCTGGGGCTTGTAGTTTTGCGTGCGCGTGTTTGGTTACTGCAGCGGTTTTTTCCTGCGGCTTTTTTTTATTGGCCGCGGCGTGTTTCCGAACGTTCCTTTTGCCGCGCCGCTCAGCCTGATTGGCTCTGGTGCAGCGTGGCGCAAGGAACGTTAGGAATTGAAGTTCCCTTGTTTTGTTTGCGTCCGGGGGGGCTGCTGCCCCCCGGCCGAAAATTTCAACCCGACAGTTACCTGTGAACCCCGTTCGGGCGAGTGCACGGAGGCTCAGACGGGGCTAGTGGGGCCTGGTGCAACATCCTTTGTCACATTCCAATGGTTAACGCACCATTTTATATGCTTAGCTAGGGCCAGGCTCAACAAACACGTCGGAGCCCAGGTCCACATCCACTTCACTCGCCCGCGGCCAATGGTGGACCGGAGGAGAGGGCTCAGGTAGGCAGCACCGGCATTCGACTATTAAGTCCTCATGCTGATAGCCTAGGTGTTAGTCAATCCCCGCGGCCAATGCCAGACCGGGGGAGAGGGCTTGGACAGTCCTCGCCAGGCTGGAGAGTCAGGGCCGTCAGTTTGTAGCCCTCCCAGGCAGCCCCAACCCAGCTGTACCGGTAGCAGCAGTCCTCGGCAGGCCAGTGAGTCGGGGGCGGCAGTTCTTATCCATCCCAGACAGGGGGGCTGACCCCGAAACAGCTGCATCAGCTGTGGTGGTCTGTGGTGGCTCCCACCTGCCTCCACTCCCAGGAGCCGATGGCGTGGGCCCCATGGTGAGGCAGGGAGCGTCTCCAGCTCCTGGCGGCGTCTCCTTTTGAGCCCTCCTCCAGGCGGGCGAGGCTCAATGGGGCTGAAGGGGATGCACCTGTCTCTCATCCCCAGGGCCGATGGAGCGAGCCCTGGGGAGAGGCCACGTGGCTCAGCAGCGGGGCTCCTGGCAGCGTCTCCTTTTGAGCCCTCCTCCAGGCAGGCGAGGCTCGGCGGGGCTGAAGGGGACGCACCTGTTATCAGGACAGTCTTCATGACTGATCGCCACTATTCGGATTCAGATACGGCAGAAGAAAAAGAAGATACTTTAGCCAGTAGTTTGATTCTGAGATAAAAAGAATGGATGGGTGTGATTAGATATCAGTACTTTTTAAAGCTTCCTACTTCCCTTAAAAGTAAATTTTTTACAAGTACAGTAGGTATTCACAGGCAGTAGTTGTCCTA
The DNA here is from genome assembly GCA_035047305.1 of Bradypodion pumilum. NCBI lineage: Eukaryota > Metazoa > Chordata > Lepidosauria > Squamata > Chamaeleonidae > Bradypodion > Bradypodion pumilum. The sequence continues at coordinate 256,900,427 of JAWDJD010000003.1, read as the reverse complement.
ACTAAACTGTATAGTGTGGCTTTATTAATGACGGAAACAAACAAAATGTGACCAGAGACTAAACAGCAACTCTATATGACATCCAGCCTTCTTTTCTCAATACACAAACAAAATACTGATTCATGGTTCCCCTCACGTGGATTTTGTTGGAGATGGGAGTCTTGGCCTTAGGTTTTTCAATGGAGCCACCAAGAATTGGAGAAAATCCACTATGGTAGTGGATAAATTGTTGGGTTAATCTCAGAAAGCCTGGGTTCAAATCACTGAGGAGGAGTGTAACTCTGCTAAAATATTTATCTGACATCTAATACATGTCAAAATCACTGTCAGGGCTGCCATTACTTGACAACACTAGCAATGACAACAACAAAAAACCCTCCAACAATCAGGAATCAGCATTTTGGAAACAGCATTTTACCATACTAACGTCTTCTATGTTGCTTGTGGGATGGAAAAACTTTAGTAGATTTTGCTCATTGTTAATAACGATAGTCAAATTCAGGACACATGAGAATCCTATCTGACAGTCTTTAAACTTTTGCTGGTGGGACAAGGTCATACGTACATTTTTCCAGTGGCTTATTGAGAAAAGAACTATGTGAGATCACACTTAACTTGCTTGAGTCAAGCTTCCCATTAATGTTCTTTGTTCAAATTCTAAACTGATGGTGACATCTTCATTTCCTACTACAGGGACTAACGTTTAAAGAGGTGGAGAACTTCTTCACTTTCCTAAAAAATATAAATGACGTGGACACTGCTTTAAGTTTCTACCACATGGCTGGAGCATCTCTTGATAAAGGTACTGGGCATCTTATTTTAATTCTCTTTTATTTATGAGAAAATCAAACTGTGTTCATGTTATTAGATCATCTGTGAGTTATACTTTGGATGATATTAGAATAGGAGTGGGCAATTCTGGCTAGCTAGATATTTTGTGGATTGTAACTCCCATCATTTCTCGTCTTTGATTATGTAAGATAGCACCTAACAGAAGGCTGAAAAAAGGACTGTAATTATCCATTCATGCTTTAGATATAAAGCATGAATAAAGAAAGCCTCATTAAGCCATTGTTCCATTTAGGTTTATATTAATTGTTGCTTTTACAGATGAGCAGAAGCATTGGTCATGATCCAACAGTGGACTGCAGATCCAACTTACTCTATTTGCCTATTAGTCCCAACTAGTGAGAGCATAAGCAAATACAGTAATGTAAGCAAATACAGTAATGTAATGCCTCTGCCATCTGGAAAATAGCACATGATAGAGAGTTTCAAGACAATCTAACTCGGGGGTTCCCAACCTAAGGCCTGTGGGCTGGATCTGACCCCCAGCGCCATTTCATGTGCCCCTCCAAGGGCATTCAAGAAACAAAATGGCCACCCCTTTGAAGCTATTGGGACAAAATAGCTGCCCCCATCATGCTGGCAGGGCAAAATAGATGCCCAGTCCTTGAAGTTGACTGAGAGAGCAAGACCGGCCCCCAGCTTGAAAGGTTGGGAACCCCTGATCTAACCTGAGCATGTGCTACTTAAATTCAAATGAATTGATTTTGAGTTGCAAAATTGGTTCTCCTTTCCTCCAACACAAGAGCCAGAAAAAGCCTCATCGAAATTGTGGTATTTTTGAACCACAATCGGGTGTCTCCCGGGCAACAGCAACCTTGTGTTGCTGGCTAACCTTTCTCACACTAGGTCAGGCAAAAGGAACTGCAGAATAAACTCAACAAAAGGTGGCTTCATTTTGGTAGTTTCATGTCTGGCCTATACATGGAAGAAGTACCCAAATTCTGATGGGAGAAATGGCACACAACAATAATTGCACAGACAGTTTCTTCCTTGGTGGGTTTCAGGATCCTGCTTTATCATGTCTTAAAGCCAAAGCAGTCAAAAAATTTAACTTGATTCTTAGAATCTTCTGAAAAGATGGGGAAGCTACAGGATTGCAACATTGTGGCCTCTTTTTGGTATACTAGCAGGGGTACCTGGCGTTGCCTGGGTGTGGGACCCATGCGGGTGCAAGATCATACCCGCCCATCTACCAGGGATAGATAGATAGATAGATAGATAGATAGATAGATAGATAGATAGATAGATAGATAGATAGATAGATAGATAGATAGATAGATAGATAGATAGATAGATAGATAGATTTGAGAATGCTGTGTTTTTGTGCTTTCCCTCTACTAGGAGGATGTGCCCTGTTGTGGCAACAGGTGTCATAAAGTATTGCCCGTCTCGATTTTCCATCCTCCGTACCACAAACAGGCATATCAAATGCAGGCAGTGGGTTTTTTTAAAGTTGTTCTCGTGATTAAGGGATTTGATGGGCAAACCAATAAGCTTTCAGCACAAAGTTGTCCTTTCTGTACTACAAGAGAGCTAAACTTGCAAAAAACTAGTTGCTGCAAAACTTTTCGAACCGTGCAGGGATACTGGTGGAATTACAAAGGATGTGGATTATAAATCATGTTTCAAAAAACCACAAACATTTGCATACTTCATGCTGATGCAAAGATAGTTTTGCTATGCTGTCCCAGTTCTGTGTGAGTATTCCATGTTGTCAGTGCGTATAAAGAAAAAAGTGTTTATGAGCATGGCAGGAAAGCTAAAGCTTTTGAAGATAAGAGATTGCTAGATTTTCAGTATTTTGAGAGGAGGGGAGGTTGCAGGCAATTGTAGAAAGGCAATTACTGTATTTTCTGGCGTATAAGACTACTTTTTAACCCCGAAAAATCTGTGCCAAAGTCGGGGGTCGTCTTATAGGACAGGTACTTAACTGCAGCTGACAAGTATATTCCAAACTCTATATTTTAACTGGAAAAGTTGGGGGTCGTCTTATACGCCCAGTCGTCTTATACGCCGGAAAACACGGTAGATGTTTCACTATTAGATCTGGGAAGAGTCACACATTTCTGATGATTAATAATTTTATTAGTCAGACAGTTACTTCCTTGTTTGTTGACATCATTTTGTTGTTGTTCAGTTGCACAGTTGAGTCCAACCCTTTTTGACCACATTGACCACAGCACGCCAGGCTCCTTTGTCATCCTCCAGAGTTTGCCTAGATCTATGCCCACTGTGGGTGACATAAAAGATTTACCTAAATGAAGGAGAATGCTTGATTTCTGTTTCTCGCACAATTACCTGAATAAGAAGTACTTAATCCAGTTGGGCAGGTTCCGCATAAACATCAGGAATGACCTTGCCAACAGCCAATTGCCACTAACTAAAGACTTCTGTTTTCAGTTTCAGGGCGCATGCCACAATATATCATTACATGTGAGCGGTATGCATCCTGAAATTGAAGAAGGAGGCATTTAATTGGCAGCAATCACCATTGAAAATAACATTCCCATTGCACAACCAGAGCTGCACAATAGGAAGGTAATTCCCTCTGGTAATAGGTTGGATTAAAGATAGATCATCTGTTGTAACAGATATCCATGTTTGATTGTTAAATACAAGCTATACGTTATTCTTTGTTGTTGTTCAGTTGCACAGTCGATTCCTACCCTTTGCGACCCCATGGACCATTTTCCTCCAGGCACCTCTGTGCTCCACCATTCTCCTCAGCCCACCAAGCTCTGTGCCCATTGTGTCCACAATGCCATCCAGCATTCTCATCTTTGGCTGCCCCCTTCTTCTTTTGCCTTCCACCTTAGCCATCATCAAGGCCTTCTGTGGAAGCATATTTCAAAAAGATTGCAGTGTGAAATCCTTCTGGTATATGCATGCATTGTGGATTGCTGGACCCCTTTACTGTGAAAGGTCCCCCCACCCACCCTTTGGTATTCCTTTTTTAATAGCATCCCAGGCTTTTTCAAAGTATGTGCACATTATTTAAGAGGATTTTCAATTATACCTGACAAAATAACTCCTTTTCCCTTGTAACTGTTCCAGAAATTTCCTATTTTACTTGAAGATTTAACATCCAACAAGCTGAATGAATCATCATCATAAATAAATTAAAACATAACTCTTGGTTGCTGGGATCTATGCCATAAACTTTGGCTTAATATATAAAAATCCTTAGCTGTTAACATGGTAATAGGAACATTCTCAAAAACTGTTGTATATCTCCCTTCTTCCTTTGCTCATTCCCATTTCATATTTCCCTAAGGAAGGGACAGATTTAGGAAAAGATATGCTTCCAGCTACATTTCAGGCTATACTAGCTGGGAGATTCAGCAAAAACATAACTTTTCCAGCCAATACGCAAACAGAAGTTAGTTCCTTTTTGGATGAGGTATTGGAGATCATGAAGTCACAAAAGGCTAGAAAGATTTAAAAATAAAATAAAAATAGAATCCTATGTAACACCATTCTGTCACAATGATTCTTATGTACCTGCATATGTGTTATCAGATATTTATTTAAACAGAATACAGTTAGAATGCTGCCTAATAATTTCCATTATACCAAAAGTGAGTTTTTTAAAAATCTGGGTTTTGAAACCAAATACAGGGTGTCCCAAAAGTCCACCATACATAACAACAGATATCTTGGAACGTGTTCAACACGAGTTGGTGGGGGAGACTGTGTGTGTGTGTGTGTGTGTGTGTGTGTGTGTGTGTGTGTGTGTGTGTGTGTGTGTGTGTGTGTGTGTGTGTGTGTGTGTGTGTGTGTGTGTGTGTGTGTGTATTTTCCGTATGTATGGCAGCTTTTCGGACAACCTATATTAGGATGCTTGAAGAAAATCCGGTGAGTTCCCTACTCTGTATCAGCTGTGGGCTTTTTGCTTTTAATGAGGTGAATTAAATGCTATATTGATGCATAGAATCCAAGGCCCGCCATGATTTGATTCTGTTGTGACAAAACATAGTATTCTTTGCTAAAGTCAGGAAATAGTTCCAAATAGCAATATTATTGCTTCAAGAGAATAATGGATACAAGCACAGTGAAGGAAGAAGGTCCCTGCAAATCATTTCCCCAAACTGTGTCAATGGTGTAATGTAAATGGTGTAATTTTTGGCAGTGATCGGCTGCAAGTTCTGAAGAGAGTGTAGACATTTTTGTTGTATGTTGAGCTGTGGATGCACACAGCTCTGTACCCAACAGATAAGATCTACGCTTATTTTGTAACTTGAGTTAAATATTATAACAAAACTTACACTATTTATGCAATGATTGCAATAGAATTTTGGCCATCATTTTTTTTCTGCTGATAGTTTTCTCTCTCTCTGCTGACAAGACAGTAGGATTGTGCATCTGATACCATCCATGGTTTTCCAAGATCTCAACTATAGGTCATCACCAGTTCTGTTGTCAAAGATAATCCAAATGGAGATTTAAGTGGTCTTTGTGAGACTTTTCACCTCTAAAGCATATATCGCATCCCTGAGATATGGCTGCTCTCCTGCTATCCTATTGGATACAAGTGGAATAAGATTCAGAAGACTCCAGTCTTCAATAAAAACTAAAGGTATTTCCAACAGTTAAACTCAGTAGTGAGCAAAATCAGAAGAAAAATATAATATGGTGAGACTACTGACTCGCAATAGCAGCTGGACTAAACATTACCAAGATTTGAGCTTTGAATATGAATATTTCAAAGCATTGGCTGAAATTCAGTAGTATGTTGCAACTAGAGTAAGCCCACTGAAACTAGATCAGTTCCATTAATTCTGTCAGCCTACTCATGTTGTAACTTACAACTGGATATCAGCATTTATCTTTAAGTGATAAGTAAGTAGTCTGTCAAAAAGATGTGCAACAGCTTTCAGAAGAATTGAAGCCTGTTTGTGACTTCTTTTCAATCATCTAACACAGGGGTCCGCAAACTTGGCTCTCCAGATGTTCTCAGGTTTCAATTCCCAGAAACCCTGATCAGCAGGTGAGCTGACTTGGGCTTCTGGGAATTGAAGTCCAAGAACACCTGGAGAGCAAAGTTTGAGGACCTATGATCTAGCATACAGTCCCCAAAGTCCAAGCCATGAGGAGAACTGCCTTTGGTTCTTCCTCATATTGGTGCTGCCATTACTGGTGCTGCCAACCCCTCTTGGCCAAGCTTTGTAAGGGTAAAGGTAATGGTCACCCTTGCTTGAAAGCCGGTCGTATCCAACTCTAGGGTTCAGTGCTCATATCTGTTTATAGCCAAAGAGCCAGCACTGTCTGCATCTGCAGACATTTCCGTGGACATGTGGCAGGCATACCTCAACACTGGAGTGTACGGAACGCTGCTTGTCTTCCTTGCCAAAGTGGTCTCTATTTAATGAAATTAGAGTGGCAGCACATAGTCTGCTTGCATGTATCCTAGTACAGGACTCTGTTGTGTCTATGTGTGCAATGTAACACACTGTAGAGAACCGTAATTCTCAAGCATTGTTGCTATCTACTCTGTTGTTTCAGTTGTTTGCAACAAATACTCTTGTGACTGGCACTGAAGTTTTCTTGAGGGAAAGTATTATTTATTATTTTATTTTATTTTATATTCAAATTTATATGCCACCTAATCAGGTAAGAATCTGTGCTGACTACAAGTGCACGATTAACAAGGCAAGTATTAGTGCTCTGTGGAGGAGTACAGTACAGTAGAACCTCGGATAAAGTCCAAACTCCGTTCCACAAGTTTGGACTTTATCCGATTTTGGACTTTATCCAAATCAAATGGGCGATACATCGGATAACATCCAAAAATGGATGTTATCCGAGGTTCCTACACCAAATACCTTCGATAACATCCATTTTTTAGCAGTTTTGGACTTTATGCGATGCATCACGTGTGCATGAGAACTGCGACTTTATCCAAATTGGACTTTATCCGAATCAGACTTTATCCGAGGTACCACAATAGCTGGGGCCAGGTGCACTCCAGCGAGATCTCTCCAGTCTCCAGCTGCAGTGACTGTAGAATTACAGTCACAACACATTAAGAACTGATGGAACATTTTGACAAATCTGCTGGAAGCAACAATGCAATGCTTGCCATATGTCATGCTCCTACAGCTCGTACAGAAAGGAGAGTGTAAGGTTTGGATCATAGCTTGGGGGAGCAAGAAATGTTGGAGAGGAAGAAGGAAGACGGATGGATTAAAAACCCTTGCCAGTAATGCATTTAAAATGCTGATCAGTGACCTTGTAAGGGCTTCTTGTTAATTAACGGAGTTTCTTTTTTTCTTAGCAAACTGACAGGATGACTAGTACAAATCATTTTCTTTGCTGCTCCGCCCCAGATCTCAGGCTCCATCCTGGAAATCGTTACCAGTGAATTTCATGGTTTAAAACAGGGCTGGGGGATTTTGTTTTCTCTCAAGGGCCACCATCCCTTGAAAGCAATCTGCCGTTCTGTGGCTGAGGTGAGTGGAGCGAATGCTAGTGATGCAAAAGGCCCAAACCTTTCTCCCTTTTTTCCTGTCTCCTATCCCCTTCTTTCTCTTTGCCTCCTTCCCAACACAGTTAGCAGCTGGAGGAGGGAGATGTCATGATCCACTTACTCCCAAGTAGCACTCCGGCATCCTGATGATGGGATCATGCCTGATCCTGCTTCCCTGGCCCTCTCGGTCCCAGCAGTTCAGGCTTTTCCTAAAAGTGTGCCCAGTCACTCCTGACCTAAATCTAGGTAGTGAACAAAGGGTGCTCGTGAAATTAGTGAAGAATCAGGTAACGTGAACCAAGTAACCACTCCAGTCATCTCGGGTTTTTTAAAAGTATATTGAAATCAAAGTAAAGTACAGAACAAAGTTCATCAAAAGTTCAGAAAGCATATCAAATAAAGAAAGCTGCCTTCCTGCTTAGGCTTCTACATGATTGCAGTTCAAAGCATAGCATCCAAGAGAGTCTCTTTTCGGCCCCCACCTCCTGGGGCTTTTATCTCCTCCCTCAGGGTCCACCTCCCAGCTAGTCCCCTAAGGGATTCCAACTAATGATCTTACAGCATGACATGTCCATCACACATTAGGTTTCATTTCTCCCAACCCATGAGGCCAACATTGTTTACATTCCAGCCCTGGTATGAAGGGTCTCACACACATTGATTTCTCCATCTTGGATGGGCTAAACCACAAGGTAATTTGGTGGGCAAAAGTCTCAGGAAAAAGCACATCTCAGAACTGGGCTTTTTCATGACATTTGAGGTAGAGATTTCAGTTAGAGAGGTGATTCTTCTTCTTCTATGTCTAAACCAGACATGAAACTGCCAAAATGAAGGTGCCTTTTGTTGAATTCATTCTGCATTTTCTTTCGCCTAACCCAGTGTGAGAAAGATTAGCTGTTACCAGGGTACGGCTGATTGTGGTTCAGAAATACTACAATCTTCAAGGAGGCCCCCAAGAGGTCATGAAAATATGCCTGGGACTCATCCCTAGTTAAGAAGAGGAGGGGCCATAGCTGTGTTTTTTTCAGGACTTTTCCTGATATCTGCTGTAACTTTTTTCCCCCTGCTAGTAGATACCATTTTGTGGTTGCTCAGCATATCAGTGGTATAACATTGTTGTGGACTAGCCAGAACTAGAGTAACCAATGTGGCATATTGGAAGCACACCTCTGGCTGGACAATTTTTCTGTTCTTAAAAAAACAAGTCTTTTGTTTCTTACTGCCACCCCCTCGGCTGTAATGCTGTAATTGTTCATTGATTGGTTTAACCAGTGACAGGCAAGATCATTGAAGAGAAAGCATGAACTCCCCAGTCACAAAAGAGCACACAAATAAAGGAATGACTTCCCTTCTTGCTGCTATTTAGCCTGTATGACTAAGGAATCACCAGGAGAACACAGCAGCACATAGCAAATGGTTGAAATGAAAATTGCATAGCAGGATGATAGTGGGTAGGAAGGAGGCTCAGATATATCCAGAGTTCAAAAAAGTTGGGATTTAGATTATAACCCCCAGAATCATGCACAGTGTGGGCTTCTAGGGGCTGTCATCTGAAAGTTAACTTTTTCAAAGCTGCAGCTGAGTTTAATGTGCATAGATACCCATGCAAACAAATTATTTCTTTGTGAAGGTTTTTTTAAGGGGCTCATTGTTGGGCTGGTATAAAAAATGAAATATATTCTGCGGGCCAGTTGACACCTTTTAAAAATGAAGTTAACTCTTTCTATGCCTATAAACTCCAGATGGGTGTCAATGAGAATGCTATCATAAGTCATACTTTCAGATCCAGGGAAAGCTTTATGGCAAGAACAAACATTCTTGTGGATACGCAAGAGCAAAATCAAATTAGAAGATGGAGTAAGGAGCTCAGTGGACAAGGAAGAATGTTTAAAGGAGAATATAGCTGAGGATCTCCACCTTCCCTATGTCACTTGGAGGACCCTGAATAGGCTGAGGGTTGGCATCCCTAAATTCAAGGTGAACATGCTCAAGTGGGGGCTGCTGGCAGACAACAACACGCCATGTGGATGTGGAGAAATACAGAATCCAGCTCATTTACTGGTCTGACGATTACTTTCAGTGACATGTGCCTGTGAAGATTTGATTTTGGCCAACAACAAAGCCAAGAGAGTGGCTTCATTTTGGTAGTCCAAAATTTGATCTGGACACAAAGAAAGAAAGAAGTCATACTTTTATCTGGAAATTTCAAAGAGAAATGTGAATCTGTGTAAATGGTCTGCAGAAGTAAATGGTGTTGACAAGCGCTTCCTAAAGTATTGTAATTTCTCTTAGCTAGAGAGATAAAACCTGGGTGTGATATGCCACTTAGTTTATGTCCATAAAGCATCATCTGACTAGAGTCTTTTCAGGGTCTTTGGTATGTGGGGATGGGTTATACCCAGGTAAAACAACAATGTTATGCCACTGAGATGCAGAGCAGTCACAAAATGGTATCTACTAACATGATATACAGTTATAAAGCATAAACTTTAAAGCCATAACATGAATTTGAAAATGGGAACTGACAGTGCATATTTATCCACAGTGAGTACTGATTTAAAATTAGATGTAACAGAGGTTGACAATTTTCAGTCAATGCTAGGAAAAAGGTTTTAAAAATTCACAACAAAATGTAAATAGCTGTGATATTCTAGCTGGATTTGATATGGAAAGATTGATGATGTATTTTAAAAATCCTGAGTGTGAAAATGGTTGTTTTATGAGAGCTTTCTCTAGAGAAACCTGCCTTTGTTTCTTAACTCCTGAAAGCTGCTCTGTCTATGGGCAAGTTTCAATTTATCTCTGCCAGAAAGACTGTGACATGATTTAGAGAACACGCACAAAAGGACAAAATCAAATTGCTGCATGATTCATGATTGCTGTTTGGGGGAGAAATAACAGAGCTGTCAAAAGGGCGTAAATAGATGTAAAACAAAAAGAGGTAAAAAGACCTTAGCACTGAAAGAAACTTGGAGGAAGCGAAAATGATTTCTGTTCTGAGCTAAAGTACAGCGGTGCAGGCATCAATTAATCAATATCAAAAGCAAGCAAAATAATATTCTGCAGTTAGATTGGAGAGATTGTCATTACTAGCGTAAGTGCTAATTAAATATAAAAGCTATAACTTCAGGAGGCAAGTAAGAAACTCACATTGGCTGAAAACAAGGAACTTCAAGCATGCGATAATTCATCTACTACTGTTTTCCAGTGAGGAAATGTCTTGATTTAGATAAATACATAGGGTAACAGATGTGGGTAATAATTGATTTGAAGACATGGGGACGTTATCTTTTCTGCTCTAAGGGAGTGACTGTGGGAGGCAACACACATCTGAAGTGTGCAGAAATTGAAATGTAAACATTTCTTGGTTGCCTGTTGAGATATAGCAATCACAGGGGGTGCAGCGAAGAAGGAATGTCTGTTAGTCTCCAACCATTTCCAATTGGGGGAAGTTCATTCTCAAGGCCAAGGGAGAGGGACTATGGTGGCTTAGTGGTTAAGACAGTGAACTTGACAACTGGAAGGTTGGCAGGTCAGCAGTTCAAGACCCAAGTACTCCATGACTGAGTGAGCTCCCGTCTCTGTCCAAGCTCCTGCCAACCTAACAATTCGAAAGCAAGAAATTGCAAATAGATAAATAGGTACCACTTTGGTGGAAAGGGAAACAGCGTTCCGTGTCTAGTCATGCCTGCCACGTGTCCATAGAAACGTCTTCAGACACAGACAGCGCTGGCTCTTTGGCTATAAAAAGAGATGAGCACTGAACCCTAGAGTCAGCAATGACTGGCTTTCGAGCAAGGATGACCTTTACCTTACAAGGCCAAGGAGCATCATCCCCCTTCCATAGTCCAACTAATCATCTGTCCCTCCAGCTGTTGAGGCTGCATAGGAAGGGGCAAAGGACACAAACTATGTACTCCTGGTCCTGTTGGGATTTTTAGCCCAATAATATCTGGATGGCCAACATTGCATACCCATGTTTTAAACATACTCTTTTGAGCATTGGCTTGTAGTTCTAAACAGAATGTGACCTCCTGAACATTGTAGGTGCAGATACATTTGTAAGAGCCTTAGTGGCACAGTGGTTAAACTGCTGTACCGCAGCCAAAACATTGTGAGTTCAATCCTGATGGGGGTCAAGGTTGACTCAGCTTCCATCCTTCTGAGTTCAGTAAAATGAGAGTGCACTAAGCACTATGGGGCAGTATATAAGTCTAATTGCTATTGCTACATTTTGTGTTTGACTGATTTCTTCAGCTGGCTGATTTCTTCAGCCGGCTGTACCAGACCACACTTGTAAATGGATTATAAGTTTCCTAACGGACAGGAGGCAGCAGGTGAAGCTGAGTAAAATTAGATCAGAAACCAGAATAATCAGTACAGGAGCTTCTCAGGGCTGTGTGCTTTCTCCACTTCTCTTCTCCCTGTATACCAATGATTGCATCTCAAAAGATTCTTCTGTTAAAATAGTTAAGTTTGCAGATGACACCACAGTGATTGCACTTATCCAAGACAATGATGAGTCTGCATATAGAAAAGAGATTGAACAATTAGTCTTGTGGTGTAGTCGAAATATTCTTGAATTGAATGCAGGCAAAACCATAGAAATGATAGTGGACTTTAGGAGGATTCAATCCTCATATTCATCACTTACAATACTAAATGATCCAGTATTAATAGTGGAGTCCTTCAAGTTCTTAGGTATTGCCATATCTCAAGATTTAAGGTGGTCATCTAATATTAGGAACATCATTAAGAAAGCACAACAGAGACTGTTCTTTCTGCGCCAACTCGGAAAGCTCAAGTTGCCTAAAGAGTTGTTGATCCAGTTCTACAGAGGGATCATAGAATCCATCATCTGCACCTCTATAATTGTCTGGTTTGGTTCTGCATTGCAACAAGATAAGCATAGACTCCAACGAGTAATTAGGACTGCAGAAAAAAAATATTGCTGTTAATCTACCTTCCATTGAAGATCTATATACTACATGAGCTAAAAAGAAAGCGGAGAAAATATACAAAAACCCCACACATCCTGGCAATAACTTGCTCCAGCTTCTACCGTCAAAACGATGCTTTAGAGTATTATATACTAAAACAGCCAGATACAAGGATAGTTTCTTTCCAAATGTCATCAATCTGCTGAATAATTAAATTGTGTGATTTTATTGTATTGTTATTGTTTCTCTAGGGATATGTGAGATTGTTGTTAGTATTATGATTAGCACCTATTATTAATTGTAGTATATGATCTAGTAAATGTAATTTAATTTTTCATGTATATGGAGAGCATATGTACCAAAGACAAATTCCTGGTGTGTTAGCACACCTGGCCAATAAAGGATTTTATTCTATTCTTTCGGCTGTTTGAGAGATGGCCATGACCTTTGCTGAAATACTGCCGCAATTAGTCTATTGGTTTGCATGGCGTGGTTCCTATAATGTTTTTTTTATTATTTTAAAAAAGCATCCCAGAAAAAATATGAAATTGCATTCAAACATTCAGAATTTTGTATATAGAACTGCATGAAATGGAGTGCTGAATTCTCTGAGCCCTAGTCTGGAAACACGGTTTTGACCATTATGGTGGCAAGTTATTAATTCTTCCATTTCTAAAGCAGTCTAAAATCACTGTTTAAATTAGCTGGGATTATTTTTTGTGCTTCATTGCTTCTCCCACCCTTTCCCCCCCTCCCCAATGCCTTGTTTTGGGGGGGGGGGTGAGCCAGATAGGATCACCCTAGACCTGTGATGGAGAATCTTGGCACACCAGATGTTCTTGGACTTCAATTCCCAGAAACCCAAGCACCCTATTAAGCCACACAAATGGATTTACTGCGATTCATCCGGCCCATGCTGCCCTCGTCGCTCCCGGAAGCGGAAGTAAAATGCACCCATACGGAGGAAGGGTTAACCTGGAAGAGTCTCAACTGTATGGGTGCATTTTACTTCTGCTTCCGGGAGCGACGAGGGCAGCGCGGGCCAGATGAATCGCAGTAAATCCTTTTGTGTGGATTCACAGGGTGCTTGGGCTTCTGGAAATTGAAATCCAAGAACATCTGGAGTGCCATGGTTCGCCATCATGGTCCTAGATGTAATTACTTTAAAAAGACGGGTCCTCCCCATTATAGGCAGTAATATGGAAATACAGTACTTTTGGGACTGCTATTTCCACCTCTTCATTTCTGCACTTAATTTCCTTGCTGTTTTTATTTATCCACTAGGGACCTTGAAATTGGGTTAGTTTTTACTTGCAGAAATCTGGGCTGACTAAAACGTCACTTGTAAATATTGATTTATGTCATCAGAAATGTTCAGGATGCAGTTACATACTGCTTCCCCCAACCCTTACCTACTCCCAGTATTGAACCTCCAGAACACAGTGGATACCTTTTGATGTAGCCTTATAACATGAATTTATAGTTGCCCCGGCTCATGCCAGGGAGGTATAGTCGCAATGCAAGATGAAGGCATGGCAAAGTGGACATTATTATTACCATCGGAAGCAGCGGTAGAATTTCTGGACTGTAGAGACAAATGAACAACCCTCTGCTTGAAACATTTCTGGTGGTCAGAATGTATGCAGCATGTGCCTTCCTTTGGGCACATCATTTCATTGCATTCTCTGTAGCTTTTCTCCGCCAACCCAAACCTGTTTGCTGATGCTCCTTTTAGCTTCGTGTTCACCTCTTAAGGGCTTGAATGTTGCCGTTAATAAGCAAATAGTTGGTCCTGTCCTTGCATAGAGGTCTCCAGAGCAAAGATTGTACATCTGAATTTTTGTGACTTGCAAATCATAGATTCCCAACTGCTCCCTGTTTTTGTCTGATCTAAACACATGCTTTAAAAAGGTGAAGTATAAGCTTCCCATTTGGAGGGTTGCAGGTTCAGTTCCTGGCAATTCCAGGAAGGGTGGAGGAAGGAATCCTGCCTGAAACTAGGGAGAACTGCTGCGGTGTTGGCAGTGAGTCTAAACAGATAAACCAACAGTCTAACATGGTCTAAGGAAGTTTAGTAATGGTAAAGGTGCCCTTGCTCAAAAGCCAGTCATATCCGACTAGGGGTCAGGTTGGTGCTCCTCTCAGTTTACAGCCAAAGAACCAGCGCTGTCTGCATCTGCAGACGTTTCCATGGTCATGTGGCAGGTAGGATTAGACAATGGAGTGCAGTGGTGGGATTTAATTTTTTTTACTACCTACTCTGGCATACCTGTCAAGTTTTGGATTTGAAAATAAGGGAAATTTCCCAGCCAGAACAGGAGACTTGACAGCTATGCTTATCCTGCGCTGCCCTCCAGTGGCGGCATTAGGGCATTGCAGTCTAACTAATATGCGAGGATGGCGGGAAAGAGGGTAAAATACGGGAGTTTCCCAGCCAAAATGGGAGACTTGACAGCTATGCTCTGTGGGCATGGTATGGTGGGTGTGGCCAAGGGAAAATCCCTGCATTGTTTCAAAACTTGGATGAGCGAGGCCAGCCAGAATTTCTGCTACCGGTTCTGGTGAACTGGGGCTAACCTGCTGAATCCCACCACTGCTGGAGTGCATGGAACAATTGCAATTTCTACTTGCAATTTCTTGCTTTTGACATGCTAGGTTCAGACGAGAGCTCGCTGTGTCCTAAATTTGCAATCGGGTATTTGTGTGTGTGTGTGTGTGTTTAGAAGATACAGCCATAGAAGATTCTGACTAGAACAGACGGGGGGGGGGGGGGAGAGAGAGAGAGAGAGAGAACTTTTTCCACATACCTTCTCCCTCTTGAAAATTACAAAAACAGAAGGATTCTTCATAATAAATAGGAATAATGCCATGGCTTTCAGTAGAAAACATGGCAGGAGGGAAAGGGTTAAAATTTATCCCTCCATGCTGTAGTCTGGATGGGAAGTATAGTAAAACCCCAACTTACATATGCCTTGAATTACATAAAATTCAACTTACATAATGATTTTGTGCTAAAACCGTGTCCCAATTTACACGATTTCCTATGGGTTTGCTTCGAGTTACATAAAGATTATTTTCCCTATGGGTTTGCTTCAAGTTACGTAAAAATTCATTTTTCCTATGAGTTTGCTTCGAGTTACGTAAAAAAACCAATTTAAGCAAAAGCCTACGGAACGGACTTTCTTCATAAGTAGGGGTTTTACTGTATCCAATTTTGCAGCGGCTCAAGTTGCTAAGACGCTGACTGGGAAGCGGAAGGTCAGCAATTCAATTCCCGAGTACTGCAGGACAGAAATGAGCTCCCGTCTTCGTCCCAGTTCCTGCCAACCTAGCAGTTCGAAAGCAAGAAATTGCAAGTAGATAAATAGGGACCACTTCGGTGGGAAGGTAACAGCGTTCCGTGCGCTCCGGTGTCTAGTCATGCCTGCCACATGACCACGGAAATGTCTGCAGAAGCAGACAACGCTGGCTCTTCGGCTTAGAAACAGAGATGAACACTGCACCCTAGAGTCGGATACGACTTGCTTTCGAGCAAGGGAAACCTTTACCTTTACCTAAACAAAGAGTGAGGGGCTGTTAAATAATGTTTTTTAAAATGCCCAACACTCATGTAGTTAAACTCTTGACCTCCTGACTTTGCCTTGCCTCTAGACCAGGAGTTCTCAACCTTTTTAAGCCAGGGGCCGGGTCATGCCATTTTGCCCTTCCTCCACCACATGGCACTTCCTGATGTGGTGGAGGCAGTGGGGGGGGCACATGAAATGGTGCCATGGGCCGCATCTGGCCTACAGGCCACAGGTTGATAATCCCTGCTCTAGACTCTTTATTTTCTTATTAAGTGGTAGTAAAATTAATCTGAGAAGTATTCTTCCTTTAACAATATGATCAGTAATTCATACAAGTTTTGGAATATGGAGCTTGTAAAGATAGAACAAGTTTGATCTTTTATACATAAGATAAACTTGCTAAACCTGAGCAGAATGTGTGTTCCCCTCCCTCCCCAAGCTAACTGCTGCACCTTGGGCCTGTCTCTTAGTAAGATTGCAGCTGGGCGAAAGAAGGCATTAAAATACCACCATCATGTGATAAGCCACCAACTCTCATTGTTCCTCGTCCCATGTATTTTATGTTTAAAAACAAATGGTGCCGACACATCCATATTGTATGTAGTCAGGCTCTTGGGTCCAGACTTGCTTACCCAAGTTGCCTGTTTCGATGTGCAATGCACCAGTGGTAATGTAACCGTTCGGCAGCAAGATGCATACAGAAAGGAAAGCAGTGGTGTTTGCCCCACTGTCCCACCTACCTTGGCCAAATTCTCCAGCTTTAAGCAATCCCACCCCCCACCCCACCCCCCAGGCAGACTTCAAGACCCCTTGTTCCCCTTGGCCTGCAGATAGTCAGCCTTGCTCTTGTTGAGCACTGCATCCTGCCTGAAACTCACGTAAAACGTAGATTAGGAGCCTGCTCATTCACAAAAAGGGAAAGTAAATTATGCTCTGGTTATTGGATTTTTGCAAAAAGTGGCGGGGATGTGGGGAGATAACAAGAATGTCCTGTGAACTAGGTCACCATGTTCTCTGAACACACCTGTTAGGACAGCTTTAGAAAAGCTATCAAACCAAATACTGTAGTGGTTTTTTTATAATTAATTAAAAAATACCATGTTTTCAACTAACCTACGCTAATGAGTTTCCTTTGAGGCACTCAAATTGAAGCTAGCATTTCAGGTGCTCCAATTTTGGGCATGTACTCTCAGAAGCATTAACAAGCAGGGAACTTGCACTCGAGGCTAAATGCTTTATTAGCCTTTGTGGCTTTCTGCTTTTAATGTCAAAGCGAACATCAAGGTTTGCAAAGTGCTGTAACTGCAGAAACCTTTAAGATGGGTGAATCTGAACATAGCAATGTCTGTATTTCTTTTGCACATTATAAGCATTACTGTGTAATGAAACGAAAAGGGGCCTTTATTTTTAATGAGTTTTAAATGGTTACTGTGTTTCTTTGCTTCCTAAAGAAAGTCTTGGAATGTGGCAGGTTCTATCAGGTGCAGGTTCCTGTCTTATTACAATTCAAAATAAGCTGGGACTGTGAGAACAGAAGTAGGAACGTTGAGCATTGAATGTGAAGTCTTAATGTGTGACAGAGATACATGACTAGATACTGAAGTTCATGGAACCCTGTTTACCTTCCCACTGAAGTGGTACCTATTTATCTACTAGTAGAACAGAAGAAAGATGCTTTTCTTGTTTTATCCAAAGATGCTTTTCTTGTTTCAAATTTATATTTATATTTTTCTAACTTTTTTGTAATCTTGGACTTTCTTCTATTTTTTTCTTTCATATAATAAAGCTGACTTGTTACATAAGATGTTGTACTTTGCATATAGAGTAGGGGTTCCCAATCCACGGCCTGTGGGACAGCCCCTGCCCGTGTTGCCATTTCATTCAGCCCATTGCTGCCTCTGCCGCACTGGAAAGTAGAAGCAGGCACATTTACGTCAGCCATAAAATGCGCCTGCGCATACACAAACGCGCCCACAGCTGTCGTAAATAAGAAAGTGAGCGCATTTATGATAGCCATAAATACTTCCACTTCTGTGGTGGGTGTTCTGGCCCACTCAGCTGTCTGGGGGCGTGGTCAGGCTTGTGGCATAAAAAGGTTGGCCACCCCTGATATAGAGCATAAGCTGGTGGGAGAATTCCAGTTCATTGTTTCTTTATTGGCAACACTGCATATTGCTATCTAATCTACATTGCTATTCCCTACCTGATCTGGCTGGTTTGTAAGCATAAATAGCCAGTGATTGAAACCTACCATAGATTTCTCTGGCCCAGATCAGAGCCCCATGTACTCTGAAGCAGCAAAAGGTTTTATTATGTTGGCTTCCTGAACAGGTGCAGCGTTCTGTCAGGTGGAACGAGTCCCTACCATTAAGACTGAATTTGTCGTAACCTGCCTCTAGATTTCAACTTGTTTAGTTCACATGTTGGCTGATCCATGAAAGCTAACATTAAAATTTAACAGTTAGTCTTCGAAGTGCTACAATGTTTTTCTTTTGTTTTGTTTATTCTCTGATATGTATTAACAGAGGGATAATACAGAGGGATGATACGCAACGCAGGGATGGAGGAATCACAATATGGGATCAAAATTGCTGGGAGAAACATCAACAATTTGAGATATGCACATGATACCACCCTAATGGCAGAAAGTGAGGAAGTCCTAAAGAAGACCTAAAGAAGTTCCTGATTAGATTGAAAGAAGAGAGTGCAAAAGCTGGCTTGAGACTCAATATCAAGAAAACCAAGATGATGGTAACAGGCCCTATCAGTCCCTGGAAAATAGATGGGGAAGAAGTAGAAGCAGTGACAGATTTTACATTCTTGGGATCAAAGATCACTGCAGATGGGGATGGCAGCCATGAAATAAAAAGGTGACTGATTCTTGGGAGGCAAGCTATGAGAAACCTGGAGAACATAGTAAAAAGTAGAGACATCACATGGCAAACAAAAATTTGTATAGTCAAAACAATGGATTCCTGTTGGTCATGTATGGTTGTGAGAGCTAGACCATTAGGAAACCTGAGCGCAGAAGAATAGCTGCCCTTGAAATGTGGTGTTGGAGGAGAGTTTTAAGAGTCCATTGGACAGTGAGGAGAACAAATAGGTCAATCTTAGAAGAAATCAACCCTGACTGCTCATTGGAAGGTCAAATAGTAAAGATGAAGCTAAAGTATTTTGGATATCAAATGAGAAGAGAAGATTCACTTGAGAAGGCCTTGATGTTGGGGAAGGTGGTGGGCAAAAGAAGAAGGGGGCGGCCAAAGATGAGATGGCTAGATGGTATTGTAGACACAATGAGCACAGAGCTGGGCGGGCTGAAGAGGATGGTGGAGGACATAGGTGCCTGGAGGACAATGGTCCATAGGGTCGCAAAGGGTCGGAATCGACTGTGCGACTGAACAACAAATGTTTTAAATAGTGTGTTAGTGCCCTGAAATTATTGTGTTAGATATGACTATACCCGGCATTGGAGACTTCGAAAAATTTAGTTTGAAAGCCATTCCAGGAGGAGTGCTAGCAATTCAGTTCCAGGTTATTAGCTGTGAATATAAGATCATCAAGGTTAGGCAGAGGTGTGGCTATCCTATCTGTTTTGTGTCATCTTGGGCCCTAGATTCATTAGGCTTCTGGACAGCAACAGATTGTCTAGTGTTGCTAATCTATTCCTGAGGCACTTGGGAAGGAGGATCAGAACATAAAGAACATCAAGCCTTTCCTCTCTTTTGTCTGCTGTTGTTGGGCATCTCTTATCAACATAGATAGCAAGGTGCATTTTGACTAATACTCAGCATTGTGTGATAATAAATCCAAGAATTTTGGTATTAACTGACTGTGACTCCCTTATAAAAGTTAAATAGAGCTGGGGGAGAGACAGAAACTAGCTGATTTGCTTTAATTGTAATTATGGATGTTCGAGGTGTGTGCAGATAAGTTGTCTTGCAAGAGGCCATTCTGGAGTCTGTTTATTGGACTGATTGCTTTCATCCTGTGCAACCATTAGTGTCAATTACAGTTCATTATCAAGTCAAATGCCTTGTATCTACCCAAGTGTAATTTGTAATTTATGTCTAGAGAGTCATTGTGGATGAAAGGTGTTTTTCAGATACATGGTGTACACGCTTTATAATTTTCATAGCTCATAATACTGGCAAGCCATAAATGTAGCATTTCCCCACAATATGCCTAATACAGTACTTGTTTTCTCTCTGAAAACTCAAGTGACTCAGCATAATTTGCCATGTGGCTCTGTGTGAGCATTGGTACCACAGAATGAGGTCTCTCTGCTGTTCACTTGGCAAAAGAATGATTCAGAATTATTTAGCCCAATTGAGCCAGATTTTCTACCAGAATTGCTCAGGAAATGCATCAACCTATAGTGCAAACAGTGTCTGTAAAATGCAGAGTAAAAGTTTTTCCCTTGTGATCTTGTATACACAGTTTTACCAGACTTAAGAGGAAAATGCTTTAAACCATTAAATTTCCCTCAGGATTAGAAATAAATAGATCACAGTTTAGTAAGTAAATTTTCAACTATGAGTGCCTCTGAGATCTTCAGCTAATGAAGGGATAAGCAACCTGATATGTACCAGATATTTGGACTACATCTACAACCAGTTACAACCCCCATAGCTAGTGGGCTTGGATTCTGGGTGTTGTAGTCCAAAACAGCTGGAGGCCACCAAATTGACTTGGGCTGGGCTAGAGAATAAAGAGGATAGTTTCCTTATACCAAGACAACCAAATGTCCATCCACTGTCATCCTGCCTATGCTTATAGGAAACTGTTTTATCAGACTGATTGGACATCTGGTCTTGCCTTGTACTGGGGTGGGCAAATTCCAGAAACCTGGTGTATTTTCTCCTTGTTCCTGAGCTGTTCTGGGCCCAGAAGAGACTTTGGATTGGGGAAGGGAATAGATGTAGCCTCCTAAAACAGCTCAGGGCTCGGTTGCCTCCATGGCCTCCTTTGAAGGATCTTTTTTTGATCTTTTTTATTTATTTCATGCTCTTGCTCATCCCTGCTTTATATCAGCTCATAATGTTATAGCTAAACATTATACTGAGTCAGACTGTGTGTCCATCTATCCCAGTGATGGCAAACTTTGGCATTCCAGGTGTTCTTGGACCTCGGATACCAGATGCCCAAGTAAGCACTCCTGTTCATCAGGGCTTCTGGGAATTGAAGTTCAAGAACATCTGGAGTGTCAAGGTTCACCATCACTGATCTAGCCTAATATTGTCTATTTTTACTAACATCTACTCTTCAGAGTGTTAGGAGGCAGTCTTTTTCATCACCCAGCATGTTATCATTTTCAAAACTGGAGATCATAATAATTGAAGCTCAGTTCATCAGCGTGTCAACTACCAGTGAGCTACCTCCCTATGGGTTCCTAAAGATGGATTCAAAAATGCCACATGGAATGAAGCTGTCTTGAGTATACAGTAAAACCCCGACTTACAAATGCCCCGAGTTACATAAAATTCGACTTACATAATGATTTTGTGCTAAAACCAAGTCTTGATTTACATAACTGTCCCGATTTACATAAATTTATGTAACACGATTTCCTATGGGTTTGCTTCGAGTTACATAAAAATTTCATTTTTCCTATGGGTATGGTTCGAGTTATGTAAAAATTCATTTCCCTATGGGTTTGTTTCGATTTACATAAAAACTCCATTTTTCTATGGGTTTGCTTTGAGTTACTTTAAAAAATAATTTTCCCTATGGGTTTGCTTCGAGTTACGGACTTCTTGCGTAAGTAGGGGGTTTACTGTATTAGTGTATAGATTGTGGACCCACAGCTGTTTATACTCTTGAGTGTCTAGCCACTGAATTTAGCAAGAGTGGAAGTGTGATTGAATTGCTCACCTTAAACCACTGTTTTTCCCCAGTGTTGTTCAAGTAAATGTTAGTGTTGGTTCTCTTGATAATTCAGTGGGTTCCATTATGTTGAACAGCAAGTTGTCGTATCTGCCTTCCAATGAGAGAAACCATTTTTCAGGTCATTAAAGCTCAAGGAGAAAATTGGCCTGCTTTGCATCACTGAACAAGAAGAAATCAAAGAAAGAGGTTGTGGCTGGTGCTTATAGAGCCTTGTCTTTAACTGTGAAGAAACCTGTTTGGGGATGGGCATTATTACTGCTAACCTGGTGTCCTGTTTTAGTGCAGGCGTGGGTGGAAGAAGTCTAATGAGGACAGCCATAGGAGACGGGGGGGGGAAGAGAGACAGGGTGTAGGTGAGGAAAGTCCTGAATAGGAATTTCTAGGCATTTCTGAAGATATTTAAGAGATTTCTTTAAAATTATATACTAGCAGAAAGGGTTACTGTCATAAGAAAGTACTTATCACAGGTGGGTTTTTAATTCACTATGTAATCTTTAGTTAATAAATATACAGTACAGTAAAACCCCATATAACAAAGAGCTCTAATGGCAAAAAAAAGTGCAGCAAAAGGAAAGTGAAGAAAAATGTTGTCTTGCATAGTGAAAAATTTTCAGAACAGTTTTTTTCATTTTCAGTGCATTCCTATGGGAAATCACGCTTCACATAATGAATTTTCATTTTTCAATGCATTCCTATGGGAAATTGCACTCAATGCATTCCTATAGGGAAATTTGTATAACAAAAAGTTTGCTGTACAAAAAACCTCATGAAATGGATTGATTTTGTTATACGAGGTTTCACTGCAGTTAGAATTAATGAATGTCTCACCGCTAGGTGAGAACCTTGGCGGGGCACGGGGGCTTAAGAAGTCTAACTAGGCTGTGTTTCCCATCTCTTATCAATGATGTTAGGCCAGGAGTAAAACTCACCAAAGCGTCATTTGTCGGATCCCTTCGGCAAGGTGAAAGCGGAGGGCACACGTCATGGTCCGCCTAGCCAGCGGGTGACATGATATCCAAATGGCTAAAAAAATCACATGCAAATGGACTTGATTTGTCATGTTCATTTGCATGTGTGGAATTTCATCGTGGAGACGTCTGCCAATGTGTTGAGTCCAAGTTTGGATTTTCCTTGCTATTCACAATAGGAATTGGCTAGCTGAATTTTTATATAAGAAATCTTGCTCTGTGAAAATCGGTAACCTTGCCCCAGAAATTTGTTGCCCCTGGAATTCTGCCTGGAAAGACAATGACCATATTCAGAAGATCCTCCAAATAAAGACAGGAATAAACAGTGGCAGGTCTTGGACTCCCTCACAACCTCCTACCCTTTGCTTCTTTATCTGCTTCCAAAGAGAAAAGATCAGAAGCTTCTGGTTTAGATCTTATTTGCCTGTGGCTTTCTTTTTCATCCTCAAGATAGAATATCTGGCTATGCTTTAGTCCCATGAAAGAGGCCAAAAAAACCCTGCTTCATCAGCATAGTCCCATGATGGCGAACCTTGGCACTCCAGATGCTCTTGGACTTCAATTCCCAGAAGCCCAAGCCCCCGTGAATCCACACAAAGGGGTTTGCTGCGATTCATCCAGCCCACACCGCCCTCATCACTTGCGGAAGTAAAACACGCCCAGACGCTATGTAAAAATTTATTTCCCTATGGGTTTGCTCCGATTCACATAAAAATTTCATTTTTCCTATGGGTTTGCTTTGAGTTACGTAAAAAAATAATTTTTCCTATGGGTTTGCTTCAAGTTACATAAAAACCCAATTTAAGCAAAAGCTTACGGAACAGACTTTTTACATAAGTAGGGGTTTTACTGTATGTCTGTGGGGGAGCAGGCTTCAGTGAATCTCAGCATTCATTACAGTATTCCATTTATTACACTCCAATTAGTCCAGACCAATTTCTTTGTGATGTTAATAAGCCATCTTTAAGCCTTTTGGCTTTCTAGTTACTACTGTTCTTCATTAACATTGCAGATAAGATCATGAAGGCTGTTTCTTCCTTCAGGGATTACTTCTATTGCTCCTTTCTAGGCCTATTATGGATTGAACTGACCTTACTTACAATTTTACATTTTTTAATTACCTCTTGGATGTGTGTGGCAAAATTTTCTCACATACCAAGGACTAAGGTTCTAAAGAGGGAAGGAAAGGAGATTCATCTTCAGATGAGTTTATGGGGATCTGCACAGTATATAACACAGAATGGGGTTTCTCAGTATCCTTCACCTGTAGTTTTCTTTTTATCTGGATTACCGTATATCCACTAGGTTCCTGTTGATGCTCATGTAAGGTTTGCCTAACAGGACATATGGCTAACTTCCTGCAGCTAACCGATGAAGTACTGGGGTGCATCCTGGTTGCACACTTGACTAGGATGCACCCTGAATCTTATCAGTTAGCTACATTTAGCTGCAGCAAGTTATTCAGTCTTTATGTGGACACCACATCTTCTGTGGAAAATGCATCTTGGAGTGATTGTTACGGTTATGTGCTCTCAACCATACATCTGTTATCAGAGGACACAATCTCCATTCAAGCAGACTGAGGTTGTGTAGGGAACACGTTTCCTCCCTCCCTCCCTTTTTTCCAGTGAGGACATACCCATTTCAAAACCATCTCAAGCAACCAAGCCATTGATACTCTGATGAGCATACAGAAAACAATCTTTGCCTGCCAATTTCTAGGCTTCTAAAACTTAACCCATCTCTTGTACCTGTACCCACCCATCTTTCTCCCTGTTTCTCCGCTGCTGTGCATGTGGACTGTATTGAAATGCCTGTCAGCAAACAGAAAAGTTGTGTCTGGCACATACCTGTCAAGTATCCTGTATTGGCCAGGATTTCCCGTATTTTAGCACTCGTTCCTCCCCTTTACCGCCGCCATCCCATATTTTGAATGGCAGGGAAAGGGGTTACTGCATGCGTGCCCATCGCAAAGGGGTTCTGTGCATGCACAAACGGGTTACTGAGCATGCACAAACGGGTTACTGAGCATGCGTGACTGCGCATGTGCAGTAATTTCCCATATTTTCCGGAGCCGTGCTTGATGGGTATGGTCTGGCAATACCAGCTTCAGCAGTGTTATTAGATGAGTAATTACATGTTGGTATTGGCACCATTGGGACTTCCCTGTGGTGGCTTAGTGGTTAAGACACTAAACTTGATGACTGGAAGGTCAGCAGATTAACAGTTCAAGACCTGGGTGCTGCACAACCGAGTGAGCTTCTGTCTCTGTCCCAGCTCCTGCCAACCTAGCAGTTTGAAAGCAAGAAATTGCAAATAGATAAATAGGTACTGCTTTTGTAGGAAGGTAAACAGTGTTCCATACACTCCGGTGTCTAGTCAGGCCTGCCACGTGTCCATGGAAACATCTGCAGACACAAACAGCACTGGCTCTTTGGCTGTGAACGGAGATGAGCACTGAACCCTAGAGTCGGATATGACTGGCTTTCAAGCCAGGGCGACCTTTACCTATTGGCACTATTTACCCTTGCAACTACCAAGTACATTTAGTGTTTAAAGTATTTGTTACATAAGGATAAAAAAAAATTCGAGTGGTGGGATAGGTGAGTTTTGAGACAGAACATTTTGCCACAGTTATGTTTGGTTATCAGCTGACCACAGTTTATATGAACAGGATGAGTGCTGGTCCTTTAGTCTTCTGAACTAACACTATCTAACTTGTAGTATATTCTTATCCTTCTTTCAGATACTATGCAACAAGTAGCCAGGACTGTGGCAAAGGTGGAGCTGTCAGACCATGTGTGTGATGTTGTGTTTGCTCTTTTCGACTGTGATGGTAAGTACAGTCCTTTTAAAAATCTCTCTCTTTCATATGGTAGTATTGTCTTGGACTAAGGCAAGCCAGCTTCCGATATACTGGCTGCCATAAGGCTTTCAAGTAGCCTTTAGACAATTGATGTCTCTCCATTCAGTGTATCTTGTGTACTGTAGTATTGGATCATGTTAGTATTTTGTTCCAGATTGTACTCCCAAAACATTACTTTTGGTGTTTCACAAAAGCACTGTCTGGGGTGGTGGAAAAGGGAAACTTCTTCCCCTGTGATCATGTACAGGTGGCTTGCTTGGAAGGTTGTATTCGCACTGTTGTTGTCATCGTTTTTACTGTGAGGGAAATAAGTATTTGCTCCCCTGGTGATTTTGTCCATGTGCCCTCTGACAAAGAAATAACCAGGACATAATTGTAATGGTAGGTGTATGGTAGCTGTGAGAGACAGAATAACAACAAACAAACCCTCAAAAACCCAGTGCCCAAAAGTCAGAGATGGATTTGCATTGTACTGAGGGAAATAAGTATTCAATCCCTTATCTCTTATGACCACCATGCCCAAGACCAAAGAGCTGTCAAAGGATGTCAGAGACAAGGTTGTAGACGTGCACATGGCTGGACTGAGCTACAAGACTATCGTCAAGCAGCTTGGTGAGAAGGTGACAACAGTTGGCACGATAATTCGCAAATGGAAGAAACAAAATGGAAGAAACAAAATGAGCCCTCAGTCTGGGGCTCCATGCAAGATCTCACCTCATGGAGTTGCAATGATCATGAGAACGGTGACAAAGCAGCCCAGAACCACACCGGGGGGAACTTGTCAATGATCTCAGGGCAGCTGGAACCATAGTCACCAAGAAAACAATTGGTAACACACTATGCTGTGAAGGACTGAAATCTTGCAGTGCCCGCAAGGTCCCCCTGCTCAAGACACCACATGTACAGGCCCGTCTGCAGTTTGCCAATACACATCTGAATGATCCAGAGGAGAACTGGGTGAAAGTGTTGTGGTCAGATGAGACCAAAATCAAGCTCTTTGGCATCAACTCAACTCGCCATGTGTGGAGGAGGACGAATGCTGCCTATGAGCCCAAGAACACCATCCCCACCATCAAACATGGAGGTGGACACATTATGCTTTGAGGGTGTTTTTTCTGCTAAGGGGGCAAGACACCTTCACCGCATCGAAGGGACAATGGACGGGACCATGTACCATCAGATCTTGGGTGAGCACCTCCTTCCCACAGCCAGGGCATTGCAAATGAGTCATGGATGGGTCTTCCAGCATGACAATGACCCAAAACACACAGCCAAGGCAACAAAGGAGTGGCTCAAGAAGAAGCACAGGAAGGTCCTGGAGTGGCCTAGCCAGTCTCCAGACCTTAATCCCATAGAAAATCTGTGGAGGAAGCTGAAGGTTGGAGTTGCCAAACATCAGCCTCGAAACCTTTCTGACTCGGAGAGGATCTACAAAGAGGAGTGGGACAACATCCCTCCTGAGATGTGTGCAAACCTGGTGGCCAACTACAAGAAACGTCTGACCTCTGTGATTGCCAACAAGGGTTTCGCCACCAAGTACTAAGACATATTTTGTGAAGGGATCGAATACTTATTTCCCTCACTACAATGCAAATGCGTCTCTGACTTTTGGGCACTGGGTTTTTGAGGGTTTGTTTGTTGTTATTCTGTCTCTCACAGCTACAATAAACCTACCATTACAATTATGGCCTGGTCATTTCTTTGTCAGAGGGCACACAACAAAATCAGCAGGGGATCAAATACTTATTTCCCTCACTGTATGTGCTGTCATGTTTCCTCTAATTTATAGCAACTCTATGAGTGACCAGTCTCCAAAAGGTCTTATCCTCCTCAATCCTGCTCAGCTATTGTAAACCCAAAACTAGTTCTCAAACAAATAAGAGAAAGTACTTTTTCACCCAGAGGATTACTGGTCTGTGGAACTCCCTGCCAGAAGAAGTGGTGACAGCTTTAAGAAAGGATTTAAGAAAGGAGAACAAGGGTATAAATGGCTATAATTATGGATACCTAAGGACAACCCCCGGGTTGGAGAGATAGGCAGGCTATCTCTCAATGCTATTTCCAGGGAATCCTAAGAGGTGAAGGCATCTGCTTGGGAATATCCCGAAGCAAATGGTGAGCCACTGTGTGAGACAGAATGCTGGACTGGATGGGCTGTGGCCTGTTCCAGCAAGGCTGTTCTTATGTTCTTACTGAGGTCTTAAACTGCTGACTTGCCAGCCTTCTAACTAACAAGGTGAGCTTCTTAACCACTGAGCTACCGCAGCCCCTAACAGTGTGCTTACCAAAGCATAGGATTCCACAAGAATATAAAACAGTAAATATAGGTAGAATATATAGAGATCACTTTGAGAACAATGCAGTGCTGACGTTTGGCAACAAGAAAGAATAAAACATCGTCATCGTAAAAGATTTGGATATAAAACAATAGCTTGGTACCCGGCTTCGCCCAGGGAGTTTGCCCGGTGTGGGCCAGGGCGTGGGTCGTCTCCGGTGGGCATTCCCAGCCACCCTTCGGCCTGTCGGGGCAACCCAGGGTGGGGCCCCCACTGCCGTTCTCACCCGCCTCCCACCTTACCTGCCCGGGTAGGGCGCGCTGACGACGACACCTGCAGCCCCCTGGCTGCTGCATTACAAAAGAGACAAAGCAGAGTACCTTAAAATTCAATAAATCTTACTTCTTTCTCATCAGATCTGACACACCAGACTTCTCAGATAGACAGTCTATGTTTTCTTTGTTTTCCGTAGTTTATTTAGTTTTCCCTCAGAGTAAAATGTCACCCTGCCATTTCCAGGGAATCCTAAGCAGGGGAAGGCATCTGCTTGGGAATACCCTGAAGGAAATGGTGAGCCACTATGTGAGACAGAATGCTGGACTGGATGGGCTGTGGCCTGTTCCAGCAAGGCTGTTCTTATGTTCTTATGTTCTTAATTTTGTGTCTTGTGCTCTTAACAAAACATAAACAAAAGGGACAAAGAACTAGAAGAGACAAAATCAGGAAAGAGATTATAAGGGTAATAATTGGAATAGAACTAATCTTAAACTACATACAAAGACAACAAATAAAGTGGCTTTCCCATTTTGAAAGAACATTTTGGAATTTCATACCATACAAGGCATATGTTAAAAGAGGAGAAGGACGAAGACCACGAGGCAGACCAAGAGGAAGGTGGAGAGACAACACCAAAGACATATTACAAGAACACCAAACAACGCTGGTGGAGGCCGCTAACAGTGCATGAGCAAGAACTTTGTATCTTCCTCAACACAAGAGGGGGTAAAAGAAGTAAAGAAGAGAAGAAGAATACTCTTAACTGGGAGGGAGTACTAAGCACCTCCTTTATTATTATTTTTATTAAGTTCCAAGCTTCAGAGATATGTGTCATTAGCATGTATAAAGTCACTACACCTGGGCTGTAGTAACTGATGTGCTGAGCACCCTTCAAGGGCTGTTGGCAGTCCAATGTCGGAATGTCACCTGGAATGCTGGCAGCCTTGGATAAGGCTCTCCTCTGGCCGATCTCCAGTTTACAGGATTATGTGTACTGTGCGGGGGTGGCCTTATCTTGGGCTGCACATGCTTAAAGGTCAGAATTCTTTACTAATTGCACTAATATATATTTTATGGCTCTTATGTCAGGGAGTTCCTTGGAACTCATTATTACTTATGCCTAGTTCAGCAATAACATCAAACACAAGCCTTTTCTTCAATTTCTTGGGCAGATAGCCCAGTTAAGTTCCTGCAGCTTCCCTGTTCAATACAAGAAGTGTTGATTTCATATCTGGTTCAAAAAGGATTAAGTTCTGAATATTTTGTGCCCTCGAGTTTAATTAAGTTAGGGGGGAGGGTTCTTTGTAAATTATTAAAGATGTTTAGTTTCCTTATGAACCATTTATATGGATTTGATGAATATAAGGTAATAATTTTCTCATCCTTTCTCATCCACCAAAACTAGGATATATATATATATATATATATATATATATATATATATATATATATATATATATATATATATATATATATATATATATATATATATATATATATATATATATATATATATATATATATATATATATATATATATATATATATATATATATATATATATATATAAAAAAAGAGAGAGGAAATTCCCTCCTTTGTGTATCCATTCACTCCTTACTATTTGCATAGTCTGAATTTATCATGTCAGCTTCTCTGAACATCCACTCAAGACTGTTGGGTTGCAGACCTCTTTAACCCTTTTCTGTCTGCATTACTGCAGTCATACACACATGCTTCCAAAATAGATCATGTCTGTATTGCTTGTCAGGATTGTCTTTTGCTTCTGGTATATTTACATCTAGAGAGTAGCAGCTCTACTCATGAGGAATGACATACATCATGAGGAACAATGTAAAGTATGAATACTCGAACTCGTTGTGCAAAGGAAGATCCTTGGGAAGAGAGGACCTGGACGACTTCGTGGCTGAAGAACCTGAGAAACCGGTGTGCAATGTCCTCATAAGTACTGTTCCGAGGAGTTAAGAACTGGAAGACTATCGCCATGATGGTAGCCAATATTCAGAACAGATATGGCACTTGAAGAAGAAAAAGTAGAAGAAGAGAGTAGCAAGCTGAATAGAAATTAATAGTTAGCTGCAACTATTGCACCTCTTCTTCCCCTGAGGAAACATCTAATATCTTATTCTTGATGTCTTTCCTGGTATAGGTTTTATTTTGTCTTTTGTTGATCTTGGTGGCACACAACAGTTTCCCATTCTAGTCATAGTTTCCACATATAGTTGAGACAGTGCTAGCCTGCCTTAGCACCTGTCTGTTAATGGTGATATTTTCTGTTCCTTGAGGTAGCTTACCCTCCCTCAGCTTGATTATGATCTCTTTCCATAGGGCTGTCTTGATGTTCTTTTTAGCTCATGAGATTTCTGATTGCTCATTTTAAGTTTCTGAAAATGATTGCCTAAACTGGAATACTAAGCAATCAGCTTCTGCCAAAAAGACATAGTGCTGTTCTTTTACCTTCATACACTGAACTGACACACTTCATAATAGAATGTGAAAAGCTATTGATTCATTTCTTAAATCTCTTGCTCAAGGTCAGTCAGGATGTTCCTGCAATTTGTTGTCAGAAAATGGAATAACAACACAATTTTATTCTTCAGATTGCCCTTAGACCACTTTCATCCATATGGTATTCCTCTTCAAGAAAACAAAGTGAAAAGACCAGTTTACAATATGTTGTACTAGCTAATTACCCGGCCTTGCCCAGGTTGTTTTTGTTTTTTAAAGCAAGGATGACACAGCTTGACTGCAGTTTTAATTTTCTGCCCGGCGGTGTCCCCGACCCGTAAATGTTAAGTTCTGTCAAGCCGTGGCCTGTACGTTTATGGGCTGGAGACCCTGCCACTGAAGAAAGCTGTGGCCACTAATTGCGGCCACGGCTTTCTTTAGCAGTGGCATCTCCTGGCGGAAAATTCAAGCCGCTGGCTTAGCTGTGCTGTGCGTGCGCAGTGCTGCTGTTTTGTTACTGCTGTTTTGTTGCCGGTGGGGGTGTCCCCTTTTTGTCCCACTTTGGGGGGCATAAACCCCCAAATGGGTTTGAGACCCCCACAGTGCTGATCTCGCAAGCCCAAGGTATGTATGTGCAAACTTTCAGCAAGATTGGTCCAAGGGTGTGGGTTCTTTTAGAGCACATACAAACCCACACCTCTGTTTTATAGATTCTTCAAGGTCATAAATATTAGTCAGAAAAAATTACCAGAAAAACACAGCAGAGACCATCTTTACCATTGTTTTGGTGTGAAAACTGAACACTGTGTTCAGCAAAAATTGTTGCCAAGAGAATAAAAGCAGCAACCAAGCTCAACTCTTTTGGCTTCATGCAGTGTGTCAGAAAAAGGCCAGTACTGTACTTGCCCAGCTGTAATCAGAGTTTAAACACTTGTCTTTATTCCAGCCAAGTAGTGGATGCCTTTTAAAAGAATATACTGACAGACTGCTCCAGTCTTCATAAACTGTATAATTTCATATCATATTTATGAAGTACCTAAAAACAAAGACAGAACATCTATTTCCACCTATGAAGAAATATGTAGCCTCACCACAGTTAAGTATTCCAAACAATTGGTCCAAATTTTGACATACCATTTGACTCGAATCTGAAGCAACATGCCTATTTTCTGTAGTTTAGTTTACTCATGGGCGAACCAAATCATTCTGGATTTTCTCCTGTCTTAGCCATTAAATCTAATGTTTGGAAGAGGGACAATCGACATGCATGCACAATGTCAAGTGAATGTTGACTTACGACAGCGTTTCCTGTGGTTTTCTAGTTAGTGAATACACAGAAGTGGTTCAACATTTCCTTCTTCTAGGGGTGATCTGTGACTATGCAGCTTGCCCAAGGTCACATAAATTCTTCTCAAAAGCAAAGCAATCCCACTTATATACCACTCTGTGCCGCTTAGTGCACTCTCTGCGCAGTTCACAAGTTAATTAGCATTTTGCCCCCACCATGCTGGGGACTCATTTTACTGACCTCGGAAGAGTGGAAGGCTGAGTCAACCTTGATCCCTGGGCAGGATCAAACTCACATCCTTTTGGTTGCAGTACAGCAGCTTAACCACGGCACCATCATGGCTCAAAGGAAGCAAAGTGGGAAATCAAACTCCCAAATTCTAGCTCCATAGCAAGATACCTAAACCCTATCCAGCCAGCTAATAGACTACTGACAGGAGCGAACAAAAAGAAGCCCAAGTGTTTGAAAGTGAGAGACTAACCTAAAAGAAGACGAACTAAGGCTTCAAACAAAACAGTACGAAACGCGTTTGAATGGAATTGCTGTTGAATTTATTCCTTGTGACAGAGTGTAATTTAGTGGTGAACTAGAAACTAGACTGCGTTGTCTTAAGACACTGAACTTAATGACTAGAAGGTTGGCAGGTCAGCAGTTTGAGACCCGAGTGCTGCACGACGGATTGAGCTTCTGTCTCTGTCCCAGCTCCTGCCAACTTAGCAGTTCGAAAGCAAGAAATTGCAAGTAGATAAATAGGTATCATTTCGGTGGGAAAGTAAACAGCGTTCCGTGCACTCCAGTGTTTAGTCATGCCCGCCACATGTCCATGGAAACGTCTGCAGACACAGACATCACTTGCTCTTTGGCTATAAACAGATATGAACACTGAACCCTAGAGTCGAATATGACTGGCTTTCAAACAAGGGAGACCTTTTCCTAAAAACTCCAAGCTGCTTGTAACAGAGTCAGAACTTGAGGAGGTGAGTTTTTGGGCTACAGCTCTCAAAATACCCCAACCAACATGGCCACTGGATCTTTTATTCTCCCTGGCCTAAAATGTGTTTGTTTCACCAGGCTTCTTAGCTCCTCTGTTCATCATCATTAAGAAAGCGCAACAGAGACTGTTCTTTGTGCATCAACTCAGGAAGCTTAAGTTGCCTAAAGAGCTGCTGATTCACTTTTACAGAGGGATTATAGAGTCTATCATCTACACCTCTATTATTGTCTGGTTTGGTTCTGCATCTAAATAAGACAAACACCGACTCCAACGAGTAATTAGGACTGCAGAAAAAATTATTGCTGTTAATCTACCTTATATTGAAGATCTATATATTACACGAGCCAAAAAGAGAGCAGAGAAAATATAAAACGACTCCACTCATCCCGGTAATAATCTGCTCCAGCTTTTACCATCGAAACAACGATTCAAAGCATTACATACCAGAACAACCAGATACAAGGACAGTTTCTTTCCAAATGCCATCAACTTGCTGATTAACTAAATTGTGTGATTTTATTGCATTATTGATTGGGGGGGGGGCATATGTACCAAAGACAAATTCCTGGTGTGTTAGCACACTTGGCCAATAAAGGATTCTATCTATCTATCTAATCTATCTATCTATCTATCTTGAAGTGGTCCTTCCCTTGTTCCCCTTTTCCTCTCAGGCTTTTGCTTCCCATTTTACTGCCTGCTTCATTCTTCCTTTAATGTCCCATCTGCTTCTGAGTCTCTCTGTGATGCCAGTGCAGCAGCCAACAGGCAGCAAATATTCCAAATATGCTTCCAGGTTCAACAATACTTTTCTTCTACGATTCTGGATGCAGATTTTCTGCATTTTATGTGTTTCTTTGCATTTCCAGCCAAGCAAGATGTTGGGGTTTCCATATCCGAATGGTCATGATTTTTCTGATTCCTAGGTATAGAAGGGTATTCAGCTTGCCATCTGAGATGGTTGATTCTTAATTTAATGTCAGGCACTGATAATTTTATTCAGCTTCTGCCTATGTTTGTATAGATGGGCAGAGAGAACTAAAATTTAGTCTATCACTTAAGACAATAGAGGCATTTTATTTCTTTCCCATTGCATTTACATTCAAAACCAGGCTTTTACAATCAAGTGAGAGAGCTGTCCCGGGAGATTTCCTGTAACCTGAAATAATTCAGTACATCTTTGCATACGTCTGTCAATTGTGCTAGACATAAAGGCTGACAGAGTATAACTTGATAAAGAGGTGGACAAAATGATCTTTATCAAGTGTTTGTGAGTTCCTTGTATATTCAGTCTTGCATCCATTCTTCTGTGTCAGTCTACAAATAGATTGATTGATTGATTGATTGATAAGTATTAAAGTTCATATTTATTTTTAAGCAACTTTACCTAATATATACATTTTTTACAGTTTTCAGATGATAAATGCATAACAGAATTCAAAAAAGTGTACTGTCTGAAGGATAATTGTTTGGATCTGTATATTGACACAAAAATAGGGCCAAACGGTGCAGATGCAAATGAGAGAAAGAAACCGTTTGAGGCAGAAGTATCTTACAAGTCTCTTTTACTGCAAGAATGCGAAGGAGTGAAGAAATAACATATATATCATCAAAACTGTTCCAGTATTGCCAGTTTCTTCATCAGGATATAATCTTAAGTATTTTTCTGTAGACAATAGAATGAAAACAAAATCATACACTCTGACAACACATTATAGTTTGGCTGTGAGCCTTAAACCAAGATATCTAAACATAATACATACCAAGAGTTTTTTTACATGTCTACTGGCTTCATGGAGGAGTACATCCTATCATGATGAGCTTAAAGATGTTAAAACATATGGTACAATGTTTGCAATATATATTGTGTGCCAAGTGATGTATTCATTGGTAATAATTTTCTTTTTCTTTTAAAGATACAGTAAAGAGGCAGAAATGGCTTGATTTTTAAAGTGACAACATGCTCAGAATTATAAAACTATGCAAATGATTATAAAAAACAAGAAAGGTCCAACTCATTATTCAAACCTGATGGGACCAAAGTCTTTAGATGGTGAATATAAAATGCTTCTCTCTGCAACAACAATTTATCAATATTGGTTTTTTCAAAAGGTTTAGGTTGCACAGCTTCAAGAACTACAAACTTGAAATGCTTGTCTGTGTATCTTAATGGGTCTTGAAGATGTCACAACTGTGTCATATGCAAATTTGTCTGGGAAACAAAGGTTGTATCCTTTCCAGAAGTTGATTTCCATCTTAAACTCAAAAACTTTTCAAACTGTAATAGCATTAATTGCATTTATTTAGGGATTTGTCGTGGTAAGAAATATGTTGGAAAATCTTCAAGACCCATTAAGATACGAATTGGAGTACATAGGCCCAGAATTAGAAGCTAGGTATTACAAGCACCTTTAGTCATGCACTATATCAAGGAGGGTCACACAGACAAGCATTTCAAGTTTGTAGTTCCTGAAGTTGTGCAACCTAAACCTTTTGGGGGAAAAACAATATTGATAAATTGTTGTTGAAGAGAGAAGCATTTTATATTCACCATCTAAAGACTTTAGTTCCATCAGGTTTGAATAATGAGTTGGACCTTTCTTGTTTTTTATAATCATTTGCATGGTTTATAATTCTGAGCATATTGTCACTTTTAAATAATCAAGCCATTTCTTCCTCCTTACTGTATCTTTAAAAGAAAAAGAAAATTATCTCTCATGAATACATCACTTGATACACAATATATATTGCAAACATTGTACCATATGTTTTAACGTCTTTAAGCTCATCATGATAGGATGTACTCCTCCCTGAAGCTAGTAGATGCGTAAAAAACTCTTAGTATGTATTATGTTTAGATATCTTGGTATAAGGCTCACAAACAAATTATAATGTGTTGTCAGAATGTATGATTTTGTTTTCATCCTATTGTCTACAGAAAAATATTTGAGATTATATCCTGGTAAAGAAAAATTCTTTTGAAAAACTGGCAATACCGGAACAGTTTTGATGATACATATGTTACTTCTTCACTCCTTCACATTCTTGCAGTATAAGAGACTTGAAAGATACTTCTGCCTCAAACAGTTTCTTTCTCTCATTTGATCTATATATTGGCCTAGGAATTATGAAATGTCATTTAAATTTTTTAAAATGCAGACCAAGTGAAATTCTCCTGCATTGTAAACAGTGGATTACCAGCTTTTGGGAACATCTGGTGGTTATAGCCATCCTGTTCTCTTGGTAAGCTTCCCAGGGTGACAGCCTGTTAGTTGCTCTCTTTGGTCAGCAACATACAGATTTTGAGTGAATCTTTGGCTGCTTTACGTTGTGACTGTATAGCAGAGCTTGGGATAGTTAATTATTGGGGGCTACAATTAAAGCTCCCAGACCCTTTCAATCAATTGTGCTGCTGAGCAATTCTGTAAATTGCAAGAGCCCATGCTCTGATCTAGAAATAATTCTGCTGTGTGTATAAAATATTCTAAACATAAGACCATTATGAGAGGATCATGCTTTACAACAGGGGTTCCCAACCTAAGGCCTGCAGGCCGAATCTGGCTGCCGGCGCCATTTCATGTGGCCCTCCCACTCCTCCAAGGGTATTTGAGAAACAAAATAGCTGCCCCTTTGAAGCTGTTGTGACAAAATGGCCAACCCCCATCGTGCAGGCAGGGCAAAAGAGCTGCCCGGCCCTCATAGCTGACTGAGATAGTGTGAACTGGCCCCTGGCTTGAAAAGGTTGGGAACCCCTGCTTTACAACATAAGCAATGTTGGCTGCCCTGTAGCATGAAGCAAGCAACGACCAGTTTTCCTACGCTCAAGAATAAATGCATTAGGTTGAAACTGCTTTGGGAGAGAGAGAGTAAAGTGTGCAAGGGAACTTTAACAAGATGCTGCAGAGGGCTCTCTTACTATTTGAAAGTCAATGCTGAAGAGCCCTTTGGTGGCTGTTCTTTGCCAAATTGTCTCTGAATTTTCTTCCATCGTGTTTCTGTTGATCTATTGTCAGGATTTGCAGCTGCTCCTCTAAGTCCCGCAGGACTAGAGCCCCCACTACCTATCTTGTTAGTAACATTTTTCTTCTCCCTTTCATTATTTTCTACCCTATTTTCCTCCATCAAAATAATCAATTAAAACTTTAAGCAAGGAACAGTTCCCATCCTTGGGGATTGTTGAACTGGTATTGCTTCTGCCTCATATTAAATTACTTCGGTGCCAGTGGTATCCCTCCCGCAGGGGCTTTGGTTCATTCATGTTTCCCAAATTACATTTGAATCAGCTGTCACCATTGTTGAGTGACCCTTTCTTCATTTGAAAGTTCTCCTGTGGATCCTAGTTTTTCAGCTTGCCAAGAGCCCTTGCTGGCACCAAATACATTTGTGCAGGTGAGAAGATTGCCATTTCAGGGGGCAAACCAATGATTTTACTATGTCAAGCTGCCTTTCATTCAGACTCTTGGGGCTCATCTTTTAAAGTTTATGTTCACTGTCACTCTCTTTAGCCTGTTTGCACAAGTGAAGGAGAGACTGCGGTGGCTTAGTGGTTATTAGTCACATAGAAAAATGACCAAGAAGCAATGTGGGTATGCAAGAAGATAGGGGTTGGACAAAAGGCAGCATCCCTGCCCTCTTCCTTCTCCTCCTTCCCAGTGACTGTGTAAGAGAGCACCATGTAGTAACAGGACCTCTCTTCTCACTTCCGGCCATAAGAGAGCTTGGGCTGGCACTATACAGATCAGTTAATATTACAAAAGAGTAGACAGGAGTAGAACCAGCAAGGAGAAGAATGTTCACCTTTCCCTAGGACAGGGGTTCCCAACTTTTCTACCCAGGGACCAGGTCACGCTCTCTCAGTCAGCTTTGAGGGTCATATGGCCATTTTGCCCTGCCTGCAGAGGGAAGCAGCCATTTTGTCCCAACAGCTTCAAAAAGGTGGACATTTTGCTTCTCAAATGCCCTTGGAGGGGTGGGGGGGCCACATGAAATGGCATCATGGGCTGGATCTGGCCCATGGGCTATAGGTTGGGAACCCCTGCCCTAGGAAATGCATGAATCCATATTTCAATGCACATACAGGTGAAACTCGGAAAATTAGAATATCGTGCAAATGTTCATTCATTTCACTTTAAAAGGTGAAACAAATATATGAGATAGGCTCACTACATGCAAAGTGAAATATGTCATGCCTTAATTCATTATAATTGTGATGATCATGGCGTACAGCATACATGAGATTATGTGATGATTATGGGGTGCATGAGATTGGGGTTTGGGGTTTTCATAAGCTGTAAGCCATAAGCATCAATATTATAACAAAATAAGGCTTGAACTATCTTGCTTTGCATGCAATGAGTCTATCTCATATATTTGTTTCACCTTTTAAGTTGCGTTACTGGACTGAATGAACATTTGCATGATATTCTAATTTTCCAAGTTTCACCTGTATAAGAAAGCTGCCTCGAGGAATGCATAATGCTCGCCCATCCTGGTTTTTTTCTAGCTAAAATGGAAGAGTCCCACCTGGTTTACCGATTCAGCAGAGCAAGTAAATATCTGTCTGTAATTGGATAAAAGTATGGAAAGTGTAATTTGGAAAAAGTAACAGGCTATCAAAGAGATGTGCAACTGTTTCACTCAGCATGCTGTCTTTAAACAGTGTATTATATATGTATGAGGGAGAAAATCATTTTCAAACATGAGGTTTCCAGCTTAATTCTAGTTAAGAGCTATGCTGAGGTGATACCAGCTGTGTCACAGCTGCTGGTGAAAGATCATGAAACTTCTAGTTTAATACACATTTTTATACTCATTCTTCCTATTCTGCCTTCCTTTCTAAGGGTCAGGGTAGGTCTGAATAATAGAATTGCTAGGTGTAATTGCTAGACGGACTTCATGGCTGAAGAACCTGAGAGACTGGTTTGGCATGTCCTCGGAAGAACTGTTCCAAGGAGTTAAGAACAGGAAGACTATCGCCATGATGACAGCCAATATTCAAAACGGATAAAGCACCTGAAGAAAAAGGTGTAAATTACTTATATCTGTGTCCTTCTGAGTATTGCAGGGTAATAAATCACTTTGTATTGCACAGTAAAGACAGACATATAGATAGCTTAAATTACCTAAAGGTTCAGCCTAGTCAGAAATTGCATGTGTTTCTAAGGAGTTAGAAAATAGAGAATGGGCAGTATATAAATAAATAACAGGTATGTGATACATAGAAATATTTAAGTGAGATAATAATTTAGCACGGTGTTAATATAAGTAAGCCCTTAAATAATTCTACTGTTAGTTTTCTTTGGCAGCTGCTTTATGAAGTTTCAGGGAGCATTTTATTGCCTCCCCTTCCTCTCTTCCCCCAATTGCTTATTTATTTTTCTCCCTTTTTCCATCAGGCAACGGTGAGCTGAGCAACAAAGAGTTTGTGGCCATTATGAAGCAGAGGCTTATGAGAGGCTTGGAAAAGCCCAAAGACATGGGGTTTACGCGGCTTATCAGAGCCATGTGGAAATGCGCACAGGAGACTGCTTGGGATTTTGCCATGCCCAAACAATAACCTCAAGCCAAACCAAACAGCCTGGCTGCAACACAGAGATGAGGATTTGTTACTTCGATCTCCACTTGATCTGTTACCGTCCTGTTAAATGTTCCAGGAGTGAAAGTCTGGTTCCAAGGGAATGTCTGCCTTCCACTGAAGAACCAACCATGGAAGGCAAAGACTGCTTAACAACTCAAGCATCCCTTTAAAACACCTGAGCAGACGCTGGAGTGTATTCTGCAATTGGATCTTGTCTTAACAACTCTTTTCCTTATATATACATTTGCTCTCATACCTAAACATACAACCTTCCCAAATACTCTTCAATTTTTATTTTTATTTTAACAAGAGGGGGTCATCAGAATAATGACCTTTGACTATTGCAACTGATTCTTCATCTTTTGGGGTGGGGGTGGGGAATAGCTGAGAATGGATACTACAAAGAATATTGTTTGTGTCACTAGAAGCCAGCATTTTGAGCTTTATTGGGACGACAATGCTCATGAACTGACTCAGCCTTTACGCACTTCTGCTCATGATTTTTTTAAAAGATCGAGTGAGAAACAAAACTTGACACCTGAACACAAGAAATGAAAAAATGTCTGTTATGTTATTAAGTTGTCTGTGAGTTTCATATCGGTGGGTGATGGTTAGTGTGACAAGATTTGCTAGATACAGTAGAACCTCGGATAAAGTCCAAACTCCGTTCCACAAGTTTGGACTTTATCCAATTTTGGACTTTATCCGAATCAAATGGGCGATGCATCGGATAACGTCCAAAAATGGACTTTAATCCGAGGTTCCTATACCAAATACCTTGGATAACATCCATTTTTTAGCGGTTTTGGACTTTATGCGATGCATCACGTGTGCATGAAAACCACAACTTTATCCGAGGTACCATTGTATTAGGTTTGCGCCTGCACACATTGCCACCTTTTCTTGGAGGAAAGTGTAAACAATCAAGAGTGGAACAATTGTTTATAGTTGGGCTTTCTAACCTTTAGAGAGCTGGCTAAGCGTTCTTGACTTTGTCCCACAGCTGCTTCTATGGAACCCCAGGCTTATACATGCAGTCTAATGTTCATTCATTCATCTGTACTTCCACTTCCCTTAAGGAGAATCACGATTTGTTCTATCACATTAAAGCTTCTCTTCACAGAACTCTTGAATAATTATACAATACTACTGTATCTTATAATGATTTCCTAGAAAGGTCAATGTTCCTATGTGTTTGGGGGGGAGGGAGAGCCTTCTGAATTGAACTAGGTTTGACTTTTCTGCTGGCAATAGGTCCATAAAATTCTGCTGTTTTGCTGTCAGATGGAGGTAGGAAGCGCTTCGAAACCACTAGTGAGTTTCTTGACATGTCAACTAAAATTCCTATTTTCTTTCTGCTTCAGAAGGGGTGAAAAGCCCTCCCTACTGCCTGGGATTACTTTTAAATATAAGGACCCTCGGAAAACTAGCCCTTCTCCGTTCTGAAGGATTTCTTACATTTCATTCTGTGAATTCATAGCACTAAGGAATTTTTTAATGGCCTGTATTTTCTTCACCTGTCTTTCTTAAGCATGTATTCTCTCTCCCCCCCCCCCTTCCCCCCATGTCTATGTATAGCTGGATTCCTGAACTAGCACTCTGGGTCTGAGATTGTCATTCTTAACAGAGCTGTTTCTTCTGTACTGTAAACAAGAAATATATGTAAATACCGTATTTTTTGGACCATAAGACGCACTTTTTTCCAAAAGTGGGGGGGAATGAGGGTGCATCTTATAATCTGAATGCTGTCCAGCAAGGCTGTTGTAAAAGAATACAGTAATACCCTGGATACAGCAGGGAGTGCGCGTGGGTTGAGCCCAGCTCACCTTGGAAGGGAAGGGGGGAAGGGGAGAAGCGATCTCCCCCTTCCCTCCCAAGATGAGCAGGGAGTGCGGTCCGACTTGCCTTGGAAGTGATGATGGTTCTTAATACCACTGTTCAGTTTACGCTGTTAAATATTACCTTATTTTGCTACACAGGTGAAACTCGAAAAATTAGAATATTGTGCAAATGTTCATTCAGTCCAGTAATGCAACTTAAAAGGATTCAGTCTA
This sequence comes from Bradypodion pumilum, assembly GCA_035047305.1. Classification (NCBI taxonomy): domain Eukaryota; kingdom Metazoa; phylum Chordata; class Lepidosauria; order Squamata; family Chamaeleonidae; genus Bradypodion; species Bradypodion pumilum. Next base: position 256,858,958 of record JAWDJD010000003.1, on the reverse strand, counting down.
GTAATGCAACTTAAAAGGTGAAACAAATATATGAGAGAGACTCATTACATGCAAAGCGAGATAGTTCAAGCCTTACTTTGTTATAATATTGATGCTTATGGCTTATAGCTTATGAAAGCCACAACCCCCCAATCTCATGTACCCCATAATCATCACATAATCTCATGTACGCTGTACGCCATGATCATCACAATTATAACGAATTAAGGCACGACATCTCTCACTTGGCATGTAGCGAGTCTATCTCATATATTTGTTTCACCTTTTAAGTGAAATGAATGAACATTTGCATGATATTCTAATTTTCCAAGTTTCATCTGTATTTTAATAAATATTTTAGTATACCGGTACTATTTGGTTCAGAATATTTTTTTCTTGTTTTCCTGCTCTAAAAACTGGGTGCGTCTTATAGTCAGGTGCGTCTTATGGTCCGAAAAATACGGTATATATATTTCTGTAATAACCAGCATGGCCATAAAATTTAGCTAAAGAGCTGTGCTTGTATCAAATGCTTTGCTGGCCCTTGTGTAGGTTATTGCCAAAAAGTAATACTGGAGTGTTGCAATGAGCCACTGATTGGGGCCGCCTGGCACGGCGGGGTCCGCGGAGGAGGTCCGCAGAGGAGCGGAGTGACTGGCCGCAAGGAAGGACATGTGTGGCGTGTATGTGGGAAAGTCCAGTCCCGATTCATATCGAGTGGCGCATTTATTGATCCTGCCTCGCGGGTTCTGAGCCTAGCGTGCTCGGACCTGCATCACAGAAGGCTGATGCAAACGTGGCATTTCTGGTGGGTAAAGATAGCGCCTGTCTCCAGCTATTGTCCGGTGATTGATGGGCAAACCCGCAGTTATTTAGATCTGGGTTGGTGAGACCCCATTGTTACTATTCTATGTTGAAGGCCAGCGTAAATGGCCATTGGGTCTCTAACTTCCTTTCCCACTGACTCAGCCTCCCTCCTCCCACCTTATCGAGACCAGAAGGGGGAAAGGGGATTCGACCTTTGACAGTCAGCAGTTTCTCCTTTGCCCTATTACTTCCACAAGTCCCCAGCCAAAAGCCTTTATGATTAAATGCCAATTAATTAACTCACACCCAATTTCTCCTCCATCAGCGCACGTGATGGTCCTCAAGCCGTGTGCGTTAGCGAGCGCACGCGTTGGGAAGAGTAATGGCCAATTTAGACACACGGGCATGCTACACTGGAGAAAACAATACACTTGCTTGAAAGAAAATGTGTTTTTCTTTAAATCCAGACACCATTTATTACTGCATAGCAAAATCCACATCCCAGTTAGTGACTTATATACAGTATCTCCATAGTCCCCTACTAGTAATAGAGGGAGAATCAATCTTCTGCACTCTAGGCCAATGATGGCGAATCTTGGCACTCCAGGTGTTCTTGGACTTCAATTACCAGAAGCCCAAGTCAATGCTCCTGCTGATCAGGGTTTCTGGGAATTGAAGTTCAAGAACATATGGCATGCCAAGGTTTGCCATCACTGGTATAGCCCATTCAGCAGTGCTCTTGATTTTCTTAGAATTTCAGCCATGTGCCTAAACAGCCTTGCTAAACTACAGAGGTGTCCTTTGCCCTGAAGGTTACATTGTGTCTCAACATATTCCACTACTGAAATGCAAGATGAATGCTGCAAAATGTTTCCGCTGCCCAGTTTGCTCACCTTTTCCCTGAAGTGGGTGTGCCACATCCAGGTGTGACAGGGAGACATGGGTAAAGCAAAGCAAAACTACGCACAGGCTGGTAGAGAGGGGAGGGAAACTCAGAAATTACTTTCTAAAATGTCTTCTTCAAAAGCAGCCCCCTCCACCCGCTCCTGGACTGGGACTCCTTACTTACAGTCACACACGCTCTGGTCACCTCCAGACTGGATTATTTTAATGCGCTCTACATGGGGCTGCCCTTGATGACCATCCGGAAGCTACAGCTGGTTCAGAATGTGGCTGCCCGGGTGGTGACGGGGTGCGGCCGTTATGGCCATGCCTTGCTGCTACGGGAGCTGCATTGGTTGCTAGTGTGCCTCCAGGTGCAATTCAAGGTGCTGTTTTTGACATTTAAAGCCCTTCATTGTAGTGGGCCAGGATACCTCAGAGACTGCATCACCCCAAGGTTTTCAACCCGTCCTACGAGAGCGGACCGTAGGGGCTCCCTAGTGGTCCCATCAGCCAGGGAGGCACATCTCACTGGGACCAGAAGGAGAGCCTTCTTGGTACTTGCTCCGGCCCTATGGAACCTCCTGCCACTTGAACTGCACCTCCAGGTAGAGTTGCTCCCCTTCAGGAAGGCCTTAAAAATGTGGCTATGCCAGCAGGTGTGGGGGACAACTGGTACCATAACCCAACCCTGCTGGCTCATTTAGTCCTGCACAGGGTTTTTATTTACTCCTGCCCAAGTGTCCTTTTTAAGGGGATTGGGGAGGCTTTATGGATGTTTTTAGAGAATTTCATAGTATTGGGTTTTAATTAGTATTGAGTATGGGTTTTAACTGGTGTTGTGAGCCGCCTTGGGTCGCTTAGGCGAAAAAGGCAGTTATATAAATCCAATAAATAAATAAAATTAGGTGAAAGCTGGCTGGATGTGATGGTAGCCTCCTGCTTGTGCCCTCTTGTTGGTTTCTATAGAACAATCTTCATGAAAATACTGTTTTCCATTTCCAATGCTGTTGACTACAGTCAGAGGCAAGCTGTCTTTAGCACCAGTTTTCCTCTGAGTGATGCTATCCTGCAGGACTGATTCTGATTATTTACTCCAGCTGTAATTTAAAGTCGAAAAATGCTCACACTCCTAGGCATGAATTAGCAAAAACTTGAAAGGGCTGTAGACTCTGCCTTGAACTCTGGCTATTAATGGTGTGCTGGCCACTTCTTCCTGAGGCGGCTGCTTTGTGCTGTAATATGTGAGCATTGTGAACAAGCTGTTCCATTACACTGGAGCCTCACTTAACAAATTTAATGTGTTCTCCGAGACCTATGAAAAAATTGTAAAGCGAATTTCCCATAGGAATGCATTGAAAACCAAAATTTGTTAACCGAAATGCAATTTCCCGTAGGAATGCATTGAAACCAATTAATCCGTTCCAAAAAAAAAAATGTTAACCGAGCCACTATTTTCTGTGGTTTTCCTTTTTTATGCAACTTTTGTGTTAAGCGAGCCGTTTGCTAAGCGAGGTTCCACTGTATTTAAATTTCCATAGTTTTACTTCCAGGGATGGGCAGAAGTGCTGTGGGATCTTTTCCCTGTGTCCAAATGACTTAGCTGTTCACCTTGAGTTACTGAAGTATGCCTTTTTCTACTTCCACTCAGGCAATAAGATGTTGTGGACAGGGCCAGATCTGTCTCCTGGGAGATGATAAGAGAGCAAATGGCCCTGAACATTTAAGGGATGTGGTGAAGTTCTGGGTTCTGGCTCTTTCCATGAGAAATTAAAAGTCTCCGCCTCAGAGGAGCAATCACGGTGTTGCAATCTCAACCTCTGGGTGATGTGCAAATTATTTTTTCCTTAGTGTAGACTAGGGGTGCCCAAATATGGATCCGGCCCCTGACACCAATTCATCTGGAACAATGGGGCCAAACGGTAGGTAACCAAAAGGGAAATAGAATAACTGTTTGTACAATATGCTATATTAAAGATGCTTAAAATAATAAAGTGATCCACTCAAATCTTTACATTAATGGTGTCTGATCTTTATTTGTAAGTCCGCTCTAATTCAATGGTTGATAAATCCAAAAGTGTTGTCTAACAAAAAAAAAACTCCTTATAATTCTGGTTGATATTGGTCTCAAATAATGAAATATGTTCTTCAAACAATTTTTTTCCCTATAATTCAGGTAGATAACAACGAAGTGATTTCAAATAATGCAATTCACGTTCTTCAAACAAAATTATTCCTTATAATTCAGGTAAATAACAACGAAGCGATTTCAAATAATGCAATTCAAAGCCTTTGCCGGCTAATGTTCGACTTTTCTGAACTTTTGTTCTTTCCTCAGGAATCTACATGACAAATTGACAAGGAGAGTATTAAGATATAGCTAATGCATATTATTAACTGCTATTAAAGCCTGACAGAAGTTATAAAGACTAGACTTATATGTAGACAATGCATGCATGGGTACAGTGTAATTTACAAAGGATCCTAAATATTGCTACACAATTACAATATAATGGATTGGCATCAGGGGCCAGATCCGGCCCACAGGCTGTAGTGACCACCCCCCTGAACCACGTGACTGGCCTGCAGACCGAAAAGTTTGGGCACCCGTGGTGTAGAGCATAGGCCAGCTTAGAGTCTGTGATACCTCTGAGTCACAGAAAGTCCTGCTGAACCATCTTTGTGAAGGTCTCTCTTGCACAGTAATTGCTACATGGTTCATGTGGAAATAGATGCTTGAAGCTACTCTGGGTAGGCTTTGTGGAGTTTTATTATCTACAGAAGTTGGCTTTCAATTTTCAAAGTGATAATTCAGCGTATTGTTTGGTGTACCCTTACATAGGAGTAAGCTTCACTGAACACAGCAGGACTTAATCCTGAGGAAATATGCATAGGACCACACTGTTAACTGTTCACGTTTCACTTACCTGCCAACCAATGATCTTCGAAGGGTCTTGTTTTAAAAACAATTCCATATGGGCTTGGCAGTAGGACTTCCATCCCTGTAGTGCAGCTATATCATTGGTGATTCTCCTCTACTGCGTTCTTCTCTTTCAGGATGTGTTAAAATACGCTGTTTTAAAGAGTTATACATATTGATCAGGTAACACATTTTAGGGAATCCAGCCCCTAGCAAACTCTTTCTGATTGTTTGGAGAAAATGCAGGGTAATAAAGTTTATTTCCCCAACTCATCTTTCTGTGTGCGCTTACGCTGCTTATGAATTGTTCACCCTTCCATAAAGAGGAGAAATATGTTCTCATAAGGTGAGTCAATTACCCAAAGCAAATTGTTGGCGGCTCTCCATGGAGCAGAGTTGCCCTTTTCAGGCCTTCTCCAGAAAGCAAGCTGGCCTTCTGTGAGGAAAGGTCTTTCTCTGCCAGCAAGGTGACCATGTCCTTTATATATCTATAAACTAGTTCTGTCTGCGGTTTAATGACATTTTTGTGTTGACAGACTTGCCTTTGGGTCCCCACTTCAAAAATATCTGCTTTGTCATACTAATGCCGTCTTTTCCCTCCCAAAACTGAACCACCACGCAGGCTGGTGTTAACTTTCAGAAGGCGAAAATACAAGAATAGGCACCACGGGGGAGTTTTGAGTCTAGCGGTTAGACATGCTTTGGTGTGTAGAGTTGTTGGACAAGGAACAAGAATGGGAAGTTTTGTGTGAAGGTCGTGCAAGGAAGGCTAAGGGAAGTGTTATTAAAGGTTTCCAAGCTGCGAGACACAAGTGGGCTCTCCTTTTAATGAGAAGAGCATGCGTGGCAGCAAGAGATCTGTGAAGAATTGACAGCTTGCCTAGCAGTATTGTCAATCTTGTGACCTGTGTTGATCCTACCCTCCGGGGGACAGCTTCAGTACACAAAGTGAGACAAAAAACGCTTCATCTAAACTTAAGCATCCACACTCCCTTTTGCAGCCACACAGTGTTTCATTGACAGCTGTGCAGTTGTCTTGGCAGTGAAAAAAAATGATGTGAACCTTTGAAAACTAATCTGCCAATTGCTTTTCTTTTCTGTTAGAATACTGTAGGTTACAGTCAACCCTCACATAACAACGCGTTCGAATAGCATCGTTTTCGCTTGACAATGCATCGTTATGCACCACGTGTTCCCCCGCATAGCAACGTCTTTAGTGTCGTTGTCCAGACAACGACGCTAAAATAATCATCATTATCCGCTAAAAACGTCATTAAGCAGGAAACTCCATAGAAACCCACGTAACAACAAAAATCGCTTAGCAACGCTACATGGGGAGCCAAGTAATGTCATTATGCAAGGGTCTACTGTACTGACGACTTGGATTAGTTTAGGTTTTCAGTGTGGTCCATAGCTGTCAAGTATCCCTTATTGGCCGGGAAAACCCCTTATTTTACCCTCTTTTCCACCGTCATCCCTTATTAATTAGACTGCAATGCCCTATTGCCACCATTGGAGGGCAGCACAGGATAAGCATAGCTGTCAAGTATCCCGTATTTGCCAGGAAATTTCCCTTATTTCCAAATCCAAAACTTGACAGGTATGGTGTGGTCGCTCCTACCTTTGAAATTTGCAGCTAGATTTCTTTATTTTCTTAATTGTTTGTTTTCTGCGCCTTCCCTCGTGCACACACTCAAAATGTGATACAATCAAGTGGTCAGAAAGTAGGATCTATTGGGATGTCCCTGGGTGATTTGCGTTGGATTGGGGGGAAAAAGAAATCTATTGATGCCTTGTGTAACAACAGCAACAAAGAACAATCTCCCCCTTCAGCTATCCTGCTGAAATGAAGTTAATGGTGGATAACGTGGTGTGGAATTCTGTGTGAAAACACTGAGGTTCTCCAAACCAGTTTTGAGGTCAGTATTCTTTAGCTTAAATAAATTCTCTTTGACACCAGCATCTAAATGGTGGTTTCTTGGATTTTAGATTTTTAAGAAAACATAAACCTGTGCAAGCTTGACTTCTGCTCATACCTGATACACAGGAGGTCCCTGTTCTGACCTGAGCAGCAGAGATCAATAAAGGTAAAGGTCTTCCCTGTTCGAAGGCCAGTCATATCCTACTCTAGGGTCATTGCTTATCTCCATTTCCAGCCAAAGAATCAGCACTGTCTGTGTTAGCAGACTTTTCCATGGTCAGTGGCATGCATGGCTGGACACCAGAGCGCATGGAACGCTGTTACCTTTTCTGCCAAAGCGGTACCTATTTACCTCCTTGCAATCTCTTGCTTTCGAACTGCTAGATCGGCATGAGCTGGGACAGATGACAGGAGCTCACTCTGGCTTGTAGTAATTAACATGAAATCCTGCCACTTTTTCAATTGCCTTTGTCCTTCGAGAAGCTATTGACAAAAAAACCCTCTCTTTTTGTCATGTTTATTTTATTTAAGCTGCAGCCTTTTTGAAACTCACAAAACTGATACAAGGAGAAAAAAAGATCAAAAGTAATCATCATATACAAATATTTTTTTAAAAAAGCAATATTACAAATTATAGACATTAATTTTAAAGCTGAGTTTAGAATAATGTGTGGTGACCTTTAGTGAGTGCACCTGCTCAGGAGCATTACAGGATAAGGCCCTTCCTTTCCCATATCCTTGACAAGCAGAACTCTTCAGATGAATTTCCCTTCAAAGGGGTACCTCCTAATCTTAAGTGACTGAGCTGGTTCATACTGAGAAGAGCAGTTCCTAAGATAGTCCAGGGCCAAACTGTTTAGAGATTTAGTAGTTTTAAGACGGCACTTGGAAGTAAACTCAGAAACCAATTGGTGACCAGTGCAGATCTTTCAGTGTTGATGGATCATGTTAGCACATCAGTTGCCACCTGATTTTTTTTAGTGAAGTGTTAAGATGCTCTTCAAATGTGCCCTGTGTAGAGCACATTGCAATAGTCTTAGCTGTAATGTAACTCAATCATGGTTAACTGTTGCCATATCAGATTGACCAGGGATATTACTAGAATGAAACAACTGGGGGCTTTTCCCCACAGTACCAAAATCTAGAGGTGAATCAGTTGGTGAGTGTTAGGAAAACAAAATTAATTGCAACACCTCCCAACTCTGTTTCTCTCTCTTTTTTAAAAGCATAAGGAAGGGAGGACACATTACCCTTTTTCATGTATGGGCTAGTACAAGGAACAACATAATTAGGAAACTCACAAACTATAAATGGGAAACTCAATCATCCATGCTGCGCACATCAGCTTTGTCTCTGAGCATCTCTGCAGTAGAGTATGCTGCTCCAATATGGAGCACATCCACAAACAAAACAAGTCGACGTCTCTGTTAATGAAGCCATGCATATAGAAACAGGATGCCTCAAACCTACACCAGTTGAGAAAATATACCCTCTTGTTGGTATCACTCCACCTATGATCAGGAGAGAAGTAGCAGTGGACGCTAAGAGAACTAAGCAAGAGAATGATCCTTGACATCCTCTGAACTGATATGAGCCTCAAGTCTGCAAACTCTGATCCAGGAAGAGTTTTATGGCAAGAACAAACATCCTTGAGGGTACACAAGAACAAAACCAAATTAGAAAATGGGGGAAGAAGCTCTCTGGGCAAGGATCATCATTAGAGGAGGATATAGCTGAAGATCTCAACCTCCCCTACATCACTTGGAGGACCTTGAATAGGCTGAATGTTGGAGTCCCTAATTGCAAGACCAACATGCTCAGGTGGGGGCTGTTGGCAGACACCAACACATGGTGTGAATGTGGAGAGACACAGAATCTGGCTCATTTACTGGTCAGCTAATTGCTGCCAGAGACATGCACCAATAAGGACTTGGGTTTGGGCAATTACAAAGCAAAGAAAGTGGCTTCATTTTGGCAGTCTAGGGTTTGATCAGGACACAAAAGAAGAAGAATAGATGGACTCACATCCATGTCTCATAGTAGAGTGGGTAGGAGACTGAGCCACTTTCTAGAGGTACTAAAATGACTAGCTGCTGCTCTGAGACTATGAGGCTGTCTACATTTTCCAATATCCTGTTCTGGACATTTTTGTAGATGGTTGGTCTGCTTTTTCTTCCAATATTTACTCTTGTTGGATGCTGGAGTGGCGTAACGTACCTCAAAGTACCCCTCTTTGAGCAGTGCTCTCTTTTCTCTTGTTCCCAGCATCATACCTGTCAAATATCCTGGATTAGCCGGAATTTCCTGTATTTCCATGCCACTTCCTCTGCTTTCCCGCCGCTATCCCGTAATTTGGCTGGTGGGGAAAGTAGTTACTGTGCATATGCGCAGAACCCTTCTGTGCAGAAGGATTCTGCGCAGAACCCTTCTGCGCATGCACAGAAGGGTTCTGCACAGGTCCCGTATTTTCTGGAGCTGCGCTTGACGGGTATGCCCAGCATATGTAGACACCAGGAATTGGATGACATAGAGGGAAGATGCAATCAGAACTCCTTCCAATGTAAATATCCAGCATCGTTCATCGGTTGACAAGCTGGTTTTTTATGCTGGCAAATTAATTTCTCCCCCTTAATCTCAGTAGATGATTGCTGCAGCAGTACAGCAATCATCTCAGAAGCAAGAAAAAAATTATACTGCCCCCAGCTGCCCTCAAACAATCACAAAGTGTTTAATTTGCCACAATCATACCACTACAGCAACAATGTCAATTGTTTACTTTGCAGCTATTGTTTATGGTTGCAGCAAAATATACTCTTTTCCTTTCTGGCTGGGAATGATCAGGGGGAAGTATAATTTTTTTAACCTTTAAATTCAGTGGAAGAGTGATTATCTTGTGAACTTAGGGGTGTGGGGATTACCAAATGCTATTATACTATCTCTCTTTGCCACCATTACCATCTGAAGATCCACAGACAGGTGCCAACCACTTCCTTGGAATCAGGTGACAAAGAACTGTACAATGATAGCATAATTAATGACATTTCACTGCAAAAGACCAGGTTATATCTCTCAGTACTTTATATAGATGTTAAATATTGTAGCAGACAGGATAAAAGACACAGGCAAGAAGTTGTAGTACAGAAAGTTCGGTTTCACTTACCAGTGATAACTTTCGTTCTTCGAGTATATAGTTTGTGAATACACACTCATGGGTTATGCGCCTGCGCAGAACGGCCGATCGGAGGCTTGAAAAGCTATTGGTCAAAAGTTTTGGCGGTAAGACCGCCCACCGTACCGCCCACCCTGAGGCGCCCGCGCGCCATTTTACCTCAGTTCCATACTTAAGCCAGGCACAGGATAAACCAATTGATCTCATCCGTGCAGCTCAAGAGGGGAGGCAGGGTGGGTAGTGTGTATTCACAAACTATATACTCGAAGAACGAAAGTTATCACTGGTAAGTGAAACCGAACTTTCTCCTTCGTATAGTTTGTGAATCCACACTCATGGGAGATTAGCAAGCTCACACTTACTTGGTCGGTGGGCAGTCGGATGAGATGATCCCACGATGAAGATGATGACGGTCAGGCAGGGCGAACTGTCAAGGGCGATGGGCCCGGAGACCCCGAGTGAGGACGACACGGCCAAGCCTGGCGTCCGCAGTGGCTCTGGTGTCCACCCTGTAGTGCTGGACAAATGTAGAAGGTCTGGACCAGGTGGCAGCCTTACAGATGTCCTCAAGCGGTGTGCCCTCCAGAAAAGCCGTGGATGTTGCAACCGCTCTGGTAGAGTGCGCCCTGACATGCGGTGGAGGGGGCAGCGATGCCGACTCGTAGGCCAAGTAGATGGTAGAGGTGATCCATTTGGAGAACCGCTGCGCTGAGATGGGTTCACCTTTGGACTTGCCCCCATACGCCACGAAAAGGCGTTGCGACTTCCTGAACTCCCTTGTCCTGCTGGTGTAAAACAATAAAGCCCGTTTGACATCCAGCGTGTGCCAAGTCCTTTCTTGGGCGTTAGCGGGGTTCTGGAAGAATGTTGGCAAGGAGATAGTCTGTGCCATATGAAACTGGGAGACCACCTTGGGGAGGAAGGTGATGTCCGGTTGGAGCACCACACGGTCATTGAAGAACTGGAGAAAGGGTGCGTCCGCCCGCAGGGCGACCAGTTCACCAGCTCGTCGAGCAGACGTGATGGCCACCAGAAAGGCCGTCTTCCATGTGAGGAGACGAGCATCCGCGGTAGCCATGGGCTCGAAAGGAATCCTGGTGAGCGCGTTAAGGACGGTAGAGAGTGACCATTGGGCCGTCGGAGTCCTGACCGGCGGGAAGGCGTTCCGCAATCCCTTGAGGAAGCATTTCACCGTTTGGTCGCGGAAAGCGCCAGAAGCGGGCGAGCCAGCTGGAGAGTGAGCCACCACCGCTGCGAGGTGTACTCGGATGGAGGCGATGCTGAGGCCAGACTCCGCCAGATGGAGGAGGTAGGTCAAGACGTCCTGCAGTTCCACCTGCGAGAGGGGGGTCTGCTGAGATGCCAGGAAAGCACAAAAGCGTCTGTATTTGGAAGCGTAGGACTTCCTTGTGGACGGGCGCCTGGCTAGCTCCAGGATCCTGGACAGTCTGGGGTTATCCTCCACGCGGTGAGGTGGAGGCTGGGCAGGTCCGAGTGGTGGAGCTGGCCCTGCTCCATCTGGAGGAGCGTCGGTGACTCCGGTAGCGTGCGACACTGAGATGACATGCGCAACAGCAGCGGAAACCATGGTTGGCGAGGCCATGCTGGGGCCACTAGGATGGCTCTGGTCCTGTGCTGGAGCATTCTGGTGAGGACCTTCTGGACCAGGGGAAACGGAGGAAAAGCGTAGAAATAGTCCTGATCCCACCGTTTCATGAAGGCATCGCCCTCGGAGTTGGCACCGATGCCTGCCCTGGAGCAGTACCTGTGGCATTTCGTGTTGGACTCCGATGCGAAGAGGTCGATGTTCGGAGTCCCCCAGGCCTCGCAGAGCGACTGGAACACCTCGTCGTTCAGTTCCCATTCGTGGGTCGTCGAGGTGAGGCGGCTGAGATGGTCGGCCAGGACATTCAGCTTGCCCTGAATGTGCACTCCAATCGGGAAAATGTGCCTCTCCAGGCACCACTCCCAGAGTTGCACAGCGAGGTAAAGAAGGGTGGTGGATCGTGTTCCTCCCTGCTTGTTCAGGTACGCCGCAGCCGTGGTGTTGTCCGAGGCCACTTGGACCGCCTTGCCCATGAGCAAGGTCTCGAAGGAACGGAGGGCCTTCCAAATGGCCAACAGCTCCAAGTAGTTGATATGGTGCACCATCTCCTGAGGCGACCAAGGGTTGTTGACCGTGAGAGTCCCGCAGGCAGCCCCCCAGCCGAGGTTGCTTGCGTCGGTCAATATTTGCAGCGAGGGTTGCGGGGGGTAAAAACTCTTCCCCGTTGCCACGTTGAGTGGTGTCGTCCACCACACCAGCTGGTCCCTCAGCTCCGGGGACGGAGTTAGCCGTTTGGACTGACTCTCCCGGAGCGCATCGAATTCGTGCAGAAGCCACGACTGTAGGGACCAGAACTTTAACTTGGCGTGAGGGACCACAGCCGTCGTTGAGGCCATAAGGCCTAGCAGTCTTTGAGCCTTTTTCGCCCGGATGCACGGTTTGGTGCATAGGTCGTTCACTCCCTGTGCGATGTCCTGCAGGCGCTTCTGGGGTGCAAAGGCTCTGGTGGCAAGCGAGTCGAGTACCGCTCCGATGTACTCGAGGCGTTGAGAGGGGATCAGCTTCAATTTGGTGAAGTTGATCCTGAGGCCGAGACTCTCCATGAGGTGGACCGTGAACTGCGTGTCCCGAATGGCCGACGAGCTGGTGGGGGATACGATCAACCAGTCGTCGATGTAAGGGAAGACCCTGATTCCCCGCTGGCGAAGGAAGGCGGCCACCGGAGCCATGCATTTGGTGAAGATCCGCGGTGCCGTGGCCAGACCGAACGGTAGACATCGGTACTGGTAAACCGAATCGCCGATGCGGAATCGAAGGAACCTCCGGTGCTCCTCGAGGATGGAGACATGGAAGTAAGTGTCCTTGAGGTCTATGACTGTGAACCAGTCCCCTTTGTTGATGAGGGGAAGGACGGTCTGCAGGGTCACCATCCGGAACTTCCTGGTGTGGATGCATTTGTTGAGGCGGCGCAGGTCCAGGATCGGGCGAAGTCCTCCGTCCTTCTTCTGGACCACGAAGTACCTCGAGTAGAAGCCGTTGTCCCAATCGGGCGGGGCCACCCGCTCGATGGCTCCCTTGGACAGAAGAGTTGATATTTCTTCCTCCAAATGGGGGGACGAGGTGGTGAAACGATGTCTTCCTACCCGAGGCGCCCGCACGAACTCGATGGCGTAGCCAGAGGACAAGATCCTTAAGACCCACCGGTCGTCCGTGATGCCCGACCATACCTGAAGGAAGTTCCGGAGGGGGAGGTACGGGAGATGGAGCGTGAGAGACTCGGCCGTCGCAGCTTCAAACGCGCGACTTGGACTTAGCGTCCGAACGCTTGCCGTGTCCGTAGGGTTGGTAGCGCGGCTTGTGCTGGCATCGTTGTTTGTAAGAGCCAGATCTGGGCTGCCCTACGGGGCCACCCTGTTGTTGCGGGTTCCCCTGGTAGCGCCGCATGAAGGGCTGGAACCTCGGCCTGGCAGGCGGAGCCGGCGTGGTGAGCCCCAGGAACTTGGCGGTGGAGTTGGTCTGCCGCATTTCATTGAGGACCTTGTCCGTGTCTTGCCCAAAAAGGCCTTGCCCGTCAAAGGGAAACTCCTCGATGAGCTTCTTCATAGCATCATCGAGGGAGGTGCCCCTAAGCCAGGCGTGGCGGCGGAGCAGGATCGCAGACGACATGTCCTTCGCCGCATAGTCATTTATATGCCTGGCGGTTCGCATCTGTTGCTCCGCCAGGAAATCGCCCTCGGATGCCAGCGCGTCGATCCGTTTCTGGGCGTCGGCAGGTAACGTCGCCGTTTCGGCCTTCACCCGCTCCCAGAGGTGAGACTGGTACAGGCCCATGGCTGCTGAGTAGTTGGCGGCACGGAGGAAGAGGGAACCGGTGGCGTAGAATTTGCGGCCCACCGCGTCCAGCTTCTTCCCCTCCGGGGTCGACGGAACCGGGAACCCGCTGGTGGCCGTCCTGTGTTGGAAGGCCTTGACCACCAGGGAATTCGGCAGGGGATGTGCCTGCAGGAACTCGACGTTCTCGTCCAGGACTCTATACATGCCGTCGAGCCTGGACGAAACAGAGTGCGCCGACACCGGCTTCCTCCATGTTGCCTTCGCCGACGTCAGCATGGACGGAAGCATGGTGATATGGACCGGCCGTACCGCACGCCTGTCCAGTTTTGCGGTCATTTGGTCCTCACCTTCCAGTGGCGGCTGGTCCACCTTCAGGTTCAACGCGGTCCCCAGGCGCGTCAGCATGGCCGTGAGCGAGCGTTGATCCTCACCACGCGGTGGGTCAACCGCGCCGATGGCCTGGTCCGGCGTCCGCTCGGCGTCGACGTCTCCCTCCTCCTCCTCCGAAGAGGCGCTGGAGTCATCGGAGGACGAGGGAGGAACTCTTACATCCACGTCGGGACCGCGCCAGTACGGCCTGGGCGGGCCGATGGGATGGGAGTCCACCGCTTCAATGACTGGACCAACCCGCGATGATGTGGGTGGGCCAGCGGAGCGGACACTCGACCCTCGGGAGGTCGGTGGGGCCACAGCAGGGCCAGCATCCCTGGGGCTTGCGGTGGTCGGTACCGGAGCCGCAGAGGCCGCAGGCATGGAGGTCTGAAACCAGTTGGCAAAAGTCTGAGCCATGACCTCAAACATCTCCTTCAGGAACTCCCTGTGGGATGGGTCCCCCACCGTCGGGAGCGACGAAACGGTGGCCGACGAAACGGTGGCTGGCTGGGTCGGCGACGAAACGGTGGCCGGTAAAATCGGTGACGAAATGGTGGCCGGCATGGTGATCGCCGCGTCGTCGAGCGTCGGAGTCCTGGGCCTTGGGGAGACTGAGGCCTGCCTCATAGGCGAGCGGGCCCTCCCATGAGGCGGTGACGGGAGTACCTGAAGTGGGCGAGCTGGAGCCCCAGCCCTGCGTCCTTTTTCAGGCGAACCCGAGGAGGACCGTCCTCCCCAGATGGAGGACCCAGGAGACGGACATCTCGCGACCGAGTATGGTGGCGAAGGTCCCGGAGACACAGGGGTGTGCGGAGTAGGCGGGAGCGATCGCCTCTTCTCCGACCCGCGCTTCTTTTTCTTGTCTCCGTTCTTGTCCCTCTTCTTCTTCTTCTTGATGGTGGCGGAAGAAGAGGTCGAAGGCGGCGGAGGCTGAGAGACGCTAGCCGAGGTAGAAGCGGCCACAACGGGAGCCAGAGAGAGTTCCATCAGGTGCGCTTTGAGCCGGTAGCTCCGGTTTTGCACGGCCAGACGGGTGAATTTCTTGCAGTGGGGGCAAGACTGGCTCTGATGAGACTCTCCGAGGCAGAAAAGGCAGAGGCTATGCCCGTCGGAAGCCGGAAACTTTTTCAGGCAAGCCGAGCACTGTTTGAAGGCTGCGGCCATCAAAGAAAAAATTGTTCCAATGGAAGTTTCTGGAACGCGGTTACCCCGAAGGGCTGGCCAGCCGCCACCCCCTTGAGGGGGGAAACGGTGACCGAAGCGAGTAGGTAACTGAGTCCACCAGAAGGAAGAAACAGCACCGGGGTGGCGATCCTGCCCGAAGGACAAGATCACCGAGAAAAATTGTTGAAATTTGCCAAAAGACTTTCCCTCAGAAGGGCGAAAAAATTGAGGAAGCTCTCAACGATCGTCCTGCTGCTACGGCGGAAAGAAGAGAACTGAGGTAAAATGGCGCGCGGGCGCCTCAGGGTGGGCGGTACGGTGGGCGGTCTTACCGCCAAAACTTTTGACCAATAGCTTTTCAAGCCTCCGATCGGCCGTTCTGCGCAGGCGCATAACCCATGAGTGTGGATTCACAAACTATACGAAGGAGAACCACACTTCTTCAATAATACTGTACTTTCTGGCATTCAGGCAATAGAGTGCTTCCAAGGCCCATCCCTGTCAGGCTCCCATGGAAAGTGGTACTGAAATCCCCTCAGAGAAGAACTGGGATACTGTTGTTCCAGTCCACACCAGCAGGAAATTACCAACAATCAAAGCTTTCCCTTGGCAACATCAGAGTGCATAGGATTTCATCACACTGTGTACAAGTTGTGTGCACTCTGAAATTGCCTTTAGTTGTGGCGATTTGCTGCTGCTGCTGATGCCATCATCACTCTGCATGTAGAGTTACACAACAGAAGGTTAGGCAATTGAATAATGTCTTATTGCCTTACCATTTAATCCCAGATACAGGTAAGGATGATTCAGGGTTATATTCCAGCAAGGATATATGCAACTGGCCTATGGTTTCCCAAATCTCTTGAGTCAAGGCAGATTTTCTTAAATAAAGGAAGGACAATTTTAATTCCTTCTGTCTGACTGGACAGCCTGCTATGGTAATAGAGTAGACCATACAGCCAGCGACTCAACACTGAGTGTCGGGCAGTGGTAAATAATCTGACTCCCTAAAGGGGCCAATGGCTATGGGCGGATGAGCCCCTTTAGGTGGGGTAATAATAATAATTTTGTGTCAGAGATTAATCTGGGTTTGAAAGGATTTTTAGGGGACACCCAAATGAGGCTCCTTTCATTTCCCAAGTGCAGCTCTCCGGTATTGAAACCTGACCTTCCAGTCTCCAGCTCAGTGCCGTAACCACTAAGCCACCGGGGGAGCTGCTTTAGGTAGTGTGATGGCCCCCTGAGTGGAGGAAATGCCACTGGAAACCATCATATTGGACCCAACAGCAAAATGAACGGACGAGGAACCACTTCACCATTCTGACTCCCAACGGTTATGGAGACAGAAGAGGCCATGCCGATGGACTGGCTGTGAAGGCACACCTTGATAATATCCTCAAGGCTGTGGCAGTCCATTGCAGTCCTGGTGTTAAATCCTGCATGTCTCATTTCATACATGTCGAAGGAGATGGCGCCATGATCACAGTGTGTGAGTCACTTCATGGCAAGCTGGGATCATTTTTCCTGAATGATTCCGGGGGGGGGGGACACAAGTAGCAGCTGACGACAACCTTCTCAAGAAGATATTCATTGCTGCTCTTGGCCACATGGTCAGTCCGGCTCTGGCTCCTTTAACTGGTCAGGAATAATAAGGGCTGAGCAGAGTACTTGACTGGGCACCCTACCAAAACTTTCACAAACTTGAAACAACCCAACCAGATAGATAATACACTGCTAGAAATACAGCTACAGTAAAAACCCTACTTACGAAAAAAAATCCATTCTGTAGGCTTTTGCTTAAATTGGTTTGTTTTTTAATGTACTGTAACTCAAAGCAAACCCATAGGAAAAATAAAATTTTTATGTAAATCGAAGCAAACCCATAGGGAAATGAATTTTTACGTAACTCGAAGCAAACCCATAGGAAAAATAATATTTATGTAACTCGAAGCAAACCCATAGGAAATCGTGTAAATCGGGACATGGTTTTAGCACAAAATCATTATGTAAGTCGAATTTTATGTAACTCAAGGCATATGTAAGTCAGGGTTTTACTGTACTTATTTTAACTCACTGTCCATGTTTGGCTCAAGGCATGCCCAAGTAATAAAGCGAATTGTCCCCAAATCTTCCAAACCATGATCTCCAGCAGTCTGCAAATACAGCAACACACACTGTGAAAACGTAGGTGCAATGAATCTGGTCATTTACCGTTCGTGCAAAGATATAAGGTAGGCTCCACAGCTCAGTCAGTGTTTGATTCCTGCAGTGGCATCTCAGCTTACATCTCTTCTGAGTCACTACCTTCAGTGCTCTAATAAGCAAAATACCTGTAAAGTGACTTAGCTCTCCTGTAAGAAGGGGCAACTAATAGAAACTCCTTTAGAGAAAGCATTTTTATCTTTGTTTCAATGGCTTTTAGCTATTTGCTGCAGAGTATTGATTTCCAATCAGATTTTGATGATACTAGTTCCAGGGGAGCCAAAGAGGGTTGCATTTGGCTCATGGAATGTGTTGTTTTCAACTCCTTTTCTCACCAGCAGGAAATGTTCTTTAAGCACAATATTGTCAATTGCCTTGGCTGGTTTTATATTTTGCTGCACTGCCAAGGCTGTGCAAGAGTGATGCCATGAAGTCTCACTCTTAGGACGAAGCGGACGTGAGTCATGAAAGCTAACATTAAAATACAACAGTTAGTCTTCAAGGTGTCACAACGTTTTTGTCTTTTTGTTTTGTTTACTCTCTGATAAGATTTTTAAAGATTTCCTTTTTTTTTTTAAAAAAAAAAAGGAAGATTGCCCAAAGGTGATTAGCATTAAATAATATCACCATCAGTTATGCCAGATGTGGTAGAGGGGTTTGTTCTGAGAAACATTTGTCTACTCATAATTAATACATAGCTATTTGGGTGTGCTTTAGTTTCTCAAAGCAGGTAATAACTCTTTCAATACCATCTGTGTGTTGCAAACAAAACAGTTTTTTCAACTTGAACTAAAATTTACAGTCTCCTTTTCCCAGCTGTAAACAATGGAAAGGTTCCTCAGATCAGATACAGAACGGCTGATAGGAAACTGAGTAGAAAAGAGGTACAACTAAGTAGAAAAAAGGTACATCTGCTTAACCTTTCCATTCCTTTTGTAGCAACAATACCAGTCATCTTCCCAGAGAAGCAATTTTGGCTTTCAGGCTGAGCAACAGAGAAGCAATCTGTGAGATGGTCCCAATTTTGCCTGTAACTTGTCCCCGAGATGTGACCTTAAAAGTAGTTTTCAAACCCATAAAAAGGCTCCAGACTTGTAGAATAAAATAACACAAATGGTCTAGTTGTTCTAAAGTATACAGAGAGAGATGTTACAAGAGTAAAGCCAGCTGAACTCTACTGTAGTAGGCTTTGTCTACCCAGAAGAAAATTGCACTTGGCTAAGTATCTTTCCCGGGACTGTGGTGGCTTAAGTGGTTACGATGCTGAACTTGAAGACTGGAAGGTTGGCAGGTCAACAGTTTGAGACCCAAGTACTGCACTACGGACTAAGCTCCCGTCTCTGTCCCAGCTTCTGCCAACCTAGCAATTTGAAAGCAAGATATTGCAAGTAGATAAATAGTTACCAGTTTGGTGGGAAGGTAAACAGTGTTCCGTGCACTCCAGTGTCTAGGCATGCCTATGTCCATGGAAACATGTGCAGATGCAGACAGCACTGGCTCTTTGGGTGTAAACAGAAATGAGCAATGAACCCTAGAGTCGGATACGACTGGCTTTCAAGGAAGGGCAAACTTTACCTTTAAGCATCTTTCCCATATACAGGACTGGAACGTTAATGTCAAAAATCGTGATGAAACATGGCAGGAGGAACCAGGCCCACAAGCTGGAGATTGGCACCTCTAAAACAATCAAATGCCCTTGGCATAGAAGGGAGTAAGTTTCTTGGGCTCACAGAGAAATTAATTCGTGCCGGTGACAGCGTCACTAGTAGCAAAGGAAGTTTTCCACAGAAAGCCCTGAATTTGAAGCAGCCATTTCCTGAGGGAGAAAATAGTGCACGTTAAAATGCAAGTCTAGCTCCCATGTTGCATATTCGTACCTCAGGAAGACTTCCGCCTACATATTGTGCAAGTGTTGAGGTAGAGGAAAGTGGCTGAATTTATTTACCTCAACATCCTCTACTGCGAGCCCCACCTACTGTGACAATGGTTTGTGCACTGCCCGGTCGGTGCCCATTACATAAGTAAATGCCTGACAAAGATGAAGAAGATGACTAGATAATGGGAGAATCTGCCTGCGCTGCAGTTGAAGGCCCTTCCCACAGCCACGGCTGTTAGGACAATATGCTCCTGAAACGATCAAAAGTATCCCTTGAAACTACAAGAGCAACCTTGCCATCTGCTGGTCAGGTTGACACATAGCGGCCCATTTCTAAATGATTTTTGAGCCAATTCATTTGGGGTTTGGAAGACCTGAGTCACAGTAAAAGAGGGGGAACGGGGTGGTGGTGGTAGTTATGGATGATGACTTTACTGATGTTTGAGGCATTAGTACTCCCTGCAGAGGGACAATGATTTAATAGTGGCAGCTGAACTGAAAGAGAGATCTCGGGGCCATTTTAATCATGAGAGAATTGATTTTGAGCAGTGGCCAAAAGTCATGCCAAGAGAAATATAGCATCTTTTCTGAGATTCAGACATGATGCCCTTCCTGGTCTTTCATCCAAACAGGCATGACAGGGTAAAATGCATTAAATTCAATCTAGAAGGCAGTGAGCTGGGTTATCTATTGGTGTCTAGAACATGGGGAATAGGCTTCGTATGGTCACAACTTCCATTTCAAACAGTAATGCCGGCAGAGCTTTTAAATGTTATTTTCTTAGACTAAAGTTCGCAGCATCCCCAGGAGTTCTAGTCTAAAATGTAACATTTCAATGCTCTGATTAAGGCCTGTACTTTGGAACAGATCTCCAAGACTCCCTCCACCAGAATGAGCCATAAGCCCCCCATACACTGTGGATTGGTTTATTACAATTCAAAGTAGCATATATTAACATTTAAAGAGGTCCATAAACTTACAAAAATGGCTTCTGGAAGTAAGCCACAACTATCTGAAGGGAGAAGGAAAGGTTCAGTATCTAAAATTATTTTATTGATCCGACAGCAGGTTGGATGTTTTGATCCAAATTTACACACCTAGTGTAAAACCCTGACTTAACCATTCTCCCATAACAGTAAAGGTTGCTTTGATATTCGGGAATTGAAGAGAAGCAGCCAGCATGAAAGGGCCAAACACAGCTTTATTGTAAGCAAACTGAACATGAACAGCGATGGTGCAACAGCTCTTTATATACACTGTACAATGGATACATTTGGGAGGGAAACAATATTAGGAAAGGAGTTGGGGTGATTGTGGGGTTACCTGACCTGAGAGAAAACTTCGTGTGTCTTGTTAGAAAGGGCAGGAACGCAAGTCCCGCGATAGTTCAGTACCAAGAAGTAGACAAAATAGAGGATCACCCCAATCCCATAATAACAATTACACAACATTACAGCAATAATTAAAGTTACATACACGAGTTGCCCTTGCTTGAAAGCCATTCATATCCAACTCTAAGGTTCAGTGCTCATCTCTGTTTATAGCCAAAGAGCCAGTGCTGTTTGTGTCTGCAGAGATTGGCTTTTGACCAAGGGAGACCTTTGTTTACCTTTAACAGCACTCAGAAAGACTAAGGATATTGCTAAGAAACTGAAATTAAATGGGTGCTGATGCACAGAGTTGTGAGATGTAAAACATTTCTGTCACCCTCATCTCACCCTCTCTTCCAATTAAACACATCTATACCTCAACCATGAATCAACCATGGCTTGTCAATGGCAACCGTTATTGCTGGCACTCTTACATCACCATCAAAATGCAGTCCTGTTGCATTCTTCTTGTTGTTCTTGTGCTTCTTCCATATCCAATCCGAATATTGATGATCCTCATGGTGATGAGCTATGGAGACTGTCCTGCCGTCTTGGGTCATCCATGGATGAGGAAGGCAGGGTAGAAATTTGGTAAATAAATAAATATAACGCAGTGACCTTTCATCTGTCTTCTGCATCGCAGTATGACCCCTGTACCACTAATCCAGTTCCACAAGTCACTTTGTGGTCCTGAGCCCTTTTGGCATGCAAAGTCGTCATCAGCCCCAGGCCAATATTGATGAAACTGCTGCCCTCCACCAAGATGGATTCAAGTGGAATTTAATCCATTTAGGGATCATTACCCTTCCCTGGGGACTTCGGCACCCAAGGCTGTTAGTCGTCAGGGTTGTTAGGTTAGTTAACTGCTGCGTGACACTTGGTGTTGAGTCACTGGCAATATAGCCTACTCTATTACCATAGCAGGATAATCTGACCAGGTCAGATAACCTGGTCAGACCGGTTGCATAAATTTGATTAATTAGTAATAGAGGCAGTTTGAATGTATTTACAATCCACGCATGTCATCATCAATGCTTGTGAACGTTAAAAATGGAACCTGCAGATCCCAGAATGCCCCAGATAAGAACAACATGCTGGAGACTGTAGTCCAAGTAATTAATGTTTTCAAGTTTGGGTCAGCATCTGTTGTCAGGTAGGTATCCTGACACACATGGCTGAACTGAGTTCCTTGCTGCTCTAAAAATAAATCCCGGACATGTTTTTCCCAAAGCTGAAGTGCTGTAGAACTGAACACAGCAACCCCAGCCTCCACCTTTTATTCCCCAAGTAAATGTATATCAGCTTGGTGAGCTTCTAAGCCTCACTCTCCTTGCCAAGAGTTTCCCCCTTCTGTAAGAAAACAGTCCCTTCACAGAAACAATGGATTGCTGTGTATTTTCTCTCGCTAAACTTAATCTACAGGTCCCTTGTTATAGTGAATTCCAGAGGCATTGGTATTCTAAAAGCAGAAAAGGGTTTCCTTTTTTCATATTTGGATAACTTTTAATACACTAATAATGAGGAAGTAGCAGCCCATTATCGTCTAACATGCCAGTAAAGTCATAAACCCTCTCAGGGACCTTTGCCTCAGCTGCAACTGGATACATGTCATTTGTGGATAGCATATAGACACAGCATCTTAATGGTGTTCTCTAAACCTTGGGGTGGAGGAAGGGAGAGCTCTTTCCCAGCTATGGGTTCTGTTCTGTTCTGTTCATTGTGCACCACAAATATGTATTTTACAGCAGATATAGTTGCTGGATAGTTCTTCCTAGGAAGCTATCACAGAGCAGCGAACCATTCCTTCTATCCAGATCTAGAAACAATAAAGTACAAAATATTTCTATCAAGAAGGTTTAATTTAATTTAATTTAATTTTCGCACTTGTATGCCACCTAATGAGGAAACCCAACTCAGGGCGGCTCGCATGATAATTAAACAATATACACAGTAAATACACAACAATACAATATACAAAATTCAAATAATGAATTTTGCAAATAATGTTTCATTGGTGTACTAGGTTAAAAAAAGGACCAACTGTATTTATTATTGTATTGTATATAAATTGTATTTATTACCTTGTAGTAGGAGGTATTTTCTTTTTTAATTAAATGTATATACTGCCACCTGGAGAAGTAGGTTCCCCGCTCTTGGTGGTTCACAACATATAGAAATGCTATAAAGAAAGAAAGAAAGGGAAAGAAAGAAAGAAATATACATATAGACATTATAAATACCATATAATAAAATCAAAATATACATAATTAAACAAATATAAGTGTAACCAGAGACCATTATTTACTTATCTGGAAAGCTGAAAGCAGACCATGCAAGCACTTGCTAATGACATATACTGTACCCTTCTGTGGATATCAAACAAAGATATGTTTATCATGTAACAAGAAAAGTTTCCTGTTTCAGTTATAGTCTCTAGTATTTTCATTATTATTATTTTTTTAATAGTAGCTGTGTTAGTCTGTGTTCCAAGCATATCCAAAACAGAGCAAAACACAAAATTGTTGTGACACTTTAAAGACTAACTGCTGTATTTTAATGATAGCTTTCATGGATCAAGTCCAATTCACTCCTGTCCTGTGTGAAGTGGACTTGGTCCACGAAAGCTAATATTAAACTACAGCAGTTAGTCTTTAAGGTGCCAAAGCATTTTTGTTTTGTTTATTCTCTGAGTATTTTCATAGCATCAAAGACTAACGCAGGAATCCAAATCTAAGCAGATCTGTCAATTGTCTACTTTTCTCTTAAAATGCCCCCAGCATTGGAGCACTCACCACCTACTGAGGTAAGTGTTCCCATTGTCATATTGCTCTAACCCAGCCCCCCCCCCAACTTTTTAATGCTAGGGGCCAGTTGACGCTCCCTCAGACTGTTGAGGGTCCAGACTGGTAGTCTCCCCCCACTGCTGCCTCCGCCTCCGCCGGCAACCCATCCAAACACCCTCACACCCCTCCCACTGCCGCCAACCACCTCAAGCCCACCCCACCCCACTCCCCCACCACCACCACAGCCGGCCACCCCAAGCCAACCCCACTCCTACCACCACCACCACTGCCGGAGACCACCCCATTCCCACCCCAAACCCACCCCACTCCCCCCACTGCCACCACCGCTGACCACCCCAAGCTCACCCCACTCTCCCCACACAGCCACCTCTGCCGGCGACCACACCGAGCCCACCACACTCCCACATACTGCTTCCCTGCTTACTGGCCTGGAGGAGCTGCATGGTGTGGGTGAAGGAGGGGTCCAGGCTGTCTCAGCCATAAGCTTGGGCAGGACACGCCGTGCTCAGCCACCCACAGCTGTAAGAAAGCTGCATTAAGCCAGAGCAGCCGCTGCTTCCGCTGCCTCCGCCGCCACAATCCTTGTCCCCTCTGCTTGGCATGTCCCTTCCTTAATGGCACTCCATAGAAGGGTGGATATTGTAAGTCTTACAATATCCGCCATGCTACAGAGCACAAGCAGGGACAGTCCAAGCCAAGTGGAGGGGACAATGATTGAGGTGGAGGCAGCCAAAGCGAGGGCGTGGGCTGGATCCAGCCCATGGACTGTAGTTTGAGGACCCCTGCTCTAATCATTAAGAAGTTTGTCCTGATATTCAGCCTATATCCGTTTTCCTGTAATTTGAGACTGTTATACAGTACAGTACTGTATATGCATCCTGTACTTAGGGATGATTGAGAACAGATTCTGCCCTTCCTATTTGTGACTATCTTTCAGATACACTGTACAATAGTTGAAAAGTAATGTCATATCCCTTTTCAGTCTCCTTTTCTCAAGGATAAACATGCCCAACTCTTTCAGTGGTGTTTCCCATCAGGAGGGTGGGATACAAATCCATTAAATAAATAAATAAATCCCTGTTGCCCTACTCTGAACTTGTTCCAGTTATTGTTTCTGGACTACAACTGTCAGAATTTCCCCAAGCACCATGGCCATAAGTTACACAGCCTTGGGATTTTGAAAGCCGTAGCCCAAAGGCTCAAATCTGCACACCCCTGATTTACCCTCAGTGGAGTAGCACATACCGGTAGTTCAATAACTCCTTACTACACACAGCCAATAGTAATGTAGTTGAAAATTTGCACTGGTTGCAGATGCCTGGATGGTTTCAAGGACAATTTAAAGGAGACAATTCAGTACTTTGCAGTATCAGTTATTTGTAAACATTTCACTCAATGACAGATTTCACTTTATATTTGAATGGACAGAAAGGCCTTTGCCTGTTAAGGAATGATTGAAACTGAGAACCATTCTAGCATTTGTCCAACTTTCCTTGTATCCACAATACAACTTCTCCATCCCAGGAGTAACACAATGTTGGATATCACGTCACTCGATGCCGTTTCTTTACAAAAAAAATTCTGCCAGTCAGTCTTCCCCCTGCACACCATTAATATGGATGAAACAAAGAAGGAAGAGAGTGAAGTAGATGGGGGAGACGATGACAAGAAGTAGACAAAAGGGGAATGCAATGTCTATTTGGAGCAAGATGGCAGAAAGCAATTCCAGAAGCATGTGGTCAGGCAATGCCAGTACAGATATGACCCAGTATAGACATTATCAATTCAGAAGTGCAATGAAAAATACTACAACCATCCAGGGTAACCTTAGGTCAACCAAGGACAACAACACAGTGTGGATGAGTCCCAAGAGTGAATAGGGCAGTAATGCGTTTTGTGCACATCCGATATACAACAACCATGTCCAAAACAGGTGTCTTTTAAGGCTAAAAAAACTTATTTACCTCCTAGGATTCTGGTTGGGTTTTTTTTAAGGGAGAAGAAACGGTTGTAGAGTAGGAAGTAGAAGTATCAGAGTATGGAAAATAAGACATGTGCTTGGGTTATATTGCAGTGCTCAGGAGTATGCCACCTGAGCCAAAGAACTGAGCCAGTTCCATATACAAAAGGAAAACAGATGGAGGAACTGAATTTTACTTCAGCACTGGCAAGATAGTTGTGGCATCCACAGCACTTGAATGTAGAATGTTTGTTTAATGTTAGTTTGATATTAGTTCAAGAGTTACTTTGGAAGTCACTGCTGTTCTTCTTCCCTTCAGCGCCAGCTACCTGGGGCCGTCACCCCTCTTTGTCTAATGGCAGGGCCTGCTCTGTTTCCTCTAGTGAAAGGTGACATATGTGAAAGCAGGTTTTCTGTCTTTTTTTCCCCTCATCTTTTCTTTCATGTTTTTCACCACCTACTTCTATAAAGCTTAAGTGTCCACAGAAATTAAACACTCCAGTGAGTTCTTACTTCTTCTAAACAATGCAATTGAAAATATTTGTTAACTATAAGGCATCATCAGAAATTCATCTTGTCAGAGCATGAAATTGCTTCACCATGCTAGCATTCTTTCACTTGCCCTCATTGCTATTGTTACTTATTCATTAGTATAGATGGTACAGGAGGGAATTCTACAATAAATTGTTTGCTTTTTTAAATGGTGGAAATAGCCATACTCCCACATTTCCAAAGCAATAATGGCATTCAGGTGAAATTTAGGCAAGAAAAAGTGTGGAATTTTATTGTGAAAAGTCAGTATTGCTCTATCATGGGTAATCATTTCTCAGAGGCTGTCTCCCAGATTTTGCAGATATGGGCTAGAAAACATATGACAGTCACTATCTGAATCTTTTATTGTAGTATTATTAATTTTATACAAATGCAAGTAACAATTTTGCACATAGCAGGAACAAGAGTTTAAGGAACAAGAGTTTAATTTCCACTGTCACTGGCACCAATGAAGACAAGGTCAGGGTGGATTTCCAACAACATTTAGAAGGGACAATTAAATGACTTGCCCTGTCCTTTGAAGTCACAAAGTTGATCAGCCAGTTCCCTAAGTTCCACTTTTTGCACTTGTAAATTGACCCATACACCTGAAAGTGATGGATTTGACCTTTAGTTATGTGACTCTGAGATAAAGTATAACCTTGGTTAGTCTTTTAACAATCAACATATCTATTTCATAGAACTGTTCTGCAGATAAAAATCAGGACAAATACCATAAACATCACCCTGAGCTCCTTAAAAACAAGTTGGTTTTAAAATGTAAATAGTATCAAAAGGCATTCTAGAGTAGTGAATTTGTTAATAGTCA
The DNA here is from genome assembly GCA_035047305.1 of Bradypodion pumilum. Classification (NCBI taxonomy): domain Eukaryota; kingdom Metazoa; phylum Chordata; class Lepidosauria; order Squamata; family Chamaeleonidae; genus Bradypodion; species Bradypodion pumilum. The sequence goes on along the minus strand of JAWDJD010000003.1, from coordinate 256,832,292 downwards.
TGTCTTGAGTGAAGAACGTGTCATCTGGTCAGTTCTAAATCAAGTACAAACCCCCTTTAATTTTATGTTAGATGTAAAACAGAGATTCTCTCTCTTCACATGCTTTACTATCTATACCTACAAAGCAGAGATCTGGGTCTATGTGACCGGTATGGACTGCCACACCCCTTCACCGATCCCTCCCAAATTTGGCGTACACGTACCTGCTGTTTCGGAACCGAATGCTGTCTGGGTCCTGGGGCCCGATGTGGGCTGTGTGCCCCACCATCAACGAAAAAAGGTGTGTGAAAGCACGCAAGTCCTGGAACCGAATGGTCGCGCGCACAGAGAGTGGTGGCTTGCACTAGCGCACGAAAAACAAACCAAATGACAGTTGATGGGAACTTTGAGGCTGCGCTCAAGATGGCAACGGATGGATGGGGTGCAGCCACAGCCAAGAGAGACGGCAGCACAGATGCACTAAGTGGTGGTTGCGGAACCTCAAAACAAAAACAACACAACCAGAGGACGAGGCATCGCTGTGGGCAGAGGAGCCGGTGGTGCGAGTGGCCGTGCCGGCATCTGTTGTGCCACTCTGCTACAAAACAGCCACGGTGAGAAAGGACAGCTGGGGTGAATGGACAGTCCATGTTCTGAGTGCCAGGGCTCACCAGCCTAGACCTGTCCCAGCCCTTCTGTGGCCCGGGAATCCTCGCCACGAGGGAGCCAGCCATGACAGTGACGCCGGAGTCGGCAGGCCTGTCGGGTGAGCCAACAAGGGGTGAGGTGGGAGGAGAAGGTGTGTGTGTGTGTGTGTGTGTGTGTCTGGGAAGGGAGGGAGGGAAGGGGACGGCGGGAGGGGGTGTGTGTCTGTGTGTGCATGGGGTGGGAAGCATAGAGGACACAGAGGATGGAGAAGGTGTGTGTGTGTGTGCATGCAGGGGTGGTGGTGGGAGGGACAGGGAGGTGGGGAGGGGGAGGGGGAGGGGTATATGTCTGTGTTTGTCTGCCTGTGTCTCTGTGTGGGGGACGCTTCAGGGACCACGCCAGCGCCGCCAGCCAGGGGGCCCAAAACACCCCAGGAGGTAAGCTAGCAACCCATCCACCCCAAACACCCACGGGCGAAGCCGGGCACTAAGCTAGTAATTTTATAAATCTCTTTCATGGCTTCCCTCAGTTGACTGTGCTTGTAGGCTTTCTTACATCAGATGGCAATGCAGTCAAGGCTGGGAGAGTCTGGCACTGTCAAATCCAGCTCCTCAAGAAGAAGATAATTTTCAAACCTTTTTTTAAAACCACCCAAACATTTTTGGATTTTCTCCAAGAACAAGTGGTCCATCTCATTTTCTGTAATTTTTCCGAATCCTTCCTCTGTCATGATGCTTTTTCAGAGGAGGGCAGAACTAGTCGATCCTGAATTGTAATCTAAGAGTGCTTTTGCCACATAGTTTTATATGATGGGCCTTGCAGACCAACAATGAAGGTTTCACTAACCATACTGTCTGGGGATTCTGGAGACTGCCATCCGAAAGGTAACTCTCCCAAGCAATGGATAATACTGGCTTCCATGACAGGGTAGTTTTAAGGTAAAGAACTACAACTAGAAAGTAAGCACGAAGCTTGGTAGTGCTATACTAAAGTTGAGCATACAAGTACATGACAAATTTAGTCCTAATAGTGTGTGACACTTTATATGTTTTTCACCTTCACCCTGCATTAAAATGTGATGCCTGCTGTTCAAGGCTTTGAAGCTGGTTCTAGATTGAACCCTTCTTTGGATCAGTTGCCTGTTTTCTCAGAGACTTTTGATAATTAGGGGCAGAGTTTGTACCAGCAAAGGTGCTGGCAACACAGTGATTGCTTCCCAGTTAGGCGTGATAAATGGTGTAGAGTCAGTAGGTCTTGAAAAATATGCTGCTAAACAGTCATAACAGCAATTAACAATTTGCCTTTTCTTTTCTGTGCTCTTAGGTGTCACCCATCCTGATTGACTATAATTTATCTCTTGATGTCACTATTTGGCTGATCCAATTTCAAATATCCTCCTCCACCAGCCTGAGGGGGCTGGAAAAATGTCATCTATCTTGGTGACAAGAGCTCTTTGGAGAGCCAGCCAGGAAAAGAAGAGTTACGTCAGGATAAAGTATATTTCTTTTCCTTTTCTGTCACCTTACCAGTGATGCACCGCACCAGGTTCTGTCAGGTTCTGCAGAACCGGTAGCAGAAATTCCCCAGGCCACACCCACTTGGTTGGCCACACCCACCTCCACAACCCATAATGCAGGATGTTTGGCCATGCCCACAAATTTGGCCCCACCCATAGATTTGGCCAGCCCACAGAGTAGGTAGTAAAACATTTTGCAGTGTATCACTGCACCTTACGCCAGACTGACTCCTCTCAGGAGGCAAAATGGAGAATGGATCTCCCACTCCCTGGCTCTGCAGCCAGATACCTAAACCACTGACATGCCCAACCACTCTTCATCTACTGATCTTAAGTATTCATGGTCTGTGGAGGACCTCAATGTGCAAGAGGCAACACCCATAGCATTCTAGTGCAATCAGGACACTTATCCAGCAACAATACCAAAACCCCTGATTCTTTGTGATGACTCGCCATCTAATGTCCCTTTTCCCATCAATGCTCACTCCTCCATTTATTTCCAACCCCAGAAAGCCTCTGACATGACCTTATCACATGAGAGCAAGCCTGAGGAACTGGACTCTCCAAAGTCACACTGGGTGGTGGACCTGCTCGATCCTGTAAATCAGGGATTCTCAACCTGTGGCCTGTGGGGTGGATGTGGCCTGCAGCACCATTTCATGTGCCCCCATTGCCTCCAGCACACCAGGAAGTGCCATTTGGTGGAGGAAAGGCAAAATGGCCATCTGGCCCCCAAAGATGTCTGGCCATCTGGCCCCCAAAGCTGTCTGAGGGAGAGTGACCCAGACCTGGCTTAAAAAGGTTGAGAACTCCTGCTGTAAATCCTAGACTGCTGGGGACCCATGAGCCTGAGCCTTTGGAAGATGTATGCTCAGGAGCTGAGGAAGAGGTGAAAGGACCTCTTAGTCCTCAGGAATGAAGAAGACTGGTGTGCCTGGTTTGAACTCCCAAGATGGAATGCTTGGTTTGAGGGGAGATCTCCTCAGGAATAAGTAGTCTTTTTACAAATTAGCTTTTCTCTTAGGGAAACTTAAGGGCCAAACCCAGTGGCTAGGTTCTTCTCTTGCTATCTCAACAATTGCAATTATAAGGAGCTCCAACTGCATAACTAGAAAACTGCCTTCAGTGGGCTTTACAAGGGTGTGCTTAGATGGGGATTTGTCCCATGGTTTGGCCCACTTTGGGGACATGCTGGCTTATTCTTTTCCCAGGCACATGGACCACTTCAAACCTACCTGTTCCTGATTTTTGCCTATGTACACTTTTTAGGTCCTTGCCAGAGCTAGTGATTTTTCAGTGGAGGGGGGGGGAGGTTATGGCTGATTCATCCTAGATTGGTTCCAGCATGTATGCAGATGACACTCAGTTGTACATCTCGGCCCGTGGGGACCTCAGCGATGCTATCAAAGTCCTATCTGGATGTCTGGGGGCTGTGGGGGTCTGGATGGGGGCCAATGGGTTACAATTGAACCCCAGCAAGACTGAGTGGTTGTGGGTTCGGGGTCCTACGCCATTCTGGGAGCTGCCATCCTTGGTCTTGGATGGGGCTATTTTGCCCCAGACAGACCTAGTATGCAACTTGGGGGCCCTCCTGGACTCACGGCTGCTGCTAGAAGAGCAGGTAGCGGCTGTGGCCAGGAGGGCCTTCGCACAACTTTGTGTGATACGCAAGTTGCACCTGCTACTGGATAGGGACTCCTTGCTTGTGGTCACACATGTCCTGGTCACCTCCAGACTAGACTATTGCAATGCGCTCTACATGGGGCTGCCCTTGACGGCCATTCGGAGGCTACAGCTGGTCCAGAATGCGGCAGCCCGGGTAGTGATGGGGAGTGGGCATTATGCCCATGCCTCGCCCCTGCTCTGGGAGCTGCACTGGAAACCAGTTTGCCTCCGAGTGCAATTCAAGGTGCTGGTTATGACCTTTAAAACCCTATATGGTAGTGGGCCAGGATACCTAAGAGACTGCATCACCCTAAGAACATCTGTCCGTCCAACCAGAGCGGACCGGAGGGGCTCCCTAATTGTTCCATCAGCCAGGGGGGCCCACCTCTCTGGCACAAGGAAAAGGGCCTTTTCCATGTTCGCTCCGGCCCTTTGGAACCTCCTACCAGTAGAATTACGGTTGCAGACAGAGCTGCTGCCCTTCAGAAAAGGACTTAAGACCTGGCTGGCGGGGCAGATATGGGACTCTGAAGGCAATGCTGCCCCTGCTCGCTGGCTTTTACCATGAGATGTACCCTCTCTCTGCTTCGCGGGGTGGGTGAGTTTTAAATGTGGGTGTGGGTTTTTTAAACTGTTTTTATTGTATGGGGTTTTAGATTGTGTAAGCCGCCCTGAGTCGGGTCCCCCTGAGTGGGCGGTGAACAAGTCGAAATATTAAATTAAATTATTAAATTAAATGTGTGATTATTGTGATCAAACCAAAACAGATGGCTTATGTTGTCTTTTGCTTAAGCTGCTTCACAACCTTGAGAACTTGAAAGCGTACTCCTGCTCCCCTGTGGAGTGGTGGTGGTGATGATGGGGAGAAAGAAATGGTTTTGCAGGCGCACCCCACAATAAAGGACTCAGACACTGATAAAAGTGGATAACGGCATTGGGCCACATTTATTGATTCATGCCCTAGTCCGAATTATAAATTTCTATTGGTAATTGACCAATCATAATTCTTAAGGCAAGCAGGCCGAAGTAACACTGGTAAGGTACCACCCAAAATTGCCAACGGCAATTGCTACAATGTATCCATTTGTATCAATTTGTTTGTTGACCACAAACAAATTGTTGACCGTAGTCAATATCTAACTAATGATCCCACCCTCTGACGCGTATCCGTAAAATCACGTGGTGATGCATGCTGTCTAGCTATAGCCATCACCCCGTCGCCTAGTTCGTCGTTGACCGGACAACGTTTAACCAACTTATGCCTGTCTAGTGTTGTCCAGTCAATTGCAAACTTGCCGGATACCTGTGGGTCATAATGTTTACCTTACCAGTGCTACCCGCCCATGTGACCAAAGTCAACAGCAGCAACAGACAAAACCCCTATGTCAAACCATAGCAACAGTGTGGGATGGGCGAAAAAACCAGGACCCGGAAGCCAATATGGGTCCCAGCCAAAAATTCCCACCCGGCCCCGAAGCGACCAAAACATCACACTGTTAACTAGGGAGGGGGTGGAGGGGAAAAACTTCTCCGCTCCGTCGCTTCGCAAAATGGCAGCTCGGCTGCCTCGTGGCCACCCCTTTTATAAGGGAGCTGGCCACGCCCCTAACTACCCGGATGCCTTCGTCCAATGGGGGGGCCCCCGCAAAGAGCGCGGCAGCCATTTTGGCGCCGCGCTTGCATTGCAGGCGCACCCCCCAATAAAGGACTCAGACACTGATAAAAGTGGATAACGGCATTGGGCCACATTTATTGATTCATGCCCTAGTCCGAATTATAAATTTCTATTGGTAATTGACCAATCATAATTCTTAAGGCAAGCAGGCCGAAGTAACACTGGTAAGGTACCACCCAAAATTGCCAACAGCAATTGCTACAATGTATCCATTTGTATCAATTTGTTTGTTGACCACAAACAAATTGTTGACCGTAGTCAATATCTAACTAATGACCCCACCCTCTGACGCGTATCCGTAAAATCACGTGGTGATGCATGCTGTCTAGCTATAGCCATCACCCCGTCGCCTAGTTCGTCGTTGACCGGACAACGTTTAACCAACTTATGCCTGTCTAGTGTTGTCCAGTCAATTGCGAACTTGCCGGATACCTGTGGGTCATAATGTTTACCTTACCAGTGCTACCCGCCACACGGAGGGGCTTCAAAGAAGGCTCGACGCCCCCCCCAGACCGTCAGCTCGGTCAACAGGCCTGCTCGCCAATCACCCAACAGGAGGTCCATACCTCCTCGCGACAGATGGGCCCCATCCCCTGCATACAAGTCATAACTTTGTAGGCTAATAGCGGGGTGACGACTGACCCTCCCCCAAGCCCTGTCGACAAGGAAACGCGCCACTGCCCTATTCACCATGCGTCTAGCACGGTCAAGGGCCAGGAGGTCAATGCCCCCTCTGTAGGAATGGCGCGGGACCATGTCCGACCAAACAAGGGTTGTGGCGGGCCAGACGTAATGCAGGTAGGCGAGGTCCTCGCAAATCGCATGCTTCAGCGACAAGCCGATGACCTGGCCCAAATCATTGCCCCCCAGGTGTATGATCAGAATGTCAGGCGGGTCAGCATTCTGGCCTGAAAAAAGGAAAGTCAGCAGCTCCCGCCATAACATCCCAGGCTTACCATGCCATGTGAGACTTGCGTATGCACCCAGTCCCAGTCAGGGTCTCCACTCTGTCGCCGCAGCGTAACGCGCTGCCCTGTGCACGTAGCTATGGCCCACCAGCCATACTGTCACCGGTGTAATACGACACCCCGGGTCTGTAAAGAAAAATGAGGAAAAGTAGGTAAGGTGACTGGGTTGGTACTCACGGCGGGAGTGGGCGCACATAAAACTGAAAACATTGCGAACCCCACCGTCCCATGCTACGTATGTCAGCCCCGGAGTACCCAAAAGCAGCTGCGGTTGAGGCCGCCCCTATACGGAATGAATGGGTGCCATAGCGGGCACCTGGGAGGCCCACACTGGCCAGCGCTTTGCCCGTCACCTTCCAAAATTGAAATTTAGTAAGGGGAGACCCATCTTGGTGACAGAAAAATGGGCCATGGTGCGTGCCACGCAGTGCCAGGAATTCCTGTAGGGCACCAACCGGACAGATGTCTGCCAAAGAACACCGTAGCAGTCGCACACCACTGCCTACGCCACGCTGATCGGTCTTAGAGGAGCGTATCCTCAACTGAGCCCAGTCTTTGGCAACACAGACATCCTCGAGTTCCAGTGCCCTACGACTTGCATCCGCCTTAGACAGCATCACAAGCTCGCTGATGCGGAGCACTCAAAAAAATGCCACCGTTGTGGCTGCATGGAACAGGGCTGCCTCATATGCATCAAAACAGAGGCAAGGCCAGCCCCGGGCCAACTGGGTAAGGACCCCTGGGGAAATCGGGTGGCGGTCGTCCGGGCAACGCCCGCGCTCGCGCACCCACCCCTCCAAAACATGTCTCACACGGAAGTCAGAGGTGCTGTCCACATGACCCCCCACCTTGGCCATAAAAGCCAACGCTGAAAGCTTAGATGCTATGGTGCGAGGTGCAAGGCCCTGAGAATGCAGGTAAACCATGAACCGCAGAACATGGGTTACCGGGATCGGCCAGGTTCCTGGCAGTTGAAATTGGGTACAGAATGCCCTGAAAGAATTAATTGCATGGTGATACGCCTTACGGGTGCGTGGCGCTAGCGACAGGCCAATCGCCCGGTTCACCTCTCCTTGCCAATGGTCCATATCTCCTCCGGGAGTGGCGAGGGAAATTCCTCCGCATCCGGGGCCAAGGCACGGAACCGGGAGATCTGTAGGCGGGACAAAGCGTCAGCAATATCATTATTAACCCCTGGGACATGCCTGGCCCCAAACAGTACGTTGAGGCGCAGGCTGCGCAACACAAATTGGCGCACTAGGTCCATAACCCTGGGCGATTTGGAAGTCTGTGCATTGACAATGTGGACCACAGCCGCATTGTCACACCAGAAATGCACGACCGAGTTGGACCACTCCTGACCCCATAGCATCAAAGCACCCAGGATAGGGAAATACTCCAGATATGTGAGATCACGCAGGCGACCCGTGCCTGCCCAGGCCGGTGGCCACCCACCATAGGCGCACTTCCCATTGAAGTACATCCCATATCCGAGGGATCCCGAGGCATCAGACTGAATCTGAAATTGAGGGGAAGCCAGGAGGTCATACCTCCAAAATGAGACCCCATTGAACTCCCTCAGGAACTGTAACCAGACAAGCATGTCTGCCCTGATACCCCGGGTAAGCCGAACCCTATGGTGAGGCCTGGATAATCCTGCCATAGCGTCGCACAGGCGCCGGGCAAAAGCCCTGCCCGGTGCGACCACCCTGCAGGGGAAATTAAGGTGACCATGTAGCACCTGCAGTTCTCTCAGTGATGCCCTGCGCTTGGTCAGCAAGTCCGAGATAAGGGCCACTATCCTTGACACCTTATCCCGCGGTAACCTAGACGCCTGCGCTATCGTGTCAATCTCCACCCCCAGGAAGACTAGCTGGCTAGATGGGCCCTCGGTCTTTTCGGGCGCTAAAGGGACACCGAGTTCCTCCATTAGCGTCTGAAATGTGTTGAGGAGACGTGTACACGTGTCCCAGCCCCGTTCACCCCCGAATAAAAAGTCATCCAGGTAATGGGCTACAGACCGGGACCCTGACCTGCGGACGAAAGCCCACTCTAGGAAGGTACTGAAACGCTCGAAAGCCGAGCATGATATGGAACAGCCAAAAGGCATGGCCTTATCAAAGTAATATTCGGCCCGAAATTTGAAACCCAGCAATTCAAAGTCGCCCGGGTGCACCGGCAAGAGGCGAAAAGCCGACTTAATGTCGCACTTAGCCAGCAGCGCACCCGGGCCACATGAGCGCACCATGCGCAGCGCGCGGTCAAAAGATGTATACTTGACTGAGCAAAGGTCATCAGGGATAGCATCATTGACCAATCGGCCGGCTGGGTAGGACAAGTGATGGATAAGGCGAAACTCGCCTGGGGACTTCTTGGGAACCAAGCCCAGGGGCGATACCTTAAGGTTAGTGAACGGGGGTGCAGGGAAAGGGCCAGCGACCCTGCCCGCATTGACCTCCTTATTAATGCTGGCGGCAGCCACCTCCTCCCTCCCCCTAAGGGACAAAAGGTTGGGGGCATCCTGAGGGGACCTATCACCCATGAAAGGAATACGGAACCCCTGCCTAAAGCCCCGAAGGAGATAATCCGCATCCTCCCCCTTCGGGTACAATGCGAGCCAACGCTCCAACATGTCCACATTAATTGGGGAGGGAGACTTTCGGTGAACCAGCTCCATCTGCGGCAGTCTTGCCAGCCCACTGTCCGCCCCTCCCTCTGCCCCACGTCCCTCCAGGCCTGGGACAGGCAGAGGCTGCATGGGGGCCCGCACAGGTGGGACACTACTTGCAATTCTTCTTATTGCAGGAACCATTATCTTTCCCCTGGCGCGGGGCGCGTGGGCGTCATGTACAGAAGCCAAAGCCTCTGGCATGGCTCATCCCACCTCATCTCAGGGTGCAGGGGAATTCGCATACGGAATTCCTCGTCGTAAGCCAACCACGACAGGCCCGGAAAGTCAACCATCGCCCGATAGATGTTGTCCAAATACTGGACCATCGGAATTGCCAGATCCGGCCGGGCCCTCAGGTACACCGCCATGTAGATGAGGTAAGCCGGCAGCCAGTTGGCCCACGTTCGTGGTGGCTTGCAACGACGTGCCTGTTCCTTATCCTTCTCATCCTGCCCCTCCCTCTCTTCTTTGGTGGGCTCCCTATTTAGGAGTGAGAAGATATCTACATACTCCCCCCGCCATATTTTCTCTTTGGTGGCCTGAGCCAAGTGGTCACCCAGTGGCAAGGAATAGCCCGCTGTCGGCAAGGCCGAGACAGGCACCGCAGAAACTGCGGGCATCTGGAAAGGGGCTTGGACTAGCCCAGCCACCCCCAAAACATTCCCCACAGGGTAGGAAACACCCCCCACCCCGGGGCCCTGGGTGGTAGTTGTCGTCGCCGGGTGGGGCGTCAGCGGCTGTACCGCCGCACCACCCACGCGAGGCCAAGGCCATTGGAAAGCCCCCCCCAACGTGGCCACATGTGTAGGTGCACTAGTTTGGACCGCATACTCACATGCTGCACCCCCGCGGGCCGCCCCCACCGGGGGTTCCGGCCCACTGTGGGCGTCGGAGCTCACGACCGCCGTAGAGCTCGTCGCTGGGGCCTGACCCGCACTGGCCTGTTGGTTGGGGAGCTGCGAGGCAGTGGCCGAAGTCGCGCCACGCGCCTCAAGCTGCTCGACCCGTCCCGTCGCCTGCCGCTGCCCAGCAGACGATGCGTCAAAATGAACCCCAAAGGGAGCCCCAGCGTGGCTGGCCCGAGCCAGGGAAGCCTCGAGGGCCGCAACGCGGGCCAGTAAGGCCTCCACACTGACGTGGGGCCAAGGGCCAGCCGGCCCGCCTGCCACGGGCATGGGTACAGATCCTTGTACCCCGGGGCCCGAATAGGGCCATGACCCCACACCCAGGCCCGGTAGGGCCGATGTAGGCACCTGCCAAGGAAGGGGACCACACCACCCCCCAAGGCTGGAAGGCCCCGGAGTGAGCTGCGCCCCTATAGAGGAAGGCCCAGTAGAATGGGCACCAGGAGCGGTGTCCACCGCTTGCGGGCCGCGGGCCGCAGCCCATGCTGGACCCATGCTTGGGTCCCCAGCCTCCGGCCAGGGGGGAATAGACCCCATCCCACCGGTCCCGGTGGGTGCAGGCAAAGGCGGCTGCCGGGGAGGCGCAGCCACGGTCCTCCGATCCGGATTGCGCCTCCGAACCGCACGAGTCGCGCTCGCGGCCGCCTTCTTCTTGGAAGGCATCTCAGTCCAACCTCTGGGAAGCCGAAGGAAGAAAATCAGCAGCCAAAAGGCTTCCCAGTCAAGGCAAGAGCGACGGAGGTAAGAGGGAAAAACTTCTCCGCTCCGTCGCTTCGCAAAATGGCAGCTTGGCTGCCTCGTGGCCACCCCTTTTATAAGGGAGCTGGCCACGCCCCTAACTACCCGGATGCCTTCGTCCAGTGGGGGGCCCCCGCAAAGAGCGCGGCGGCCATTTTGGCGCCGCGCTTGCATTCTTTTCTTTTTTTTTTTTTAAAAAGGTACCCTAAGGTAGCCTTGATGTCATATGCCACTATGCCATCATGGGGGAGCAGAAGGAATGTTAATTTGCCATGAACATGAAGCTACTGAAGTAAAGCACAGAGAAGGCAACATGGAACTGGGAAAGATTTGTCGTCGTTGTTTTCTTTTATCCTTTTTATTTCCCTTTAAAGAAAAATCTAGAGAAGGAAGAGCCAAACAGAGTAATTTGAGGTTAATCTCCAATGATTAACTACACAGCACCTCAAATTGACACACCACAATTAGAAGCAACCCTTTCCAGCATGATTCACCCGGATACTTCAGCCAGCTATTTGCATCCTAACTTATCTGACAATATCTGCTTTGTTCTTTGAATTCATTGTTCTGGGTTTTTCTGAACCGTGTTTGCCCATTTCTTGGACTATGACTCTGGATTGCCCCACCACCATCACAATCATCATCCAGGCCTCCCCCTCCTCCCTCCCTCACCTGCTGGTACTTGCTCTTCTCGGGTCAGAAGTCCTCCTTGACGGCTTCCCAGCGGAGGCTGTAGTGGGGAAGGCGGGGCAGGAGGTTGACCCACCAGGGCGGCAAATAACTCATACCCGCCGCCATGCCCGGGGCCAGGAGAGGGGGCAGGGAAGCCCGACCTCCTCCACCTCTCCTTCCTCCCTTCCTTCAGATCCCCCTCAGAGACCTTCCTTGGCCGCCGCCACTGTCTCATCACCCACCCCAATAATGCCGCCATTTTCCCAGCCATGAGAAGGGGGAGAGAGAGAGCTGCTGAGGTAAAAGAAAAAGAAAAGCCAGGACTCCTCAAGGGCCTGCCATCACCCATCATGGCTGCTCTTAGGTGGCGGAGGAGGAGGAGGAGGAAGAGGAAAGCGGCAGCGGCAAAGGTGATGCGCTCCTCTTTGAATTTGAGTCAAGGCTGCAGTGCAGTCGCAGTTTGAATTTTGTGCACGCATGATTTCCCATGCATGCGCACCAGTCTATCCAACTCCCGTGATGCTAGCAACCAGTCCCCCCTCCCTCCAGAGCTCCATGGCGGTTGCAGTTGAGCGCTAAACATATGTATAAATTAAAAATAAATAAATAAAAATAAAAATATGGGAGATTTATGGGGGTAAAAAAATAGGAGGGCGGCGGGAAATTAAAGTAAAATATGTGACTTTCCCAGCCAATATGGGATACTTGACACCTATGCACCTGGGTTTCTGCTACACTGAGTCTATTGGTTCCTGCATCCTCTGCTTCATCCTTTTCTCAGTCTGATAATTTCCTAATCAGCAGCTTTGCTTCCCTCATTCAGTGTGGAATGGGACAACCTCTTTATGTAGACACTTTGCCATTAAAACTCTATGGCTGTCATTCACCTTCGGAACTCCTTGACTTTAGTGTGATTTCAAGAGCAGCTCTACCACCAGAAACTCCAATTCTCCTCATAAATCATCTCCGTGAGCCCTGAATTTCAGTGAGACATTGTTAGCCCAAATCCAGAAACCCCACTCTTATTTATATTTATTATTATCATTTTCATTTTATTTTTCAATATGATTTTAACCTTTATTTTCAATTTTTCCTTGCTCTAACCGCTAGGCATATGTATCCACAATCACTACACGTCACACGCAACCATTCACCACAATCACAGGTAAATAACTGCGATGCATCTATTTTTAATGGATATTCTAAAAATCAAACTGCAAAATAAAGAGTTTTTCCCTTTGCAAGACAGGCCCTTTGTTCTATTGTATAACTATCCCAAGTCAGGGAAACTTAGAATGTACATGTAGAAAAGTATAAAAACCTTGTTGCGGATCCAGAGGACAGCTCTCTATCGAAAAACTAAACAGAGACGCTCAATTTTTTAGAGGGTGGATTTTATTTCTTTCAATTGACAAGTGGCCATTGTCGTTCCGAAACTAAATAAAACCTGTTTCTTTACCCTGAACCTTGACACTGTGGTTCCTGGGATTCCACCAGTGCCTGATCTCCTTTTAAGGTTTTTTCCGTCTGCGAGTGATCCTAGGATGTGCTCTAACCTTCGTTTCTTTGCGGCTAGCGTGTCTTCCATTTTTGATTCACGGCAAGGAGTGAGAGTGAGGTTTTCAGGTAACAACATGGCCCTCTCATATTTTGAACTCTGACTTCCAGGAGTTCTAGCCAGCCATAGCCAGTGGCAAGGTATCAGGGAGTAGGGATGCAAAACATCTGGAAGGCCAAAGGTTCCCACAGGTGCTTTTGCAATACCTGTGTAGTGGCAACATACATACTCAGTTCTAGAGAAACCTGATTGACTAGAAAATGTCCCCTTGCAGAGTGAACTAGCTACCTCATCTGGCTTGCTTCCAGTGGACTGTGAACCAGTTCTTCAAGAAGAGTACATTCATCTGATTTATCTGTTACTCTTCCATGAAGGAGGGCCCAGCATTTCCATGTGATTCGAGAAGAGGTTTCTTTTACAGTCTCTGGAGCAAAGGTTTTGTTCTCTCTCCCTCCCTTTCCCTGACTAGTAAGAATCCCAACAATTGCCTTGTTGCTTAGAAATAGCCCAATCTCAATTAATCGCTAGGACACGAAACCCTTGCCCTCCCCTCTTCTCATTTGCCACTTGGCCTCTTTTAATTCAGCCTAATAGGTTCTGAGCTTTACCCACTTTGGAATCAATTAACCTTTGAGATACAATGGCCACAGAATCATGATGCATAATTACCTTTGGCCTGCTGTAAACATGGGTTGCTGAGGCAGTTGGCTCAGTGTGTTCAAATGGGTAGCTGTTTAGCTTAGGAGATGGAAATTAATGGGTGGACAAAGGCCAAAACCCTTGGCGCGTGTTGTGTTCTGTTGGTTTTATTGTACACACGGATTACAATGTATCTGAGCCAATGTAACCTTGCCTATAGCAACAATGTAACCTTCAGCTGTATCATATAAACCCTGTAATAGGACGCGAGCTAATGACCACCAGCTGGCAGCAGCGAGCGTCCAAGCTCTCTTGGTCCAAACTCATCAAAGGCAACAGCGCGGGAAGTTTTCCCGCCACCACCTACACCTGGACAAGAAGGGCGTGACCTGCAATGACGTCACGCAGACAGTAGCCAATGGGCTACCATGGCACCACGTTCAAATGTGTTACTGCTGTATATAAAGAGCTATCGATCCGCCATTACCTCATGTTCCCTCTGCCCACGATGCAATAAACCTGAGTTAACCCAGCCCGAGGCTGTGTCCTGTGTCTTGGTTTGCATACACCAAATTGGCGACGAAGGTGGGATTATGGATCCCCACGGAACAGCCAGGGCACAGAGCGGTTTCAACATCACCAAACCGCAAGACTGGGAGCTGCTTGAGATGGATTTCCAGGCGGCCCTGGTGGAACTCAGAGTCAAAGGAGAAGACGAGGAGAGGAAGAGGGCCATCCTCACCAGAATGCTCGGGATGGAAACCAAGCGGACGCTGGTGGGCATAATCGCTCCGAAGAAGGTGAGCGACTTTAAGGCGAGCGACATCATGAAACTGCTGCGAGAGCGGTTCTGCCCCTCGAGGGCAATGTTTCCCGCTCGGAGCGCGTTTTGGAGGCGAGTCCAAGCGCCGGATGAGTCGGTTGAGGCATTCGTGGCCGCCATGAGGATAGCCGCCGCCCCCTGTAAATGGGGCGATATCCTGGAGTTGGTCCTCAGGGACGGCGTGTTGTGTGGCCTGAAAGACAAGGAGGTACAGCGCAGCTTGATGAATAAGGAGCCGCCACCCACGCTGGCAGAGGTCATAGAGGCCGCGGAAGCCGCAGAGTCCACGAATGCCGGAGTGGACGAGATGCACCAGTGGCGTGAGTGGCGTCCTAGAGCCGGCAAGGCGGAAAATTCGGTGCACGGGAAGACCGGACAGTCGGTGCACGCGACTCGACGGGCCTCAAAGTCGTCTACGGAAGGCAGCGACGGCGAGGAGGTCCAGAAGGTCCGGAAGGGCGGTCGACGCTGCGAGGGTTGCGGAGCGGCCCACGAGCGCGCGAGATGCCCGTTCAGGAAGGCCGAGTGTTACACCTGCGGCCGTCGGGGGCACATCGCCAAGGCGTGCAGAAAGCGGAAAGAGGGCCGGAGGCAGTCACAAGACCGCGCGGCCAGACCGGACCGTCCAGCGAGGCCCAAAGATGGCGCCCAGACCACGAGGAAGCAGGACGGCGTGGGCCGCGTCTCGGACGGCAGCGAGGACGACGCCTCAGTGTTCAGCGTGTCCGCGGGACAGTCCCATTACTTCGTTGAGGTATTAGTACAAGGGGCCCCTATTAAGATGGAAATTGACTCGGGGTCCTCCTATTCCATAATTCCCCAGAAAGAGTTCCTGAAAATCGACCCCCACGTGCGGCCCAAGCTTAAAGCGTTGAGGTCCACACTACGGGACGTACAGGGAAACAGCATTCCGGTGTTGGGGGTCGGGAAATTTCGGGTCAATTTTAAGAGACATTCTGCGGAACTGCCCCTAGTTGTCCTCAAAGGGGGAAGCTGTAGCCTCCTAGGGACACAGTGGTTTCAGCCCTTAGGTTTGTTCATAGGGGGGGTGCATACCGTGGGGGGGGACCCAATACAAGCGGTTTGCGATGCGCATCCCGCCGTTTTTAAGAAAGGACTCGGAAAGTTCAAGGGACCCCCTGTAGCTTTCGACATAGACCCGGAGGTCCGCCCGATAAGACTCAAACCACGCAGGGTGCCGTTCGCACTCAAGGACAAGATAGAGGCGGAACTGGACAAACTGGTGGGCCAGGGGATTCTTATTCCTGTTGATTCCGCGGAGTGGGAAACTCCAATTGTAACGGCTCTAAAGGCTAACGGGGAGGTGCGCATTTGCGCTGATTATAAGTGTACAATTAACAAGGCGATCCGCCCTAATGCATACCCGGTGCCAGTGATCAGCCACCTTTTGGCCAGGCTAAATGGGGGAAAGTGTTTCGCTAAACTCGATTTGGCACAAGCCTATCAGCAACTTCCTGTGACCCCCGCCACGGCCGCGGCACAAACAATAGTTACACATAAGGGAGCGTTCCAGGTGTCGCGGTTACAGTTCGGCGTGAACTCGGCACCCGGCCTTTTTCAATCGCTCGTGGAACGCCTCCTAAAGGGCCTGGAGGGGGTGTTGCCCTATTTTGATGACGTGTTGATAACAGGGGGGAGTGAGGCTGAACTGGCAAAAAGGTTGGACAAGGTACTGACCGTGTTCGAGAAAGCGGGGCTGAGATTGAGGAAGGATAAATGTGTCTTTTTCGAAACCGAGGTCGAGTTTTTAGGGTTCCGGATCACACCCGAGGGGATTAAGCCGTCTAAATCCAAGGTAGCAGCCATTAAAAAGGCCCCTCGCCCCACTTCCAAAACCGAGCTGCAGTCTTTCCTGGGGCTCCTCAACTTTTATCATACATTCCTCCCGCGGAAGGCGTCCGTGGCCGAACCGCTCCATCGGTTACTTAAAAAAGAGGAGCCATGGATGTGGGGTGACGAGCACGAGAGGGCGTTCAAAGAGCTAAAGCAACTCCTAACATCTGAGGCAATCCTGACGCACTTCGACCCCAAACGGCCTGTGGTCCTAGTTTGTGATGCATCCCCGGTGGGGGTGGGGGCGGTGCTTTGCCACGTGTTGGAGGACGGAAGGGAGGCCCCGGTAGCGTTTTACTCAAGGTCCCTGTCCCAAGCGGAGCGAAATTACGCGCAAACCGACAGGGAAGCGTTAGCAATAGTAGCGGGGACCAAAAAATTTCACGATTTTTTGTATGGCCGCCCGTTCAAAATCGTGACCGATCACAAACCGCTGTTAGGGATTTTCACCGCAAACAAGCCCACGCCGCAGATCCTTCCCCGAGAATGCTGCGATGGGCTATTTTCCTCAACGCGTACCAACATGAGTTGGAGTACAGGCCCGGAAAGGAGATCAGCCATGCTGATGCGCTTTCGCGATCCCCTCTGCCATTGTCGGACGACCAAAAGGCGAGAGCAGAAAGAGACCGCCAGGTGTTGCTGATTGAAGTTTTAGACGCACCCCCAATAGTGCCAGCCGACATTGCTAGGGCGACAGGCAAGGACAGGACGCTGGGAAAAGTTAGTTCATGGGTGCAGAAGGGGTGGCCGGCTTCGTCCCCGAGTACAGAGTTCGACCCATTCTTTAGGAAAAAGCTAGAGCTGTCCCTAGAGAGGGGGTGCCTTCTGTGGGGCCAACGGGTGGTGGTCCCTGCGCCCCTGCGGACGAGGGTGCTCGAACTGCTGCACGTCAGCCACCCGGGCATAGTTCGTTCAAAGGCGCTAGCCCGGAGTTACTTCTGGTGGCCACAGCTGGACGCGGACATTGAGCACATGGTCGGCACTTGCGAGGCTTGCCAGGAATCCCGACCTGAGGCGGCCCGTCTCCCGCATAGGGAGTGGGACACAGCAAGGGGGCCGTGGTCCAGAGTGCACGTGGATTTCGCTGGCCCGTTCCGAGGAACCATGTTTCTCCTGGTGGTAGATGCGTTCTCCAAGTGGCTGGAGGTTATCCCAGTAAAGAGCACGTCCTCCGCCACGACAATTGGCCGGCTAAGGAGAGTCTTTTCCACGTTCGGTTTACCCGACACTTTAGTCAGCGATAACGCTAGTTGTTTCACCTCCGCTGAGTTCGGAGCATTCATGGAGGCAAACGCCATTCGGCATGTCACATCCGCACCGTTTCACCCGGCCACGAATGGCCAAGTGGAACGACTAGTGCGTACAACAAAGGACGCGCTGCGGCGCATGGGCCCGGGGGACCTGAATCACCAGGTATGCCAGTTCCTCTTAGCGTATAGGGTAACCCCTTTAGCGTCAGGCTACTCGCCGGCGGAGCTCTTGATGCGGCGAAAACTGACCACGATCCTGTCCAGGCTAGACCCGACGAGGGTCGAGGATAAAGGGAAAAACATAGGGTTGGCAGTTTCGAAAGGTTTTGCCGCCGGGGACCCTGTTCACTGCAGGAACTATTCCAGCGCAGGGCCGGCCTGGGTACCAGGGAAGGTTGTAGAACAGACGGGGCCAGTATCGTACCGGGTCGAGACTAACACCGGCCTCCTCTGGAGGAGGCACGCAGACCAACTGAGGCACCGAGTGAGTGGGCCAGTCAGTGGAGCTCAGCAACAGGATTCAGCGTTAGGGTTCTCCCCCACCCGCTTAACCCAAGGGGGAGACAGCAATGGACAACAGTCCCAAGCAAGGGGGGAAGGAAGCAGAAGCAGCGGCCCCGACTCATATCCTTTTGATACGCCAGTCCTATCAGGGGCCGGGGAAGGGGGAGAGGAGTTCGCGACCGCTGCCCCCGATAGTAATTTTGAGTTTGATTTTGCGAGCCGGGGGGGTTTTCAGGAGTGTTCCCCCACCCATCCAAGCGAGAAGAGGGGTTTTTCGTTAGCCCCCAGTGCCCCCGGTTCCTCCCTAAGAAAGAGCACACCTCCCAACAACGCCGCGGAGCCGCGGAAAGTCACTAACGAGTCTCCCTCTCATATTACAGGACAGGAAACCAGGGGACAAAGAGAAGGTAGCAAACCCGGGGAGAGGCAGCCCGCATCGAGACCCCAGCGTGTTCGAAATAAGCCATCTTGGCTGAGAGACTTTGTCTCCTAAGGGGGGGGAGTGTGTTTAAGTGTGGGCTCGAGACTTTGTCTCATCCTAGGGGGGAGGGGTGTTGTGTTCTGTTGGTTTTATTGTACACACGGATTACAATGTATCTGAGCCAATGTAACCTTGCCTATAGCAACAATGTAACCTTCAGCTGTATCATATAAACCCTGTAATAGGACGCGAGCTAATGACCACCAGCTGGCAGCAGCGAGCGTCCAAGCTCTCTTGGTCCAAACTCATCAAAGGCAACAGCGCGGGAAGTTTTCCCGCCACCACCTACACCTGGACAAGAAGGGCGTGACCTGCAATGACGTCACGCAGACAGTAGCCAATGGGCTACCATGGCACCACGTTCAAATGTGTTACTGCTGTATATAAAGAGCTATCGATCCGCCATTACCTCATGTTCCCTCTGCCCACGATGCAATAAACCTGAGTTAACCCAGCCCGAGGCTGTGTCCTGTGTCTTGGTTTGCATACACCAAAGCGCGTGACTAGTGTACACATGTAGGTACATGAGAGAGACTTGTTTGCTCCTCCTTCTTTAGAGCATCAGTCCTCAGTAAAGACAGTTTGGTTGTGATGGACTTTCTGTTAGCCTCATTTTTATGCTGTTTCTTGTTTTAATTATCTTCTCTCCTTCCCTCCCTCTTTCACACGCATATACCACATTTATTCATTCTCTTTCTCACCCACATGCACTCATATTTATCCTTATATATTCACAGACATACTGGTTTTCTCTCTCTCTCTCATGTGCATGCATACACATCTGTCTTCTCATTCTCTCTCTGTTTCTCTTTCTCTCTGTGTGTGTCTCTCTCTCTCACACACACACACACACACACACCCTACAATTATTCATTACCATTCACAGGCACGCACAGACAGTCTGGGCACTGGCACATTGGCAATATTCAGGCAGAAGACTGATAAAATGTATGAATTAAACAAACAAACCACCCTCCAGAAAAAAAGGGAGGGGAAAGTACCCTCCCTTCATCTTGCAGCAAAGTTTGGAAAAGCTGAACTTGATGTTTACTATTTGGGGTACATAAGGCAGGCATAAACAAAGTCTGGCCTTTGTATTGCGTGACTTAAAACAGCGGCAAGGGATCAGAACCATCCCATTCCCCTAAATAGGCTACTTCCCAGTTTGCAAGTATAATCTGGTTAATTTAAATGCCACCTTTCTAACTCCCCTCACAACATTGCAAAAGAAGTGCACCCTTCCAACAATGTCATTTTGGTCTCCCAGGATCACAGAAGCTGGGAGCAGGAACGAAAACTTATTTAGACCAGGGATTCCCAAACTTTTCAAATCAGGGGCTGGGTCACACTCCCTCAAACAGTTGAGGAGAGCGGACTGGTTGCCCCCTTGCCATTTAATGCATTTACAATGGCCATAAATGAGTCCGTGGCCGATTCCGGCAGTGGCTGGAGCAGGGGGGGGGAGGCTGGATTATTTGGTGCTGTGGGCCAAATCTGGCTCATGGGCCACAGGCTGAGAACCCTTGATTTAAACTAATCTCCAGCTTGGTGTAGTACTGGGTGCTAAAGAGTCAGCAGGTACTTTCAAATGATAAATGGCTGGATGAAAAACTCCACATAAAACAACCCCAGGTCTATTCACCTCTTAACACATTTGTTTATTACATCCATGATTGTTGTTTGAACTCTGCAGTTTATAAAGGCAAGTCACTTCCTTTCTTTAACACTATTCAAAGTACTGTTTGAAGAGGAAAGCTTTTGCTGCATGCAGTCTCTTCCTGCTGCTAGGAACCCTTAAAAATTTGAGTTTCCAAGCATTATCCCAGGAGCTGCCATCCTTGGTCTTGGATGGGGCTACCTTGCCCCAGAGAGACCCAGTGCGCAACTTGGGGGTTCTCCTGGATGCGCGTCTGCTACTAGAAGAACAGGTGGCGGCCGTGGCCAGGAGGGCCTTTGCACAACTGCATATAATTCGCCAGTTGCTCCTGCTCCTGGATAGGGATTCCTTGCGCATGGACACACAATCCCTGGTTACCTCCAGACTTGATTATTGTAATGAGCTCTACATGGGGCTGCCCTTGACGACCATTTGGAGGCTGCAGCTGGTCCAGAATGCGGCAGCCCGGGTAGTGATGGGGTGCGGGTGCTATGTCCGTGCCTCGCCTCTGCTCCGGGAGCTGCACTGGTTACCAGTTTGTCTCCGGGTGCAATTCAAGGTGCTGGTAATGACCTTTAAAGCCCTTCATGGTAGTGGGCCAGGATACCTAAGAGACCACATCGCCCCAAGGGAGTCTGCCCACCTGTTGTGTTCTAATAATGTAACCTTCTACATGTGATATCAATGTATCTGAACCAATGTAACCTTGCCTATGAGTAATAATGTAACCTTCAGCTGTATCACATAAACCCTGTAATAGGACGCGAGCTAATGACCACCAGCTGGCAGCAGCGAGCGTCCAAGCTCTCTTGGTTCAAACCCATCAAAGACCGCAGCGCGGGAAGTTTCCCGCCGCTACCTACACCTGGACAAGAAGGGCGTGACCAGCCATGACGTCACGCGGGCCAGTAGCCAACGGGCTACCGTGGAGCCACATTCAAATACGTTACTACCATATATATAGAGCTGTTCGTCCGCCATTACCTCATGTTCCCTCTGTCCACCATGCAATAAACCTGAGTTAACCCAGCCGTTGGCTGTGTCTTGTGTCTTGACTCTCATATACTAAATTGGCGACGAGGATGGGATTATGGATCCCCATGGAGCCAGGACACAGAGCGGGTTCAACATCACCAAACCGCAAGACTGGGAGCTTTTTGAGATGGACTTCCAGGCGGCACTGGTGGAACTCAAAGTCAAAGAAGACGACGAGGAAAGGAAGAGGGCCATCCTCACCCGCATGCTCGGGATGGAAACCAAGCGGACGCTGGTGGGCATCCTCGCACCGAAGAAGGTGAGCGATTTCAAAGCCGGTGACATCATGAAACTGCTGCGTGAGCGTTTCCGACCCTCGAGGGCAATGTTTCCCGCTCGGAGCGCGTTTTGGAGGCGAGTTCAAGCGCCGGACGAGTCGGTAGA
This sequence comes from Bradypodion pumilum, assembly GCA_035047305.1. NCBI lineage: Eukaryota > Metazoa > Chordata > Lepidosauria > Squamata > Chamaeleonidae > Bradypodion > Bradypodion pumilum. The sequence goes on along the minus strand of JAWDJD010000003.1, from coordinate 256,810,670 downwards.
AGCCTTCGTAACGGCTATGAGGGTAGCCGCCGCCCCCTGCAAATGGGACCACATCCTAGAGATGGCCCTCAGGGACGGAGTGCTGTGTGGCCTGAAGGACAAGGAAGTACAGCGCAGCCTGATGAACAAGGAGCCACCACCCACACTGGAAGAGGTTGTAGAGGCCGCGGAAGCCGCGGAATCCACGAACGCTGGAGTAGATGAGATGCACAAGTGGCGTGAGTGGCGTCCGAGGGCCGGCAAAGCGGAAAACTCGTCGCATGGGAAGTCCGGTCAGTCGGTGCATGCAACCCGACCGACCTTGAAATCGTCTTCAGAAAGCAGCGATGGCGAGGAGGTCCAGAAGGTCCGGAGAGGGGGGCGCCGCTGCGATGGTTGCGGAGCGGCCCATGAGCGCGTGAAGTGCCCATTCAGGAAAGCCGAGTGTTTCAACTGTGGACGTCGGGGGCACATCGCCAAGGCGTGCAGGAAATGGAAAGAGGGCCGGAGACAGTCGCAGGACCGTTCAGCCAGACCGGACCGTCCAGCGAGGCCCAAAGATGGCGCCCGGGCCACGAGGAAGCAGGACGGCGTGGGCCGCATCTCGGACGACAGCGAGGGCGACGCTCCTGTGTTCAGCGTGTCTGCGGGACAGCCCCATTACTTTGTTGAGGTACTAGTACAAGGGACCCCCATTAGGATGGAAGTTGACTCGGGGTCCTCCTATTCTATAATTCCCCAGAGAGAGTTCTTGAAAATCGACCCCCACGTGCGGCCCAAACTTAAAGCGTTGAGGGCCACACTACGGGACGTACAGGGGAACAGCATTCCAGTGTTGGGGGTCGGGACATTCCGGGTTCGTTTTAAGAGACATTCTGCGGAACTTCCCCTAGTGGTGCTAAAAGGGGGGAGTTGTAGCCTCCTCGGAACCCAGTGGTTTCAGCCCTTAGGTCTGTTCATAGGGGGGGTGCATGCCGTAGGCGAGGACCCAATACAAGCGGTGTGTGACGCACACCCCGCTGTTTTTAAAAGTGGACTGGGAAAGTTCAAGGGACCCCCTGTAGCCTTCGACTTAGACCCGGAGGTCCGCCCGATAAGACTTAAACCGCGCAGGGTACCGTTCGCGCTAAAGGACAAAATAGAGGCGGAACTGGACAAACTGGTGGGTCAAGGGATTCTTGTTCCTGTGGATTCCGCGGAGTGGGAGACTCCAATTGTAACAGCACTGAAGGCTAACGGGGAGGTGCGCATTTGCGCTGATTATAAGTGTACCATTAATAAGGCAATCCGCCCTAATGCATACCCGGTGCCAGTGGTCAGCCACCTTCTGGCCAGGCTAAATGGGGGAAAGTGTTTCGCTAAACTCGATTTAGCACAGGCCTACCAGCAACTCCCGGTAACCCCCGCCACAGCGGCGGCACAAACAATAGTCACACATAAGGGGGCGTTCCAGGTGTCGAGGTTACAGTTCGGCGTGAACTCGGCACCTGGCATTTTTCAGTCGCTAGTGGAACGCCTCCTGAAGGGACTGGAGGGGGTGTTGCCATATTTTGATGACGTGTTGATAACGGGGGGGAGTAAGGACGAGCTGGCTCGCAGACTGGATAAGGTCCTGACCGTGTTCGAAAAAGCGGGGCTGCGACTGAGAAAAGACAAATGTGTATTTTTCGAGACAGAGGTTGAGTTTTTAGGGTTCCGTGTCACACCCGAAGGAATTAGGCCGTCCAAATCTAAGGTAGCCGCCATTAAGAAAGCCCCTCGCCCCACTTCCAAAACCGAGCTACAGTCGTTTCTGGGGCTTCTCAATTTCTACCATACCTTCCTTCCACGGAAGGCGTCTGTTGCCGAGCCGCTCCATCGGTTACTTAAGAAAGAGGAAAAATGGCTGTGGGGTGACGAGCAAGAACGAGCGTTCACAGAGTTAAAGCAACTCCTCACATCCGAGGCAATCCTGACTCATTTCGACCCCAAACGGCCCATAGTTTTAGTCTGCGATGCATCCCCGGTGGGGGTGGGGGCGGTGCTTTGCCACGTGTTAAACGACGGAAGGGAGGCCCCGATAGCGTTTTATTCAAGGTCCCTGTCCCAAGCAGAGCGGAATTACGCACAGACCGATAGGGAGGCACTAGCGATAGTAGCGGGAACCAAGAAATTTCACGATTTTCTGTATGGTCGACCGTTCAAGGTCGTTACTGATCACAAGCCCCTGTTAGGAATATTCACTGCAAATAAGCCCACGCCACAGATCCTGTCCCCGAGGATGCTGCGGTGGGCTATTTTTCTTAACGCATATCAACATGAGTTAGAATACCGGCCAGGGAAGGAAATCAGCCATGCAGACGCACTCTCACGGTCGCCGTTACCCTTGTCGGACGACCAGAAGGCAGGGGTAAGAAGAGACCGCCAGGTATTATTAATAGAGGTCTTGGAGTCACCCCCGATAGTACCGGCCGACGTTGCCAGGGCGACCGGAAAGGACAGAACACTAGAGAAAGTATGCTCGTGGGTGCAGAAGGGGTGGCCGGCGTCATCCCCAGGCGCGGAATTCGACCCATTTTTCCGAAAGCGAGTAGAATTGTCTTTAGAGAGGGGGTGCCTTTTGTGGGGCCAACGGGTGGTGGTTCCTACGTCCCTGCGGCCGAAGGTGCTAAAGCTGTTGCACGTCAGCCACCCGGGAATCGTCCGTTCCAAGGCGTTGGCCCGGAGTTACTTCTGGTGGCCCCAGCTGGACGCCGACATAGAGCATATGGTTGGCACTTGTGAGGCATGTCAGTGCTCCCGACCGGAGGTGGCCCGCCTCCCGCATAGGGAATGGGACGCAGCAAGGGGACCGTGGTCCAGGGTGCACGTAGATTTTGCTGGCCCGTTCCGAGGAACCATGTTTCTCCTGGTGGTGGATGCATACTCAAAGTGGCTGGAGGTCATTCCGGTAAAGAGCACATCCTCCGCCACTACCATTCGCCAGCTAAGGAGGGTCTTTTCCACGTTCGGTTTACCCGACACTTTGGTCAGCGATAACGCCAGTTGCTTCACGTCCGCTGAGTTCGCAGCATTCATGGTGGCAAATGCAATTCGGCATGTCACATCCGCGCCGTTTCACCCGGCCACGAATGGCCAAGTGGAACGGTTGGTGCGCACCACAAAGGATGCGCTGCGGCGCATGGGCTCGGGAGATCTAAATCACCAAGTTTGTCAATTTCTATTAGCGTACAGAGTGACCCCCTTAGCGTCTGGATACTCGCCGGCTGAGCTGCTGATGCGGAGGAAACTGACAACGCTTTTGTCCAGGTTGGACCCGTCGAGGGTCGAGGACAAAGGGAAGAACATAGGTTTAGCGGTCTCGAAAGGTTTCGGCGTAGGCGATCCTGTACACTGCAGGAACTATGCCAACGCAGGCCCAGCCTGGGTGCCAGGGACGATAATAGAGCAGACGGGGCCAGTGTCATATCGGGTGGAAACTAGCACCGGCCTCCTCTGGAGGAGGCACGCTGACCAACTGAGGCACCGAGTGAGTGAGGGGCCGATCAGCGGGGCTCAGCGACAGGATTCAGCGATAGGGTTCTCCCCCACCCGTTTAGCCCAAGGGGGAGACAGAGAGGGACACCAGTCCGAAGGCAGGAGGGAAAGCAGTGAGCCCGACTCATATCCTTTTGATACCCCAGTTCTATCCGAGCCCGGGGGGAGGGAAAAGGAGTGTGCGGCCGCCGCTGCCGCTTCCCCCGAATCCGATTTTGATTTTGATTTTGCTAGCCGGGGGGGTTTTTTGGAGTGTTCCCCCACCCATCCAAGCGAGAAGAGGGGTTTTTCGTTAGCCCCCAGTGCCCCCGGTTATTCCCAAGCAAAGCACACACCTCCCAACGAAGCCGCAGAGCCGCGGCAAACCACTAACAAGTCATCCTCTCCGATTGCAGGGCAGGAAGCCAGGGAGCAAGGAGGAGGGAGCGAAGCCGGGGCAGGGCAGCCCGCGCCGAGACCCCAGCGTGTTCGAAATAAGCCATCTTGGCTGAGAGACTTCGTCTCATCCTAGGGGGGAGGAGTGTTGTGTTCTAATAATGTAACCTTCTACATGTGATATCAATGTATCTGAACCAATGTAACCTTGCCTATGAGTAATAATGTAACCTTCAGCTGTATCACATAAACCCTGTAATAGGACGCGAGCTAATGACCACCAGCTGGCAGCAGCGAGCGTCCAAGCTCTCTTGGTTCAAACCCATCAAAGACCGCAGCGCGGGAAGTTTCCCGCCGCTACCTACACCTGGACAAGAAGGGCGTGACCAGCCATGACGTCACGCGGGCCAGTAGCCAACGGGCTACCGTGGAGCCACATTCAAATACGTTACTACCATATATATAGAGCTGTTCGTCCGCCATTACCTCATGTTCCCTCTGTCCACCATGCAATAAACCTGAGTTAACCCAGCCGTTGGCTGTGTCTTGTGTCTTGACTCTCATATACTAAACCACCCCACCAGGGTGGACCAGAGGGGCTCCCTCAGTGTCCCATTGGCTAGAGGGGCTCGCCTCTCTAGCACAAGGAGGAGGGCCTTCTCCGTGTCCGCCCCAACCCTGTGGAACCTCCTGCCGGCAGACTTACGGCTACAGACTGAATTGCTGCCCTTTAGGGAAGAGCTGAAAACTTGGCTGGTGGGGCAAGTTTGGGGGGCCCACAGGGTGCTGACTCCTGCCCGTTGGCTCTGCTAGAAGCATATGTCCCTTTTTACTCTTGGGTGGGAAGGGAGGGTCTTTTAATTGTGATATGGTTTTGGAGTGTTTTATGGGAGCTTTTAAAGGGGATTTTATAGTTCTTATGTGTAAGTGTGCCGCCCTGAGTTGCCCTAGGGCAAAAAGGCAGGATATAAATCTAATTAAATAAATAAATAATAAATAATTATGGAAATGGCTCGTCTGTGGCAAAATGTTCCCTCTTTAGACTGGACTTCTTTGTGTAAAGACAGCAACAAGCAAAAGCTGGGACTAGAGAATTCTTACCCTGCTCGCATAAAAAAGGGTTTTCTTGGACCGGCTTTTGAAGAAAGGAGGCATTATGCCCAAAACGAGCATCTACTTTGTAGGGGTCGGTGAGTTTAAGGCCATAGGGGTGGTCAATCTTTCCAATTTTTAAATCAGAATATTATAGGAACTATCAAAGTACTGAACCCTATTGGAGCTTGGATAGCTCCATGAGAGATTGGATGAAAACCCAGAGTGGAATCACCAGCCTGAGCTATGATATGCTACTAAATAGTCTCTTATAAATCCATGGTTTATTAATTATTATTTTTGAATTAATTATGAGTTATTACCAGTGGAAGCTAATGAACTAATTCCATTGAACATTTTAACCATTTAGTTTAAAAAATGCATTAATATCATAATATGCACTTGGGTCTTTAGTAAACTACCCATAAGTGCTTTATTTTTAAAGTTAGTGTGGGATATAGAATAGGCAGCTGCTGGAATAGAGAACCAGCATATCTAGTTGTTGTGTATTAAGGCACATTTGCAAGCAGCACAGGTAGCACTTTGCAAGAAGGAAAATGGCGGTTTCCCGCCATCCAAATTAGGAGCCTAAAGTGTCACGGAAACCCCTGCACAGGGCATGCCCATTATGCTAAACCAAGCCCTGTGATTGGTTACAGTTTTGGATCCTGTTCCTCACTGGTTAATTACATATATACTCTGTTATGATTGGTTAGTTAAGTTTCACTGGCAGGTCGCTACTTTGTATCAAGAAGCAACCGCCGGGGAAACACTATATAAGGCCACGAGTCAACAAGGGTGTGGCCGGACCGGATCTATACTTCCCACTCCGTACAGGTAGCCAGCTACGCACTAAGCCTGGGTCTCCTCCATTAAGCTACCGCTTCTACGGTAGCTAGCCATTGCCTCATACATGGCAGAGTCCAGAGGGACTGATTCCATTGGTACTGTATAGCCATCTCTGTGTCTGGAGCGTCTTGTAAGCATAACCTCGAAAGACAATTGAATAAACCTGTTGCTGTTTTGTCCATTGTTGTCTGGACTATTGCTTATAAGGGCCGGACATAACATTACTGCAAGTTATCTGTACTGTAAGCAATACCCAGATGGCTTTTCTTCCTGTCTTTTATTGATCAGTACTTTCATAGATTGGCGTGTTGTTGTTGCGTTGAAACAACATGCCAACCTTTTTAATTCGACAGTACTACCTGCAGTCCTCTATGGGAGTGAAACATGGTCACTAACGAAAGACGAGGAAGAAGAACTATCAAAAGCTGTAAGAGCCATGGAAAGATCAATGTTAACGGTATCCCTTCATGACTACATCCGCAATGCCCAGATAAGAAAACAAAGTGGAATCAACAAAACTGTTGCCAAATACTATAAACAGAAATTGCGATGGGCTGGACAAATCTCTCAAATGACAGATGAACGTTGGACAGCAGCAGTCACTAAGTGATGTCCCAGAGGAGTAAAACAACCCCTTGGCAGGCCCTGCAAAAGATAGGAAGACCCAATCGTGAAAAGGTTTGGTTGAAAGTGCGGCAGCGAAAGGAAAGGAAAGGGAGTTGCGACCAGCAGGAACTCACCCCTGATAGTCTGATCAATCGAGGAATCGAGGAAACTTTCATAGATACATGTTGGTCAGTACTCTTAGGCTTCCTTCTTTCTCAGAAGTTCACTTCTTATTTATTTTTTCCTCTCCATCTTAGTTAGAAGGGCAGGCCTGTAAACATGGAAGTCCCTTCCATAGCTTCCTTTTTTATGAAAGAGTTTGGAGATCTTTTCCCTCTTGTGTCACCATATATGTATAGTAGAACTTCGGATAAAGTCCAAACTCCGTTCCACAAGTTTGGACTTTATCCGATTTTGGACTTTATCCGAATCAAATGGGCGATGCATCAGATAATGTCCAAAAATGGACTTTATCCGAGGTTCCTATACCAAATACTTCGGATAACGTTTATTTTTAGCAGTTTTGGACTTTATGCGATGCATCACGTGTTGTATGAAAACCACAACTTTATCCGAATCGGACTTTATCCGAATCGGACTTTATCCGAATCGGACTTTATCCGAGGTACCACTGTACTTCCTAAATAATAAGGAAGGATCAAACCCCACCCCACCCTATTTTATTACTAGTCTTCAGAGAAACTATTATCCTTCAGAAGTTGGAAGCTTAGCAGTAACCTGTCATATTTGGTAGCTGTAAACACCAAATAATCCTCAAGGAAATGCACCAGGATTCAAAATTAACAACAACAGCACCGGCATATTAACATTCAATGCTGTGAACCACATGGTGCCTGAATGTCTGTGCATGTGTGCTGGTGTTCATGTCAAGCTATATCTGTTGTAATATCAGAGATAGAATGTATAGTTTTTTTAAAAAAAGAAAGCTTAAGTGGAGGAGCCTGAAAGATGATAGAATCCTGTAGGCAACATCTGGTACTTGCACAAGCAAGTTGATAGCCTTTGATAGTCCCAAAGATACCTGTTTACTGACAGGTAATGTAAAACAGAGGCTGTCCTTGGTAAATAAACACCCTATCCAAGCACATATACAGTGGTACCTCATACAATGATTTTAATCTGTTCCATGGGACTCGTTATTGTATGAAACAATTGCTATATGATACATGCAATTTCAAACTACTGTCAAAATAGCTGATTCGTCAGTACAAACTTCCTGCTTCCCCAGTAGCCCGCCGAAATGTATCAACCTGTGTAACTGCCATTCTCACTGTATATAAGCTGGCTACCTTGTACATGTTCCCCAGTCCGGTATCTCTGAGCTGAATAATAAATCACTTGTTTGACCCAATCCTGCTGGTCAGAATACTTCTTAAGCGCTGGACTCAACACAGGGCTAATTCTCAGAAGATGGGAGACTACTTAGGTGAAATCATAGCATGTATTTGCTAAGCTTCATCAAGGTTGTGATATCATATATCTTCAGACATAGAATCTGGCCAGGTTATCCTGCAATGGTAATAGAGTAGAACATAGTGCCAGTGACTCAACGTTTGTTAACTAACCTAACAACCCTGAAGACTAATGGCCTTGGGTGGCAAAGTCCATAGGGAAAGGGCGATGGTTCCCAAATGGATTAAATCCTACTTGAACCCATCTTGATTGAGGGCAGCACCTTTATCAATACTGGCCTGAGGCTGATGAGGATTTTTTGTGCCAAAAGGACTCAGGACCAGAAAGTGACTTGTGAAACTGGATAGGTGGTACAGATGTCACACTGTGATCCAGAAGGCAAATTGAAGACTATCACATTATATTATTCCAATATTTGGAATCGGATACAGCACTTGAAGAAGAATGTCTTCAGAATGTGCTATGAAAGTTTAGCATCTCAGGCAGTATATGTAATCCGTTTATAAGTTTTGCCGTTTCCTGTCAGCTCCATAGTTATAATTTAGAAAACAATTGTGGATTGTAAAGTTTAATACTGGGAAACTGAACTGTAGGAATATAATTCTGCCCAGTGGTCTTGGAAAATATGAGGGGAAAGCTCAAAATTACTTGACCTCATATAAGGGAATATAGCACTGTATTTCAAGAACACTTTCTTTTTTATTGAGCACATTCATCTGACATTTGACAAGAATAGCCAAGTTAGGGGGAAAATATTAGTGTTTTTTTTAACTGAGGAAACAAGAACAATACATTCTTTGCCAAAGGTTGATGAGTTATTTCTCTATAATTTCTACCTGTTTCTGACAATCTTTCCTTTGGGTAAGTATTCTTGATAAAAATTGACTACTTTAAAAACATATTTTACAAAGTTGCAGCTATTGCAAGATTTTTCTTTGGAAAAGAAACAGGACAAAAGTGAGATCGAACGTCAGTGCAAACATATTGACTGTAAACCTCTTCTTTATTGCAGTAACAACCAGCAGGGTATTTCCATTTGAATTGATGGAATGTATAGAGGAGTTCACTCCACAAATCCCGACTTATTTAGCAGGCTACTTTTGGTATTTCTAATTAAAAAAGCAAGGAAATCTTGAAAGAGGTGAAAATTAAAGCAACATTTTATTTTTGAAGCCATATCCTGGAAAATAAGTCATCCTCCCCTGCACAAACTATCATCACACTGTTTTGCTTATTCTCTACTTTAACTCCCGCCCAAAGTAAACACAACATTTGAGCCCCACTCAGTCAGGATTAAACAGAACAAGCTTTCCTTCCACGAAATATGGATCTATTTACCTGGACTAGTAAAGCTCATCTAACCATGGGTGATACTGTGTTGCAAATCTGTTCTTTGTAGATTCTGATCCTATTTCAATCCTGTTTCAAAACTGACCTGTATTTCAGTTTAGCTCTATGGTTCCCAATGTGGGGCACACACACCACAGGGGGGCAATTTGATTTTTAAGGGGAGGAATTCAAGAATTAGTTATTAACAGTGAATGGCTTTTTAGGCTTCCTCCACATGAATAGGAGTTCACTTTTTGAATAATAAGAATTACTAGCTGATTATCCGGCCTTGCCCCAGTTTTTCCCCCAAGGAAACCTCATGGGGTGCGTCTAGGTCACTTCTGCTTCCCTTCCTCCATCTCTCTCTTCCCTCATCTGTCCCCTCTCTGCCTCCCTCACCTGTCCCTACCTAGGACTGTGACATTCCTTCCTCCGTCTCTCTTCCCTCACCCATCCCGTTTCTCCGTCAATGGTCCACCCTTATCCTTCCCATACCTGTGTCCCCTTTGCATCCCTACCTGGGACTGTGACATTAGCTAGCTCAATTACATCACGGTGATGTCACAATCGGGTGATCTACCTGGGGCTTTGACATTAGCATCACTATGACATCACTTGGACACACACCCTCCTGTCAAGTATACTTCCCTTTGCAGATCAATTTAAGGGCATACACTCCCCCATGGGGCTTGTGACCCCCACAGTGGCACTCTCGCAGGTGCAAGGTAGGTGTGTGCCAAATTACAGCACGATTGGTGCAGGGGTGTGGATTTGTATAGAGAACATACAAGACCACACCTCTGTTTTATATATGCAGTAGAACCTCGGATAAAGTCCAAACTCCGTTCCACAAGTTTGGACTTTATCCGATTTTGGAATTTATCCGAATCAAATGGGCGATGCATCAGATAACATCAAAAAAGGGACTTTATCTGAGGTTCCTATACCAAACACCTCAGATAACGTCCATTTTTAGCAGTTTAGGGCTTTATGCGATGCATCACGTGCATGAAAACCGTGACTTTATCCGAATCGAACTTTATCCAAGGTACCACTGTATAGATATGTCATGGGTGGGGGTGGGGGGACATCCTGGTTTTAGAGGTGGTTAGGTGGGGCATGTCCCAAAAAAAGGTTGGAACCACTGGTTTAGCTGTTCTACACCACTAGCAATACACTAGATAGGTAGCAGGGTAACTTAGCATAGTGTTTCAGAACTGACCTGTGTTTCAATTTAGCTCCGTGGTTCCTAACTTAGCATAGTGTTCATTTGGAGCATAAGTTAGGTACAAGAAGGGTTCAGTAACATGATCATATTCTAAGAGGAGGTGGTTGGGTTGATCTGAAATCCCCAGCTGTAAGGGTTCATCTTGAATTAAACCTTCTGCTTTAAAACTGTTTTTTTTTAAAATTACGATTATTCAGGGAAAAGTCATGAAAGGAAGTCTTAAGTGCTTTAAATAAAATTTTAACTTGGACAAAACTTATACTATATCTACACACCTCTAATTGTTTCCTGTAAAAATTAAAGCATTTGCAAAAACCGAATATGGAGGCATCGTGCAATACTGCAATTACAATTAAACTACACACACAGCACACATCTTACATTTAGAAGTGAGAAATGCTGGAGTAGTTTACGTAGTTTAAAGCACAGGTAGGAACACCTATGCCCTCTATACTACTACCCGGCCATTCTTTACCATTGGCTATCCTGAGCTCGTCTGATGGGAATTGTAAGACAACACAATTGCAGGACAAAAATCCTCACCCCACCTCTGTTTTAGGCACCTCATTCATTACCTACAACTCATTCTGAACTCTTACATCAATTTCTTGCACGCATTGGACAGCAGATCTGAACTTGCTTAGAACAGTCACCCAATCTAGCAATAGCTATTAGATTAGATTAGAAGTTTATTTATACCCCGCCCTTCTGGTGCAAGCACCACTCAGGGCAGCTTACAATACATAGAAAAAATTAATGCAATGTCAAAATATATAGTACACAATATCACGATATATAAAGCACAATACACACTAGATACAGTACAGTGCAATAAATAAATAAATAAATACATTTCAAATGGAGCCCGGGCTCAACGTCACGGACGGAGCCAGGACTCAATGTCTCGGATGGAGCCCGGGCCTCACTTAGAAAGACCAAAAAGAAAAAAAAAGGTGATGGGAGACAAGACATGGTGCCCGGCCGCCCCCATGGCTGGGGCCAGTCTTCTCCCATCCTGGGCCGGTGGCGTGGGCCCGGGAGAGACGCAGCGTGGTCCCTCATCGGTGATGGCTCTGGCATCCTTTTGACACCCTCCTGGCAGGCGGGGCCAGGAGGGGCGATGCCGGCAGCTCCAGCTGAGCCGAGTCTCCCATCCCGGGCCACTAACTTGGGCCCGGGAGAGACACGGCTATGCAACAATAACGACAGTCCATGTAATCGAGACACACAGAGAGGAATCCTTTGACAAACAAGACCCACGCCATCATTTGCTAGCAATAGCCTACTGCAGCCTGCAATGAACAAACAAGTCATTTTTCACATAAATTTAAAAACAGAAAAGTGAAATATCATTAGTAAAAAAACAGAAAAGTAAAATATCATTAGTAAAAAAAGCAATATTCAACATTTTGGCTTCCTTGGAGAGTCAATTGTGTGCTTCCACAAGATTCCACGGTATTCATGAGAATCAGGAATGTTCCTCCAGTACCCCTCCCCTTGCCATATACTCTGACCCCTTCTTTAGGAGGCTAGGAAACCCTCTAGACAAGAGCACATGCATGCGTATTTCCTCATTTCTTTACTTGATATCATAGAGGGCTGCAGGGATAAAGGAAATGAAAAATAGTGATTCTGCCTGAGTTGCATACCAAAATACACTACAGTACAGTATTAGATTTTGACTTCTGTCTCGACGTCAGAAATAACAAGTTAGAAATAAAATTGTTATCAGTAGCAAAAGGTTTTTTTTCCTTGTAAGAAGGCTTTGACAAAGGCATACTTCAAAAGTAATATAGCAAATGGGAATGCAATTTCTCAGTCATTTCTAGCCACTTTTAAGAATTACTTTTTAACTGGCATTTTAGGGGCATTCTGACAAAAACAATCATTTTTCACTACCCTGCTGCCAATCCTAAACTCTGCTGTTGCTGGTTGTGAAGTAACAAACAATGCACGAGGCATTAGAAAACTTACATTTCAAACATTCACCATAATTTTCAATTTCAGTAGAGTAGGAAGGGGCATTTTAGGCCATCATGTCCAACCTTCTGCTCAATGCAGGAATCCAAATCTAAGTAGATCTGACAGATGATTGTCTAATTTGCAGTTATCCTGCATAAATTTCATTCTGCCGTTTTCAATGATCAAGCCTATCAAAATCTGGAATTCTGTTCCTGTCTTCCAAGGTATTAGCTATTTCACTCAATTTTGAGTCATTTGCAAATTTGATAAATATTCTATGCACTCCCTCATCCTAGTCATTAATGAAAATGTTGAAGAGCACTGGCCTCGGGACTGAGAGTTGTGTCACCTTACTCCAGGGGTTCCCAACCTCAGGCCCGTGGGCCAGATCCAGCCCATAGCACCATTTCATGTGGCCCTCCATTCCTCCAAGGGCATTTGAGATACAAAATGGTTGTCTCTTTGAAGCTGTTGGGACAAAATGGCCACCCCCATCATGCAGGCAGGGCAAAATGGCCATCTGGCCCTCAAAGCTGACTGAGAGAGCGTGACTTGCCCCCTGGCTTGAAAAGGTTGGGAAACCCTGCCTTACTTGTTACCACTTCCCAGTTTGATAAGGATCCATTAATAAGCACTCATTGAGTATAAAGAGGCAATATTATGTCGCATTTACTGTATTTAATTAACTAACTGGATATCCTGGGCTGGCAGAAAGACAAACAAGTGGGTCCTATGATCAAATGAAACCTAGATTTTTCTCTAGAGGTAAAAATGATGAAGCTAAGACTCTCCTGCATTATATGTAACATGTAACATTATAGCCATAGCAATTACATTTATATCTCACATTTAGTCTTCCTCATTTCCTGCTACCTTCAACCTTTCTCAGGATACTGCCTTTTTCATGGAATCAGGAGAAGACTGATTCCATGAAAAAGGCAGTATCCTGAGAAAGGTTGAAGGTAGCAGGAAATGAGGAAGACTAAATGTGAGATATAAATGTAATTGCTATGGCTATAATGTTACATGTTACCTGTTATAATGTTACCTGAGAGATCGCATCATCCCAAGAGTGTCTGCCCGTCCGACCAGAGCGGACCGGAGGCGCTCCCTAGTTGCGCCATCAGCCAGAGGGGCTTGCCTCTCTGGCACGCGGAAAAGGGCCTTCTCCGTGTCTGCACCAACCCTCTGGAACCTCCTGCCAATAGAGCTTAGGCTTCAGACGGAGTTGCTGCCTTTTAGAAAAGGTTTGAAGACCTGGCTGGCAGGGCAGGTGTGGGGCCCTGATGGAAATGTGGCCCCAGCCTGCTGGCTCATCCCTAGCTAAACTGAGTTCAGTCAATGCCCCTCTTTTTGTATTATGTATTCCCAGTGGTAATGTATGGGTGTGGGAGCTGGACTATTAGGAAGGCTGAGCGCAGAAGAATAGATGCCTTTGAGATGTGGTGTTGGAGGAGAATCCTGAGAGTCCCTTGGACAGCAAAGAGAACAAATAGGTCAATACTGGAAGAAATCAACCCTGACTGTTCATTGGAGGGACAAATAGTGAAGATGAAGCTAAAGTACTTTGGACATCAAATGAGAAGGGAGGACTCACTTGAGAAGGCCTTGATGCTAGGAAAGGTGGAGGGCAAGAGAAGAAGGGGGTGTCCAAAGATGAGATGGATAGATGGTATTGTGGACACAATGGGCACAGAGCTGGGTGGGCTGAGAATGGTGGAGGACAGAGGTGCTTGGAGGAAAATGGTCCATGGGGTCGCAAAGGGTCGGAATCGACTGTGCGACTGAACAACAACAAAAATTCCCCCTTGCTCCCCTTTTTTAGCTTTTTAAAGTGGAAGTCGAAGGAGAGTGGGTGGATAATGGGCGACTGGGGTTTTAACTTGTTTTTATGTATTTTTTATGGTTGTACGCCGCCCTGAGTTGGGTTTTTACCTGAGTGGGCGGCATAGAAATTGAAATAAATAAATAAATAAATAAATATTAGTTTTCAAGGCCACTTATGATTCCACCATGCAGGTCCTGCTGCCACAGAACTAACATGACTACCTTTCTAGAAAATTTATTGATATAATCATAGATATGAAATATATAATTGCATTATATAATTAAATAAAATTGTAATAATTTATATTATTAATTAATTAATTAGCAAGTAATTACTATTTAATACAATTGTCACACAGGTTAGCAGTCGATGCCGGTGTTCTGTCAGTCTGTTTCTCCGAGTCTGCCTGCTGTCTCCACGTGAAAGGTAAGGTAAAGGTCACCCTTGCTCAAAAGCCAGTCGTACCCAACTCTAGGTTTCAGTGCTCGTTTGTTTCATAGCCGAAGAGCCAGTGCAGTCTGCTTCGGCAGACGTTTCCGTGGTCATGTGGCAGGCATGACTAGACACCGACCGGAGCGCACGAAACGCTGTTTACCTTCCCACCGAAGTGGTCCCTATTTATCTACTTGCAATGTCTTGCTTTTGAACTGCTAGGTTGGCAGGAGCTGGGACAGAGACGGCAGCTCATTCAGTTCCTGCAATACTCGGGAATCGAACTGCTGACCTCCCACCTTCCAGTCAGCGCCTTAGCCACTTGAGCCACTGCAGTCCCTCCTTGGTCTCCATGTCACGCGCATTTAGTTATTCTTCCGGATGCCAGCCAGGCAATACCCAAGTGAAGAGGGTGCCCTGCTATTCTAGTCAATACGGCAAGCGAGGTCGCCGCTAGTCCACATAGTTCGGTAGCGTGTACAGCCAGCACAATTAGGGAGATTCTAGCACAGGAACGCTACGCTGCCGCCGACGGGTGACGCAATCATCGCGCGCCGGAGTCTGCCGCCTTCCGCCGACGCCGCCATGGAATCCAACAGGGACGAGGCGGAGCGTTGTATTGCTATTGCGGTGGTCGCCATCAAAGCCCACCAGGCCGAGAAGGCGCGTCGTTTCCTGGAGAAGGCGCAGCGCCTCTACCCGTCTCAGCGGGTCCGCGGTGAGCGGGACGAAAGGAATTGGGGGGGGGGGGGGGTGTTAAATAGGCCGAGGGGGGGTAGGGTTGTCGGGCTGACCTCTCACCTGCATTGCGCATGCGTAGGAGCTGGGGAGGCGCGGGGCTTCGTGGGACATGTAGTCCGCTGCTTGTCTGTGTGAGGGGGAAGTGGGCTATGGGACGAGTCTGGAGGGAAGCCTTCTTTCGGGGTTCGGGGACCAGTAAGAGTCCCTTTTGGGGGAGGTTGGGCTCATGCATTGGAGGGGAGGAATGGAGAGGTATTCCTCTCTATCCTCAGTCGAGAAGACTACAACTCCCAGAGGCCATTGCGCTGTGTGTAAAAAGGCAAAAATCAGATTCAGAGGGGAGGGGTAGAACCCCCCCCCATCGGACCCCAGGGGAAACTCCTCATCACCTTCCTCAGGCTGGCCTTCCACTCGTGTCCGACATTTTAAGGGTTTTCTCTCATTTCTGTAGGTTTTAGTTTCAGGGCTTTGCTCCCAACCTCTTTCGTGAAAATTATGCATTTATTCTCTCCTCTGACGGTGATCATTAGTGGCTGTCCTTTAGCACTACATTTTTAACTTGCCTACCTCCAGTTAGTCAGTCTTTAAAAATCAATATTCATCTCTCCTGCCAACCTAGCAGTTCGAAAGCAAGAAATTGCAAGTAGATAAATAGGGGACCACTTCGGTGGGAAGGTAACAGCGCTCCGTGGCGCTCCGATGTCTAGTCATGACTGCCACATGACCACGGAAACGTCTGCAAAAGCAGACAGCGCTGGCTCTTCGGCTTTGAAACAGATGAGCTCTGAACTAGGGTTCAACACCTCGCCTGTCATCTCCACGTTAAAGGTAAGGTAAAGGTCACCCTTGCTCGAAAGCCAGTCGTATCCGACTCTAGGGTTCAGTGCTCATCTGTTTCAAGGCCAAAGAGGATATGACTGGCTTTCGAGCAAGGGAAACCTTTACTTTATTCATCTATATTGTAGATCAGGGGGTTTTCTCTGCCTTTGGCCATCCAGATGTTTTGGAATTAGTTGGAAGTGTGATATTTCCAAACTCCATTGGCCTTTGCTGGCTCAAGATTTTGGGAGCTAAAGTTGAGAGCTGCTGCTTTAGAGTGATACCATCTACCACTGATTACCCTCATCCGATATAACCTTCATCTATAGAGACAGTATAGCTCTGAATGTACATTAGGAGTGACATCAAGTGAGGGCTTCTGCTTTTAAGTCTTTCTTGGGGTCTTGCTTGAAATGTATTGCTGGACTCACTGCTGGAAAAAGGTTGCTGGCTTTTATGAATCCTCGATTCAGTCCAAAAGGAGATTTCTTTTGGAGCACAGTCTTTGCCTTGTTTTCCTCTCTGAGCTTATCTCCTCTTGTTACCATGAGGTTTTACTCTGCATTTTGCCACTGATTTTTCACAGCATTGAAACGCTTTTGTCTTTTTGTTTTCTCTCTGATGTTCAGAGCACTGCTATGTTTTGTTTGCTCCTCTAACAACTATTCCTATACTCCATCCAGAAATATATTCCTTGGAGCAAATTCTATATGTGCTATTTCCACGTAATCAACACACTTAGCTTCCTGCTCTTTCCCAATCATATCAGAGAGAAAACAAAACAAAAAGACAATAAACGCTGTGGCACCTTAAAGACTAACTTTTAATGTTAGCTTTTGTAGATCAAGCCCACCTCGTCAGATATAAGAGTGGATATCATGTTATACTTTTGTACATATCTGGTATAGAGACCCAGAGTAGCTGGGCAGAGTTGGTTGGTTCAGGAGATGGATATGCAAATCAATGAGTTATTTACAACCAGTAATAAAATGCAATCAGTGTGGCTATTTACAGTGGTGAATCTCTGGTGGGAGTCAGTTTGAGTAGTTAGGTTCTGTTTTTGCAAAATAAACGTTATGGCATTACACATCTGACTAATGGGTTAATTCTGGAAGCTTTCTGGGAGAGGCACAGCCAGAAGGCAATTGTCCTGAGAATCATCTCCCTCCCCCCAACCTAACTTTTTAAAGTCTGTTCTGCTAGGTGAATGCAACCCCTTAGTTGTGGCATTTTTAAATTTGATAATGTCCCAGAAACCCTTGGCGATGAGTGTCCAGCATGTATATATATATTATCTCTGCTGTCTCTCTCTGGAATATTGTTTTGTAGTTTCCCTGTTCCAGAATGGCAACTCTTAAGTCCAGTATACAATGTTCAGGTAAATTGAAAGGTTTTGAAATAGATTTCAATGTGTTGGAATTTCTGATGTCTGATTTGTGTCCATTCATTCTTTTGCAAAGATATTGGCCTGTTTGACCTATGTAGAGGGCAGAAGGGCATTTTTGGCATAAATCACATTAGCAGAGGCACAAGTAAAACTACCCCTAATGCTGTGTTTGACAGGGTTGGGTCCAATAATTGTATTTCCGTAGTAAATGTGGGGACATAGGTAACATTTGGGTTTGTTGCAGGGTGAGGTTTCCTTCCCTGATTCACTGTTGTGTTGTTTGTTGTATGTCAATAGTTGTTTCAGATGGGAGGGTTGTTTGTAAGCGAGTAGGGGTCTGCCACCGAGAGCTTGGGAAAGTGACGTATTCTTGTCCAATATGGGTTGAAGATCTTTTATTATGCATGTGAGAGGCCTGAGTTGTGGTTTGAAAGTGACAACCAGTGGTGTTCTATTGTTTTCTCTTCTGGGCCTGTCTTGCAGCAGGTTGCTTCTGGGTATTCGTCTCACCCGGTTGATATGTTCTTTAACTATACTTGCAAAAACAGAACCTAACTCCTCAAACTGATTCCCATCAGAGATTCACTGTTGTAACTAGCCAAATTAATTGCATTTTATTACTGGTTGTACTCATTGATTTGCATATCCATCCAATTCTGCCCCAGCTACTCTGGGCCTTTATATCAGATATGTACAAAAGTATGCCATGATATCCACTCTTATGTCTGACAAAGTGGACTTGATCCACGAAAGCTAACATTAAAATACAGGAGTTAGTCTTTAAGGTGATACAGTGGGTTTTTTTGGTCTGTTTTGTTTTGTTTACTCTCTGATACGCTTGCACAGACTAACATGGCTACCACTTCAAAAAAATTCCCATCATGACTCCCCCACTGCTGGTGTTGAGACCAAATATATGTTGTTTGGTTACATGTTGTTTATCCTGCCACTTTCTCTCTTTTTTCCACTTGTATAAATAGGTGGAACACTCTCTTTTGCTCCATCTGTATGGGAAATTGTTATTCTTGAGATTATGTTTGCCATATGCTTGTTTAACAAAACCTTCTTTAGGAGGGGAAAGGTCTGCAACCCTATGAAGAACTGCGGCAAAATGATACGTAGAAACTCAGAAGTGTTGTAAGTGTGGCCTCACTATTTTTGTCAACTTTCCGGTGGGAAACAGAAAATTCACATCACACTTTGTCGCATGTCTTTCACCCTAGTTCTCGGGCTTTTGTATCACAAAGCTTTCCATTGCAAAATGGTGAAAAGAAAGACATAGTTCTCAATTAGTAGCCTTTTAAAAAGGGAATAAAGTTCAGAAGATGTTTTTAAACATACCAAACGGGAAAGATGACAATGTAATAAATGTGTGCAGTGCACAAGTGAACATCTTTGAGGAGGAAAGGTGGCAGCGGCTACTCGTATCCGAGTATACATCCCCCCCCCCCTGAAAATCATTTTCAGAAAAAATGCCACTGCCGTGAATTTGTTTAAGGTGGATCCCAGCTTGCCATGAAGTGATCACACACTGTGATCATGGAGCCATCTTCTGCAGCATGTATGAAATGAGACATGCAGGATTTAACACCAGGACTGCAATGGACTGCCGCAGCCTTGAGGATATTGACAAGGTGTGCCTTCACAGCCAGTCCATCTGACATGGCCTCTTCTGCTTCCATGACCGTTGGAAATCAGAATAGTGAAGTGGTTTCTCCTCTGCTCATTTTGCCATTGGGCCCAATATGATGGTTTCCAGTGGGCCATCACCCCACCTAAAGGGGCTCATCCACCCATTGCCATTGGCCCCTTTAAGAAGTCAGGTTATTTACCACCGCCCAGCACTCTGTGTGGCTCTGCACTGGCTCAAGTCGCTAAGACGCTGACTGGGAAGCGGAAGGTCAGCAGTTCGATTCCCGAGTACTGCAGGACGGAATGAGCTCCCATCTTCATCCCAGCTCCTGCCAACCTAGCAGTTCGAAAGCAAGAAATTGCAAGTAGATAAATAGGAACCTCTTCGGTGGGAAGGTAACAGCGTTCTGTGCGCTCCGGTGTCTAGTTATGCCTGCCACATGACCACAGAAACGTCTGCAGAAGCAGACAGCACTGGCTCTTCAGCTTAGAAACAGAGATGAGCACTGCACCCTAGAGTCGGATACGACTGGCCTTCGAGCAAGGGAAACCTTTACCTTTACTAGCACTCTGTGTGGAGTTGTTGGCTGTATGGTCTACATTGCCATAGTGGAATGTCTGGCCAGACATAGGGTTGAAAATAGTAACTTATAAAAAGTTTTCTCAGGGAAGGAGCTGTACCTAAACCAGTTTTATATATTTATTTTAAAAGAAGAGCTGATGCTTCTCATAATCAGGGATCACATACTCAGGATTATTCTTAAAATCTGATGACATTATAATATCCTTCCAGCTTTCACTTTGAGTAAGCAAAACCCTTCTGTGTTGCAGCCTTCTGTGTGCATAATTCGTGGGGAATTGTCTTTTGTAACTCATTAAAGATGCCACTTACACCTTTCATCTTAGGCCCCTAGGAATACTTGAGTATTGAGCAAGAGGGTGGGAGTTTCTAGAAAATGAAATTCTGAAGACAAAACTCCAAATAGTTCTAGCAAGAAAGAAAGGTGGAAGACAGCAGAAAGGACCAGTATGTCTCCACAAAATATTCAGAATGGAACTAAAAAGAACACATACAGGCAATGGGAGGAAAGTTAGGCTACAAGGCAAGTAGCAAAGAATTGCAGGGGTGGTGTTAGGTAGGCAAAAACTGATAATGAGTTGAGGTTAGCAAGAGATGGTAAAAGCAACCCAAAAAAAGGCATTCTCCAGGTATGTACTTAGCAACAGACAAAGAGAAGAAATTGGCTCAGCTACTCAGTGGTGACAGGGAAAGAATAACAAATGACAAAGAAAAGGCAAAGTGTTCAATTCCTACTTTTCCTCCTCCTTTCCCCAAAAGGTACTATACAGCCCTCCAGGATTGCAGCTCGAGATTGATAAACAAATAGTCAAAGAATAACTTATTAGTTCAAATGAGTTCAGATCTCCAGGGGAAGATAAACTGTACCCAGGAATATTGAAGGAACTGACTGAAGAAATCTCAGAACCAAAATATAGTGGTACCTCAGATAAAGTCCGATTCGGATAAAGTCATGATTTTCATGCACACGTGATGCATCGTATAAAATCCAAAACTGCTAACAAAGGGACATTTTCCATGGTATTTGGTATAAGGAACCTCAGATAAAGTCCTTTTTTGGACGTTATCCGATGCATCACTCATTTGATTCGGATAAAGTCCAAAATCAGATAAAGTCCAAACTTGTGAAACAGAGTTTGGACTTTATCAGAGGTTCTATTGTATATCATTTTTCTGGAAATCATGGAGGGTAAGTGAAGGACCAGATGATTGGGAGACGGCTTCAAAAAAGGCAAAAAGAATGAACGGGGGAACTACAAACCAGTCAATCTGACATCAGTCTAGAAGAAAATTCTGGAGGAGATTATAAAGTTTTCACTCTGCGGTCACCTTTTATATTTATTTTTCACGCTTTTATACCGCCCACTCAGGTACAACCCAACTCAGGGCGGTTTACATAGCGGACAGTAAATACATAAAAAGACACATGATAAAACAAAGTTAAAAGTTAAAAAACCCACCCCTAAAAGGTGCGCAAGTACCGAAGGGACCTTGGGGGAAGGCACACTTCTCTATACCAATCACCCAACGGTACCCCCATCCCCACCCGCACCCCAAACTTGGCCCGCCAGCCAGGTCTTTAGTTCCTTCCTAAAGGGCAACAACTCCGTCTGGAGACGCAGTTCCACAGGCAGGAGGTTCCAAAGGGCCGGTGCAGACACAGAGAAGGCACTCCTCCTTGTGCCAGAGAGGCGAGCCGCCCTGGCTGATGGCACAATTAGAGAGCCCCTCCGGTCTGCTCTGGTTGGACGGACAGACTTCCTTAGGGCGATGCGGTCTCTGAGATACCCTGGCCCACTACCATGTAGGGCTTTAAAGGTCAAAACCAGCACCTTGAATTGCACCCGGAGACAAACTGGTAACCAGTGCAGCCCCCGAAGCAGTGGTGAGGCATGGGCATAACGTCCACACCCCATCACCACCCGGGCCGCGGCATTCTGGACCAGCTGCAGCCTCTGAATGGTCATCAAGGGCCACCCCATGTAGAGTGCATTACAGTAGTCTAGTCTGGAGGTCACCAGAGCGTGAGTGACCATGAGCAAAGAGTCCCGGTTCAGGAGCGGACGCAACTGGCGAATCACCCAAAGTTGGGTGAAGGCTCTCCTGGCCACAGCCGCCACCTGTTCTTCTAGCAGCAGCCGCGAATCCAGGAGGATCCCCAAGTTGCGCACCGGGTTGGTCTGGTGCAAAACAGCCCCATCCAAAACCAAAGATGGTAGCTCCCGGGATAACGCAGGACCCCCTATCCATAGCCACTCAGTCTTGCTAGGATTCAGCTGTAGCCCATTTACCCCCATCCAGACCCCAACAGCCTCCAGACAGCTGGAAAGGACTTTGACTGCATCACTGGGGTTCCCACGGGCCGAGATGTACAACTGTGTGTCATCCGCGTACGGATGATCTCACCCAGCGGCTTCATGTAAATGTTAAATAGGAGAGGAGAGAGTACCGAACCCTGAGGCACCCCATATTTTAGGGGCCTAGGACTCGACCTCTCACTCTCCAACCACACCGACTGGGTCCGACCACTCAGAAATGAGGAAAACCAGGACCACACTGTGCCCTGGATCCCCAATCCTCGGAGCCGTTCCAGAAGGATACCATGGTCAACGGTATCAAAGGCCGCTGAGAGGTCAAGAAGAGCAAGGACGGACGGATGACCGCCATCCCGCTCTCACCAGAGATCATCCATCAGTGCGACCAATGCAGTCTCAGTACCATATCCAGGTCTGAATCCTATCTGAAATGAGTCCAGATATTCCGCTTCATCCAGTACCCCCTGCAGCTGACGTGCCACTGCCTTCTCCAGAACCTTCCCCAAAAAAGGAAGGTTGGAGACAGGTCTGTAGTTGGTTAGGATTGCTGCATCGAGGGATGGCTTCTTCAGGAGGGGGCACACCAGAGCATGTTTCAGCAGTGCAGGAAATATCCCCTCTCGAAAAGACGTGTTAATTATAAGCCTCGACCCAGCCACCTGTCTCCGTCTTAGAGGCTTTTACCAGCCAGGCGGGACAGGGATCCAATGGACAGTTGGTGGCACGGACCGCTGCAAGGAGCCTGTCCACTTCATCCGGGGCAACTGGATCAAACCGATCCCAGGTAACACCGCAAGACTGAGCACTGGCTCCCCCTGGACCCTCCCCGTCCATGCCAAGTTTGAACCCCGAGCGAATCCGATCGGTTTTCTCCACCAGATGGTCAGCAAAGTCCTCAGCCGATCCCTGCCAACCAGGCACAAGCCCTGCCCTACCCACGAGGGACCTGGTAACCCGAAACAGGGTGGCTGGGCGATTATTAGCGGAGGCAATAAGGGTGGTGAAGTATTGCCTCCTCACCACCCCCCGTCGCCACTAGGTAGGCCCTAATAGCGGCTCTAGATAGTGTCCAATCGGAATCGCTCTGGGTCTTCACCCAGCGGCGCTCAAGGCGTTTCTTTGCCCGTTTGAGCTCCCGCAGTTCTTCAGTGAACCATGGGGATGACCTAGCTCCATGGGCTCTGAGAGGCCGTAGTGGAGCGATTACATCCAAGGCAGATGTCGTCGACCCGTACCACAGGTCAACAAGTGCCTCAGGTGAATTGTGTCGCCGATCCAAAGGAAATTCCCCCAGTTCCCTCTGGAATCCATCCGGATCCATCAGTTGCCAGGGGCGGGCCACTTTAATCGACCCTGCCTCCTTACGATGAAGTGTCGCCCCCAGAAAGTCTAGAGCCACCAGATAGTGATCTGACCATGGCACAGGTGTTATGTCTAGCTTCTGTAAACTCAGATCACTCTGCCACCGCCCCGACAAAAAGACTAAATCTGGCGTTTGGCCACTGCCCCTGGTCGGGCCCTGAATTATCTGAGCCAGGTCCATAGCTGCCATGGAAGCCATGAACTCCTGTGCCACCTCGGAACCAGACCCCAGCAAAGGCAAATTGAAGTCCCCCAAAACCATCAGTCTAGGGAACTCCAACGCCAACGCTGAGATGGCTTCAAGGAGCCCAGGCAGGGAGTCCCTTACCCTGCAAGGAGGCAGGTACAGGAGTAGGACCCCCAACTGACCGTTAGGGCCCAACCACAGGAGCAGGGCCTCACAAGCTGAAATTTGTGGAGCGGTGCCCCTGGCGACTCCCAATGACTCCCTGGCTATAATGGCAACACCACCGACCTTACCCACATCCCTAGGCTGGTGCCAAACACTGAACCCGGCCGGACACATCTCTAATAGAAAAGAATGCAGTCATAATTAGAAGCCAACATGGATTGGTCGAGAACAAATCCTGCCAGACTAATCTTACAGTATCTTATTTTTTGATTTGATAACTTATTTCGTAGGTATTGGGAATGCTGTAGATATAATACATCTTGACTACAGCAAAGCCTTTGACAAAGTGCCTCATAATATTCTGATTAATAGGCTAAATAGGTGTGGACTGGTAGAAGAAGTAAGTGTTAGATGGATACACAGTTGTTCACAGAACTGTTCTCGTATTAATGGCTCCTTCTCAAACTGGGAGGGAATAACAAGGGAGGTACCACAAGGCTCAGTCCTGGGCCCTGTGCTTTTCAACATGTTCATTAATGACTTGAATGAAGGAGTGCAGGAAATTCTTATTAAATGCAGATGGCACAAAATTAGGTGGAAGAGCTAATACCTTGGGAGACAGGAACAGAATTCAATAAGATCTTGATAGACTCGAACATTGGGCTAAAAACAACAATAAAATTTAAGAGGGATAAGGTCAAATTTCTATACCTACGAAATTGCACAGGTAGAAGGTGAGGGATTCTAGGCTCAGTAATACTATGAGTGAGAAAGATCTTGGAATTGTTGTCAATCATAATCAGTCAACAGTACTGTGTGGCAACAGAAAAGGCCAATACTATTTTGGGTTGCATTAGCGGAAGTATAGTTTCCAAAACCTGTGAGACACTGGTCGGCCTCTATTCAGTACTAGTTAGATCACCTCTAAAATACTGGGTCCCATTCAGGACGCCACACTTTAAGAAGGATGTCAACAAACAGGAACAAGTTTGGAGGAGGACAATGCGGGTGACCAGAGGACTGGAAACCAAGCCATATGAGGAAAGATGGAAAGAACTGGGCATGTTTATCCTTGACAAAAGGGAGACTGAGAAGGGATATGACAACACTTTTCAAATACTTGAAAGATAGTCATAAAGAGGAAGGGCAGGATCTGTTCTTGATGATCCCAGAGTTGTTGTTCAGTCACACAGTCGATTCTGACCCTTTGCGACCCTATGGGCCATTGTCCTCCAGGCACCTCGCTCCTCCACCATCCTCCTCAACCCGCCCAGCTCAACATTGCGTCTACAATACCATCTAGCCATCTCATTTTTGGCCGCCGCCACCTTCTTTTGCCCTCCACCTTTCCCAGCATCAAGGCTTTCTCAAGCAAATCCTCTCTTCTCATTTGATTCCAAAGTACTTTAGCTTCATCTTTACTATTTGACCTTCTAAGGAGCAGTCAGGGTTGATTTCTTCTAAGACTGGCCTATTTGTTCTCGCTGTCCAGGGGACTCTCAAAACTCTCCTCCAACACCACATTTCAAAGGTGTCTATTCTTCTGCGCTCAGCTTTCTTAATGGTCCAGCTCTCTATGCGAATTTTGATCCCAGAGTGCAGGACATGTAACAACATGCTCAAAGTGCAGGAAGCTAGATATAGGCTGAATATCATTGGGGCGGGGACTCTTAACTGTTAGAGCAGTAAGACAATGGAACCAATTACTTTAGGAGATAGTGAGCACTCCAGCACTGGAGGCATTCAAGAGAAAGTTCGACAACCATCTGGTAGATCCGCTTTGATATGTATTCCTGCATTAAGCAGGGGATTTGACCATACCTGTCAAGTATCCCGGATTTGCCGGGATTTCCTGTATTTCCGCGCCGCTTCCTCCACTTTCCCGCTGACATCCCATAATCTGACCGGTGGGGATAGTAGTTAGTGTGCATGTGCGTATGCGCAGAACCCTTCTGCGCAGGTCCCATATTTTCAGGAGCCGCGCTTGACGGGTATGGATTTGTCTCAATAGCCTCATAGGCCCCTTCCAACTCAGTTATTCTATGAGTAGCCATTGTGATGGTTGTGTATTGACAGATTTTGCTGTGTGTAATTCTAATATGCATAATTCTGGAAGACATGTCCAATTGTAGTTTACATGTGTGTGTATATATATTACACAGACTACGTGTTATGACAGATGGGGTGGTCCACATGTGTGCTTCATCCTAATTGACAATACTTTCTTTTCAAGAATTGTGTGTTATTAAGGAAATTCCTGTGTTTTTTTTAAAAAAAGAAATCACTATAATTTTAGCCATAAAATGGAAGTCATAAGCAGTTGAATGTCACATTACTCTCACTTTGATAGTTCAGCCCTCTTTTTTATGAGTGTTGCAGAATGTTTTGAGCATTTTAGGAAGTGTTTTTATCCTACCGTACTTTTGCATCTAAATAAAAAAAGCTCCATTTGATCCAAATGATTGGTTGACTGATGACTTTATTCACCTTAGCTCTGCCAGTTAAGTTTCAAAGATAAGACACAGGTGAAACTCAGAAAAATAGAATATCGTGCAAATGTTCATTCATTTCACTTAAAAGGTGAAACAAATATATGAGATAGACTCACTACATGCCACGCGAGAGATGTCATGCCTTAATTCGTTATAATTGTGATGATCATGGCATACAGCATACATGAGATCATGTGATTATTATGGGGTACATGAGATTGGGGGGGTCGGGGTTTTCATAAGCTGCAAGCCATAAGCATCAATATTATAACAAAGTAAGGCTTGAACTATCTCGCTTTGCATGTAATGAGTCCATCTCATATATTTGTTTCACCTTTTAAGTTGCATTACTGGACAGAATGAACATTTGCATGATATTCTAATTTTCCAAGTTTCACCTGTAAAAGATGGAAATTAGAACGGGAGCCACATCAAATACATTTTTTTTGGAAGCAAACAAAGTTGTGTGCAGTATAACAGACCGGAGTTCAAGATTCACTGCAAACAATTCAAAAACTTAGAAGCAGGAGGACAGATCTACAACATTCTGGGATTCCCCTCATACTGTATCTATTAATATTCAAGAAGTATTCCCCCCCTCCCCCCCCTTTGCACCCATGGTGGGCAAGGCATAGTCCCAGGTGTCTGTGGACTGGCTAGGCAATGATGAGAGATGATAAAAGCTGCATTGCAAAAACATGTGGAGGGGTAACACTTGTCCCACTTGATTTAAAGTCTTCCCTGGCCAATAATAAAAATGGCATTCAGGGGCTGAAATCCTTTGGCACAGCTCGATGTGCACAATATGAAGCAGCAGAACTGCAATGAAAATCACAACAGGGCAGAAGAGTGTGCAGTGCCACACAACAGGCTTAACGAGAGTTGCATGATTGATTGCACAATCTAATTGCATGGTCCAGGCTGCCTGGGCATTAGCACCCAGCAGGCTTACAAAGGTGTAACCTTATATTATGCAAAAACAAACAAAATTTTAGCCAACAATGAACAGAATAGCCATCTAAATCAGGAGCACAAAAGAAACTTTAGCCTCTCTGATAGTTTTGGTCCACGGTTCCTACAGCTCTTTAACACTTAACCCTGTTGGGTGGGTCTGATGGGAATTAAAGTCTAAAATGCTTGTAGGGTGAAAGATTCCCCACATCAGATCTATATTAAGTTGGTTCACTCTGTACAGAAAACTTGTGTGCCACTTATCCTAAAGCAAAAAGGGTCTCCTTGACATGCTTCTACTTGGCTTGGCTTTACCAAGTGTGCTTGAAAAACACGAAGATCTCAGCTTGCCAAATCTCATCCTAAAGTGTCAGTGCCCAACTCTGAACTGTTACTATCGGGGGAGGGAGATATAAAGAAAAGATAAGAGTTAGAAGAATATCCTCAAATGAGAGTACAGTATTAGCTACTTCACATTGTAATATAAGATGAGAGAAACTACTACGGTCACTATTGCTAAAACTTTGCAAGAGTTAGACAGAATACTACCATTAATTCGAACTCAATTTATTTAATTCCCCTTCTTGAAACACCTCAAAACTAAAACTTCTACCAAATCCAACTTTTACAGCAACCTCATTTTCCTCCAAATTCCCATATCCAAAGGCAGCTTTAAAAAGCAACAATTGAAAAAGTTTGTCCCTTGTTGATTAGTTACCAGAAGCAACTCACAGATCCAAGGAAGGCTTAATCTAAGTTCTATTCAGTTCTTATGGAGGTTTCCATATATCTTGTCAAACCCAGTGGTCTGTGCTTTAAGAAGGACCTCAGGGAGAGATCATCCTAATCCTCGGCTAGTCGATCTTATCTGGAGAGGCAAGAGCCATAGGCTCTGTTATAAAATGCTAGCCCTTCTGATGAGTGATTATAGCACCCTCTCACATGGTGTGGAACTCCTCTATGCTCTATAACAGTGGTGGCAAACCTATGGTACACATGCCAGTGGGGGCACTCAGAGCCCTCTGTGGGCATGCGCGCCATTGCCCCAGCACAGTTTGCCCCACCCATGTGCCCAGCAGCCGAATGGGAGCGCTTCCACCCTTCCCCAGCACAGAGTTTGCCCCGCCTCTGTGCCTAATGGGAGCACTTCCTCCCTTCCCCCAGCACAGAATTTCCCCCACCTCTCTGCCCAGCAACCCAATGGGAGCGCTTCCTTCCTCCTTTCTCTGGCAGTGTGAGGGTGTGGTGTGGACAGCAGCCTGTTGAATCTGTGGCGAAAGTGAGTATGGGCACTCAGTCTCTAAAAGGTTCGCCATCACTGCTCTATAACATGGACAAGGCTTTATGCTGAGAAGGAAAGAAGACTGTATAAAAAGGCATCAAGCTCCATTCAGATAGGCTCTTCCCAGCCAACTGTACCCTTACTATAAGAACCAGGTGAGCCCATGAGCCTTACATAGTGTGACCTCTACAGGACATTTCAATACTTCCTCACTGCTTGCAGACAGCACAGGCCAGGATGGAAGAATGGTCTGTACTCCAGACAGCTCAGCAAATGAGAGTTACAGAAGGGATGGTGGAAGTTGCAGTTCAGAAATATATGGATGTCACATGTTCCTAAGTTCTGGAACTGCAAGACACTGTTCCAAATTCTACTCTGTTTAGTGATAGCTTGGATCCAACAAGAAACTTTGCTATATATTTTTTACCCAACAGTTTCTTGCTTAGACATAATCTCAATGTGTGTGTGTGTGTGAGGGAGAGGGAGAGAGAGAGAGAGAGTGAGTGAGTGAGTGAGTGAGTGAGTGAGTATTGGGCTCTCCAGGTGTTGCTGGACTACAACTTCCCATAACACAAAACCACTAGTCTTGTTGGCTGAAGCTGATCCAAGTTAAATATTTGGAGGGCTGCATTCCTGCTCCACACCCAATAATGAGAGATCTACTTGACAAAAATATGTATACATATCTGTGGTTCTGTAGTGGGAGCGGCTGTTACCCATGACATGGGCCTTAAAATGCCCGAGGATGTTGCAGAGGATGTTGAGTACCAGGCTCCGTCACTGACGTTGAGCCTGGATGCCGTCTCTTAGGCTCCCTCGGATGTCCAGCCACAATGTTTAATTGTATTCCAAGTTTTATGTAATTTACCATCTTTGTTTGTCTGTAAACCGCTTTGGGTCACCAATAGGTGAGGAAAGCGGCATAAAAATATACTAAATAAATACAGTAAATATTTCAGTCAGTTTTGCTTTCTTGGATGGTTATCCTAAAGATTGTGTGACATAGTGCCACTCTTGTAAGTGGCAAGAGTGAGTAATGAGTTCAGGATCATTTATGACCGGGACAATGAAGGAAATTGAGATTTTGGAGGAAATGGACTAGTTTGACTCAACCCTGTATTTTCTTCTTGTAGTGCTGCTTGACTCTCTCACCAAGAGCGGACAGTCATCAGATGGCCATTTTAAGTCCAAGGAAGCCACAAACCCAAACTGTCAGAAAATGAATGCTGACATCCCTTCAGCCAATGGAGAGGCAGGTGGAGAGATCAGTAAAGGTTACACTCAGGATCAGGTAGACGCAGTTAAAAGGTAAGTGCACAATTCAGAGTTTGAGTGTTTTCGCAGCTATCCCAAGCCTCTTACTACTGTGGCGGCTTAGTGGTTAAGACGCTGAACTTGACAACTGGAAGGTCAGAAGGTCAAGACCTGAATGTTGCATGACTAGGGTTACCATAATTCCCTCTCACAAAAACGGGGCAGAAGTAAAGGTTGACCTTGCTGAAAAGCCAGTCATATCCGACTCTAGGGTTCAGTGCTCATCTCTGTTTCAAAGCCGAAGAGCCAGCGCTGTCTGCTTCTGCAAATGTTTCCACGGTTGTGTGTCAGGCATGACTAGACACCGGAGTGCACGGAACACTGTTTACCTTCCCACCAAAATGGCCCCAATTTATCTACTTGCCATTTCTTGCTTTCAAACTGCTAGGTTTGCAGGAGCTAGGACGAAGACGGGAGCTCATACCGTCCTAGAGTATTTGGGTATCGAACTACTGCCACAAGAAATAGATGCGTTCCCCCCCTCCTTGTTCACCAAGCTGCCACTGCTGCCACCTGCTGGTCGTTCCAATAGAAGTGCAAGAAAAATACGTGTTTTTTTTCTTCCAAATCAAGTGGTTTGAAAACCGTGAATTTTCAATGTTTTTTATGGAACCGTGTGGGACAGGTACAAAACATGAAATTTCACATATGACAACTCTGCATGGCAGACTGAGCTCCCCCGTTTCTGTCCCAGGTCCTGCCAACCTAGCAGTTTGAAAGCAAGAAAATGCAAGTAGATAAATAGGGACTACTTCGGTGGGAAAGGCAAACAGCATTCCGCACACTCCAGTATCTAAGCATGCCTGTCACATGTCCATGGAAACGTCTGCAGATGCAGGCAGCGCTGGCGCTTTAGCTATAAACAGAGATGAGTACTGAACCCTAAAGTCGGACATGACTGGCTTTCGAGCAAGGGAGATCTTTACCTTTACTTAATATTTTAGTTACAGCTGGAGGTAAAGCTTAGGATACAGATGCTGCCTTGTGTTGACCAATAAAAAAGGAACGGAGATGCTTGTTTGTTTGTTTGTTTGGATACTGCCAGATTTAGTGACAGACTATTCACAGCAGCTTACAACAAACATACATAAACAACAGTAGGCAAACAACGAGCACAAAAATAATACAATGCAAAAATATAATTAGAACACAGATGGTAAATTTTCTAGTGTATCAGTGGCTGTCAAATGTGGTATCTCTAAACATAGTGTCTACAGATCTTGGGAAAAGCAAAACCATAAGATACACTCTCCTTCACTTGGAGAGAGACTCTGTGAAGGCCTCTTTGTATAAGTATGTTTTTAGCAGGGGTTTTTTAAGACCTAGAGGAAGGAGACAAATCTCAGAGGGGGGGAGGTTTGGTGCCACCACCGAGAAGGCCCTTTTCTAAGCATTGGCACAAAGAACCCAGCAGCTGAGATGCTTCCAGCATGCCTGTGGATATGGGTTTGAATCTATGAATAGTTAGAGCCCAGTCCCACAGCACCAGCTTCTGCATACAGAAAGGACAAGCTTTAGTTCCTGGTTTTTACTGTTACCAGTGAACATATCAGGTAGGAGATGATGTGAGAGACCTCTGCCCAAGGCTTTCAAAAACCCCTGCCCGCCAGATCAGACAATCATGGTTTAGAACAAGGGTTCCCAAACTAAGGCTCATGGGCTGAATCTGGCCCGTGGTGCCATTTCATGTGGCCCCCCACCCCTCCAAGGGCATTTGAGAAAAAATGGCTGCCCCCTTTAAGCTGTTGGGACAAAATGGCCACCCTCATCCTGCAGGGAAGGCATAATTGTCGTACAGCCCTCGAAACTGACTGAGAGAGCGTGACCCGGCCCCTGGCTTGAAAAAGTTGGGAGCCCCTGGTTTAGAAGGACTGGGTGTTTTCATTTGGAATACAGCAACTGCTTCAGAAACTTGCTTTCTTGCAACCTGTATATCTAAAGAGTTTGCAGAATGCTTTTGAATTTATAAACCAAGTGTTGTGCACCATATATTGTAGAGTCATATTGTAGAGTCATAATTCATTATACCTCCCCCTGCATGTTTGTTCTGGCCTCTGTATTGTTGTATGAACAGACATTTGCTGTCACTGCAGGGTGGTTGGCACAAAGGCATGCGATTATTGGTATGTTTATTCCATGGAGTTGAATGTGGATGTGCTAGAAGACAGGGGAACTATGGAAATAAATTAGTAGACAGGAGTGATTATATTTTCAGAGGCACATATGCCCTAACATGAAAATCAGTGAGGACACATCTCTCTGCTGAATCCTGGGAGGGGTGTGTGTGCAAAGGTACTTTGCCCCGCAGCTTGGGAGTTTGGGCTTTATGTCTAGAGCAGTGTTTCCCAACGTGGGGCCCAGGCCACACAGGGCGATTTCAATTCCCAGAAGCCTATGTCGGTACATTGGCTGATCAGTGCTTTGGGGAATTGACAAAGGCTTCTGGGAATTGACGTCCAAAAACCAAAGGTTGGGAGACACTGGTCTAGAGGCAATGGAAACAGAGCTTTTTGGGTTGGGCTACGATGGCAGCACCAGTTGGATGGAGTTAAAATGAGTGGCAGAGCAGACAGCAGAGTTCAAAGAGTGGATAGTTAACCTCTAAATCAGGGTTTCTCAACCTTGGACCTCCACATGTTCTTGGACTTCAATTACCAGAAGCCCAAGTCAGCACACCGGCTGACCAGGGCTTCTGGGAATTGAAGTCCAAGAACATCTGCGGGCTGATTCTTATAAAGCAAGAGTGGGAAATCTTGGGCTGTCCAGATGTGTTGGACTTCAGCTCTCAGGAGACACACAGCCTTCACAGGTAGTGATGAAGTGAGTACAGGTGCTGCAGTCCAAAACACTTGGGTTGAAATCATAATGATATTTGCAGGGAGACTGTGTAAGTGGCTATAGCTCATTGCACCTCACATGTTTCTCAACACTTGCCAATGATCAATGCCAGTTTGCATGTTCTTTCCACTATCACCAATAGGATTTTGACCTTGTGAGACTAAAGTTCTCCAGCTTTTTTGTTAAGGTTGCTTTAATAGAAATTTTGGAAGGTACTTTATACTGAGTCGGAGCCTTGATTCTCCCCCGCCCACCCGACTAAAAGCATCTCTTTAGAGTTTCAGGCAGAATTCTTTGCTTGTCCTCCTTGGAGTTCATTGTATTCCCTGGCTGACTTTTAGGTGGAATTTAGGGGTGCTCTGTGCTAGGCCCTTTTGAATGGTGGTATTGGACTGGGCCCCAGAAGGCTGAACATATGCATCTGTGTGTTAGAAATCTGTGTGTCGGTCTGCTAAGAAATAAGTGAAAGTGTGGTAGCAGCACCTGAAGGTTGAAAGAGAGAATTCATAACATGTAGGACAACTGCTATTGGCATCTTAGAACTTGGAAGAGGGCTGTTGTCAATCTTTTTGTGGCCAAACTTAAATCTTTCAAATACAGACTTAATCGTCATCTTATGCTTAGTGGTCTGCCTGGTAATTGCTTCAAATTGCAGAGGTAATCGAACATACAGGTGAAACTCGGAAAATTAAATATCGTGCAAATGTTCATTCAGTGATGCAACTTAAAAGTTGAAACAACCCCCCAATCTCATGTACCCCATAATCATCACATAATCTCATGTACGCTGTTTGCCATGATCATCACAATTATAACGAATTAAGGCATGACATCTCTCACTTTGCATGTAGTGAGTCTATCTCATATATTTGTTTCACCTTTTAAGTGAAATGAAAGAACATTTGCACGATATTCTAATTTTCCAAGTTTCACCTGTAGATACAAAACTTGGCACCTGGCTCTCATAGAGCAACTTATTTATTAAGTCCAAGCTTTAATAAACATTAGTGGCCAAAACACTTTCTTTAAAATCTGATCTCCCCGTACTGAATATTCACCCTCAATTAAATGTTTCACAACGGCAAGTGTCAAATGGCGGTTAACTAACCTGACAACCCTGAAGACTAACGGTCTTTGGTGTCAAAGTCCACAGGGAAGAGTGATGGATTAAATCCCACTTGAATCCATCTTGATGGAGGACAACAGCTTCATCAACACTAGCCTGGGGCTGCTGAGGGCTTTGTGTCCCAAAAGGGCTCAGTATCAGAAAGTGACTCGTGGAACTGGATCAGTGGTACTATGGGTGTCACACTGTGATGTGTAAGGCAGATGAAAGGCCACTGCATTATATTCTCAGGACAGTCTTCATGGCTAATCGCTATGATCATTGCCAATATTTGGATTTGGATACGGCAGAAGAAGAGCCCTGTTCCTGTGACCCAGGCTGATACATGGAAAGATGTTTTGAATTGGTTAGACCTGGTTTTAATTATCTATGAAAACCTTAGAAAATCCTTGCTAGAGGGTTTATACTGCTAGCAAAAGGTAAGGAGCAGATTACTAAACTAGGTTATCTGAACATTGGGCAGGAATTGATGCCTACAATGAGTCCAGGAAGAAAGTGTTAGCTTGAGTTTTATTTGGAAGGTATATTAACAGTTAAGCTATTTAACCTGGGATAGATAAACTGTTATATCTGACGAAATGGACTTAATCCATTAAATCTCACATTTAAATATGGGAGTTAGTCTTTAAGGTGCCACAACGTTTTGTGTTTCTTTATTTTGTTCTGTTTTGTTTGCTCTCTGATATGCTTGCACAGACTAGCACGGCTACCACTTCAAAAAATTCAGATAAACTCATGTGTCCTCTACTTATTTCTCCAACTTTTAGGGTGAAACAATGTAAAGACTACTATGAAATTCTGGGTGTGAGCAGAGATGCCCCTGATGAAGACCTGAAAAAGGCATACCGGAAACTAGCCCTGAAATTTCATCCTGATAAAAATCATGCGCCTGGTGCTACAGAGGCCTTCAAAGGTAAACTATGGGGTTTGGGTTTTTTTTTGTTTCATAAGCCATTTTACACCCTGTAAATCTTGCATGGGGTGGAAAAAGTCCATCAAAGACTCCTGTTAAGTGTTGGAGGGACAAGATTATAATGTGTTGTCTGTGTCATTTGCAAATGGACTAAAATGTGTCGTTCAGATGCAGAGAGGCTCCTACATTATATAGTTGCTGATATTAAGTAAAACTCTTGCGTAGGGACCCTGTTGCACAGGAATAATTGGAAAACGATGTTTTTCATGAAGGTTTCTTCTCATTCAGACTTTATATTGTTCTATTTATTGAAGACCTTACCAAGTAGTGGATGTTACAATGATGTAGCATGAAGCAAGACAGGGCCATCCTGCAAAAAGTTATCTTTACCTGTTCCTGCTTCATTACGCTCTATCCTTATCGTGTTAGGTACCTACGTATCAAATAAAGTTCATTCCTTTGTTTTTTGGAAAGTGGAAAGAAACATACACCATTCTCTTGAAATCACTTGGTTAATAATTTTCTGTCCCGGACGTCATCTGCTACGTTAGTGTTCTATTTTCTAGTCACAGCTGATAAGTGTGACATTTCAGTCATCAGACCTTGCTTTGATAAATAGTGTTCCTTTGCTTTCTTGGAGTAAGCTTGCAAAGACATCTGGACTGTCCTGGCTCAGAATATAGAACCATTGCCACATGTAGCCTTTAATAGAGAATACGCTGGACAGTGAGGAGAACAAATAGGTCGAAATCAACCTAGATTTCTGCTCCCTAGAAGGTCAAATAGTAAAGATGAAGCTAAAGCACTTTGGACATCAAATGAGAAGAGAGGATTCACTTGAGAAAGCCTTGATGCTAGGAAAGTTAGGAGGGCAAAAGAAGAAGAGGGCGGCAGAAAACGAGATGGCTAGATGGTATTGTAGACGCAATGGGCACAGAGTTGGGCGGGTTAAGGAAGATAGTGGAGGGCAGAGGTGCCTGGTGGGCAATGGTCCATGGGGTCGCAAAGGGTCGGAATCGACTGTGCGACTGAACAACAACAACAACAAGCCTTTAATAAATGTGAATCAAAACATAAGGACATAACCAATTTGGATAAATGTTGTCAAACTGGTAACTTTGCCATCTGATTGTTCTTGAAAAGTTCCACACAATCATTCTGACAGTTTTAGTTAACATCCAAGAACAGCCTTTCCAGTAAAAATATACCCTTCAGTGCTAAAAGGCAGACCAACTTCAAAAAATAATTGCAGTTCTTTGGGGAAAAAATTGAACCAGAGGTGAGATTAGCATAGTTTGTTCATAGTTTGTGATGCTATCCTTACTTATGGAGGTGAAGGTAAAGGCTGGCCTTGCTCAAAAGCCAGTTGTATCCAACTCTAGAGTTTGGTGCTCTCCTCCAATTACAGACAAAGAGCCAGTGCTGTCTGTGTTTGCAGACGTTTCCGTGGTCACGTGCCAGGCATGCCCGGAGTGCACCTATTTATCTACAGTAAAACCTCGCATAAAGAGCACCTTGCTTAGGGACGAACTCACTTAAAGAGCAGAATTTTCTCTGAATGGTCACCTCGCTTAACAACTAAAACCAACCAAAAACTCGTTTAACAACTAAATTGGGGTTCACAATCCCCCCCCCCAGAAGTCACAATTGGTCACTTATAATGGTGTTTTGCTTAAAGAGCAATCCCGTGGAACGCATTCTGCTCTTTAAGCGTGGTACCACTGTATTTGCAATTCCTTGCTTTCAAACTGCTAAGTTGGCAGGAGCTGGGAGATAGACAGAAGCTCACTCTGTTGTGCAGCACTTCAGTCTTGAACTGCTGACCTTCCAGTCATCAAGTTCAACGTCTTAACCACTAAACTCCTGCAGTCCTTTACTTGAGACTAAATTGCATTGAACTCAATTAGCTTACTGTCCTTGTCAACATCTCTAGATTTCTTACTTTGTAGGAATATAGTCCTCAGGTCCCCCTCCCCCCCCCCCCCCCGGTTGGATTGTTTGTACTTTTTGTGACTAAAACATAGTCCAGATTTGACTCTATAGTCACGTTTCATAATATTGTGAGGTTGTCAGTGTTATGTCTACAAATTAATCATAGATGTTTCCATCAGTCCTAAATATCTGAAGACTATAGAACGTAATATGGAGCCAAGGACAATTTCTTGTAAAGTGGGAACGAAATTGAAAAATACAGAGATCAGAAGAAAAAATCACAATTTGTACTAATAATGTTTAAGCTGCAACTAAAGCCATCAGTGTAGCAACAAGTTGAGAACAATGTCTAAGATAGGAATTCTCAACCTTTTTAAGCCGGGGACTGGGTCACGTTCCCTCAGACAGTTTTGGGGGCTGGACGGCCATTTTCCCCTTCCTCAACCACATGGCACTTCCTGATGAGGTGGAGGTGGTTGGGGGCCACATTAAATGGTGCCATGGGCCGCATGTTGAGAATCCCTGGTCTAAAACCTGATTTGGTAGTTTTTCTATAGTGACAACATTACTTCAGGTAAACTCTGTGTCTGAGGCCTTTGCGAAAACTTCACTTGCCACATTTTATTTGAGTTATCCATTTTAAAAAAAACTTGTTTACATTTCTTGAAACTACAGGATATCTATTCACATGAAGCCATTTTACTGATTTTTTTTTTAAAAGGGAACATTCAGCTGATTATAAGAACTTGGTCAGGTTAGAGGCTAAGAACAAAGTAATGCTGTAAGGATGAGTAAGATGAGAGCCTCCAGATATTGTAATACTGCAGTTATCATCGTCCATTGTATATACTCGGAAAACCCCGCTGCCGCCGCAATCCCCACCCCCTCCACCGGTAGGGGAGGATAAAGAGAGCCGCTGAGGCCACAGGGAGCTCCGAAAACGGCGTCGCCGCGATGCCGCGCCCCTGCGCCCCCTCCACTGGCGGGTGGAGGATAAAGGGAGCCCCCAAGATCACAGGGAGCTCCGAAAATGCTGACGTCGCAATGCTGCGCCCCTCGCCCCCTCCACCAGCGGGGAAAGGATAAAGGGAGCCCCTGAGGCCACGGGGAGCTCCGAAAATGTCAACACCACCACGATGCCCCACCCCCGCCCCCTCCACCAGTGGGGGGGAAGATAAAGGGAGCCCCTGAGGCCATGGGGAGCTCCGAAAACACAGTGATGCAGTGCCCCTCCTGGCCCTGTTTACCGGACTTTATTAGTTTAGTTTAGTTTAGTTTAGTTTAGTTTATTCGATTTATACCCTGCCCTATTCAGCACAGGCCAACTCTGGGCGGCTAACAACATATACATACCCCCAAAGGGTTTACATACAAAATGTGGAATGCAAAACAAAAACATATAAAGTACAAAATATATAGAAAAAATATACAAGTAACATACATAAGTATACAATAATACAATGTGTCTCAGCTGGAGGCAAGGCTACATAGAAATATCTAAAATACAATATATCCAAATGCACAACAATTACAAAGTTACACAGAACAATATAGCCCCCTCTCAACCATAGTAAGTCCCAAGGAGCAGAAACATCGGCATCTTTCCACTTCTCCTGCAGCCAATGCCTGACCGGGAGAAGGAGCCATGGCGGCGTCCGCGTTCGGGGCAGTTTTTAAAGTCCCCGCCGGCCCTCCACCTGCTCCCACTTCTCCCGCGGCCGATGCCTGACCGGGAGAAGGAGCCGTGGCGGCGTCCCGTTCGGGGCAGTTTTTAAAGTCCCCGCTGCTCCTCCACCTGCTCCCACTTCTTCGCGGCCAATGCCTGACCGGGAGAAGAAGCCGTGGCGGCGTCCGCATTCGGGGCAGTTTTTAAAGTCCCCACCACCCCTCCACCTGCTCCCACTTCTCACGCGGCCAATGCCTGACCGGGAGAAGGAGCCGTTGTTTGGGACTCCAGGATGAGGTTTCGCTTTCGGGTTTTTTTTTTGAATGTTTTAAATTGTATTGTATTACTGATATTTTGTATTGCTGCTTGCCTCTGTTTTATGGGGTTATTTTGTTTCCTATTGTAATTGAATTTCTATTGTGTATAATTGATTAATTGAATTATGTAACTTTGTATATGCAATTTGTGTTTTGTCATTTCATGTCTTTGTAAACCGCCTTGAGTCGGCCATTGGTCTGAGAAAGGCGGTATAGAAATATGAAATGAAATGCTAGATAAGCCTAATTGGAGTTGAAGTCCAACATTACCTAAACGTCCACCAGCTGCCTATTCTTGGTGTAGAAGGAAAGGATGAAGAGTGAATTTAAAAACTAATCCTCTGTAAATGTAAATGTCTCTCTTGCTTGAAACCCAGTCATATCCAACTCTAGATAGCGGTGCTCATCTCTGTTTAAAGAGCCAGCGCTGTCTGCTTCTGCAGGTGTTTCTGTGGTCATGTGGCTGGCATGCCTAGACAATGGAGTGCGCAGAACGCTGTTTACCTTCCCACCAAAGTGGTACCTATTTCTCTACTTGCAATTTCTTGCTTTCCAACAGCTCGGTTGGCAAGAGCTGGGGCAGACGACAGGAGCTCACTCCATCACGGCAACCCTTGGGTTTTGAACTGCTCACCTTCTGGCTGTCCAAGCTCAGAGGCTGAAAGTGATAGTGTTGTCCAAGGACGCCCTAGTGAGCTTCTGTCTTGTGTCTGAGGGAAGAGATGAACTAGAGATTTTCCTGTTTCTTGGCCACTTCATGGCATTGGTCAAGGAAATATTCTTAACTATGTTCTTCTCTCTTACATTTTAGCCATTGGTAATGCATACGCAGTGTTGAGTAACCCGGAGAAGAGGAAGCAGTACGATCAGTTTGGAGATGCAAAAGTCAGTCCCACACGACATGGCCCTACAGACTTCAACCGAGGGTTTGAGGCTGACATCTCTCCTGAGGACCTCTTCAATATGTTCTTTGGTGGCGGTTTCCCTTCTAGTAAGCCTGTATTTTTTAAATTTTGTTGTGAAGGTGGGAATAAGAGGCAATGGGGTGCCACTAGCTAGCTGTTCCCATTCTCGTGTCAAGAGTGATGTGTGACCTGGATAAAGCTAGATAAGCTCTATTTGTTCTGCCTAATGGAGCCATGCTGACTGAAACACCGAGGTTTGCCAAACCTTTCACATGTGCTGCGAGATGCTTCATGGGAGGCTATCCAGCATGTAGCATCAACAAAGATTGAATTCTCATGCACCAATACACAAAGTATTTGTTAGTAGCCTTTTAGCATAGTTGAGTGGTGGCCATTATTCTAAGGAGGCTTCCTCTTGTCTACCCTGCTGAGTAAATGAAAAATTGTCTGACCTAATAAATCTGCCAGGTGTTCTTTACAGGCTTGGCTGCCTTGAAGTATCTTCAGCATACTCCTAGTGCTATAGCAGGTCTGTGCTATTGTGGCCACGAGTTGAGTTTTGAGTGAGCAAAGGATTCCCATTAGACCAATTGAGATAGGCAGTGGATAGAAGGGGTGGGGAGGTAAATTCACTTCCTATCTGCTCAGGGCAACATCAGTCTGATAGAGTAGCAATGTCACTGGCTTCTTGTCCCCATAAGGTCTCATCCTGCAGACCTTATAGCAGAAATGACAAACAAGTAGCCTTCCAAATGCTGTGAGACCACAGCTCTTTTCAGCTATAGCCAGTGTGGCCACTGATGTAGGAAGATGGGAGTTGCAGGCACACAACATCTGGAAGGCCACGCATTCTCCATCTCTAACTTATAACACAAATACGATCTTCTCCAAGCCCATCATTTTTCTCCAACTGCTGTTTGGATTATCAAATTTGGGGACAGTCAGGAAGACCATTTCTATTAGGTCAAATTGGCTCGAGATCTGTAGGGGTGTGCTTATATGTGGCTGACTAGAGCTTGTCTTCCCCCTGTAGTATGTGGTTTGAATGTCTTGCTTGAGCCATTTGGAATGAGTCGCTACTCAACTCTTTTGGTGGCCCAGTTTGGTCTTGGTTCAAGTGGAGACTGAACTGTTCATCCACTGATTAATCTTGTCTTCATGGACAGGACTGAGAACTTGGTGGGGAGGGAGGGAGCATGATCAGCGGAATAAAATCTGACGAGCTCTGCCTGCAGTCCTTATGCTTTGCATGCTGGGATATTTTTTTCCTTTTGCAAGTTCAGTGCAGAGGGTCTTCTGTCACCTGGCAGAAAATCTGCTTCTTTTCCTCAC
Organism: Bradypodion pumilum; assembly: GCA_035047305.1. Taxonomy (NCBI): domain Eukaryota; kingdom Metazoa; phylum Chordata; class Lepidosauria; order Squamata; family Chamaeleonidae; genus Bradypodion; species Bradypodion pumilum. The sequence continues at coordinate 256,769,784 of JAWDJD010000003.1, read as the reverse complement.
ACCTCAACCTGTCAAGGAGATTAAAGGTCAAAGTCTCCCTTGCTCAAAAGCCAGTCATGTCTGACTAGGGGGCAGTGCTCATCTCGGTTAACAGCCAAAAAGCCAGTGTCTGCAGACTGTTTCTGTGGCCCTGTGGCAGGTATGGCTGAAGCGGTATCTATTTCTCTACTTGCAATTTCTTGCTTTCAAACTGCTAGGTTGGCAGGAGTCAGGACAGAGCCAGGAGCTCTCTTCGTCATGCAGCACTCGGGTCGCGAACTGCTGACCTTCCAGTTGTCAGCTTCAGTGTCTCAACCACTAAGCTACTGCAGTCCCATCAAGCAGAGTAGGTTGCAGTAAATTGTTGTGTGGGTATTGCAATGACCAGGCTAGTTCTAAATACACTCCTCAGGGCACATTGTGGCTGTGGGTTGCATGTATTCACTTGGGCCCAAATCTAGCCTTTGCAAACCCTGGGCTTTCTGGCCAGAACACACATGCCAAACAACTCTCATATTATTTTTCTAAAAAATATGCCCCTTGGACACTTGTGAGTGTGTTGAGGAGAATTTTGCCATCACTTGCTTTCCCAGTTCTTCTGCTTCCCATTTGGTTTTTTAAAAATGCCATTGGAGGAGCAAACAGGCTTTCCCAGTATAAGAAAGATATGATTTTGAGAGCAAAGTATCTTGAGGAGGATGGAGGCGTAGGAGTAGTTAGGACACTCCCAAGATCCAATGGTGGGTGTGGGCAGCTCTAGGAACTCCTGGAAGATCCTCTTCTCTGGTTTTCATGACAACTGGATGGGCTGGTCAGTCTTTCCTCAGACTATAACTGTGATGGTGAATCTTGGTACTCAGGCTGTTCTTCAACTTCAATTCCCAGAAGCCCTGATCAGCAGGAGTGCTGACTTGGGCTTCAGCTAATTGAAGTCATGGCATCTTGGAGATCATTTGAATCACAAATAAATTTTGCATTGTCATGAAGATTTTTGCTATAAAACCATTGTGTGTGTTTCACTGGAAGAACCCTTTGGCTGGAGAAATGAATGGTAGGCAACCTGCAGCTCAGAAGAAACATGTGCAGAAGACATCAAACTGAAGGAGTAAATTCTGACATGTATGGGTGGTGATATAGATAACACTGAATGTGCCCATGTGCGGACATAACACAGCATTAGAATTGTGTCCTCAGAAAAGAGCAAGTTGTGTCAGTTGTCTGAGCGATAGCTGTTTTCTGCCTATTTCAATACTGTCACACATTTGCACAGAAAAGTACAGTGAACCCACGCTTTATGGACGGCTCGCTTACCGGAAAACTTGCTGCAGGAAAAGAAATCCATAGGAAATGACAGTCCACTTTGAGGGGGCGGGGGGATTGCTATACGGACAGGTTTTCTGGGGGTTTTCCGACAGCGGACTCAGCTGTGGTTGCTCCTAGTGCTTGGCATGCGGTGGCTGGAGGATAGGAGGACCATGTCCGCTCCGTTTCTTGGACTTTTTCTGGCTTTTTGCCACTTTCCGGCAGTTTATAAACGGCGGGGTGGTGATGGGGGAACAGCTGACTGATGGGTCATTACCAGTGATATAGGAATGCATTGAAAACCAATTTAACGTTCCCAAGTTCAGAAATAATCAAAAGAAACCAAAAAAAAAATTCTGTTCAAAACTCATCATAAAGCACACTTTGAAATTTTTCACCACATTTATACAGAGTTTTAAACATAAAACTTTTTTTGAATTTTTTCTGAGCTCTGGAATGCAATATTTGGTTTTCAGTGCATTCCTATGGGAAACCGCACTTTGCTATAAGGAAAAAGTGCTATAACGGAAAACTCCATGGAACAGATTAATTCCTTAAAGCGAGAGTTCACTGTATGTGTTAAATAGCATCTTAGGACCCAAAGGGGGACAGGCTCATTCTCTGTTTCCAAAGTGGCCTCAAACATCAAACACACTCATTTTGGCCTCTGTCTCTTATCTTTGGGGCAGCCTGAAGAGTTGAAGGCCCTGGAGTTTTGTTGGGGCTTTGGTTGTTTTCTGACTTGATCTTCAGAGCCACATAAGAAACCCAAAGGAAGAAATTGAGTGATGACACAATACTCTACTCTTCACCTTCCAAAGCTTTTGACTGCCTGACCCTGTTTGTTCACCTTTTGTGGGCTTCTCCTTGTTATCTCCAGTAGAGTCTTCTGCTCCACCCTAAACATCTAGTTATCCAGCTTAGCATGTATTAGAGTCCTGGCTTTTGAACGCACTAATTGTCTACCATACCACCATGAATACCTGATCTCATATCTTTTTTGAAGCTAAGCACAACAGGCTGTTCAGCACTTGGTTTGGGGAACATCAGGAACCACCAGATAGGATGGGGAAGGAGTCCTGCCCGAAACACTGGAGAGAGAGCAACTAGAACTACTGCAATTAAGAGTCCCAGACATCCTATATTTCTACCATTAGTTAAAGAAAATTGGAAGCTTATGTAGTTTATATAGTGGTTTGATAGTCCTGCTATGTATCAGGAGTGCCAGTTTCTGGTGACATCCAAAAGAGGATAGGAGAGAGAACAGAGCCCAAGGGGTAGGTAAAAGGAGAGGAGAGAGGGATCATATCAGAAGCAAAAAAATGATGGCATGAGTGATCTGATGGGGATCCGGAGAACTGAGGAAGGTATTTGGGGGGGGGGGATGGCAGTGGGCTGTACTGACCTGAGTCTCCCTGGCAGGCCCCACTTTTAATAGAGAGCCCAAAAGAAGAAGACCCTGGGAGTCCCGCATCCCTGCCCGCAACAGCAGGAAGCCTCCGAGAGTGGTGGAGCCTGCCTGGAGGGAGCGCCGGGAAGAGCCGTGTGAGATGAACCCCCTGGGGGGCCAAACCCCCTTGGGCTAAGGAGGGAGCGGGGTGGCCACGGCCAGAGGATGTTGAACCTCAGAGATGTAGAGTGCAGCAGAGTGACCCTGACCCCAAGGACCTCAAAGAGCCAGTTGAACCACTACCCTGTCCCAGGTCGCCCTTGCTCAAAAGCCAGCCGTATCCCACTCTAGGGTTCAGTGCTCATCTCTGTTTCAAAGCCAAAGAGCCAGCGTTGTCTGCTTCTATAGACTTTTTCCATGGACGTATGTGGTAGGCATGCCTAGATATGGAACGCTTTTTACCTTCCCACCAAAGTGGTACCTGTTTATCTACTTGCAATTTTTTGCTTTCAAACTGCTAGGTTGGCAGGAGCTGAGACAGACGGTAGGAGCTCGCTCTGTCGTGCAGCACTTGGGTCTCAAATTGCTGGCCTTTCGGTCGTCAAGTTTAACATTTTAACCACTAAGCCAACACAGTCCCCTTATCCAAGAATCTCTTTTTTCCCTTTAATTGTAATTTTTAAAAAAGTAATAGGATTTTTAAAAAAATACACACATACATATACAACACTAAACTTGATACAAGTGGAAAAAACATTAACAATACATCAACAAATGTGCTCTCACCACCATGGAACAATATTATCTTATCCTCTAATTCTAATGTTATCCACTGTTTCCAGAAAGGTGAATATTCCTGACATGGTTTTACCCCTTTAACAAATATATATTTAATAAACTCTCCCCAAATATCTGTAAAATCATTTTTCTTTATCAAACTTTTTTGAGTTTTCAAAGAATCACTTCCAGGTCCATAGTTGGTGCTGAGTATGCTGTCAGAAAGGGAACAAGATTAGTCACACACTATTGAAGTCTACTGCTACCACGTACCTTCCTACACCCCCTGTTCTGTAATAGCGCGTGTAAAGGACTTGAAAATAAACAACACTGTATAATTCATATGATTTGAATGTTGCCTTTATTACAAGGCTAGGCCTGTGATGGTGAACCTTGTCACTCCAGATGTTCTTGAACTTCAATTCCCAGAAGCCCCCGTGAACCCACATGAATGGGTTTACTGCAATTCATCCAGGGGTCCTGGAAGCCGAAGTAAAATGTGCATGTATGGTTAAGACTCTTCCGGGTTGACGCTTCCTCTTCCGGGTTAACCCTACGGAGGAAGAGTTAACCCAGAAGAAACTTTATTTATTTATTTATTTATAAGTCACATTTGTATATGCCGCCCACTCAGGCAGAACCCGACTTAACCGTACGGGCGCATTTTACTTCCACTTCCAGGAGTGACGAGGGCGGTGTGGGCCGGATGAATCGCAGTAAACCCATTCATGTGGATTCACGGGGGCTTCTGGGAATTGAAGTCCAAGAATATCTGGAGTGCCAAGGTTCGCCATCACGGGCCTAGGCCAAGAGTGACTAACCTTGGCACTCCAGCTGTTCTTGGACTTCAATTCCCAGAATCCCAGGTGTGCTGACTTGGGCTCTGGGTAATTGAAGTCCAAGAACAGCTGGAGTGCCAAAGTTGGCCACCCCTGGCCTCGGCATTTTTACTGTTGTCTCTTAAGCAATTTTGCTTGCTATCTTTACGTAACAGTAAGGTGCATGATGCCTTCATACTTCTTCCCAGTGTCAGATCATCCAATTTGTTTTTGACATATTAGACCCCCGTTCTTGAGTACATGACACAAGAGCACACCTTGGTGATTTAGATGGAACTGAACCTCCACACTCCATGTTGGAATGAGCAAGTGGGGGTCCAGTTCAGGTGGTTTTCCCGTTGCAGGCTTTCAGCTCTTATCAACTCTGCCATTATAGATTCTATCTTGTCATGAAGTGTTCCTCAGTGTTCCTCAAGCTCTCAGTGCAGTTGATAGTATCTGGTTAAGCTCCATTCTAGGAATGGAATATTCTGAGCTTTGTTGCAATTCCTCCTCTAGATCTATTCTTCTTCTTCTTCTGTGTCTAGACCAGATGTGAAACTGCCAAAGTGAAGCCACTTTTTGGTGAATCCATTCTGTAGTTCCTTTCGCCTAAACCAGTGTGTGAAAGATTAGCCGGCACAAGGTTGCCGTCATCCAGGGTATTGCCGATTGTGGTTCAAAAATACCACAATCTTCGAGGAGGCTCTTTCTGTGTACCCCCATATCCCATTGTGGCTAGCTAACACCATGTTTTGGCCATTCCTAACAGTTCTTTCTCATCTACAGGTAATGTCCACGTATACAGTAATGGCCGGATGCGATATACTTACCACCAGAGGCAAGACAGGCGAGAGCATCAAGGCGACGTAAGTTTTAGCAAAAAGGAAGAAAGAAAAAGGATATGTCAGAACATATAGAACTGTATGTATACCTATAAAATAGTGTGTTAACCGTTGGAATGTGACAAAGGATGTTGCACCAGGCCCCACTAGCCCGTAATGGGCCTCCGTTCACTCGCCCGAACCTGGTTTGCAGGTAACTGTAGGGTTGAAATTTTCGACCCGGGGGCAGGAGCCCCCCAGTCGCAAAAAAAGAGGGAACTTCAATTCCCAACGTTCCTTGCGCCGCGCCAGAGCCAATCAGGCTGAGCGGCGCGGCAAAAGGAATGTTCGAAAATGCGCCGCGGCCAATAAAAAAACCCGCAGAAAACAAACCGCTAAAGTATGCAAACATGCGCAGACAAAACTACAAGCCCCAGCGTCCTGTGCGCCATTAGTGCACAGAACGCTGAGGCGGCCGGCGCGCGAAAAATAAAACTTAAAAAAACAACGCCCGCCGCCGCTGCCATTCTTCCCCACGGGCCAGCCAGCATGGCCTGTGGGGGGAAAAATAAACCCCCTGCCGCCTCTGCCCTTCCATTCGAAGGGCCAGCCGGCGCGCAAAAAATACAAGAAACACCACCCCCACCCCCCGCCGCAACTTCCCTTCTTCCCCACGGACCAGCCAGCATGGCCTGTGGGGAAAAAAATAACACCCCCCCCGCCGCCGCTGCCCTTCCGTTTGAAGGGCCAGCCGGCGCGCAAAAAATACAAGAACCCCCCTCCCCCGCAATTTCCCTTCTTCCCCACGGGCCAGCCAGCATGGCTCGCAGGAAAGAAAGCCACCACCCCCCACTGAAAAAATAAACACAAACCAAAAACATTCAAAACCACACAAAAATCCAAAAAAGAATCACAAAAACAATCAAAAAGAAACAAGAAAAAAACACAGGCACCCCCTCCCAAAAAAAATCCCAGCCCCCCAAAAAACCCAGAGAATTTACCAAAAGACATCTTCCATCTATGAGGACCGGAACTCAAATGAGAAAAGGAAGAGAAAACTTACCGGAAGCGACACCCAGAGGACAGAAGAGAACAATTGTAGAGAGGCAACAATTGAAGAGAGACAGAAAAGCTCACCACCTCCACCCAGAGGCCAAAAGAGAAAAAAACATTCAAAAATATTAAAATTAATAAGATTAATTCCAAAATTAATCAAATAAGTTATAAAAACATTCAAAAATAAACACACTAATCTCAAAAATTACCAAAAAACAGAAATCACTTTTCACTCCAAAAAACCAAAACAAAAAATAAAAATGCGTAAAAATAAACATTTTTAAAACCATAATTAAATTTTAAACTAAATAATATTAAATAAAATAAAATAAAATTTGCATAAAATAAAACAAAAACGTTCAAAAACCAATTAAAAGAGCCCGGCACTGAGGAAGCCAGCACGCAAAAACAAACAAACAAAATAAACCACTGGGAGCCCAAGTCCGCCGCAGGCGGACGCAGCGCCTTGAAGCCACAAAATCACAAAACCTTACAACACCATTTAAAAGAGCCCAGCACCATTGGTTCAAGAAAAAAACGAAACCCTTTACTATCCAAAACAATTTTAAAAAGCCCGGCACCGCCGGGCAAAATATGCTAGTACAGTACATAAAAATGGCAGCCACTGCACTGAAGAGATAGCTGCCAAGTTTAGGTGATGAGTGAATACTTGTCTTTCCTGGTGCTGAGTACCAGTATTATTAAATTTCCAAATGAACTGAATGAAGAGCCTTTTGGATTATACTTTGAGAGTAAAACTTTGAGCTTTCGTCTTTCCCCAGTGCACTAAGTGCCTGTGAGCTGCATGGCAGAAATCTCTGCAGCATTTCTGTCAAGTGCTCCATTATTTAGTTATCCAAAAATGAATTTTTCCAGGTGTAGCCTCCAGTTTTGATTTATCAATGCATGGAAGCTTGGGAGACTCTTCAAGCCGTGTCATAAAATTGGCTGGTAGTATTTGAGCAGAAACTTTCAAGCCACTTATAAAGCCTTCGACTGCAGTGGCTCAAGTGGCTAAGACGCTGACTGGAAGGCGGGAGGTCAGCAGTTCGATTCCCGAGTACTGCAGGGCGGAATGAGCTCCCGTCTTTGTCCCAGCTCCTGCCAACATAGCAGTTCAAAAGCAAGAAATTGCAAGTAGATAAATAGGGGACCACTTCGGTGGGAAGGTAAACAGCGTTCCGTGCGCTCCGGTGTCTAGTCATGCCTGCCACATGACCACAGAAACATCTGCAGAAGCAGACAGCACTGGCTCTTCGACTTTGAAACAGAGATGAGCACTGAACCCTAGAGTCGGATACGACTGGCTTTCGAGCAAGGGAAACCTTTACCTTTACCTCATAAAGCCTTCAGCCTCCTTGATCACTTTCCACAACTGTTTGTGCTTTCAAGCGTACTCTAACCAGAGTTTGGAAAAGCTAGTTTTTTTAGACTTGGCTTCCCATCATCCAGAGGTAAAAAGGGGGATGCTGAGAATTGTTCAAAACCGGGAATTTTTCCGAGGGCTTAAGTTGAGGCCAGAAATGTAGTCCAGACTGTTCCACTGCATTGTAACACATCCTGGTGGCCTTTTACTGCATAGGGTGTTACAAAGCATTGTATCAAGACTAGGAGAGCCACAGCTCTGATTCCATAAAAGCAACAGGGCTGCCTGCCTTTCATTCTCAAATGAATAGCGGGGAAGTTGCCAGAGTTTGGCTTCCATTGGGCTACAGCTAGATTTACAAATTGCCCGTATACTTATGTGCTGGGTATGTTACAACTTGCTGGTTGCTCTTCTTTTCATCATCCACCATCTTTTTAGTGGAGATACTGCTAATGCTGACCTACCTGTCAGAGTTGTTACAGTGAATATTGAGATTGGCAGACACTGTGTAAGGGTATCTTTCATGGTACTTCTGTACCCTGATGAGGAAAAGTATTACTTATGTCCAAGGCACAGTAAACACTTGCCCCTCTACCTTTGAAACCTCCAATTCTAGGTTCTTGCCAAAAATCCAAAATCCTTAAGAAAATTTCACTATCATATGTATTTAATTGCTTTAAAAATATAACCTGGTTACATTCTTGTTATTTCCAACAAGACGTTTGTTGCACATTAGTTATTTTGATGCTCTAACTTTCTTGCACACTCTAATATCAATCTGGGTAAGACCCTGGACCTATTGTAGTAGCTTTTGCAGTAGATTGCCTGTATATTTTACTATTGAATATTTATTCTGTGCTACTCTGTGCTATGTTCCATTCCATTCCACTTTTTATTTGTATACCGCATTTTTTCAGCCCGAAGGCGACTCAAAGTGGTGAACAACAAGTAAAAAAGGATACAATGAATGTCAACATAAAAACAAATTAATACATATTAATACAGTTCAGTGAAACAACAAAATCAATACATTTCAATTCAAAATAGATACACAGTAATACAATAAAATCAATACAATCAATATCAGTATGACAATAAAAATAAATAAAGATCCCCAGAAATACAGTGTACAAAAAATTTCAAACACTCACAATGCAGTGCAATAGCAATAGCAAAGTCTTAGCGCACCTAACCAGTGACCACCTCACCTCTGCCGAGGCTGAGTCCATGGGTGGCGGTAGTGGTGGTAGTTTATTGCTTTGTTAGTTTGAATATTTTTGGACATTGTAAGATGCTGCCTTTTGTAAATGTGTTTTATTGTTTGAACTCATATTTTGTAAGTTTTATGATCTGTAACTGTACCATTAATTGCTTGTGAACCGGTTTGAGTCACCCATTGGGTTGAGAAAGGCGGTATACAAATAAAAATTACAATTACAATATATGCATAGACTAATCTGTAGGTCCACAATGATTAGTGAGAGGCAATAAACATGACAAAGTTCCTCCCCCCACACCAATTTATTTAGCTAGGTAAAGGTTGTCCTTGCTCAAAAGCCAGTCGTATCCGACTTTAGTGCTCATCTGTTTACAGCCAAAGAGCCAGCACAGTTAGTGTTTGCAGATATTTCCATTGACATTTGGCAGGCAAAGTAGACACCTAGACAGTGCATGGCACACTATTTATTTATTTAACTACATGAGTAAAAATGAGTAAATGCAAGACGACGACGACTGCAACTCGTATCCGAGAATGCATTTTTTCCCCTTGAAGTAGGAAAAATGTCACTGGCGTAAATTTGTTTAAGGTGGGTCCCATCTTGCCATGAAGTGGCCCATACACTATGATCTCGGAGCCATCACCCACGGCACACATGAAGGATTTAATACCGGGACTGCAATGGACCATCACAGCCATGCGGATATGGACAAGGTGTGCCTTCACAGCCAGTCCATCTGGCATGGCCTCTTCCGCCTCCATGACCATTGGAAATCAGAGTTCGTCCTCCGTTCATTTTGCCATTGGGCCCAATATGATGGTTTCCAGTGGCATTTCCTCCACTGAGGGGGGCCATCACCCCACCTAAAGGGGGTCATCTGCATGTAGCCGTTGGTTAGTTAACTGCCGCCTGACACTCGTCATTGAGTTGTTGGCTGTATGGTCTACTCCATTACCATAGTGGGATGTCCGGCCAGACAAATGCAAGCATATATGGCTTATCAGTACAAGATGACAAAATATAAATCTTAACTGGACAACAAAAACAATATCAGAAAGTATTTGTGACTTATATCAGTAATTGATTGAGTAGTTAAATGTAACGATGAGTACTTAATTACTTTAAAGTTAGACTTTATAAAATAACAGGCAGAGTTACTCAAAAGAGCTTTTGAAATGGTAGCTGTGTTAGTCTATATTTCGAGCATATCAGTAAACAAAAAAAAAGACAAAAAACAATGTGGCACTTTAAAGACTAACTGCTGTATTTCAGTGTCAGCTTTCGTGGATCAAGTCCACTTCGTCAGGCATAAGAGTGAGACTTCATGGCATCCATTTATGCACGGCAGCCAGAGAGGTACAGAATGGTTGGTTAGCATAATAACAGATATGTTCCCAAGTCAGTGAGGCTTTTTACAACTCAAAAGAGATTGTTGCTTATTAGTTTTACGTATTACTTAGCAGAGCAAATATCTCACTTGCACATTAAAACTTGAATATCTAGACTAGAGGTGCCCAAACTTTTCAGGACATAGGCCAGTCTCATGATTCAGGGGGCCAGTCACTATGGTCCATGGGCCAGATCCGGCCCTTGACACCAATTCATTCGGCCCACAAAGCCCTCGTGGCTCCTGGAAGCGGAATTAACCCCCACCCACCCCCCACGGTCTGAGCCATAGGCTGTGAGTTCCTGTTCCTATTTTACATATGGGCGTGTTTTACTTCCGTTTCTGGGAGCAACGAGGGCTTTGTGGACTGGATGAATTGGCGTTGGGGGCCGGATCCATGCCACAGGCCATAGTTTGGGCGCCCCTAGTCTAGACTCTGACAAGATAATGTGGGCAAAGTGCTACAATAAAGGACTGTCACAATGGCAGTGGCCAAATTTTTCTACGTGAGGCCTAAAGGCATTTGCTTCTGAACTAGGGTGGGGAACACTCCTGTGACCAAAGATGCACTGACAACCTTCCTTCTGCTTCCCTAGGGTGGTCTTGGGCTGTTTGTCCAGCTGATGCCAATCCTCATCCTCATCATTGTGTCAGCTCTCAGCCAGATGATGGTCTCCAGTCCACCTTACAGTCTGAGCCACAGGCCGTGAGTTCCTGTTCCTATTTTACACGGTTACCTCGGGCAGTGGGAGGGGTCTGGGGAAGAAGGGAAAGCAATGACATTGTTGCCCCTTGATGGTTGGTGTTGGTATGTTCTTTCTCCGTGTGTTCCATCTCTTCCTTTGTCTCCTGGCTTTCTGTTATGCCTTGCCCCGGATAAGAACCAAGTTAACCATTCAGGCTCTCTTCTTCTTGTGCCGTATCCGATTATGAATATTGGCGGTTCTCATGGCAATCGGCCATAAAGACTGACCTGAGAATATAATGCAGTGGCCATTCATCTGCCTTACACATAGCAGTGTGACACCTATACCACTGATCCGGCTCCACAAATCACTTTCTGGTCCTGAGCCCTTTTGGCACGCAAAGTCCTCCTCAGCCCCAGGCCAGTATTCATGAAGCGGCTGCCCTCCATCAAGATGGATTCAATTGGGATTTAAGCCACTTGGGGACCATCACCCTTCCCTGTGGACTTTGCCAAGGCTGTTAGTCCTCAGGGTTGTCAGGCTCTCACAGGACAGAATTCTAAATGCAATACATGTATCTTCTGTAGCAAGGCTGGGGTTCAGGCAAACCATCCAGAAAACTAACACACACACACCATCAAGATTCAGCAACCATTGTGGGAGGACCCTTTTAAAGTAAACTTGCTTTGAGTGTGATGTAGTGGTTTGCTAGCAGGATTCAGCGACCAGTAAGGAAAAGATAATTTAAAGTAGGGATTCCCAACCTACGGCCCGTGTGCCGGACCAGGCCCGCAACACCATGCCACCTGGCCCGTCGCTGCCTCCACCGCACCCAGAAGTGAAAGCAGGCGCATTTACATCGGCCGTAAAATGCACACACGGCTGTTGTAAATGTGGAAGTGGGTGCATTTACGACAGCCGTAAATGCTTCCACTTCTGGGGGCATGGTCCAGCCCGCTCAGCTGTCCGGGGGCATGGTCAGCCCCATGGCGTAAAAAGGTTGACCACCCCTGATTTAAAGCCTGAATGACCATCCCTGACTCTGCTGATGCACGGATGGAATCATAGAATCACTGAGTTGGTAGGGGCCTTTTAGGCCAGGGGTTCCCAATTTATGGACCGCTGGCTGGACCTGGCCCATGGCACCATTTTATGTGAGCCACAGTGCCACACCCAGAAATGGAAGCAGACGCATTTACGTCAGCCGTAAAATACACCTGCACATGCATAAACGCCTGTGGCGGTCGTAAATGCAGAAGTGGCTGCATTCACAACAGCCATAAATGCACTTGCTTCCAGGGGGCATGGTCTGGCCTGCTCACCTATCTGGGGGGCGTGGTCAGGCCTGTGGGGTAAAAAGGTTGGAAACCCCTGTTTTTGGCTCAATGCAGGAATCTGAATCAAAGCAGATCTGACAAAGGGTTAGCCAATTTTGTCCAGTTGATGAAGACAGGATGCTGCTATATTGGGAGTGGGGACAAAATTGACCCCTGGGCCCAGCAAGTTTTTCCTGATGGATTCCTTTGAATCATAGCATCAGCCCCAAGCAAGTTATCAGTGTGGTAACAAAGCGTAAAAAGTTATCTTGCAATGCAGTAACATCCCAGGTGTAAAAGGATGTCCTATAGTAGGGGTGTCCAAAGTATGGCCCGTGGGCAGGATCCAGCCCACAGGCCATACTTTGGGCACCCCTGAACCATGTGACCGGCCCACGGCCTGAAAAGTTTGGGCACCCCTGTCCTATAGCAACGCCTCCCCCAACCTCAGCTGCTCTAGGGGGTGCCTGGGGAGAGTCTCTTTCCCGGACAAAGTATGTTTTCCCTCATCTGCTGTCTAGGCTGTCACTTGTAAAGACGGAAATCGTTCTGTTTTGATTGTATGGAACTCGTGCTATATTGTGGGTAGCATCACAGACATAACGCTGCGGGAGAAATCAGGGCGAGGGTTTGCACTCTACTGGTTGACCTTTCCCTTTGTGTTTGGGCACTTAAGTCATCCCTGTTCTCACCCCCCCTTCCCCCCCCCCAAGTCTCAATCTCTATTAAAAACCAGCCTGCATATCCCATTACCTGTAAAGATTTGAATGGGAAGCCAAACACCTCAATTCCAATGTTGGCTCATTGGAAGCAAATTAGCTGCATCAACCAAGTGGCAAACATCTTGGCTGCAGTCCCATCCACAGCTTGAGCAACTGAGTTTAATATAAATGCTTGCATGTGTCATGGAAGTAGAAGGAACAATGCCAGAGGGAGTTGCCCAGGATTGGCCGGCAGGGGGCAGTGCCAACTCGTCCTGCTGCTTCACGTCATGGTGGCTTTTGGGAATATTTGCTGAGTAGTTTTGATAAAAGGAAATCTGCGGCTGTTCCAAAAAGCAGGCGTTCAGAAACCATCTAAATGCTTGTATATGTCAGTCTGATCTTTATAACAAATTCCCTCTTGCAGAAGTAAACCTGTTCAAAGGAAGAAAACGCTCTTGCCTATTAGACTGGCACCTCCTCAATGCCTGCAACCCCAGGGGTTTGGTTTGATTTTATTTTTTATTTTTTTGCATACATCACTATGCTGGCAGGGCGATTCAAGGAATTGTCATCTAAAATAGTAGCTTTTCCAAATTCTGGCCGCCACCATGTTCCAACTTGCAAAGCAGTGTTGCCTTTTTGGGGTGATTGGACGAGACATCCTTCGTCTTTTGATACAGGCCAAATGGTGGATTTTAACACTTTTCTTCCAAGTATGTGTGATCAACAAGAGATTAGCTTGCCGTGATATTTGTCTGCCAGGAATATCAGTTCTGGAAATTACACCATGAGGAAATGACAGCAGCCTGTTCATTCTTCAGTTCCTTTGGAAACTCCAGCACCTCTTTCTGTGATTTGAAAGCATCAGATGCTCTACAGACTTTTTCTTTTCTTTTATTGAACATCCTTAGAACATATAATGATGTGTAAACAACACCATCAGGAAGCTCACAAACTACAAATGGGGAACTCAACCATCCACACTGCGTTCATCAGCTTTGGCCCTGAGCGTCTTTGCAGCAGTATGCTACTGCAGTATGGAGCACATCCTCACATGCAAAACAAGTTGATATCACTGTTAATGAAGCCACGCGTATAGTGACAGGACGCCTCAAACCTACACCAGTTGAGAAAATATACCTTCTTGTTGGTATCGCTCCACCTAAGATCAGGAGAGAAGAAACAGCGGACACTGAGAGAACTAAGCAAGTGAATTACCCTTGACACCCTCTGAACTGATACGAGCCTCAAGTCCCCTGGCTCAAATCCATGACGAGCTTTATGGCAGGACCAAACATTCTTGAGGGTTGTTCAGTCGCACAGTCGATTCCGACCCTTTGCGACCCTATGGACCATTGATCTCCAGGCTGGAGAAGGAACTCACTGGGCAAGGAACATCACTAAAGGAGGATATAGTTGAGCAACTCAACCTCCCCTACATCACTTGGAGGACTCTGAATAGCCTGAGGGTTGGAGTCCCTAAATGCAAGACCAACATGCTCAAGTGGGGGCTGCTGGCGGACAACAACATGTGGTGTGAATGTGGAGAGATTCAGAATCCAGCTCATTTACTGTTCTTCCAATTACTGCCAGAAACATGCACTGATAAGGTCTTAAGTTTAGCCAACGACAAAGCCAAGAAAGTGGCTTCATTTTGGCAGTCCAGGGTTTGATCAGGACATGAAAGAAGAAAGAAGAAGCAGCCTGTTTAGGATAACACCCACCTTGCATGGTTTCGGTGCTGTTTGGCAACTGGGGTAGGGGTAGTGCTTGGGAACATTATATTTTGGGACTGCAGCTCTTCGATCTCCCTGGTCATCCCAAGTGTGGGTTAAGGTTAGGGCTTTGAGCAGAATTTTGAGATTGGGTGATTGTTTGCTGCTTGCAAGATCACTCTGCTGATGTGTCTTGATGAGAGACCGCAGGGAGGAATCTCTTATGCCGTCCATTCAGAGCTTCTGGAAACTGGAATAGGAACATTAAAAAATTGAATAGAACGATGTAAGATCTGTGATAAGTGAGGATACACATGGAACTGTGAGTTTCCATATGCATCCCTCACCACAGATTTCTTTCCCTTGGTGCGCTTAAAGGTCTTTACATCCCTTTAAGTGGCTTTTCTGCAACAGAAAGGATCAGGTGCTTCTCTTCTAAAATGAATATTGCAATGTTCAGGACACCGATGGCAAAATATGATGGCATCCATTCCAACCACAATTGTTGACCTCAGTTCTGGTTCATGTATAGTAAAGGTAAAGGTCACCCTTGCTCGAAATCCAGTCGTATCCGAGTCTTGAGTTCAGTGCTGATCTCCATTTACAGCCAAAGAGCCAGTGCTGTCTGCATCTGCAGATGTCTCAGTGGACATGTGGCAGGCATGACTAGACACAGTGCACAGAACGCTGTTTACCTTCCCACCAAAGTGGGAAGTGCAATTTGTTGCTTTCTAACTGCTAAGTTGGCAGGAGCTGGGAAAGACGACAACAGCTCACTCCGTCATGCAACACTCAGGTCTCGAACTGCTAACTTGCCAACCTTCAAGTCATCGAGTTCAGCGTCTTAACCACTGAGCCACTGCAATCACGTATACGTGAATGGTAAATGCAGCCACTAGAGGGAGACAAGGCGTCAGACTGGAGAGAAAGCAGCCGACAACTGTAGAGAGCAATTAGACTATTCTTTTGCATTTTCCAACACCTTAAAGGGAATATTTCCCAGCGAACTAAAGTATCAGTACTCTCACAGAGTGTAAATAGAGTTCCTAAGAACAGGTTTGTCTCAGCTTTTAGAGAAGAAAGTACCACTTGATTATTCAGTGCTGGGAAGCAATGTTTAGGATTACGTCTCTGAACTTTTTGTATTATGAAGACCTAATTTAGGGAATGATGGGACTGTTTAGTGGTTAAGAGGCTGAACTTGATGACTAGAAGGTCGGCAAGTCAGCAGTTCGATACCTGAGTGCTGCATAGCGGAATGAGCTCCTGACTGTTCCAGCTCCTGCCAACCTAGCAGTTCAAAAGCAAGACATTGCAAGTAGATAAATAGGCACCACTTTAGTGGGAAGGTAAACAGTGTTCCATGCATTCTGGTGTCTAGTCATGCCTGCCACATGTCCACGGAAACGTCTGCAGACGCAGACAGCGCTGGCTCTTTGGCTATAAACAGATGAGCACTGAACCCTAGAGTCGGATACAACTGTCTTTGGAGCAAGGGTGACCTTTACCTAATTTAGGGACTATTTTCGGACAAGATTTTCTCCATAGCATATTTTAATCGAGCATCCAGTAGAGGAGAAAATTTATCTTTCCAGTTTAACAAGGGGATCTGTATATTGTTGTTGTTGTTGTTGTTGTTGTTGTTGTTGTTGTTTTTGTTTTTGTTGTTAATAATAATAATAATAATAATAATAATAATAATAATAATAATAATAATAATAATAATAATAATAATAATAATAATAATAATAATAATAATAATAATAATAATAATAATAATAATAATAATAATAATAATAATAATAATAATAATAATATCCCACCCATCTAGGTTCACCCTCACTCTGGGTGGCTAACAACAGCACATTAAAACACATAATAAATCACATAATGAAATACAAATATCAAACCTAATTCACGGCGGGGGACCAAATAAGAAGCCTAACACTAATCCAGTGACTACCCCTGCTCAAATGCCTCTCTAAACAGAAGTGCTTTAAGCTGTTTTCTGAATGCCAGCAAAGAAGTGATCTGACAGAATTCTGCCGGAAGGGAGTAACAGGGTTGGTGCCTCCACCGAAAAGGCTCTTCTCCTGGTCGTAGCCTTCCTTGCCAGTTTCTGCATTGGCACCAAGAGCTGGCTCATCTGGGAAGATCGAGTGATGTGGGAAGATGTTCTAAGAGGGAGATGCTCCGCCAAATAAAGGGGTCCCAAACCGTTTAGGGCTTTAAAAGTTAAGACTTAACACCTTGAACCTGATACGGAATGAAACGGGCAACCAATGCAGCCCTGCTAGGGCAGGTGAGATATGTTCAAATTTCCTTACCCCGATGATTAGCCTAGCTGCTGCGTTTTGCACTCGTTGAAGTTTCTCTACCAGGGTCAGGGGAAGCCCCACGTAGAGAGCATTGCAGTAATCTATACAAGAAATTTCTCACTTCTAATTAGAGCAGGTTGCTTGAGAAAAGGGAAGGGGTCCGTGTCCCTTGAACTGTTGGCCATTTGAAGCAAATCTAGCTTGGTGGAAAAATGTCTCTTCCATTCTGAGCCCATATTGCCAGGAAATTCAAACAACAAAGACATTTCTTAGAAAATGGTTTGCTTCAATTTGCAGCCTGTGGCTTCCTTGCTGGCAATTTCTTGCTGAACATCTTGGGCTCGTGTACAAAAGAGACATGTCTCAAGATGCTTACATGATTCATATTATTAAAGATGCTTGATGCAGTTTGCCCTTTTTAAGGCCTTGTTCGTGGGTTAAAGAAAACATTATGTGATTGTTCTGTTAAGGGGAACTCTTTCTTTGGTTTGAAAGCATCTTCTGTTCAGATGTTCTATAGACTTTTTTTCTTTTTCTGAATACCCTTCGAACATATAATGATGTGTAAAACACATGGGAAAGAAGTACAGGAAAAGTTCTGCAGAGAGAAAACTTTCTTTCAAATCAGAAACATTGGCTGTAATCTGTTGAAACTCTTTATAAAAACGGCAGTGTAACAAGAAGAATTCTACTTGCTGGATCACGTCGATGGTCTCCCATTGGGAATGTGATCTCATTTCCTTTCTACCTTGTTTACCTGTTTAGTGCCGAAGAGCTTCTTCTTTTTGAAGTTTTGTTTTGCTCCCATTTACATTTGGTCTGCAGTCTGCAAGCGCAGTGTATGACCCATCAAGGTAAACATTGCCCACATGCCAGACATTGTGTAGCTTGCCATAGGGTTCACAATCATCCTCTTCTTGCAGGCATAACAAGAAAAGATTGAGCCCATAAGAGGCTGCCCTCTCTCCTTGTGGGCTACAGCAGACTTGGGTAGATCCACGGTTTTGGTAGGACTGTTTGTACTTTACTGGCTCTTTCTTCAAATTTACGTACTTGCACTGATCTAAACTGTACTGTCGCCAATATGTGCTGGTTTTTTTGGGCTGGTGGTGGCGGCAGCATCATTATTATTTTTTGTTGTTACTCATAATTTTATTTAGTTTATTCATTCTTTATGTTTAATCACCTGATGGGGTGAAAGGGAAAGCAAAGAAGAAGAAAGAAGAAGATTGTTATTGTAAAGATTTTCTTTTGTGTCATAAGACGCCCAGAGTGGGAGTTTATCCCAGATTGTTGGGATATACTGTATTTACTGGCTTATAAAATGTATTGGAGTATAAGACATACACCGTTATTACCAAAATGGCCCACTAGAGGCCTCTATATACAATGAATTCCGTATTCGCCGGCACACAAGATTCACTCCATTTTTTCGGTATATTTTAAGGGTGAAGTGTGTCTTATACATCGGCAATTACGACAAATGCAAAATAATAACGAAATAATCTTTTCCTTTTTCTCCCTTTAACCAGGTCGGTGGGCCATATATACAAGAGGGTGACTGAGCATTTGAAAGTAGCTTATTATGTAGCTGAAAACTTTGCAGAAGAATATTCCGGCATAAATCTGAAAAACGTGGAAAGGAGTGTGGAGGATGATTACATTGCAAACCTCAGAAATAACTGTTGGAAAGAAAAACAGCAGAGTGAGTATCCCCAAGAGATTAGGTCTGCTACGATGCTGGACTAAATCGCTCCATTTGGTGTCGTACCTCAAGGGATTTTGGGTTTTAGAAGGGGAATAACTTTCTTCCTTATTCTCAAGGATACCAGTGTTCTTGCAACACTAGGGTATTGAGATTGAAAATGTATTGTTCATCATAAAGATGGCACCGTCTAGCAATAAAAGTTTGTTGATTGTAAAGCGATAGCCCTAGCTACAGTAGAGAGATGTAGCATTATTGTGCAAGCTAGATTTATCTCTTACAACTTAAAAACACCCCCCCCCCCTTTTCCTTACAAGGGAAACAGAAAGCAAGAATTGTATGATACCCTGCTTTAAAACAGGTACATCTATGAAGAGTCAGTAAAAAATTGTTTTGAGAGCCAGTTCTAGTGTGCAAGCTTCTAGTCGGCCATCCTTTCGTGCCGAGTTTGACTTATCATCCATAAAGGTTTTTACAGCCTTAAAAAAGGTGTTGCAAGGTTGTTATCGAAAGATAAATTCAGGGCAACCTTGACGTATTTGTGAGCCTGATTTGAGGCAAGGACCTTGTCCTGTTTATTCAAATACTGCTGCTAAATGAAAACTCCCATTTTAGGCAAAATTGATCATGATGCCCTTGTAGTCAATCGGACAAATTTCATGACGTAGTCCTTCAGCCGGGGCAGATTCTGAAACTGTCCACCTTGACGTCATCTGCTTTACAAAATATTCTTCAGATAAACTGTAGTTACAAATGGCTGAGGCAGTAGGTTTAACAGTGGGTAAATATTTTGATTAATTCCCCTGTTCAAGATGACTCATCCAGTAGAAGTGGCAAGAGGTGGCAAACTTGGCTTATTTCCTGCAGGAATTGGGAAACATACTGTCACATGATCTCAGTGGCAAAAACCTCTGGCATTGAGCATTATACAGATCTTGGCAAGCAGTTTCATATGCAGGCATTCCGGACAGTTGCTTTCAACAGTTTGGCTTTCTTTTGCAGAGGAAGGCTTACTCTACCGGGCACGTTACTTTGGAGATTCAGATCTATATCAGAGAGCACAGAAGATGGGCACGCCAAGTTGCAGCAGACTGTCTGAGGTTCAAGCGTCAATGCATGGATAGCTGTTACAGAAGCAATCCAGAGAGATCCAAGTAAGGGCTAGGGGTGTGTTTATCTCGGACTCGCAAAGTGTATTACAACCTGAAATAGAAAAGTAGCCTGGAGTTAAGACATAAATGTCAACCTTATGTACACACCTTCTTTGACCAAGAAACCACAGCCTCATTGAGAACATTCGGTGTAATTTGCCCTTTTTGGTGTTCTCTCACTTTCTTCTGTATTTTTTGTGGATGCCTTTGGTGGCAAATTAAAGTGACCTGGTAGTTGGGAGACATGCCACATATGTTTTTTAGATCCTCCTCCTCCTTGTTCTCACTGATCATGATGTAAACTGGAGGTATAAAAAATATTCCAAGGGACTGCGATGGCTTAGTGGTTAAGATGCTGAACTTGAAAACTGGAAGGTCAGCAGATCAGCAGTTTGAAACTCAAGTGCTGCATGCTGAAGTGAGTTCCCGTGTCTTTCCTAGCTCCTGCCAACCTAGCAGTTTGAAAGCAAGAAATTGCAAGTAAATAAATAGGTACCACTTTGGCGTGGAAGGTGAACAGCGTTCCGTGTTCTCCGGTGTCTAGCCATGCCTGCCACATGTCCACGGAAACTTCTGCAGACACAGGCAGCACTGGCTCTTTGGCTATAAGCAGAGATGAGCACTGAACCCTAGAGTCGGATACAACTGGTTTTCGAGCAAAGGCAACCATTACCTTTACCTATACAAAATATGAGCTTGTACATATTGTTGAACTGTAACACCTACATCCCTCACCATTGGCTATACTGGCTAGGACGGGTGGGAATTGTAATGGCATTTTGCTCATCCTGTGAACTTGGTCAACATCCTGTCTCTGTGACCATGGCTTCAACTTTTTTTCTCATTAGTAACTTTTAAAGTGTGCCCCAATTTAAATAGGCAGTCATTTCAAGCACATTTACGAGACTGCAGGAGCGGAATGAAGCTACTGCAAGCCTCCCTGCCAATGAATCAAGTGCTTTTCACTCAGTGGGCACTTCTGTGACATCCTTAAGCAACTGCGAACAGCAGGGACACTTTGCTCTTAATGAAATGAGCCTCTGGAACATGAAGCAGTTTATGATAGCACCACAAAAGAGTTTAAGCCTTTTCTTCAAACATCCTTTAAAACAGTCTTGCCTTTGGGAAGCCAGCTGGATCACACCAGTGTTGCTCTTTCCCTGTATCCAGTCAAAAATTGCCTCTCCCCCAGAATAAAGTGGCTATTGTTATCCTCATGTTTACAGGTACAGGTGAAACTTGGAAAATTAGAATATCGTGCAAATGTTCATTCAGTTCAGTAATGCAACTTAAAAGGTGAAACAGATATATGAGATAGACTCATTACATACAAAGCAAGATAGTTCAAGCCTTACTTTGTTATAATATTGGTGCTTATGTCTTACAGCTTATGAAAACCCCAACCCCCCCCCCCCCCCATGCAGACCTTCACACTGAACACTCAGTGGTCTGCAAGACCTGCAGTTAGCCTGGGAACAAGTGCGGCAGAGCTTATTGGTGTCCTTGTATCACCCTTTCAACCGTTTAGGCTTTCCATCTGAACACCTGGATAGCCCTAGAGACATTTGAAAGAAGCCTTCAACTCTTTTTCTAGACCAGAGGTCAGCAAACTTGGCTCTCCAGATGTTCTTGGACTTCAGTTCCCAGAAGCCCTGATCAGCAAGTGTACTGATCTGGGCTTCTGGCAATTGAAGCCCAAAAACACCTGGAGAGCCACGTTTGCTGAACCCTGGTCTAGACTGTCTAGCTTTGCCATTTGTCTGGTGGCTTTGAGCTGTGGTGGCCCTTGTCTTCAACTAGGTTGGTTAGCTTCTTTCATTTGTCTCCATCAATGACCCACACTGTTCCCATCACAACTCTTCCTCTTCACAAGTGTTGCAACCTCTTTTGTTTGCTTACAACATACTGCTCTAATCAGATATGTTACTTGTTTAATAATAGGGTTGGACTATGTATCTGGGATATTTGTTCTCTTTCTAAATGCACTAGAGATTGACACTGTGGTTGCTTTTTATCCTCAGACTCTTCAAATGCCTGAAGACTGTGGGAGACATGCACTGAGCCAAGGAGACAGACTTTCTATTTAAAGAATCAGACCTTCCATTAAAATGGAATTGGAGAATTAGCAACGCACAACTGCCCTCTCCTCAATCTCTCTGTCTCTGTGTCTCTCCGGCACTGGATGCCCTTTAGAACAGAAGAAAAAAGATGACTTCTTTCCTCCTTTCATTTTCAGCTGTCTTGTCTCTTCCTCAACAAATGCTGGGTTGTTTTTCTTTAGAAGCCTGCTGATAATCAGAAAGCAGAAGGAGAGAGAGCTTTCTGCAGTTGCACTGGTTCAGAGAGAGACGGAGAAATTGGATGAGATGTAGGAGTTTTTTTTTAAAAAAAATCAATTTTAAAAAAGCAAAAGAAATTATATAGAATTAACTTATAGCTGTAAATATGTTGTACTTCTAAACTATGCAGGGATAGAATTAAATTATTTCATTATTTTGCTGAACTTCATAGCCCAGGATGTGTGAATTTTAGTCTCCATTCCACTACCCTTCTCACCCTATGAAACTTTCCCTACATACGGCAGCCTTGCGTGATGCCGCAAACGTTTTGTATTTTTAATACAAATTGGGTTTTTCTGGAGGAAAAACTATGTTGAACTTGACACAGAATTTCCCCCTTTTTTGTATAAAAGGGTCACTAAAAGTTGTAGGAATGTTTTGGCACACATTTTGGACCAATTGTTAAATTTGGGATCTAAACTATTGGCTTCACAGTAGAGGACTTAATCCTCAAGGGGGAATAAGAGCAAATGGTCCCAAATGCTGTGTAATTTCATCAGGGTTGTGCATGTGTTTGAGTGGAGCTTCTTATTAATTTTTATGCTTTTAAGAAAACCCTGTTTTTTCTCTGCCTTACAAATCAGTGTTCATTCTGGTACATAGAGCTTTCTTCAAGCTACTTCATTTTGGTCATCCTTTCCTCTTTAGCCAATATCCTCCCCCCTGAAGCACCGCAATGTTGTAATGCAAAGCTGCCTCATTGAGCAAATGCTACTGCGTTCCAGGAATCTGGGGGTCTTGCTGACCTGGAGGTGATGCTGCTTCATATCTTTCATATTAACAGGCATTGTGTAGGGATGGACCCAAAGCAAAAGTGTCGGTTGACATTATGCCTTCTAGTGGTCTGGCTGCCCAAAGGAGGTTTTGCTACACTTTCCGTTTCTTGAACAAGTTGAAAGGAGGCAGTGTTAATGTCCCTGGTGCTTGACAGGACCGTGAAGTCCATCTTCCTTTTGAGAGAGAAATATACTCTGATTTTGACCTATTTCTTAGTAATGGCTATACTAAACTGATATAGTGTTATCAAAAGAGCCTTCAGATGTTTTTTTTCAACCAGCTGAGCCATAAGCCAGAGTAAAAGGTTCATGTTCACCTCTCTAGTCAATCTAGCAGTCCTAAAACTAGGAGTAAACTGTAGGTCCAGTGTGTCCAGGGGGTGTTTCTGTCCTTGTAGCAAGACATCTTCTGTCCATGTCAACAGAGGAAACTTCTCATGCCTTTCTTCTTAGATCCATGGATCTTATCCCACTACTGCCACCATGTAAGTAAAATATGGGCTCTGGATCAGGACAAATGTACTGTCTGAATGAATACTGTGTTACCATAGACTAGATACCACTCTCTCTTGCTTTGTTAATCTCATTAGAGAGAAAAATTAGACTTCCTTCTGGAGTCTTGCTTGTTCAGAATAACACTAGGTACCAAATGGTAAATCTACAAGTATGAGAGATGGTTCCTTTATTCATACTATTCCTTTCGAATCGACAAACTGGATATTAATTTAACACAAGTCACTGAGCTTGCGGTCTCATTGCCTAGTGCCTGTCTAGCTGCACTGAGGGGCAAAAGTTCACTCCATGGATTCTTAGAAATGCTTCCCTGCCCCCAGACTGCCTTGGGAAGCAAGGTATGGGCAGTGATGCAGTTTAAAATGTCAGTTCTGTCAACCAACCTACAGTGATCTCGGGCTCCAGCTCTGTCTTCCAGATGGTCAGCCCATTCAACAGTTCAACATGAAGTTGCTGAGATCTGGAAGCATGTCAAGGGTAGTCTCAGTGCCTACCTATACAGCCCTTTTGAGTTCTTGTGTAGATAGCCATGGATGGAATGAGCAATGTGCAATAAAAAGCATAGATTCTGGAAGATATTTGAAAAGGCCGTATTTTTTAATTTAGAATTAATTATACAATTGTACATCTATAAATAAAAGTTTATAACATGAAAGCTGTCTGTCAGTATTTGTGTCATGGGGCTCAGGGTGGAGTAAGTTGATAGAAAAGCAGATCTGAAGGTGCCATTCATTACACCACTTTCATATCTGTGGAGTTAAGAATGGTGCCATTACCATGAACTGTGATGAACTGAAGTTTGTTTATTCCTGGAAATATTTATCCCCTCCAAAACTGGCAAAACCCAATTGTTAGTGACAGGGGGGGTAGGTGCTTTGCTACCACAAACATAAGCTGTTTAGTTTTCTAGTCTTTTATGAAAAATTGGTCTGTGCTTCAGGGTGAAAAGTCAGAATATCTCACAAGGTTTTCAACTCCAGCAGCTTTTAACCAGAGCTTTCTGCCTGATATATTTGCCACACACCCAATGGAACCTACAATCAAAGCCCACCTTTTGAATAGATGGGGGAAGTCCAGCCTACCCTAAAGTGAGTGTAAGTGAATGGCTACTATCCCGTTATGTGGGGAGGACAGAAACTGCCCATCACCTCTGAAATCGAGTGACCTGGCTAATAGAAGAAGCCTACTTGGTGGTGGGTGGCATAATTTGTGCATAGGAAGTATACTTGTACATACAGCAGCTGAACTGTTGCTTAGCACTAGAGTAGCTGAAACAGGATTTCAAGAGTCACTTCCTTAGATTCCAATGATTTAAATGGGTGTTCGCTAGATCTAAAGTAAGCAGCAACTAGTAAACTGCCCATTTGAATCAACTGAAGTTATTGGAAGGATTGATGCACCAAATCCCCACTTGATTCATTGAGGCTGCTCTACTGTGACTTACTACGCTAAGCAACAGGATTTCAGCCAATATGTAAGAAGGAAACTTTTCAACTCTTCAAGGGTAGAGGTGATTCAGCAACTACCTCCAACAGGATGTCAAGAGTAGTACTAGTGCTCTGAAACTAGATGAGGCACAGAGTTGGATGGGCACTGTAAGCTCAGATCTCCCTGGCGAATTGTTCCAGAATACGATGGATAAGCTCAGGATTATGGCAAACTTTGTTATCCCCTCTTACAGATCCAGAATTGTTAAGATCATAGGTCATTAGGATCATCTGCCCATAAGGCAGTGAATGATGCTTAATTCCATGTCATCAAGTCTATTATAGCTTACAGCGATCCTTTCTAAAATTTTCTAGGAGGACAGTATTTAGAAGTGGTTTACCCTTCCCTTCTGATGTCGCTGAGGGACCATGCCGGCTTTTCCCCCAGGAAGCACAACCTCTGAATTCATGATCTGAGGAAATGTATGAAGGAAAGTGGAAAACCTCTCAGCCCAGGTGCTTTCTCTTTCTCCTCTTCCGTTAGTGGTGCTGGTGGTTCTATGGTTTTATGGTGTCTGTTTTGCTCTTTTTAATATTGTGAGCCACCCAGAGTGGGAGTGTATCCCAGATGGGTGGGGTATGTCTAAATAATAATAATAATAATAATAATAATAATAATAATAATAATAATAATAATAATAGAAGGCAAAAGGACCGCAAAAAGAAGGATAATTCTAGTAAATAAATCTTCAGATAGTGTTGACAAAGAGTCTTCATGCACAGAGTATGGGGAAGAAAAACTAGTATAATGGATTAAGCACAGGTGTGATTCCTGTGATAGGAATGTAGCAACTGAAGGACTGCAGTGCATTTTGAACAGAGTTGATGCAATAGAGAAATAGTACAGTGATACCTCATACAACGTCCAAACTTGGTTCCACAAGTTTGGACTTTATACGGATTTGGACTTTGTATGAGGCATGCAAAATCCTAGCCGCGATGTATACAACGTCCAAATCCGTGCCGCGATGCCTCGTACAACATCATTTCCATAGAGATACGTTGTACTGTAACAGCACAGACTTCAGGGTAAAGTCAACGAAACTGACAGAACTGTAAGAAATCATTGTCTAAAGGCTAAGTACATCACAAAAACATGTCAAACAACCCTGATTTTAGGGGATAAACCATACAACAAGTTTTTAACTTTTGAAAACTTTATGAAGTGCAGGTTTAAAAGTTAACATGTCCCATCATGCAACACAGTGTTAATCTGCAGCCATGCGGCTGATCATCCATTTTATACAAGCTACTGTAAACAATTACTGGATGGAAGCAAGGACAAAATGGATGCCAACATGTCCCATCATGCAGCACAGCGTTAATCATCCAAACAGCAGCAAACACCAAACAATTGCCCACCCCACCAAACAGTGCTCCCCAAAAAAAGACCAACATAAGAAAAATGACGGAGCATGCAATCTGTTTTTAAAAACCACAGCAGCAAACACCAAACAATTGCCCACCCCACCAAACAGTGCCCCCCCCAAAAAAAAGACCAACATAAGAAAAATTATGGAGCATGCAATCTTTTTAAAAACCACAGCAGCAAACACCAAACAATCCAAAATTGTGCTCAAAACCACTCCTAAACACTCTTCGCCTCGTGCAAAACCCACTAGAGCAATGCGCACATGTGTCCTGCCTTTTATACTGCACAGGCACAATGCAACCTGGGAAAAACCCCAAAGCCTCATACAAAGTCACAGTGACTTTGTATGAGACAACTTTTTTCAAGAAATTAGGCGATGTTGTATGAATCCGATGTTGTACGAAGCAGACTTTGTATGAGGTATTATTGTATTACAGTACATCATAAAAAGTCTCATGTTGATCTCATTTGGATATCAAGTTTGAATTCTGGCTTTTTGTTTCTTGCAGCCCACTGACTATGGTTTAGCTCTGATTTGCTCATTTGTTGATTTCCCTCCATTATTTTATCTGTCTGAATCAGGGGTTCTCAACCTTTTAAAGCTGGGGGTCAGATCGTGCCCCCTCAGACTGTTGGCAGGCCAGACTAGTGTCCCCTCACCGCTGCCCCGAGTACCCACCATTTCCCCTACACACACACCAAATGCTGCTGCCGGCAACACTCCCCCACACTCCACCAGTCCAGTCCACCAACACTCTCCCCCATGCTCACGCCGACGCAAACACTCCCTCCCAAGCCACCAGTCCGGCCTGCAAACATACCCCCATGCCGCTGACGCTACTGATTCCCTGTTTACCAGGCTGCCGTGAGTGAAGGAGGGGTCCTGTTTGTCCTTGCCCACAGTCAGCCAGAGCGGCACCCAGGAAGGACGCAGGCAGCCAAGTGTGCTGCTGCTTCAGCTTCCACCACCACCATCCTTTCCCCCTCTGTTACCTTCCCACCAAAGTGGTACCTATTTATCTACTTGCAAAAAAAATTTTTTTTTGCTTTTGAGCTGCTAGGTTGGCAGGGGTTGGGACAAAGACAAGAGCTCACTCTGCCATGCAGCACTTGGGTCTTGTATTGCTGACCTGCCAACCTCCCCATCGTCAAGTTCAGTGTCTTAACCACTAAGCCACTGCATTCCCCTTATTGTATCCTACTCAGCAGTAGATGTGTATCAAATTTTGCATAAGATTGTATTTTCATAGGAAAAGATCCTTATGCATTTGCTCATTAGCCATTGATTGACATTCTCCACATTTTGACTTGTTTTGCATTTCTAATATAACGTGTTTGCATGAGGATAATTTCCAGCAAACTCATTCACTTATTCACTTATTCACTTATAGGATGTGATGTATCTCTAGGACCTCAGAGTGGCCCGTCAGCCCTGGTGGTGTAGTGGTTAAACTGCTGCCCTGCAACCAAAAAGTTGTGAGTTTGATCCTGACTAGGGCTCAAGGATGACTCAGCCATCCATCCATCCTTCTGAGGTCAGTAAAATGAGTACCCAGCATATTGGGAACAAAATGTTAATTAACTTGTGAACCACGCAGAGAGTGCACTAAGCGCTATTTTATTGTAAATGTTTTTATGCTTGTAAGCTGCCCAGAGTCGCATCGGCGAGGGGGCAGCAATATAAATATGAATATTAAATTAAATTAAAATGGGGCAGTATACAGTAAAACCCCTACTTATGAAAAGTCCGTTCCGTAGGCTTTTGCTTAAATCGATTTTTTTTCTGTAACTCAAAACAAACCCATAGGAAAAATTATTTTTTTACATAACTCGAAGTATACCCATAGGAAAAATGAACTTTTTCTGTAAATCGAAGCAAACCCATAGGAAAAAGAATCTTTATGTAACTCGAAGCAAACCCATAGGAAATCGTGTAAATCGGGACATTGTTTTAGCATAAAATCATATATATATATACACACACACACACACACACACACACACACACACACACACACACACACACACACATACACACACACACACATATACATATACATGTGTGTGTGTGTGTGTGTGAGAGAGAGATTGCTGATTATAAAATTCTTCAAACTTGTTCAGCATACTCCCTGGCAATATAAACTTGGTAGTACAGTACCAGCAACAACTGACCTTGTCTTAAACCATACCAAACTGCATTCACCCCAGATCTTTGTGAGAATATAACTGGCCCCCAAGCTGTCCCTGTGTTTGAAGAGCATGTCCACAGTGCCATCTGCCATTCCTGTGGGGGGAAAGCTATGGGATAAATGGGTGGGCCTATCCATCAGACAGAGATTTTCTGAAAATTGGGGCTGTGTGCTCTTCCATCACAGAAATAATAGTCCAGTACATAATTACTTGTGAGTACAGCACTTCTTTCACATGGCCTGTGTTGGGGAAGAAAGTTTCCTGAAATATTTACCAAAAAATATGTATGTGGCTGTAACTTTCAGCTGTAATATGCAGCTGTAAAATAACTTGCCATTACCTGATGCTGTGAACATCATGTGCTGTCTGCTCACCTCCTTCAAGCCATTAATAAAGGTGTTTAAATACAAGTGATTTAATGGGAAGGGGGGGCAGGGAAGCATTCTCCAGCTGTCTAAAGCTGAAACTATAGATTTTTAAACCAAGCTGATAACAGTGACAAACAGGAGAAGCAGATGGAATGTAAAGAAAGTGGGTGTCCTTGGCTGCGATCCATTCAATGATGAGATGGAAAATTAGGACTGAAAACAACACTTCTACCTATAGTTGCTTCAATGCTGGGAGATTTCTCTCCACCTGAGAAACGGATCATCCTCTCTTTATTGTCATAATTAAAACAATTATAACTTCAGGGAAGTATATTTTCAGATTCATTCAACTGCTGCTTTCTTTCTTGGCTAGGGTCTCTGTGCCTTAAACAAGCATGTGCCAGACAGAAATTCATCAGGCAAAGTGCTTTCAGCATATAGGTGTGCACTGACAGAATGACCAGTCTTTTCCCTTTAACCACCCCCCTCCCCAACACTCTGTTAAAAACAACAATAATAACAGTACAGGAGTCTAGAATGAATAGAAGCAAGGCCAGCAGGCTACAGGTAAACACAAAAAAACTGATGCATTTATTTCATATGGAGAGTCCACATAAGTCAGTGATGGCGAACCTTGGCACATCAGCTGTTCTTGAACCAATCCCCAGAAGCCCTGTTCACCAAGAGTGCTTTACATCTGAGGTAGACTCCCCCATCGAACCCATACCTGTCAACCCGCGGCTCCGGAAAAACGGGATCTGCGCACATCACTTGTGCGCAGGTCGCGTTCCACGCATGCGTGGAAAGGTTTTACCCCTTCCACGCATGCGCGGAAGCACTACGCCGCTTGCGCAGCCCTTACGCGAGCGACGTAGCGCTTCTGCGTATGCGCGGAAGGGGTAAAACCCTTCCGCGCATGCACGGAAAGCGTTTCCCCCGCTGCCAAATTACGGGGTTTTGGCAGTGGGGGCCGGGTTATGACGTCAATCGATGTCAATTTACGGGGTAATCCCAGCCAAATCGGGAAGGTTGACAGGTATGATCGAACCATCTCGTATGGGACGGCGGGGCACCGCTGCACCTAGCCTAAAAACCAGAGGCGACGGGACTTAGGTTCTGCAGAGAGATCGACACTTAGAATTTCTTCTGAGACTATGCAAATTTTCTATTACATCACATTTATTGGACTCTATTATTTTCTTCAATAACTCATGAAAGGACATTGATTGTCAAGAGTACTCTTTATGCTCCTCCAGAAGCAGAGCAGATTGAATGGGGATATTTAACAATACTGTACAGCCTTTTTCCTAAGAGAAGGATTAGAGCTTTTGGGTTACTTTGTGGGAGCCGTTGCCGAAGGAGAAACTTTATTTCGAGGCTTGGAATTCAAGTACAGAAGAGCGAGCTGCAGCAGAAGTAACTGCTTCACTCCCACACACCTAGCCCAGCTCCAAGGCTGTACTGACCCCCAAAACTAGATAAGGGTGTTTTGATGTAGGCAGATTGATTGCACACGGAGCCAGCAGGCGGGCCAAACACTTCTTTATTGAAGCATGGTCAATCTGTACATGGCAAAACGGTGGAGACGCAGCTCCTTATATATCATACATTGCGTTTGAATTTTTCCCCCCAAGAGCGCCCATTGGTTGCAGCAGCAGTGACGTCATTGGGATGTCCTGCGTACCTTCCTAAGGTTCACCTAACCTGACTAAGGTTCACCTGTGGCGGGGAGGTTTCCCACGCTAGTTGCTGATTGGGTGATTGGGGTCGCATGGGCTGTGCTTCCTCAGCTGCGCTATTGCTGGCAGCTGAGTTGCGTGCAGTGGCAGATAATATTCTTGCAGACACAACAGGTGTTTTTCTTGGGAATCCAGAGTCTCGTGACAAGGGACTTTGGTGCTTTAATTTTAACTGCAACATCCGTCACAGATCACCATTTCCCTGCGAACCTGTTGCCCAGCTCCGCTGGACCAGGCTTTCTCAGGCCAACGTAGAGAACACACACCCTTCTCAGCCTCGTTTGCCAAATCACCGGCGTCTCTCGATTGTGCGGCCCCGAGTGGGCTTCTGAATCAGAGGGAGCCAAGGTGTCTGCTGGCCCAGAGACGCACCAATAACTTGGGCTTCTGGGAATTGAAGTCAAAGAACACCTGGAGTGCCAAGGTTCGCCATAACTGACATAGGTAAAAACTGTTCAGCCAGGATGTAAAATTCTCCAGTTAAAGAGCTGAGAAACCCTTTTAAGAAATCGCAGGAGTAATCAACACAGAGCCAAAAATTATTTATTTATTTATTTATTTATTTATTTATTTATTATTTTATCAAATTTATATCCCGCTCCACTCAACCCACAGCCGACTCCAAGCGGCTAACAACATATTAATATACATAATGGTACAAAAACACAATAATTAATCAATACAATTACAAAAAAGCAATAATCACAATGATACAATATCACATCACCAGTAACAAAACATCAAGACAAAAGGGAAAACCTCTATCCAGAGCCCCACATGTCCAGGTACAGCAAGGCCACCACAAAAATGATAAAGTCACAGTCACCCGCCCTAGTCATCCTCCAGGTCGATAAAGAACCAGAAGGACACAGTGGCTCGCAGTAGTAACGTCCTTCGGAGCCTTCCGGGCTGCGGAAGGCTCCCTTTTATCTCCCCGCCGGTGGAGGGGGCCGGGAGAGCATGGCCACACCGGCGGCGGCGTCTTATGTTGGCCATAAGGGGAGATGCCTATCTCCTGTCAATTTAGTTAACTCGATCAAGTCATGAAAAATTAGCAGTTCTCAAGATCTCTTCATCAGGTAAGAAGTAACAAAGATCAGACTTTAAAAGAATGTGGGTGTATATATAGTGCTTGATGATGTAGGAACTAGTAAGAATGTAGGAACTAGAATGTAGGAACTAGTAAGAGGGAGTCTGTCGGTTTTTCAAATAAGGTTCTAGTAGGCAGTGCAATAGTGTCAGATTAGAGACACCCCTCTGAATGCTGAGGCCAAGCAAAAACAGAAAAGTGAAATTCTGCTTATTTGGAAAATATAGAATCCAGCTTTTAAAACTGCCTCCAACAGACACCTTCACCGACAGGGATAGCTGCTTGCCTTTATTTTATCCAACAGTGGCTTGGGGCCATTCAACAATTATGTGATCCATTGGGGGGGGGGAAATTGAGCCCCTCCCCCCATGTAATCCGATCATAATTTTCGCTTTGAACCCACCCA
This sequence comes from Bradypodion pumilum, assembly GCA_035047305.1. Classification (NCBI taxonomy): domain Eukaryota; kingdom Metazoa; phylum Chordata; class Lepidosauria; order Squamata; family Chamaeleonidae; genus Bradypodion; species Bradypodion pumilum. Next base: position 256,737,790 of record JAWDJD010000003.1, on the reverse strand, counting down.
CCCCCTTTAAAATTACGTATTCCAGAGCTTTTGTATAGAAACTCTTAATTTTTAGAGCTTTTCACTATTGGTGAAATAGAAATAGACTGCACAAGCAATTCAGTAATCTCAAAATTGGATCAAAATTCCCAGATATCATTTTTAAAACTAAAAAAGTACCATGTTTCGAAACCACAACAGTTCCAAATGGAATACGTAATCTCTGACCTGACCCCCCTCCCCGCCCCCACGTAATTTTCCATAATTCAGATGGCACACCCTCTCCTCCCCTCAAGGATCACATAATTATTGAATGGACCCTTTCCCCCTTTCCCACAACTTTATTTCACCTTATCCTAAGTTCAGTTAGTACAATCCAACCTAATGAAGTAATACTTTTACTGCACTACCAACACCAAAAAAGAAGATTGAGACTCAGAACAGCAGCAATGAAGGAATTAGAAAACATCATCACACGTAGGGAGACCAAGATCATCCACACTCTTGTATTCTATTCCCAATCATTAAATTTGGGTGTAAAAGCTGGACACTAAGGAAAGCCAATAAGAAAAAAAATGTGACTTCTTTGAAATACGATGCAGGAGTAGAGCTTTGCACATACTCTGGACTGCCAGAAAGACAAATTTGCTGTGGCTCCTATAGCAAATCAAAGCAAGCAAAGCAATCACACTTATATACTGTCCCCATAATGCTTAGTACTCTCTCTGGGCGGTTCACAAGTTACTTAGCATTCTGCCTCTGACATGCTGGGTACTCATTTTACTGACCTCAGAAGGATGGAAGGCTTAGTCAACCTTGGGCCCTGGTCAGGATTGAACTCACAACCTTTTGGTTGCAGTACAGCAATTTAACCACTGCACCACCTGAACTATCTCTGGAGGCAAAAGTAATAAAGGTGAGCCCATCCTACTTTGGCCCCTTCATGGAAATGACAAAAAAAGCTAGGAAAGCATTATAAGACTTTTGCAAAAGGAACTGGTTGGTGGATTGTATCATAATTTAATTAATTGATATGGCTGCATCATTTAGATTTGCCACCATCAGCTTCAATTGGTTCTGAATCTCTCTCTCTCTCTCTGGCTTGTCCATTATTGTCATCAATTGTTCATCAGCACAGGATCTTCACATCTTCATTGAATGCTCTAAATGGCATGGCAGTTGATACTAAATAGGAAGTCGTCTCAGAGACCTGTTTCTCAGTTTGCTTGAGCCTGGAAGGGTGGAGGAGCAGATGCCTGACCTGCCTTTGTTAAGAGAGGAAATCTAGCCGCCTTGAAGTCAGAATCTACTTCCTTGTTGGCTAAAGCTGTATTAAGTTGGAAAGAAACGCTCTAGGTTGAGGCCTAGGGGAGAGAGAGAGGTCTTTAAAAAACATCTAAATCAGATCAATTAACAGTTTCAGCAAGGCTGGCATTACATTAAATATGATACGGCAGCTGATTTGACATGTTACGAGAGAATTGGACAACCATTTGCCATAGCTGCTTTGATTTGGATTCCTGCATTCCAACTCAATTATTTTATGATTCTATGATACTATAAAAGGTCAACAAGCAGTTAATTTCAAAATTTTATTTTATTGCCCATTGCCAGAGATGGAAGAGGGAATTGTGGGATTTTCTACCCTGGATACCAAAAAACAGCTTTAATGGTTTTGGGGTACAGTGTATCCAGACATAAGGAATTAGGTGTGCCTGATTTACCTCTGGAATCAGAATGTCTTAGATCAATGATGGTCATTCTTGGCACTCCAGGTGTTCTTGGACTTCAATTCCCAGAAGCCCAAGTCAGCACTCCTGCTGATTCGGGCTTCTGGGAATTGAAGTTCAAGAAAACCTGGAACGCCAAGGTTGGCCATCACCGTCTTAGATTGCCTCCATTGTTCTGGCCATGGTAAAGTGGTCCCAGGGCTCACAGAGTCAAAGCCCCTGTGCTTTCTGATTAGTGAAGACCAAGACATCTTCCAACACTACCCACAATGTCCCTGCACCCTCTGTGTGTCAGTGTAACCCTCAAAGTAACTTAGACATTTTCCTAGGTCAATATATTGTTGGAAGCTACCTTCGATGCAATACAAAGTATTTGCAAGGTAGTTTGGTCATGGAAGGGGCTGAGGTGGCTTAGTGGTTAAGATGCTGAGCTTGATGACTGGAAGGTCAGCAGTTTGTGATCTGAGTGCTACACAATGGAGAAAGCACGCATTGTCTGCCCCAGCTCCTGCCAACCTAGCAGCTTGAAAGCTAGAAATTGCAAGTAGATAAATAGGTACTGTTTCAGCTGGAATGGTAATAGCATTCAGTGTGCTCCAGCATCTAGTCCCGCCTGCCACATGACCATGGAAGCATCTACAGAGGAAGGCTCTTTGGCTGTCAACGGAGATGAGCATCGAACCCTAGAGTTGGATATGACTGGCTTTCGAGCAAGAGCAGCTTTACCTAAGCCGCCCAGAGTGAGAGAGTATCCCAGATGGGCCAGATAATAATAATAATAATAATAATAATAATAATAATAATAATAATAATAATAATAATAATAATAATAATAATAATAATAATAATAATAATAATAATAATAATAATAATAATAATAATAATAATAATAATAATAATAATAATAATAATAATAATAATAATAATGTTTCCACAGTTTCACATGCAAACCTGTGCCTGCCTATTTGTTCCTGTGGGGCTCCAAAACACCTGGGGAGGAACCCCACCCCCACCATCAAAGGTAAACCGGACTGAGGTAAAACCTCTGTCACTGTGCATGTGTCTTTCTGTGTGTGTACTTTTTGCCTTGTGCTGCAAGGCACGCCGGCTCCCCACCACCCCACCCCGTCGGATGCAGCTTTGGGAGCATCTGGGGGGACACTCCCCCCTCACTCGCCTGCCCCCTTCCCCTAGCCTCTTGGCACTCCAGATGTTCTTGGATTTACAGTACTGCGATTCATCCGCGCTGCCCTTGTTGCTCCCGGAAGTGGAAGTAAAAACTGTACAGGCGCGCTTTACTTCTGCTTCCGGGAGCAACGAGGGCAGTGCGGGCTGGATGAATTGCAGTAAACCCATTCATGTGGATTCACAGGGTGCTGGGGCTTCTGGGAATTAAAGTCCAAGTGCTAAGGTTCGCCATCAGGGCCCTAGCCCATCCTGGGGCCTGGAAGGTGACGGAAGGCGGAATGCATTTGGCTCGCTGGAGAGGCGCAGAAGCTGCTGACTCGGCGTTTTCTCTCTCTCTCTCTCTCTCTCTCTCTCTCACACACACACACACACACACACACACACACACACACACACCATCCTCGTCCTCAGTCTCTTTGGCCTCTACTGGGCCTCAGCAGCTCCAGTTTCGCCCGCCTTGCTGGGTTTCATTCCTCCTACACCCCTCCTCCATGTGGGACATGAGCTACGTGCCCTGCCCTCTCGAAGTTCCTGCCTTGGTGTCTTTCAATCTGCCCCCCCACCCCCACCCCCAAACAATATAATTCCTTCCAGCTGCCTCACCCCCCCACCACCACTCCTTAAGTTGGGACCCAGGGAAGCAGCCAAGCACTAGTCGTGGGCGGGGTGGGGAGGCGGGTGTGGGTGTCCCTCCGGAGGCAGGACTTTGATTCATTAGATGGCAAGTTTTCTGTGTTTTATTTTAGCCTGTGGAACATTTACTCCACCTTGACCCGAGCCATCTGGACGGCTTGTGTTCCTCTGCCTTTTCCTGGCGCTTTTTTGGCAAACCACAATGTGACATATTCTCCTCTCTCCCTACTCCCTTCCCCTCGCCTTAGAAAAAAAAAATCTCCTTTCAATAGCATGGTGGGAAATGAGGCATTATTATTTGCTCATATTTGCCAACGCACTACTTAAGTTGTAATGCATTAGCAAGGCTATAAGGCTGCTTTTTAAATGCTTATCAGAGAGTAAACAAAACAAAAAGACAAAAAAACAGCTATATGGACTGCAGTGGCTCAAGTGGCTAAGATGCTGACTGGGAGGCGGAAGGTCAGCAGTTCGATTCCCGAGTACTGCAGGATGGAATGAGCTCCCGCCATTGTCCCAGCTCCTACCAACCTAGCAGTTCGAAAGCAAGAAAGTGCAAGTAGATAAATCGTGACCACTTCGGTGGGAAGGTAACAGCGCTCCGTGCGCTCCAGTGCCTAGTCATGCCTGCCACATGACCATGGAAACATCTGCAGAAGCAGACAGCGCTGTCTCTTCGGCTTTGAAACAGAGATGAGCACTGAACCCTAGAGTCGGATACGACTGGCTTTTGAACAAGGGAGACCTTTACCTTTACCTTATTCTTTTGAAGCATAGACTGTAAGATAACTTTTTAGAGAAGTGTGTGTGGAATTTGAGATAAGAAAAAAATAATCACCACCACCACAGTTTCCAAAAAGTTTTGTCTCTGTTTCCCCCCCAAAACTGAGAACAAATGGAGGCTATTTTATCTGTAATCATATTTCCTTGGTTTTAAGTGGAGTGCTTTCCAGCTGGTTTGATCAAAAACACTAGTACTGTACTGTTTTTTTTTGTTGTTCTTCAGTCGCACAGTCGATTCCAACCCTTTGCGACCCTATGGACCATCGTTCTCCAGGCGCCTCTGTCCTCCACCATCCCCCTCAGTCCTCCCAGTTTTGTGCCCATTGTGTCTACAATACCATCTATCCATCTCATCCTTGGCCTCCCCCTTCTTCTTTTGCCCTCCACCTTTCCCAACATCACGGCCTTCTCAAGTGAATCCTCCCTTCTCATTTGATGCCCAAAGTACTTTAGCCTCATCTTTACTATTTGACCTTCCAATGAGCAGTCAGTGTTGATTTCTTCTAAGATTGACCTATTTGTTCTCCTCGCTGTCCAAGGTACCCTCAAAACTCTCCTCCAACACCACATTTCAAAGGCATCTATTCTTCTGCGTTCAGCTTTCCTAATTGTCCAGCTCTCACATCCGTACATTACCACTGGGAATACCATTGCTTTGACTATTCTAATTTTTGTTTTCAAGGTGATGTCTCTGCTTTTCACTATGTTCCCCAGGTTTCTCATGGCTTGTCTCCCTAGAATCAGCCGCCTCTTTATTTCATGGCTGCAATCTCCATCTGCAGTGATCTTAGATCCTAAGAAAGTAAAATCTGTCACTGCTTCTACTTCTTCCCCGTCTATTTTCCAGGAACTGATCGGGCCTGTTGCCATTATCTTGGTTTTCTTGATATTGAGTCTCAAGCCAGCTTTTGCACTCTCTTCCTTCAAACCGATCAAGAGATTCTTTAGGTCTTCCTCACTTTCTGCCATTAGGGTGGTGTCGTCTGCATATCTCAGATTGTTGATGTTTCTCCCAGCAATTTTGATCCCATATTGTGATTCCTCCATCCCTGCATTGCGCATTATGTGCTCTGTGTATAAGTTGAATAAGCAGGGTGACAAAATGCAGCCTTGTCTTACTCCTTTTCCTATTCCAAACCACTCGGTCATTCCGTGTTCTGTCCTAACTGTTGCTTCTTGGTTCATGTACAGATTTCTCAGGAGGCATATGAGGTGTTCTGGTATTCCCATCTCTTTAATCACTTGCCACATCTTGTTGTGATCCACACAATCAAATGCCTTAGTGTAGTCAATAAAGCAAAAATAAACTTGTTTCTGGTATTCCTTTGTTTTCTCCATGATCCAACGTATGTTGGCAATGTGGTCTCTAGTCCCCCTGCCTCTTCTGAAACCAGCCTGCACCTCTGGTAATTCTCTTTCCACATGCTGCTGAAGTCTATCCTGTATTATCTTGAGCATCACCTTGCTGGCGTGTGGGATGAGCGCAATTGTTCGATAGTTTGAACATTCTTTGGCATTGCCCTTTTTTGGGATTGGAACATATACTGATCTTTTCCAGTCCTGTGGCCACTGTTTTGTTTTCCAAATCTGCTGGCATATTGAATGCAGTAATTTGATGCCATCATCTTTTAGAGCTTTGAAAAATTCAACTGGGATACCATCATCTCCACTAGCTTTGTTGTTTGCAGTGCTCTTTAGGGCCTTTCTGACTTCACTCTCCAGGATGTCTGGCTCAGGTTCAATTTCTTCATCATTGTGACTATCAGGAGTGTTGAGTTCCTTTTTGTAGAGTTCCTCTGTGTACTCTTTCCATCTTTTCTTAATCTCTTCTGCATCAGCTAGCTCCTTTCCGTCTTTGTCCCTTATCATGGTCATTTTTGCTTTAAATGTTCCCTTGATTTCCCGGATTTTTTTGAAAAGATCTCTGGTTCTGCCTTTTTTGTTGTTTTCTTCCATTTCTTTGCACTGTTCTTTTAGATAGTTTTCCTTATCTCTCCTTGCTTTTCTTTGAAATTCTGTGTTCAGATGTGGTTCAAAAATGTAACTAGTATCCACAGTCTTTGAGGAAGCACTTTCTGTGTACCCCATAGATAAACTGATACTGTACTGTACAGTACAGTATCAGTTTATCTATGGGGTACACAGAAAGTGCTTCCTCAAAGACTGTGGATACTAGTTACATTTTTGAACCACAATCGGGCTTAGCCCAGGCAATGGCAAGCTTGTTTTGCTGGCAAGAAGAAGAAAAAGTTTATATATGTATGGTCAGGAACACAATGGACATTAAAACTGCATTCTTTATCCCTTACAATAAATAGGGATATTTCCAACTATACCACCCATACCATATATAATCTCAGACAATTACTCAAACAAAAGTCCATCCAGAACTGGCATTATAGACAAGTAAATTTCTTCTCTTTGTTTTAGCCTTAAATTCTGAGAGGTAACTTCAAAAATCATGATCACATTTGACCGTGCAAGTTTCTAGTTATTTAAGAAAAATGTATCATGAGATGTACAAACATTCCCTCGTCTGCTCTTAATTTTTGTGTAAATAGCCAATTGTTTTATGGTGGGGAAAATATGGAAACAATTCAAGAGACTTAGATAAATAGTTTGTCTTTACAAAGCATGTTTTCATTATCAAAACTCCTTTCAACCTAGAAAGCACCTTTGTGTGCTTCTGACACAATTTTTTTTAAAAAAATTTGTTCTTAATTCAAGCAATGCTATGATATCAAAACTAAACAGGATTGCTGAGTGGGTGCTGGTTTTTAACTCGCAAGGCTCTTACGTGACAGCAAAAACTCAACTGGTATAGCTTCTACAAACATGGAGGTACAACAATGTAAGGGGAGAGCTGGATTTGATGGGTTTCTGCCTGTTCTGCTGTTAAACAAGAAAACTGTCAGAAAACAAAGTGGCAATTGTATTCTGGGAGAATACACCATCTGTCCCTTACAGACTTCCAAATGGAAGTTTCTAAGAATTGAACCAAACCACATCTCTCTTTGCCATCTGGCATCCGCTCACAACCTGTGCTGGTGGAATATGCTTGCATTGCCCACCCTGTAAAATAATTTGGCTAACATTGATAACTCTGAAAAATATATATTAAAAGTTAGATCTACAAAAATTTAGATAGTGATAGCAACTTTCAACACAAAAGTAACTTATAGACAACCTTTTTACTCTTCTATAGCCAATATGACACGAGTTTCCAAGTTTCTTATGCAAATCAAATGTGGCAATTTACATAAGTACTTGTACTGTCCTAATATGTTACACTGCTTAAAGTTTTATATATATACACACTACAAATATTACTACTATTGCAGTTTTTTCAGTGATAAAAACATACAAAGTAAAATTAACAATATTTTAGTATTGCTGCTATTACAGCATCGGTTATTTATTTATTATTTTCTCATTGACATTAGATGTTATCGTGTTAGTGTATTTTTGAAATGTTACATTGCTGAGATGCTATTATGTTGTTATGCTTATCATATCTTGTACTTTGTTTCTTTCTGTAAACCGCTTTGGGTCACCCCAGGGTGAGGAAGGTGGTATATAAATAAAATTTCAATTCAATTGTGTCACTAATAAAAATAGAATCTATATAACTAAAATCAAGGTCCAGTGCTGTATGTTGCTTATACAAATCCACACCCCTGCACCGATCGCGCTGAAACTCAGCACATACGTACCTTGGGCCGAAGAGACAGTCACTGTGGGTGTGTCAAGCACCATGGGGAGGGGTACGCCCCCTAAATCAATCCGCAAAGGGGACGCCCCCACCAACAGGAGAAAAAGCAAGGGAAAAAGCCAACCAGGGGGGATTTTGATGTCATCGCCACAGCTCAACCAATTCCCAGCTGACCAGATCTGGGGCTCTGTGACATCACGGGCAACACTGGGTCCTCTGCTAGTGCACTTTATGATACAGTGGACCTCTGCTTTAAGGAGTTAATCCATTCCATAGGGTTTTCCTTATAGAATTTTTTTCCTTAAAGCCTTTTTCCATAAGAATGCACTGAAAGCCATGGGAGAAACCTGTGATTTTTCACCATCATTTCATATAGATTGCTTTCCTTGAAGCGAGTTTCCCTTTAGGCAGACCTTCCTTAAATTGGAGGGCCACTGTAGTTAGTGTTCAGCTACAAAAGCTGGTACAGAACTTTGAGATTAAACCTAGCAGTTTGAAAGCAAGAAATTGCAAGTAAATAGGGACCACTTCTGTGGTAAGGTAAATAGCGCTCTGTGCACTCCGGTGTCTAGTCATGCCTGCCACATGTTCACAGAAATGTCTGCAGACACAGACAGTGCTAGTGCTGGCTCTTTGGCTATACACAGAGATGAGCACTGAACCCTAGAGTCGAATACGACTGGCAACCTTTACTTTACCTGACAGATAGATACTTAAATGTGGCTCATCTAGGAGAAAGGCTTAAACTGGAAGACCTTTGAGGCCTATCTAGACATAGTTCCAACTAACTTTCTATTCAGAAAGAAAGCTGCCAGCTAGCACTGGGGAAAGAACAAGATGCTTTGGTGCAGCTAGACCTAGCTATGCTGTGTAAACCCTTCCTGTTCAGGTCTTTCTCCTCAGTGAACCACATTAAGGTGTTTGCAACAATACACTGCAAAAAAAATTACTACCCCCACCCTGGGCATGGCTAACTCTGTGGGCCATGTCCACTTGGTTGGCCACACCATGGCCTGGGGTAGGGAGGTGGACATGGCTGGCCAAGTGGGTGTAGCCTGGGGAAATTTCTGCTAGCGGTTCCCGGGATCCAGTGGAAACCTGGAGCAGTACACCACTGGGTGTTTGTAAGCTGTCAGCCAGGTAGAACTCCCAGAATCAAAACGTGCAGGATTGGTGGTCTAAAACCTCCAAAAAGTCCAATCCTTATAGAATGATAAGAAACAATGCCTGTAGGTTTTTTCAGGAAAGAAATGACAAGTGACTGCTTCTCCAAATCATGTTTCCTTTCTAGCAACCAGGACCAATTTCTGTCAGCCATGGGCAACCTGCCAATGACCTGGAGTCTAGATCTGGTCCATCAAACTAGCCGGGGAAAAGGTCATACCTCTCCATAAAGGTAGACATGGTGTTTCCTGAATTCCCACGCTATTTCATCAGTGCCACGTAGATATTATGCTCTTTTAAAAATTATTTGTTTCCTATGCACGTGAACATGCCTATGAAAAGCACAGCATGGAATTAACTATATTTTCCTTCCTTTCAAAGAGGATTTCATTCTCCACCCACCCCTTTGCTCTGTTCTCTTAACACAGAATTTATCTTTGTTTCTAGTAATGCTGTAAATGACTTGTACAGGCTGCAGCCGTGTGGTTTCTGTGCATCAGTGCTAGGCAATAGGAGACCCACAGAGTGAGCCCCAACCAAGTGGGGGCAAGAACTGGAGCAGATCTGTATAAGGGTCATTTTGAGGGCAGAGGCCCTTAGCCAAAAGTAACCATCCCCAGTGGAGTAGACCAAGGATGCATGCAGGACTGGACTGGTGAAAGGATAAAGCTGAAAGGAAAAATGGGAAAAATAATAGGAATGGGCGGGTTAGTAACTATCTAGAACAAAAGCCATCAGAACAGATTCTGATTTGCATCCATTCAAAGGTCCAGGTTGTACTTGGAAGCATAGATGTTTCAGGTCAGACACAGAAACAAGAATTTGCCTCTCTGATCTTTGTTCAGACTCAAATAACTAATTACAAGTGGACCAAGTCTTTATATAAGCCTTCCTAAATCCAGTGCACTTTGTATCTATGGGACTGGAGTGTCCAGAATCTCCTCATTAGTAAAAAGTCCTACATTTTCATTGATTTTGATTTAAAAATTGAAAAATACACAATGTACAGTGGAAGCATGCATTTTCTTGCTGAAATGTGAGTTGTTTTGAACCAGCTGCCAGAAATAGTTTATTTTGCACTGATTCCCAAATTGCTGTATTCTATGCAATCTATACCTATAAAATGGTGCGTTAACCGTTGGAATGTGACAAAGGATGTTGCACCAGGCCCCACTAGCCCGTAATGGGCCTCCGTTCACTCGCCCGAACCCGGTTCGCAGGTAACTGTCGGGTTGAAATTTTCAGCCGGGGGCAGGAGCCCCCCGGACGCAAACAAGAAAATGGAACTTCAATTCCCAATGTTCCTTGCGCCGCACCGCACCAGAGCCAATCAGGCTGAGCGGCGCAGCAAAAGGAACGTTTGGAAACGCATGGCGGCCAATCAAAAAAAAAGCTGCAAGAAAAAAACCGCTGCAGTAACCAAACAAGTGCAGGCAAAACTACAAGCCCCAGCGTCCTGCGTGCCATTAGCGTGCAAAAAATAAAACAACCCCCCCTGCCGCCACTGCCCTTTCCTTTGCACGGGCCAGGCTTTGAGCCTGGCCCGCGAAAAAAAAGGACACCCCCTCAAAAAGTACACACCAAAACAGTCAAGAACAGTCACAAAAACAGTCAAAACGAAACACAAAAACATCCAAATAAATTACCACAAAAACATCACAAAGACCCCCCAAAAAACCCCAACACAACACCCCCCCAAAAAAAAAAACACCAGGGAGCTTACCAAGAGATGTCTTCATTCCATGACGACCGGAACTCAACTGAGAAAATGAAGAGAATACTCACCGGAAGCGACACCCAGAGGACAGAAGAGAAAAATTGTAGAGAGGAAGAAAAGCTCACCACCCCCACCCAGAGGCCACAAGAGAAAAAACATTCAAAAATATTGAAACTGTTAAGATTAATTCCCAAATTAATCCAAAAAGTTATCAAAACATTCAAAAATATTCCCACTAATCTCAAAAAAAACAAAAAAAACCCAGAAATCACTTTTCACTCAAAAAAACCCAAAACCAAAAAAATTAAATAAAAAATGCGTACAAATAAAGATTTAAAAAACCAAAATTAAATTTAAAATTTAAAAAAATAATTTACATTAAATAAATTAAAATAAAATAAAATTTGCATAAACATAAAACAAAAACATTCCAAAAACAATTTAAAGAGCCCGGCACTGAGGAAGCCGGCGTGCAAAAAATAAAAATAAAACACACACTGGGAGCGCAAGTCTGCCACAGGCGGACGCAGCGCCTCAAAGCCACAAAATCACAAAACCTTTCAACACCATTTAAAACAGCCCAGCACCATTGGTTCAAGAAAAAAAAACGAAACCCTTTACTATCTAACACAATTTTACAAAGCCCGGCACCGCCGGGCAAAATATGCTAGTCAAGGTTATATGAACAAATGTGTTGGTGTATTTTGTGCCTCTTGGGTTCCTATGTGATGATAACAGACTTTCTTCTTCTTGTTCTGCCATATCCAAATCTGAATATAGGTGATCATCATGGTGATCACCCATGAAGACTGTTCTGAGAATATAATGCAGTGGCCTTTCATCTGCTTTCCACATCACAGCATGACCTCCGTACCACTGATCCAACTCCACGAGTCACTTTCTGGTCCTGAGCCCTTTTGGCACACAAAGTCCTCATCAGCCCCAGGCCAGAATTGATGAAGCTGCTGCCCTCCATCAAGATGGATTCAAGTGCAATTTAATCCACTTGTGAACCATCACCCTATATATACTATATATACTGAACTATATACTGTATACTATATACAAAAGTATATTGATACATGGCCAGTGCAGACTTATGTATTGATCTACTCTATAGGAGAGCTGATTTTCATGAGGGACATGAAAACAGATTCAAATATCACTTGTCCTGAAACCGGGTTTGGGGGGTGGGGGCTGATTTCAACACTATTTTTTTAGCAGTGTAACCATGCACTTCGTTTAGGTAGAAATCATGGAATTGTAATGGATACATTCAATTAAAATACAGAAGTAGATTTCTTCCACTTATTTGCCTCCATGGTAACTATTCAGCCTTCATTCAATGAATAACCCCTTTCAGAAAAACTTTCATTGTTATTGTCACCTTTTTTATATACGTACCATGACAAAAAATATCTGTAGTTTTGGTTTTTTTTTTTATTACTATCATAATGACAGAAATCTTGCTGCTTAGTGTAGTAAGTCACAGTTGAGTAGGCTCATTGAATCACTTCTCTGTAAGTTTCATTGTGTTTAACAGGCTTGCTCTAGTGGTTTGTTACTATTTTATTTAAATTCATTTGTTCAGGGAAAGTGGATCTCCACCTCACCTTCTTCTTGGAAAGCGATGGGAACAGTTTGTCAAGTGAAACCATCATCTTCCCTGTCTCTCAGGAAGGTTCTGAATAGTAGGCGTTTCCACTAGTGGTCACCAGGAGCTCAGCCAAAGAGCAAAAGGTCTTCCTCCTGGCCGCATTCTGATCATGTTACATGACCTTGTTGTTGTTGTTATTATTATCAACCAGATTCCAAGAATCATAAATGGGCCTGTAAAATCATTCATGGAACTCTTGGCATTCTTGCTGGTATGCTATCACTTGCTGGACTGCTTGGAGAGAGAGCTGCTGTTCCACAAAAACAAGAACTCAATTTGTGAAACTATTGGGAGTGCCATCTTTCTAGGAATTGCTCATGTCATCATTTTGCAAAAATAGAAACGATTGGTTTATGTGTTCTCTTGATTCCCCAAGAGCCTGGTGGATTATTCTCTTAAGAGTGAGGCCAGTAGGGCAAAATGTTGAGGATGAAAGGGAGTATGGGGAAGTGTTGAGTCCGGACAAAGAAGTAATCTAACCAACAGGATATTCAGCTCAAGATCCGGACTGGGGAATATGTACCTGGTGGCCTGCTTATATACAGTGGATTTGGCCATTACAAGAAGAAGATACATTTTGGCAGGCTTCTGGAGAAGCGGGAACATTCAATACAGCGAATCAGTGATCTAGGCTGCTTTTTGAAATACACACCTTTGGAAAATTGCGCACAGCTTCACCTTAGACTTCCGGTGAAGCTGACACACCATAATAAGTGTTGGACACAACATGAAGGGAACCCAGTTGGAGGCTATATGCTAATGTAATGTAAGGGGGAGTTGGCAATGGTCTTGCTATGGTTCTCCTATCCCAAATGAAGTTCACCATGGCACATGGGTCTCCTGCACTTCACTGCAGCAGCTGGGGAAAATCTCATCACAACAAGGCCAAGTCTAGCTTCCCTATGTGCCAAGGATAACATATGGATTGGCAATTAGATTGCAAATAAAAGCAAGATAGCAATTTGTGGTTGGGAGAAGGGGCAGGGATGAGGGGAAATATGTTGATTTTGGACTCTGAGTCATCTCGCATCCTTCATGTTTTGGAAAAAAAAATGTGGTTTTTCTCCCCCAAAGGCAAAAAGGGGTATGATGGGCTGACAGGAGTGGTTGGGAGAATGATATAAGATAATTGTTTATTTTCTTAACATTCTGTCTCCCCCCCCCCCAAGACTTTCTTAGAGAATGTTTTAAAGTTCCAATTGAGCCCAGATGAATACATTTATTCTTCACTTTTCTTGACTGTTTACTATTTTCTTGCATATAATGCCTTGCTCAGGAGCATAGTGAAGTATTACATTTAAAAATTATAGCCTTCAAGCAACAGGATCAATTAGAAATCCCTCAACAATAATCCTATATTGAGTATTTTCTGGCGCCAATGAGAATTTCGTTATTGAGGGTTAGCAGTTGAGTTGGGGGCGAGTGTAAGAATAGAGTATAGATTTCATATACACATCTTCTATTTTTTGAACCCACTGAGAATTCTCTTGTCTCTCCTTTACAACACCAATCTGGTGACAGTCAGAGTGTGTTAGTTCTGCTTCCTGGCATTATTGTTTTCCCGAATATCCCAGTGACAAAAATCAATAAGCTCTGTCCAGCGATTCTTAGAGCATGTGCTCTCCACACATGAAATGGTGAACGAGATATCCCTTCCTTCTCCGCTATTGTTTCTGATATAATAAAAGTGATGGTCTGGAGAAAAAGATGCTGTTGTAACCAAGAAGATATTCTACGAGTTCTGGTTCACGTGGGCATGGATAGTCTTCAAAGATAATTTAGCAACCTTCTCTTCAGATGACTGTTTTCACATGTTGAAAGTGATGGTGCGTGAAGGAGGCTAGACCAGTCCCCACATTGCATGGAGGCAGAGGCTTTGGAGACATCTGTATAGAGCTGTTAGATTAAAAGGTAAAGGTTGCCCTTGCTCGAAAGCCAGTCGTATCCGACTCTAGGGTTCAGTGCTCATCTCTGTTTCAAAGCCGAAGAGCCAGTGCTGACTGCTTCTGCAGATGTTTCCATGGTCATGTGGCAGTGGCCCAAGTGGCTAAGACGTTGACTGGGAGGCGGGAGGTCAGCAGTTCGATTCCCGAGTACTGCAGGACGGAATGAGCTCCAGTCTTTGTCCCAGCTCCTACCAACCTAGCAGTTCAAAAGCAAGAAATTGCAAGTAGATAAATAGAGACCACTTCAGTGGGAAGGTAAACAGCATTCTGTGCTGTTAGATTAACTGATACTGTTTAAAAACTGGTTTTTTTAAATAAATAAAAAACAAATCTTGCACATGCCAAGTGTCTGAAAGTGTGGAGAGATTGCTTATAACTTTTCAGCTGAAAATGCTGCAGTACCTTTACATTGTAAGATTATTTCTGAGTGAACTTTTCAATTCTGAGATACTACCTTATCCTGTAGTGATGCAGGAGAGCTAATGGCTAAAATCTTGTCCACAGGGTGTGGGGTCAGAAGACTTGCTGCATGACCATAAATTCAAACAGGATCTCATTAGTTAGTGACAAATAGCCACTGCAGGTTGTACCATTCCCGTTATGCCAGCACAATACTGGAAGCAGATTTTGGCCAATGCCTGAAAGTTTCTTATGCATAATCATACAATCTGTCCAGCTCAGATAAGGAATAGCTCCCCAAAGTCTTTTGGCCAAACAAGGTGCAACATCATTCACACACTCAACATGCATATGAATGAGAGAGCTAGAAGGAGAACTGAAAGCATAAATACTACTATGTGCTTTCCTTTCATTGAAAATGAGACTGCTGTTCTTTAGATAGTCCACAAATGAAGCTAGCCTGGAACAGCAGGGTATAATTAATAAATTTCCTTTTAACTAAATAAAATTCCTCTTGTCTTTTTCATAGAGAGCTATGTTTGCTGAGGTTTTTCTCCAGAAAAGGTTCTATAAATGTAGCACTACCAAAGAAAACATATACATCAGAGATACAACAGAGATGAGAAAAGGTTTGGTTTGTCTTTTTTACTGCATCTCCCAGAATACCTCAACTGGTTAGTATATTCTAACTGCTGCTTTTTTGGGGGTGGGGGGTGGGGGGTATTTCCCCCATCTCTTGTCACCAATCTATTGATGCATATGGAAAGCACACAGACAGCAAGCCTCTCTTAATAGTACACATCTATGCCTATAAAATGGTGGACGGGCCGTGGATGTCCGGCATGCGTGGCCACGCCCGTCCCTACTATCCTGTAATGAGCCGGCCACTTACCTTTTGTCCCTACGAGCATCGCCGCAAGGGTCCGAAAGCCAAGAGTGGGGCCAACGGCCCACGAACCTGAACAAAAAAAACCCTACACTTCCTAGCGTCCTCCGCACTGCGCCAACCCTCAGCCAATCAAGCTGAAGGACGCGAGCGTGGAGGAGGCGGGGCAGCCGGCGTGCACATTAAAAAAATAGCTGACGCGCGATCGCCTTCCACGGAGGACGGGGCCCATAAGCTTCGGCCCCCGCCAACCAAGGGAAACGAACCACTTCCCTCCGGGAGACAAAGGCCGAGAACGGCGCTGTTTCGAGGGCTGTATTTAAAACAGTGGAAGGGAAATTGCAGGGCCAGAGGGATCTGCCAGGGTAGGCTCCTCCCCTGACGGATTCCTGCCTCTCGCCCTTGACATTCTCCCTCCATTGTTTTGAGGGCTGTTTTCGAAACAGTGGAAGGAGAATGGCAAGGGCGAGTGGCAAAAATCCGTCAGGGGGAAAACCTACCCTGGCGGATCCCTGCCTGTCGCCCTTGCCGTGTCTTTGGCCATCCCCTTCTTCCTTAGCATCACACCCCCCAAAAAAAACACAACAACAATTAAAAATACCCCAAAACCTGCCTGGCAAGGCTGGGCAAAAAATGCTAGTTACATATAAGCAGGATGGGTCCATCTGTTATATTTTGTCATTCCTAGAAAGCACTACAGTAGAAGCAGTAATATATGACTCATGTCAAAGCTGTCCTAAAATGTACAGCTCTGTGATTCATTGTCTGCATACATGTCAGGTGGACATGACTGACTGCAGCTTCCCAGTATGGATACAAGCAGTGAATTGCATACAGATACTGTCATTGCAGGTGGAAATCTTCAGCGATATTGAATATTGTGTCATATCCAGAAGATGTTTCCTTCTTGAATTGTTCACAATTCAAGGAAATTGCAAATATCCCTGGTTATGAATCTGAATTATAATTCATGTGGACAGCACATAAACCAGATTCACACTGCACTATCATTTCTTTATTTTCTCTACAATTTATTACACTTGATTAGTGGGAGATGAATGTGGGAACTTCTGCTGCAGTTGAAGATTTATGTGTGGAGTTATACTTGTAACAACCCAATTCACACATGTAAATCCTCCTGAGATTGCCATATGACTATGCCAACCGGTTCCTAATGAGTGTTGCTAAATGTGTGAACTGACTCAAAATAACAGAATAATGACTTCACATTGTCAGCAAATTTGATCTGTGGCAATTAACCTATGACAACACATAGTCCAAATATCCTTTTGTCATCCTGTTATGGCCATACAGTATATTGTAAGCCGCCCTGACTGGTGCTTGCATCAAACAAAAAACAAATATGCAACATGTTTGGGTTAACAACAATGCAATAATAGCAAACAACATTCTTCAGGCAGGATAAGTATCACTTCCCCAGTGCGCTGAGATGCACACATGTACGAGACTATCCCATGTGATGTGGATGAAGCATATGGATCACACATTGTTTTTGTAATGTGAAGCAGCCTGGAAGATTAAGATGCTTGCTACATCTCACAGCATGCAGAGCCAGGGACGATGGTGGGCTTTGACCTAATATTATGATGGCTCACAAACATCACATTTTAATGTACATTAACTTTTTTGCATTTAGCAAAGAACTACAGCTCAAGTATACTATACAACTCATGTAGGAGATCCTGGGTTCAATTCTTGATACAATCAATTAAAGGGGGGGGAGAGAGATATGATGTCTAGCCATCCAGATGTTAGACCAATTCCTGACCTCTCTTACCACCAGCGACCCTCTCTAGGGCTATGTGCTCTAACAACATCTGGCGTGCTCTCTCTCTCTCCAGACAGACAGACAATCCAGAGCTAAATGGCCAAGAGAAAAGTATTTTTTCTGAAGAAAATAAAAAGTGCTGGACAAATTGTTCGCCTAAGGCAGCTAATTTCCTAACTTCCACCCACAATGTAAAACCAAACAGCCTGCATATCTGCTCCTCTCTCTGTTTATATTCTTGGCTCCTAGCCTTCCACTGCTGTTTGCCCGCTCTGTCAACTTTGTGGGGCATGGCAGTTGCAGCTGTGGTTGCTCTCCTTCAATTTTTGCTGCTATGATGTTTTTGTTTTGCGCCTCAGCCGGGGACACATGAGCTCACCCTTTCTCAGAAAGCTGTGGGAACAGCTCCACCCCTGTCCTCTGCTCCATGCGCACCTCCCAGCCAAGGAATAAACAAGGCCTTGTTAAAAGGGGCAGCAGGCTGGACTGCCATTGTCGTCACAGAGCCACTGTGCCTCACAAAGGCGAGAGGAACGCTCTGTCTATAAATGGCAGGAACACATTCGGTCAGGAGGCAGCCGAATCGGGCCTGTACTTTGTACATATTCCTGGCTCTCCCTTTGTGTGTGGTTGCCCAGGGAAACTGCACAAAGTGCCACTGATAAAACCAGATCCTTGCCGTGTAAACAAGCTCGTGTTTGAAACCCAGCGCTGGGAACAGAACAACTCAGATTCTGTTACAGGGATATGTTTAGGCACTATCAGTTGACCCTACTTTGTTCTGGTGCAATTTTTCATTTAATTACCAAAGGGTGAGACCTGATGTTAATGATGCTAGAATTCCTCAATGGCCACATCGCCAGGGGGCAGTTCTGGGCTTTTGAAAACAGCTTTCCCAAACTGACCTCACCTGGGCTCGCTGCTCAGAATGTGCATAAGACTGATCAGTAACTTAATTAAATCTGGGTCTGCAGATGTTTACGTGGCCATGTGGCATCAATGACTAGATGGCAGAGTGCATGGAATGCTGTTACCTTTCCTGTCAAGGCGGTACCTATTTATCTGCTTGCAATTTCTTGATTTCGAACTCCTAGGTTGGCTGGAGCTAGAATAGAGACAGGAGCTCATTCCATCATGCAGCACTTGGATATTGAACTGCTAACTGCCAATCTTCCAGTCTCAAGGTCAGCGTCTTAACCACTACGCCGCTGCAGTCCCCACCCACCCCTTTTTTTTCCATTTGGTCAGTAGAGTGGCCAGATGCAAAGAAAGGTCCTATACCTTTAACAACTATATAGACTTGTATAGCAATTATATAGATAACTATCATATTTTGCCCGGCGGTGCCGGGCTTTTTAAAATTGTGTTTTCATTTTTTTTCTTGAACCAATGTTGCTGGGCTGTTTTAAATGGTGTTGTAAGGTTTTGTGATTTTTGTGGCTTCGAGGCGCTGCTTCCGCCTGCAGCAGACTTGCGCTCCCAGTGGTTTTTTTTTTTTGTTCTTTTGGTGTGTGGTTTTTTTTTTTTTTTTGCGTGCCGGCTTCCTCAGTGCCGGGCCCTTTAAATTGGTTTTTGAAGGTTTTTGTTTTATGTTTATGCAAATTTTAATTTAATTTTATTTATTTAATTTAATTTAATATTATTTAGTTTAAAATTTAATTTTGGTTTTTAAAATGTTTATTTTTATGCATTTTTATTTTTTGTTTTGGTTTTTTGGAGTGAAAAGTAATTTCTGGGGTTTTTTGATATTTTCTGAGATTAGTGTGATTATTTTTGAATGTTTTTATAACTTATTTGATTAATTTTGGAATTAATCTGATTAGTTTTAATATTTTTGAATGTTTTTTCTCTTTTGGCCTTTGGGTGGGGGTAGTGAGCTTTTCTGCCTCTCTACAATTGTTCTCTTCTGTCCTCTGGGTGTCGCTTCCAGTAAGTTTTCTCTTTCTTTTCTCATTTGAGTTCCGGTCCTCATGGATAGAAGATGTCTTTTGGTAAGTTCTCTGGGGGAGTTTGGGTGGGGGGGATTTTTTTTTTGGGTGGGTCTGTGTGTTTTTTCTGGTTTCTTTTTGGGTGTTTTTGTGTTTCATTTTTGAATTTTTGTGTGTTTTTTATTGTTTTTGGTTTGTATTTTTGTGTTTATTTTTTCAGGGAGGGTGGCTTTCTTTCCTGCGGGCCATGCTGGCTGGCCTGTGGGAAGGAAGGGCAATGGCGGGGTGGTGGTGCTTTCTTTTCCACGGGCCATGCTGGCTGGCCCGTGGGAAGGAAGGGCAGTGGCGGGGGGGGTACTTGTATTTTTCGCGCGCCAGCTGGCCCTTCGAAGGGAAGGGCAGCGGCGGCGGGGGGTTTCTTTTTTTTTTCTCCACAGGCCATGCTGGCTGGCCCGTGGGGAAGAATGGCAGTGGCAGCGGGCGGTTTTTTTAACTTTTATTTTTCGTGCGCCGGCCGCCTCAGCGTTCTGTGCACTAATGGCGCGCAGGATGCTGGGGCTTGTAGTTTTGGCTGCACGTGTTTGCTTACTGCAGCGGTTTTTCCCCGCTGCTTTTTTTTTGATTGGCTGCAGCGCATTTCCGAATGTTCCTTTTGCCGCGCCGCTCAGCCTGATTGGGTCTGGCGCGGCGCGGCGCCAGGAACGTTGGGAATTGAAGTTCCCTTTTTTTGTTTGCGACTGGGGGGCTCCTGCCCCCGGGTCGAAAATTTCAACCCGACAGTTACCTGCGAACCGGGTTCAGGCGAGTGAACGGAGGCCCATTACGGGCTAGTGGGGCCTGGTGCAACATCCTTTGTCACATTCCAACGGTTAACGCACCATTTTATAGGTATAGATAACAGTTGTATAGAAGAATTATATATCAGCAGGCATAACTTTTAATAATGCCCACTTTAGTGTTCTGGAAATAATAGGCAGCAGCCAGCAATACGGGCCAAACACACAACTTTATTTGGAATAAGAATAGGTGACCAGAGCTAACCATACACCCTCACATTCCTTAACTATCTCTGATCAGAACTGACAGTTGGGGAAAAACATTAGAACCGTTGACAGCTCTGTTCTCGTTCAGAACCCTCCCGAAGTCTCGCGAGACTTCGGACCATAGTAAAGCAAATACATAATAAACTCTTTCACAACAAGACAAAATGGCAAACACATTTCCTTAAATACACAACACCCCTCCCCCCTAGGATTGAACAAAATCCCACAACCGTTTAGGAGGACCACAACATCTTTCGTGGCGCACTGGTGCCTGGTCAGCCAGTGAAACCCTGGGGATAGTTGAGGTAGCTGGCAAAGTCCCCACAGTGGGGATACCTCTAGAATTCATAGCATGGTGTGGACAATTACCCGTTTCTAGTCTCACTTTGCAGAATCAATGGGAACCAAAATACCTTGACCCACAAGCTTATCTATTTCCACCTCTATCTTGTCCTTAAGGGCGAAAGGAACACGGCATGGCTTAAGGTGGACTGGCCATACGGCCAGGTCAAGTTGAAATGAGACCGGGGCCCCCACATAAGTGCCAAGTCCTTTCTTGCAAACATCCAGCACCGAGTCAGAACTCACAGCATTGATTCCGGACCATTCCTGTCAACTGCGGCTCTGGCCAATCTGGGACCTGCGCAGAACAGTTCTGCGCAGGTCACCTTCTACGCATGCGTAGAAGGGTTTTACGCTTGCGTAGCCCCCTTCTATGCATGCGTAGCCTTCTACGCATGCGTAGAAGGGTTCTATGCAAGCGTAAAACCCTTCTACGCATGTGTAGAAGGTGACCTGCACAGAAGGGCTGCGCAGTACCTTCTTTTCCCCGCTGTCAAATTCCAGGGTTTCGGCAGCGCGGGGCGGGAAATGGCGCAAATTGGCGCCGAAAACCGGGAAATCCCGGCCAATCCGGGAAGGTTGACAGGTATATTCCATACAGTCTTATTCCCAGTGGGTCGAACCACCCGACTCCCAGCAGACAGTTAGTTCCTTGCTTCACCACCACAAGAGGCAATTTGGTGGAAATGTTCTTGAAATGTACAGTGAAATCCCCCACCCCCAGAATTGGTATGTGGCACCCTTGAACAGCTCGGAGGGATGTCTTCAATGCCCGCAACTTAGGGCGTGAGGTGGGGGGAATTTTTAAGAATTCTTTTTGTGGCAGAATGGAATAAGACGTACCCGAGTCCACCTCCATGCGAATTGGTACGCCTTGCAATTGCAAGTCAGCAAAGAACCGACTGGACACATTCGCCATGTTGCTGTATGAAGTCTCCGACGTGGAGATCTTGGAGATATGTACTTCTGGCTTCCTTGGGCGCTGGTCCGACGCTGGGGTTTGCTTGCTCCTTTGGTGGCACACCTTTGCAATGTGCCCTCGCTTGCTGCAATGGTGGCAATCCGCATTTCGAAAGGGGCACTTTTGATGGTTGTGCTTGCTTCCACAGCCATCGCACCTTTTCAAGACTTTGGGAGCATGTTTCTCCTTTTTCCTCCGGACCTTCCTGACCCCCCCCCACCCCCCGTCCTCATCGCTGGACCCAGACGTGGACGATGACGCTGGCAATGCTGTCGAAGACAAGCATAATGGTGAGGAGCAGTGGTGGGCCTGTACAGCAGACTCCGGAGCCCTGGAGGTGACAGGTCATAGCTTGAAGGACTTTACCCCGACCTGGCCGCCTCAGATGCCAATGCTTCCTTCAGCACAGACTTGAATGTGCGCGTGTCCCGAGTCATCAGCCTGCGTTGGGCCTCTTCATCTCGAAGTCCGGCTAGCAGGCAGTCCAGGAGGGCTTCTTCGATGTTTGCCCAGTGGCATCGGGCAGCTGTGAGTCGAAGGGCAGCAGCATAGTTGGCCACGGACTCCCCAGGACATTGGTCACGGTGGTGAAATGCCACCCGGGTGGGAAATATGGAGACCCTCGGCTGGAAATGGCTTCGCAGGGCCATCAAGATATCTGTGAGGGGAACATCGTCGATATCCCTCGGTAGCACCAAGTGAATGGCCAGCTCGAGCGTAGGCAGGCCACATCCCGCCAGGAAACACGAATGCTTCTGGTCCTCTACGATGTTGTCAAGCACCATGGTGTGCTTGAACTGCTTTTCATAGAGAACCCATTTTTCTGGTGCTGAGATATCAAAATGGCCAACGGAATTCTGTTGGGATGCCATCCCATCCTTGTTGCCAATTTAGTGTTCTGGAAATAATAGGCAGCAGCCAGCAATACGGGCCAAACACACAACTTTATTTGGAATAAGAATAGATGACCAGAGCTAACCACACACCCTCACATTCCTTAACTATATCTGATCAGAACTGACAGTTGGAAAAACCCGTTAGAACCGTTGACAGCTCTGTTCTCATTCAGAACCCTCCTGAAGTCTCGTGAGACTTCAGACCATAGTAAAGCAAATACTGTACATATAAAACTCTTTCACAACAAGACAAAATGGCAAACACATTTCCTTAAATACACAACACCCAATGAAATTCATTCTTTTGCAGAAGTAAGGATAGGAGGAGAATCCTCTTTGCCATCTGGCCATCCTAACTGGGATGATCAGAAGTAACTGGTGGTGGATAACTTAGCATCCTATTCTCTGTGCTGATTGGTTGGTTACCTATTTCACAGGATCTCAGGGTGTGTTGCAAAGCTGTGTAACACAATTTTAAAGCATAGAGTATTTAAAGCAATTAAAAATAAAAGAGCAAATATTTAAAACATTAAAACATTAAAAACCATTGCACCAAAATCTATGTAGGTCACCATCTTCAACCACCTAAGGCTCTTTATTCATTTATTTATTTTTCTAAGTTGTATTGCCGCCCAACTCCGAAGACTCTGGGCAGCTCACAGAAAATATTAAAGCACCTCTTAACTCTGTGACACAATGATGCCAATGTCAGTGGCAGTAAGCCTCCAAGGGGAGGGCATTCCACAGTTTGGATGCTACAGCAGAAAAGGTCCTTTCTCATGTCTCGACATAAGGAGCTGTTATCAATGGCAGGACGCAGAGGAGAGCCTCCTCACTAGATTTTAGTGATTGGACAGGTTTATATAGGGAAAGGCATGCCTTCAAATATCCAGATCCCAAGCTATTTAGTGCTTTGTAGGTCAACACTTTGAACTCAGATCAGAGGCATATTGGCAGCCTATGGAAATCCTTCAAAACTGGCATTAGGTGTGTTCTGAAGGATGTTCCTGTTAGCAGTCTAGTTGCTGCACACTGCACTTACTGCAGCATCCGTGTCATCTTCAAGTGTAGCTCCATGTGGAGTGCATTACAGTAATCTAATCAGGAAGTTACCAGGGTATGGACTACTGTGTCCAGGTTATCCCTGGCCAGGAATGGTCATAGTTGGTGGACCTGTTGAAGCCTCTGAGTCACTGAGCTTATATCAGCCTCCAATGGCAAAGATAAATGTATGTATCTGCTACATTTCCTTGGCCCTTGTCACATAATGTCTTGTTTGTTTACAGCACTCTTCATCCACAATGGCTAACAATTGATCTGGCTGGCAAGATTTATTTATTTGTTGGATCTGGGCCACGAAGCGGGTTGCGCAAGCTGGATCGGAACCACGAAGCGGCTGTTGGGTCCTGGAGGAGACTGGTCAAGCAATGAGACACGAGGCAAGATGGAGCGAAGACCAGTCTTTTAATGAAGACCAACACCAGTATTTATCATGTTTAGGCTGCATGTAAAAGCATTGCGATACTGCAGGTTTCACACATAATGTTTACACAAGTTAATTGGGGAAGTCTACAGGGGAAGTTAATTAACCAACTTAATTAACGGCAGAGGAAATACATTGTTCCACGTTATCCGGGGTAAACAAGTGGCTAGTATTGGCTCTAGGGCTTAGAGTAATCCGCAAGTGCGAGATTGCCTATTACGCACCTAGCGAGTTAGTCATTAGCTCTCTATTGTCCGAGCAGTTTGTCAGATCAGCTATTGATGAATTAAACTCTATCTAATATTCCACTCCCCCAATTTCTGTCCCCTCAGGAACCCCTGGTAACGATGTGATCACCCTTTATCGGCGTTCTGTCAGGGCCAGTTATGCCAATTGTGTGCGCAGATCCCACACTCCCCCTTTATTTGTTTAATTGGACCTGACAGACGGCTCAATGTAGGAGCGGTATCAGCTGACGTGGGGTGAGGACATTCCGGGGTTCTCTCCATGGGGGACACCTTGACATCAGTGAGGGAATACATTGCATGAAACAACACACAGCTGTTCCCAGTATTATCACCCCCACAACCACCTTGAGTGTCATTTGTAGCCAATCCCATGGGAACCAGGACCATAACAAATCCCACCACGCCCATGTGGCATCTTCCTTGATATTCTTAACCAAGGTATGGATGTCTGTGAGTTGACTCTGTACCTTGCACGAGTTGTCTGTGAGGTTAAAACAACACATGCCATGGACAGACTCGCAACCCAAATGATGTAACAGTAGGAGGTAATCGATGGCTGCTTGATTATCCAATATGGCATGGTGAAGCTCCGTCTGCTCCTGATTAAGCAGCGCTATCACCGAGGAGGTGTGGTTAATGGCTTTTGCCAAAGCGCAAGCCAATTGAACAATTCTCTGTGCATTGCCTACGGCTAAGCCTGGCATGCCAAACAAGCTGACTGCTAATGAAACATACTCAGCTTTACTCAGAATCCTGATGTTGCTATCACATGAACTGTCTAACTGGGTGGCACGAACGTGCCGTATGTGGGAAGATACATTAATACTTGGGGCAACCATGTCTTTTGTGGGGAGCAACAATGTCAAACGACTGATACAACAAAGGGAATCAGATACATTTGCAGGAATGTAGTTCCAAGTATACTGGTTACATGTAAAAAACCATCCTGAAGGCAAAGTAATGTGAGCATACATTGAATTAATAGTCTCTGGGTTATTACAAGTCCAAGTGCTGTTGCCAGGGTTGAGGCAACGGCGCTGTGGCCCTTCGACTGCGGAACAACCAGTCATGCGATCACAAGTAGAATTCGGGCTGACCGCCACTCGGGATGTGTACAGAGTGGCCGCATCAGCCGGTAGGACTTTTGTGACTTGGGTTCCCCAGTGCGCATACGTTGAAATGGCAGTCTTGTAAAATGGACCAAATATCCGCTTCACCAACCAGTCACCATTCCTGATGCGCGCATCTGGGGAGTGACACACCGGGATGAGACAAGTACTCAGAATAGAGGCAGAAGCGATGGTCTGCCTCAGGCAAAAATCAAACTGATTGACAAGGTTCGCCAATCTTTCCCAAACATTGTACTGCATCCAGGCAGAGAGATCTCCGCCTGGCATCAGGTTGTTGGCTTCCAGTGAAGCTGCTCGAACCCCTCCCCCCGCAATCAGGGAAAGGATCAGGATGATGGTGGTCATCATGGAAGTAGCAGTAATCAGGGAAAAGGTTGCAATCAAGATGTTCTCCGGCATCGGCTCCTTGTCTTCCTGCCAAACGGCGTCCGCCGCCTCCTGGCACAGGGACTTGGCCATCACCCAGGTGATCTTCGGCGCTGTCATCTGCTGTCGTCGCCTCCTCTGCTTGGCTCTCCCCATCAGGGTTAATTCCTCCATCTCCGGTATTGGGTCCAGGAGTGCCTGGGTCCACACCATTGGGCTCGAAGTGAGGCTTGACACACCGGGCTGGAATCCAGATAATGCCTGTAGGAGACATAATTGCAGCATACCCTCTTCCCCATGTTATGAGTGGCGCCAGGCTCTTCCAGGAAGGATCCGGTGGCACTTGGTAACGCACCATCGGCCGCGGGAGAGCCTCTGTGCGATCGAAGTGCTTCTCCTGCGGAGTGTAATCCGAAAAAACATTAAGGTGATTGTACGTAAACAATACCTTGTTCAGACAATGCTGTGCCTGACACTGATTTTTGGGGAGGGCTAGTTCCCCCCTTTCTGTTTGTTTGTCAATGTAGGACTTAAGCATCCGGTTGACCCGTTCCACAATCGCTTGCCCTTGTGGATTGTACAGAACGCCAAAGGTATGCTTAATGTCCCAGGTGGCCATGAAGGTGGCCATCTGCCTGGAGCTATAAGCCGGACCGTTATCAGTCTTCACGTGCCATGGTTTGCCCATGGCCGTGAAGAAAGAAAGGAGATGCTGCTCCACATGGGAAGCCGTTTCTCCCTTCTGTGCTGTAGCCCAAATGAACTGTGAAAAAGTGTCAATGCAAACGTGCATGTACTGCCATCTGCCAAAATGTGGAACATGTGTGACGTCCATCTGCCACTTGGTTGGCCTCTGTCCCTCGTGGGTTGACCCCCCACAAGGGCCCCCCTACTGCCCCTGCACAATGTGGACAGGAACGGACTATGCCCTGGGCTTGGGAAAGTGGCAGGTTGAACTGCCGTGCAAGTGCCTTGGCATTCTGATGAAAGAATGCATGACTCTGAATTGGAGTCGTGAAGACTCCCAAAACTGACCATTGCTGAATTTCCTTTGCAGCCGCAGCCGCTCTACTATTGCCCGCGGAAATCGGACCAGACAAGTCCTGGTGGCTTCTGATGTGGGCAATATAGAGCGCTTCGGTGTGGTTCCACAAATGAAATTGAGTTGTGAGGAAAAGACTTAACAAGTTTTTGTCTATCGCGAGAGTGATGTACGCTCTCGGTAGACTGTGAAGCAAATTTCTAACATACTGGCTGTCAGTGATTATGTTCAAGCGTTCTTTGGCAAAGGTGCGCAAAGCGAGGTTCACTGCCGCCAACTCTGCCTGCTGCACGGATTTCTGCGGAAGAGTTAGAAGCGTGGGTCAAGCCTGGCCCTCTTGCCAAGTAAGAACACCATATGTATGACCCCCATCAGTGAAAACTGTCCTAGCCCCCTGAAGTGGAACCAGGGACTAACTCACACAAACTGACTGTCTGCGTTTGAAGCGAGACGAGTCTGGGGTCTTTCAGCAAATGGTATGCCAAACATCCAGTGAATCCTTCCAATGCAATCAGAAGTGAGTCACCGAGCTGCATCAGTTGCTGAATTTGCTCTTTTGTGAATGGGACCACGATTTTTGCTAAATCGTGCCCTGAGATGTCCCTTGCTCTCAGCCTTCCTTGGTAAATCACCGTGGAGACCAGTTCCTGTGGAGGAATGATGTTTCGGGAAGAGGTGTGTGGTAAATACACCCATTCCACGATACTCGCCCCCCGCTCGGAGTCTACCCCTAGGGCTCCCGTAAACATGGATCCTGTCCGGGATGTACAGGTTTAGAACAGGAGCATATGGCCCCTGGCTAATCCTGTCCACCCATCACTGGCTGAGAACTTGGTTGACCTTTTCGAGAGTCAAGCGTGCCTCTCGAGGAATGTGTATCCGGTCTGCCGGCTGCTTACCTAGCGTTAGCAGCGAGAAGAGCGGCTTTAGAAGGTCCGTATCTAGCCTAAAATACGGTCTAGCCCAATTAATATTCCCCAGAATTTGTTGTAATTCTACAAGGGTGACTGAATCCTTTAAGTTGATCTGTGGCAAAACTGGTGCTGCGAAAGAACAGAGAAGCCGATGGCCCAAGTATGAAAATGGCTCGGTTCTCTGAACTTTCTCCGGGATAATGAGTAACCCTTTTTTCCCCCAGGGTGGCCTGGAGGTTTTTAAACATTTCGCTGCCGAGTTGCGGCGCTGCGACCAGGATGTCATCCATGAAATGACACACTAAGACTGTGGGGTGAAGGTTTTGGAACTTTTCCAGTGCGTTGTGAACGTAAATTTGGCACAGGGTGGGCGAGTTGAACATCCCCTGTGGCAAATATTTCCACGCGTAACGTTGCGTAGGCTCTCTGTGGTTCACGACTGGCACTGTAAAAGCGAACCTTTCCCGATCCCTAGCATCTAAGGGAATGGTATAAAAACAGGCTTTTAAGTCTACGACCAAGATCTCCCAACCCTCGGGGATCATGTTCGGATTCGGGATGCCGCATTGAAGCAGACCCATCGGCTGGATACATTTATTGATCTCTCTTAGATCGTGAAAGAGTCGCCACTTCCCCGACTTTTTCTTGATAATGAATATGGGCAAATTCCAAGGACTGGTGGACCAGTCTATATGTCATGTGTCTAGCTGTTCTTTCACCAGCTGTTTCAGGGCGACTAATTTATCAACTACTACCGGCCATTGTTCTACCCAGACTGGCGTGTTGGTGAGCCATTTAAGCGGTAGAGCCATTACCTGAAGGTAAGAGTGGCATGGTACTGCTGCAGAATGTCTCGCCCCCAAAGGTTGACGTGCACGTCCAAAATGTGCAGCCGGATGACCGCTGTGCCGTCAGCTTCTGGGATCGTGACTTCTACCCAGTTCTGGCTTCTAAATGCTTCTTGAACACCGCCTACCCCCCACACATCGGAGACCAGCTCGAGAGCCCACTCACACGGCCACTGACTCTGGCTGACCATGCTGACGTCAGCTCTGGTATCTAGCAGCCCATCAAAAGGTTTTTTATTTAAAAATACCTTTATGACTGGCCGCCGCTTCCACTCTATGTTGGTTTCCACTGCCGCTAAGACCTGGTATCCTTGCACTGCCCTTCTGTGCTCAAGCGGTCTTCCGACCCGGACTCTGAGCTGTCCCTGAGCCTTTCCTGGCTGCCTGCTGGTGAGTGACAAGGAACCATGATCAGTTGCGCTAACGTGTCTCTCTTGTGAATGGTTTGAGGTAGGTGCATCCAGAGTTGAACTTGGAGAACACCCGAAAAATTGGAGCCAATGACTCCCGGGATTACAAGAATTCCGCGCGTTCCTGCAATACTACGGGGCAAAACTAAACCTATGTAGCCTTTAGGCAGGGGTCCCATGTATTGGGAATTGACCAGATAGACTGTGCCTGGCAAGTCACATGTGACTTCTGACTGACAAGTCAAATCTAGTCCCACACTGCCTCTAGGGCTGGCCTGTGCCTCCGGAATGCAGGAAATGTGACCGGAATTTAATCCAGCTCTGGCTCTCCCAGAGCGATTGAGGTCTCTGTTTGGACTGGGGCCAGAGACAAGCCCGCGTTCCGGTTTCCCAAATTCGGGCAGTTCCTGGCCCAGTGGAAGCCTTTATTGCACCGTGGACATGGCGTGGTTGGAGCCTTGGGACGGCCGGCGTTTTGGCCGCTGCCCTTGGTGTGTCGGCATTCCCTAGCGAAATGACCGATCTTGCCACAATTGTGACATGCTCCTTTGGTCCTGTTCTTGGGCTTCCTACCACCTTGTACCGCCGCTGCCAACAGACCCATTTTGTAGGAATCTGTACCAACGTCGGCACAAGCCCTAATCATGTCCGTGAGATCGGGACGATTGCCCAGTGACTGCAAGATCTTACGGCAGTCAAGGTTGGTGTTGTCCTTCGCCAGCTTCATCATGAGCTCCTGTTGGGCTTGCTCATTGTCAATCTGTCTACTGACTGCTTCCTCCAATCTATTTATTTGTTTGTTTGTTTGTTTGTTTATTTAGATTTATGTACCGCCCCAATCAAAAGACTCTGGGTGGTGTACACACTCCAGCGAACACCTCACTGGTTGCTCAGCAAAATTTAAAAACAATATAAAAACTGTTAAAAGCCCTTCAATAAAACCAATTACAAGAGCGGGGACCCTCAGACGAGCCAAAAAGGAGAGCTTGTTGGCAATCCTGGCTCCCAGACCCATTCCACTAACCACATTTTCAATTATCTCCTAAACGGTAGGAACTGGGCCTGGAGGTGTAATTCTATGGGGAGGAGGTTCCATAATGTGGGCGCTATGACCGAGAAGGCCATTTTCCTCGTGTTGGAGAGGCACACCTCCCCAACAGATGATATATGGAGGGTGCCCTCTCAGTTTGCTCTCGTGGGACGGGTCGATGTCCTAGGGACGATGCAGTCCCTGAGGTATCCTGGTCTGCTACCATGAAGGGCTTTAAAGGTGATAACCAGCACCTTGAATTGCACCCAGAGACATATACGCAGCCAGTGCAGCTCCCGCAGCAGTGGCGAGATGTGGGCAAAATGACCCCACCCCACCACCACACGGGCCGCCACATTCTGGACCAACTGCAGTCTCCAGATGGAGACAACCCCATGTAGAGCGCATTACAATAGTCCAAACGGGAGGTGACCAGGGCATGGGTGACCGTGAGCAAGGCTTCCCGGTCCAGGAGTGGGCGCAATTGGTTAATGACACGCACTTGCCCAAAGGCCCTCCTGGCCTAAGATGCAGCCTTGCCCACCCTGGAGAAGACTATGTGTCCTATCATCCCCAGTCCAGCAAATTGACAGTGAAGGGAGTTGTAGCATACCTGTCAAGCGTGGCTCCGGACAATACAGGATCTGCGCAGAATGGTTCTACGCAGGTCCCTTCTACGCATGCGTAGAAGGCTTCTATGCATCCCCTTCTGCACATCCCCTTCTGTGCATGCGTAGAACGGTTCTACACATGCGTAGAAGGGACCGCCGAAGGGGAGGTGCAGTAACTACTCCCCCCCCCGCCATCAAATTATGGGATGGCGGCGGCTCCGGGCGAGAAAGGAGGAAAAGTGGCACTAAATTGCGGGAAATCCCGGCCAATACAGGATACTTGACAGGTATGAGTTGTAGTCCTCTAAGAACATTGAGAAGCAGTAAGATATTGTGGATAAAATTAATAGACTTGACCTGGATTCAAGTTTTCATTCAGTATGATGTTTACTGGATTACATTGGGCTAGTGAAATATTTCTCAGCCTAACTCACTTTGTAAGATAAGAAATTCAAACCTGTGTATTGTATATCTGATCTCTTAAAAATAGAGCACAAACATGATACAATAGTAGAAACAAGGCATGAATGGGATAGTTGTTAAAAATAAATTAGTCAACTTTTACATTGTTTTTTTTAAATTAATTTCCTTGTTCTACTATGGTTTACAAAAATGTCTAACATTGGATGCTCACAGCCATACAGTACTATCCCTCTACATGCAGGTTCAACTTAAGTGTCAGAGCTAACAGAGCTAAATTATGATTTATTTTGTTGAAAATTTAGCCTTATCCAACAATTAAGGCCCGTCCTGTGACAGACTTGGATAAGTCTTGCACAGTTTGTGTTTTTAGTTTGTTGTCTGTTCCTTTTCTTCCATTATCATAGACTTTTTAAAAAGCCAGTTAAAACTTGCAGTTTAAGGTTGATTGGACAAATTGTGCTTAAATTGGGTTTTGTACTTCCTGAACCTATTACGCATAGCCTCGATTCGCAGAAGGAAGTGCATGTTTAATTTTCAAATCTTCTGTGTTTCTTCCTGAAACACATGGACAGATTTAAAAATGACATGTTGCAGGTTAAAAGTTGTTCTTAAAACAGTGCTTGTGAAAATGTCCTCGAGGCATATTTCATATATCTGCAGCAGGAAAGTGTACTGTGGTATTTTTTGAATACTCTGCAGGATGGTCTCATGAAAACTTACTTAGGCTGAAATAGTGGGCAGTGGCTGAAAATGGCTCTGTTTTTAAGTGAATAATGATCTCATGGAAAATGCTATCAGGCAGTCTCTTCTGAAATTGGCAGATTTGTCTGTTGGCAGATTCGTAACATTCACATGCACGGAGACAGTCTTTTAGCCGCCTTGAAAGCATCTGTGGCCACATAATATGTTAAAGCCGCCTTCCTTACTAGATGAGTTAAAACTCCCTAGTGGCTCCATTTCCTGGACTGATGGGAATTGTATTGTAGAGCCCTGGTGGCGCAGTGGCTAAATCTGCTGTACTCCAGCCAAAATATTGTGAGTTCGATCCTGACAGGCTCAAGGTTGATTCAGCCTTCCATCCTTCTGAGGTGGGTAAAATGAGTATCCAGCATGTTGAGGGCAAGATGCTAATTACCTTGTGAACCACCCAGAGAGTGCATTAAGTGTTATGGGGCGGTATAGATGTGTCATTGCTATTGCTATACTGTTACATCTCTGGAGAACCCTGTTGAAGATGGCTTATACACAACTGACATTTCTTACATTGATGAAGGGAAACTGCTGCAGTAACTTGGAAAGTTACTTCTGAACAGTAATATGTTGCTGTTTTTCCTTGTTTTCAAGATATGTTCGTCTTATGGTGACCCTGTGAATGAGAGACCTCCAAAATGTTCTGTCCTCAACAACTCTGTAAACTCAGGCCTGTGGGTTCCTTTAAGCCAGTGATGGCGAACTTTTTAGAGACCGAGTGCCCAAACAGAGGAGCGTGGCAAACTCTCTGCTGGGCAGAGGGGCGGGGTGAACTCTGTGCTGGGGGGGGAGGAAGTGCTCTCATTGGGCTGCTGGGCAGAGGGGCAGGGCAAACTCTATGCTGGGGGAGGAGGAAGCATTCCCATTGGGCTGCTGGGCAGAGGCAGGGCAAACTCTGTGCTGGGGCGATGGCACACATGCCCACAGAGAGAGTTGTGAGTGGTACCTCTGGCACGCATGCTATAGGTTTGTCGCCACTGTTTTAAGGAGTCAATCTATCTCACATTTATTTTTTCCTCTTTTCCTGCTGCCTCCAGCTTTTTCCAGCATTATCTTTTCCTTCTCATTATGTGACCAAAGTAGGATAGCTTCAACTTCATCATTTTTGCCTCCAGAGATAGTTCCAGGCTTCATTTGCCAGAGGGCTCATTTGTTCATCTTTCTGGCAATCTGCAAAACATTCCTCCAGGATATATTCCAAAAAAATCCGTTTTATTCCTGATAGCTTTTTTTTTACTGTTCAACTTCCACAACTACACATAGTGATTGGGAATACAACTGTGTAAATGATCTTAGTCTTGGTCTTGGTCCAGTAACACGTTTTTACACTTGATATGACCTTCATTACTGCTCATCCAAGTCTCAGTCTTCATATGATTGCTTGGCTGATGATTGAACCAAGGTATACAAATTCTTTCCATATTCTGACTTCTTCATTGTCAACGTTAAAGCTGTGTAGTTCTTCTGTAGTCACGATTTTTGTCTTCTTGATGCTCACTTGCAGTCCTGTTGGGAACTATCTTCTTCTACTTTCATTAAGAGTAGTTTCAAATCATTGCTGCTTTCTGCCAGCAAGATGGAATCATCTGCATAGCTTAAACTATTGATGATTCTTCTGTCAATTTTCACTCTTCCTTCATCTGAATTCAGTCTGGCTTTCCATATGATATGTTCTGCATGCAGATTGAACAGATAAAATGTGCCTTTGTCTGAGACCTTTGCTTATAAGAAACCTTTTTGTCTGTCCATATTCTGTCCTAATGCTGGCATCTTGTTGACAATATAGATTGCACATCAGGACAATCAAATGCTGAATCACTCCCATTTCTTTTAGAATAGCCCATAGTTTCTCATAATCCACACAGCCAAAGACTTTGCTGTCGTCTATAAAGCACAAGCTGTTCTTCTTCTGAAATTCTTTGGAGTCCTGAGCTTCTGGGAGCAGAAGCCCAACACTGTCTGGGGATCCAGCTTTGGGGGAACATTGCAGCTAAGTATCCTGTCACTAGATTTGGGTCCCATGCCTACAACATAGAAGGCTTTTGTTTAGCTTTAATGCTAATCAATGGAGGGAAGTGTACATTTGCACATGTTTACATACATTACAATTTTCAAATAACACTTTCATGTGCCCACCAACAAAAAGATCTCTTTCATTGAAATGCTAAGGGTTGCAGTGGCTCAGTGGTTAAGAAGCTCGCCTTGTTAGCTGGAAGGCTGGCAAGTCGACAGTTCGAGACCCGTGTGTGTGTGTGTGTGTGTGTGTGTGTGTGTGTGTGTGTGTGTGTGTGAGAGAGAGAGAGAGAGAGAGAGAGAGAGAGAGAGAGAGAGCATCACTGCAAATTACCATCTGCTTCATTTACACTGAGGTTACCCTGATCCAGAGTTGGTTGGTTAGTTGGTTCTTTCTTTCTTTCTTTCCCTGCCTTTCCATTAAAAGATAGCATTCAAGGCTGCTTAGAAAGCTATTCAAACAAAACCAGGTAAAATAACATTCCTTGTCAGCTGTGTATAAGCCAGACATTGTAGATTGTAGAACTGTTGAAATGTTGATGATAAATCTCAGGCTTTATGCGCTCACAACACATTACACCATCAAGCCTCTTCTTACACACATTCTGATTAGAAAAGCACCAGCCAACAACAAGACAAAGGGTACAGACACCTGCAATGAATCCATGGACTTGGTGTGTTCAGGACTGGTATCACAACAACAACACCTGTTCCTTGAGAAGTTGCACAGGAAAGATTCACATGAATGGACTCATTCATTCCTCACCTGATGAAAAGTCCCAGTGATTAATTTTCTTGTAATGGTTTGTTTGTCCTGGCTTTAGGAGTGGCTTCTGCCTCTTCGCTCAAAATAGGTTGATCTGGAGCAGTAAATGGCCTGATTTTCAATGCAGTACAAACAAAACACACACACACACACACACACACACACACACACACACACAGAGCTCAATCTTGTTGTTGTTTTTCTTTTAAGATGGCATTTTCCAGAATGAAAGTCCTTCAGCTGATTAAAGATTTCTGGATCATAATAACCCAGGCTTCAAGTCAACACTCAGAGGAATGTTGCTATAGGACAGCCAAAATGGGTAAAATGTGGTATTTATCAATAAAAATGTTTATTTTCTGCTTTCCAGCTCTTCTGGTCTGCTAAGGCTACTGAAATTGTTAATCAAAACAATAGGAGAGGGAACTGCAATGAAAGACTGACGTGCCAAATACAGTACCAGAATACAGGGCTTCAGCCAACCTGCTATGCCTGCTTTCAAGATGCTGTATATCAGGGGTTCCCAAACTGATCACGCCACCAAGATAGCTGACCAGGCTGGTCACGTGGTTCCTCCTGCTGTAAACGCTGCCATAAAATGCATCTGTGGCTGTCATAAACATGTTTATGACAGCCACGGGTGCATTTACATCAGCGTTTATGGCAGGTGTGGGCATGTTTATGCATGCACGGGCATGTTTTAGAGCTGTTGTAAATGCACCTGCTTCCACTTCCGGTAGCAGCAAGGGTGGCTGTGGGCCACATTAAATGGTACTGTGAGCTAGGGCAGGCCCACAGGCCCTAGTTTGGCCACCCCTGCTGTATATCATCCCCCTTCTCCTTGCAATTTGTCATCTCTGCCCCAAATCAGCATTCTATGGTCGATGATCATCCATAGCTCTCATTGAACTGTTTCTCTTTGATAGCACAAAACAATAACAAAACAAAACCAGCCTTGTTTCCAAGTCCTGCTGCTCCCCTGGTTTACTTTAATGTTCTAATACAGGTATTGTATACTTGTCAGATAGCCTTAAGTCAAATTCACCTACAAAACGTACTGTAAGTATTTTCAAATCGAGAAATATTTAACAATGGGTTTGACTCAGTATCACAGAACAGCATTTACTAGAGCAAGATCTAAGCAGTTAGACTCCATGGTTAAATATGAATGATTTAACCATGTACCATACTCTAAGACAGGGGTAGGCAATCTATGGCCCATGGGCCAGATTTGGCATGCGGCACCAAATAATCTGCCCCCCCCCCCCGGCCCTCACTCCAGCCAGCAGCAGTGGCGAAATTGGCTGCGGACTCATTTATGGCTGTCGTAAATGCATTTACAACAGCCACAGACGTATTTACGGCAGCCATAAATGGCAAGTGGACCACCAGTCTGGCCCCCTCAACTGTCTGAGGGAGCATGACATAGGTTGGCAATCTCTGCTGTAAGGGTTGGTGATCTATGCTCTAAGAGAACATGTATTTGTGGAACACCAGAAATAGAAAGTAATGCACATGTTGATGATGATGAGCATACTCGTCTTACGTAGGAATCACACCACTCCCCCCCCCGCCCCTTCAAACAGAAAAACAAAACAAAAACACTAAAAATCAGAAGTCAGATACTAACATTAGAGCAATGGAAGTAACAGAGGGAGGATATTAAATTAAAATTGCAGTGAAGCCAATCGAAAGGCCAGTGAAGGCAAGAAGGGCCCAGCTGGAGTCAGTGGTTCCACAACTGGGATGTAACACCTGTTTTGGTCCTGGGAAAACCAAGAATCACAACAAAACTGAACTGGATCAACTGACATGCTCACAAGGTCAAACGTGCCATTTTACTGATTTAGGGTTGCTGCAAGAAAGGAATTTCAAGTATCAAGTAAGGGTGGTGTGTGTGTGTTAAAATCTTCCCACAGCCCTCCCCCCAAGATTATTTTCTATGTAGCTGGGTTTATTACGGGTTGTAGAATCCAACTGTGGGACTGCGGTGGCTCAAGTGGTTAAGACGCTGATTGGAAGGTCGGCAGGTCAGCAGGTCGAGACCCGAATACTGCATGACAGAGTGAGCGCCTGTCTCTGTCCCAGCTCCTGCCAACCAAGCAGTTTGAAAGCAAGAAATCGCAAGTAGATAAATAGGGACAAGTGCAGTGGGAAGATAAAGAGCATTCCATGTAAAATCGAGAAATACTTAACCATGGGTCTGACTCAGTATCACAGAACAGCATTTACTAGAGCAAGATTTGAGCAGTTAGACTTCATGGTTAAATATGAGCAATTTAACCATGTACCCTCTAAGACAGGGATAGGCAACCTACAGTCCATGAGCCAGATCCGGCCCATGACACCAGATAATCTGGCCCTCACCCTCACTCCAGCCACAGCTGCTGCCGCCATGGAAATGTCTGCATACGAAGGCAGCGCTGGCTCTTTGGCTATAAACAGAGATGAGCACTGAACCCTAGAACTGGATACAACTGGCTTTCGAGCAAGGGCGACCTTTACTAGAATCCAACTGTATGTTTGGCTGGAGAGGTTTTTTCTAATGGCTGATAAGAAAATGTCTCATTCTCTGTTATGTGTGTTAACTGTGTTTTCTGACAGGAGCGGAATGTATCTTTTCTCATGTATCTATTCTTATGCAAATAAGTGGATCGAAAATGTGCACACTCTGTTAGCCAATGGGCTTGTTGTATTACTGTTACTGTTACTGTTTATAGTGTATATAAGTCAGAGTTTTGCCCCATCCAAACTGTGTTCAACCCCCACTATTAAAGAGCTGAATTTCACTACTTCACTCGTCTGCTTCTTCATTCCACAAACACGAAAGTGGCGACGAAGGTGGGATGGCATCCACACATGGCAGCAACATTGACCCATTTGACCCAGCACGTCCAGAGAAATGGGCAACATACGGACGCCGATTCCGCCACGCAATGGCCTCGCAGAAGATCATTGACGAAGACCAGAAGCGCTCCTGTTTCCTCGCTCAGTGTGGTTCTGAGACACTTGAGCTGGAAACCCACCTCGTTCTCCCAAGGGACATGGATGTGGTGCCGCTTGCAGAAATCATGTCCGCCCTGAGGAAACACCTGCAGCCAGAGGTCTCGATCTTCCCGGCCAGGGTGGCCTTCCACAGAAGGGAGCAGCGACCTGGGGCATCCATTGCAGACTACGCCCCAGAAGACGAATACAGACACTCAATGCTAGGGTTGGCCCCCACCCGTTTAAACCCAGGGGGCAGAGGGAATAGTCAGCAGCCAGCCAACATTGACCCAGAAGTGTCTTCTAGGAACCGATTTCAAGGGGAATTTGTGGAATACTCCCTTATTCCGGCCATGTATACCCCTACACTGTCGCAGCCTAGCGCTCTGGATTCCATTATTGATGATGACCAATTTTGTTCAGAGTCGCCCTCCACTCTTAGTACTCACAGGAGGGACCCTGAGTTGTCTTATTCATCCACAGAATTAGGTTTTGGTTTTGAGTGATCCCCTGCTCCTCCATCTGACAAATGGGGCTTTAATTCTGGTTTACAATCCTCCCCCTCTAGTCAATACCTCACTCCAGTTGGGTCGCCCATTCTACGAGCCCCTGAGCCAGCTCAGCCAAGCTTCCGACCCAAAAGGGAAACTAGACCGCCATCCTGGTTAAAGGATTTTGGTTTTACCTGGGGGGTGGGGGGGGCGAGAATGTTATGTATGTTAACTGTTTTCTGACAGGAGCAGAATGTATCTTGTCTCATGTATCTATTCTTATGCAAATAAGTGGATTGAAAATCTGCACACTTTGTTAGCCAATAGGCTTGTTGTAGG
Source organism: Bradypodion pumilum (assembly GCA_035047305.1). Lineage (NCBI taxonomy): Eukaryota > Metazoa > Chordata > Lepidosauria > Squamata > Chamaeleonidae > Bradypodion > Bradypodion pumilum. The sequence goes on along the minus strand of JAWDJD010000003.1, from coordinate 256,699,188 downwards.
AGCGGAATGTATCTTTTCTCATGTATCTTTTCTTATGCAAATAAGTGGATCGAAAATGTGCACACTCTGTTAGCCAATGGGCTTGTTGTATTATTGTTACTGTTACTGTTTATAGTGTATATAAGTCAGAGTTTTGCCCCATCCAAACTGTGTTCAAACCCCACTATTAAAGAACTGAATTTCACTAATTCACTCGTCTGCTTCTTCATTCCCTGAACACGAAATTCTCTCTCTCACACACCCCTTGCCAGACCCAAGGTTAGAGCTCTTAATAGTGACTTAGAGATAGAGGTCTTTGGCAATCACAGTCTCTAGATGAGGTCCTTATCGTGCAATTCTCCTGCCTCATTTATAGAATATTGTTTTCTAGTTGTAATCTCTGATCCTTTTCCCCCTTGCATCCCACCAAAATCTCTTGCGAAGTTAAAAAAACCTGAACAGCTAACTAAATAATGCCTTTTGACTAGTAGCATCAGCAGCTGATTGTGAGAAAGCAACTATAGGGTTCAAGGTCAAGCTTCATTATTGCTTATTAAAAGTGATTGTGGGCAGCCTTATCTCTCACCCTGGTCTGACCAAGGGAACAAAATCTCATGCCTGCTGCTTTCAGACTCCAAGCCAGAAAGTAGCAATTATATATGGCCCACCAAATGTTTGGGCAATGAGAGTAAGGATTGATGAGCGTTGTAGTTGAAATCATCAGTGAGCCAAAGGTTCCTCAACCCGTTCTAGGTTGTCATACTTAAGTTGCTAGCTCCAAAAATTGTCCTGAGATACCTTGGAAGATGTCCTTATACTCTTTTGGTGTAAGAGACCAAAGACAATACAACAGCCGAAGGGTTGGCTTAATACAGGTTTATTGCATGATGATCCGGAGGAACATGTGGTAATGGCGGCTGGGTAGCTCATTATATACAGCTGGCTATACATTTGAATGTGGCTCGTTGGCAAGCTATTGGTTGCTGCCCGCGTGACGTCGTAGGGGGTCACGCCCTTCTTGACCAGGTGAGGAGGTCGCGGGGAATCTTCCCGCGCTGCTGATCCAGGTGGCTTTGATCCATTAGAGCTGGACGCTCGCTACTGCCCTCTGGTGGTCATTAGCTCGCGTCCCCTTATTAAGCATACATTGATACAGGTGATGGTTATAATGTTGCACACAGAAAGGTTACATTGATAACACATGGTACAGGTACATAGTTAAAGGCACTGCTTTACAGAACACAACATCCCTCCCCCCTAGGATGAGACGAAGTCTCTCAGCCAAGATGGCTTGTTGCGTGTGCGTGTGGGCCGTGAAGAAGGCTGCCCCCCCCGGGGGCGTTATTGCTTCTTTGTTCCCCGGACCCTTGTCCTGAAATGGGAGAGGGAGACTCGTTAGTAGCTTGCCGCTGTCTGGCGGTCTTAGGGGAAGGGAAAAACTCCATTGTGGGCAGACCGGGGGGCGTCGGGACTAACGGAAAACCCCTCTTCTCGCTTGGACGGGTGGGGGACCACTCCGAAAAAACCCCCCGGGTCTGAAAATCAAAATCTAAGTTGGTCGGGGTACCCGCATTTGTGGGGACTTTCCGCGAGATATGTATGGGGTCGGGTTCCTCTCCCTCGGAAAGATCCCCCAGGGTATCTACGAGGATATCCTCCTCCCCCCTTGGTGGTGACCCACGGTCCCCTTCTCCTCCCCCTTGGGCTAAACGGGTGGGGGAGAACCCTAACGCTGACTCATTTCCTGCGTGAACCGCGTCCTGCTCGTCGGGGACCCTGCGTCGGAGCTGGTCTGCGTGCCGCCTCCATAGGAGCCCTGTGCTGGTTTCCACGCGGTACGACACGGGGCCGGTTTGTTCCACGACTATGCTGGGCACCCAGGCTGGGCCTGTGCTGGCGTAATTCCTGCAATGCACGGGGGCGCCTATGCTGAAACTCTTTGTAACCTCCAGCCCGATGTTCCTTCCTTTGTCCTCTACCCTCGTGGGGTCTAGCCTAGTAAGGATGGTGGTCAGCTTCCTGCGCATTAAGAGCTCTGCGGGGGAGTATCCTGACGCCAACGGGGTCACCCTGTACCCTAGCAGAAACTGGCACACTTGTAGGTTCAAATCCCCTGGGCCCATGCGCCGCAACGCGTCCTTCGTGGTGCGGACGAGGCGCTCTACTTGGCCGTTGGTGGCCGGGTGAAACGGGGCGGAGGTAATATGCCGAACGGCGTTAATCTCCATGAATGCCTTAAACTCGGAGGACGTAAAACAACTAGCGTTGTCGCTAATTAGCGTGTCGGGTATGCCGAACGTGGAAAAGAGCCTCCGCAAGTGCCTAATGGTCTGGGCCGAGGAGGTGCTCGTGACTGGGATAACCTCCAACCATTTGGAGAAAGCGTCCACAACGAGGAGGAATAGGGTGCCTCTGAACGGGCCCGCGAAATCAACGTGCACCCGGGACCACGGCCCCTTAGCCGCGTCCCATTCCCTGTGGGGAAGGCGGGCCTCCTCCGGTCTGGAGCATTGGCAACTTTCGCAAGTGCCGACCATGTGCTCGATGTCGGCGTCTAGCTGGGGCCACCAGAAGTAACTCCGGGCCAGCGCCTTGGATCACACGATGCCGGGGTGGCTGACGTGCAGCAGTTTGAGCACCCGCGGCCGAAGGGAAGTGGGAATCACCACCCGCTGCCCCCACAAGAGACATCCCCTCTCTAGGGACAGTTCTAGCTTTTTTCTGAAAAATGGAGCGAACTCCTCCGCTGGGGAGGATGCGGGCCACCCTTTCTGTAGCCAGGAGCTTACTGTCGCTAACGTTTTGTCTTTCTCTGTCGCTTTGGCGATGTCGGCGGGCACTACCGGGGGCGAATCCAGCACCTCGATCATGAGAACCTGACGGTCCCGCTCCCCCATGCTCACCTGGCTGGGCGTTAGGGGAAGGGGGGACCTAGATAGGGCGTCCGCATGGCTGATCTCTTTCCCGGGCCGGTAGACCAACGCGTGCTGATACGCGTTGAGGAAAATGGCCCACCTGAGCATCCTTGGGGACAGGATTTGAGGGGTGGGCTTATCCGCGGTAAAAATGCCTAGCAGGGGCTTGTGGTCCGTCACGATGGTGAAGGGGCGGCCATAAAAAAATCGTGAAATTTTTTCGTCCCCGAGACTATCGCTAATGCCTCCCTGTCCTTCTGCGCGTAGTTTCTCTCTGTTTGGGACAGGGACCTGGAGTAAAATGTTATCGGGGCCTCCCTTCCGTTCGCCAGCACGTGGCACAGCACTGCCCCCACCCCCACTGGAGATGCATCACAGATCAGAACTACTGGGCGTTTGGGGTCGAAGTGGGTCAGTATGGCGTCGGACGCCAGGAGGCTTTTCAGCTCACTAAATGCCCTTTCCTGGTCATCGCCCCACTTCCATGCCTGGTCTTTCTTAAGCAGCCTGTGTAGCGGTTCGGCCACCGCTGCCTTCCGGGGGAGGAAGGAGTGGTAAAAGTTGAGCAGCCCTAGGAACGACTGCAACTCGGGCTTGGAGGTGGGGCGGGGGGCTTTCTTGATGGCTGCCACCTTAGACTTGGATGGTTTTATTCCCTCAGGAGTTACACAAAACCCTAGGAACTCAACCTCAGTTGCGAAGAAGACGCATTTGTCCTTTCGCAACCTCAGCCCCGCCTTTTCGAATATCGTCAGTACCTTCCCCAACCTCTTGGCCAATTCAGCCCGACTCCCCCCTGTTATTAACACGTCATCAAAATAAGGCAACACCCCCTCCAGTCCCTTCAGGAGGCGTTCCACGAGTGACTGGAAAATTCCTGGCGCCGAATTCACGCCGAATTGGAGGCGCGTCACCTGGAACGCCCCCTTATGGGTGACTATGGTCTGCGCAGCAGCTGCGGCAGGAGACACCGTAAGCTGCTGGTAGGCCTGTGCTAAGTCGAGCTTAGCGAAACACTTCCCCCCGTGTAACCTGGCCAGCAGATGGCTGACTACCGGCACCGGATATGCATTCGGGCGGATCGCCTTGTTGATGGTGCACTTGTAGTCGGCGCATATGCGGACCTCCCCATTGGACTTTAGAGCAGTTACAATTGGAGTTTCCCACTCCGCAGAATCTACAGGCACAAGAATCCCCTGACCCACCAATTTGTCCAGCTCCACCTCTATCTTGTCCTTGAGTGCGAACGGCACCCGGCGTGGTTTTAGGCGAACAGGGCGGACCTCCGGGTCCAGGTCGAAAGTCACTGGGGGCCCCTTGAATTTCCCCAGTCCCATTTTGAAGACTTCGGGGTGCGCCTTGCACACCTCCTGAATCGGGTCAGTCCCAACAGCGTGCATCCCCACGGCATGCACCCCCCCCAATGAACAAACCCAGGGGCTGGAACCATTGAGTCCCGAGGAGGCTGCAGTTTCCTCCCTTGAGCACGACCAGGGGAAGGGACGCGGCGTGCTCCTTGAATTTGACCTGAAATTCTCCAACCCCCAACACTGGAATACTGTTCCCTTGCACGTCCCGTAGTGTGGCCCTCAACGCTTTGAGCTTGGGCCGCTTTTGGGGGGCAATTCCACAAAACTCCCTCTGGGAAATGATTGAATATGAGGACCCCGAGTCAATTTCCATCCTAATGGGCACCCCTTGGACTAGTACCTCAACAAAGTAGCGGGGGTGTCTCGTAGACACGCTGAACACCGAGGCGTCGTCCTCGCTGCCGTCGGCGATGCGGCCCACGCCGTCCTGCTTCCTCGTGGCCTGGGCGCCGTCTTTTGGTTTTGCTGGGCGGTCTCGTCCCGCGGAACGGTCTGGGGAGCTCCTCCGGGACTCGCGCTTCTTCCTGCACACCTTGGCGATGTGCCCGCGGCGGCCACAGTTGTGGCACTCGGCCTTCCGGAAGGGGCATTTCACGCGGTCGTGGGCCGCGCCACAGCCGTCGCATCGTCGGCTCTCCTTCCGGACCTTCTGCACGTCCTCGTCGTCGCTGCTCTCCGTGGACGACCTCGAAGTTCGCCGGGCCACCTGTACCGGAGCCTCTGCTTTCCTCGACTTTGGCCGCCAGTCCTGGAGCTCTTGGACCCCGGCCTTCGTAGCTTCTGCGGCCTGGGCCGCTCTAACGACCTCCTGCAGCGTGGGAGGCGGCTCTTGGTTCATTAATGTGCGCTGGGTCTCGGCGTCGTTCAGGCCGCACAGCACACAGTCTCGGAGGGTGATTTCGACGTTCTCCCATTTGCACGGGCCGGCCGCCAGCCGCAGGGCCGCCACGAACGCGGCGACCGTCTCCCCGGGCGCTTGGACTCGCCTCCAAAACACACTCCGAGCGGGAAACATCGCCGTGGCGGGCCGGACGTGCTCACGCAGCAACTGCATGAGTTCCTTGGCCTTGAATTCGCTCACCCTCCTCGGTGCAATCAGGTCCACCAAGGTCCTTTTTGTTTCTTGCCCGAGCATTCTGGTGAAGATGGCTCTTTTCTTCGCCTCTTCCGTAACTTCGGACTCGATCAGTGCGGCCTGGAAGTCCATTTCGAAGATCTCCCAGTCGCCCGGTTTCCTGATTTCGAAACCGGCGCATGTCTTGGTCCCGTGGGCTGCCATCCCATCCTCGTCGCCAATTTGGTGTAAGGGACCAAAGACAATACAACAGCCGAAGGGTTGGCTTAACACAGGTTTATTGCATGATGATCCGGAGGAACATGTGGTAATGGCGGCTGGGTAGCTCATTATATACAGCTGGCTATACATTTGAATGTGGCTCGTTGGCAAGCTATTGGTTGCTGCCCGCGTGACGTCGTAGGGGGTCACGCCCTTCTTGACCAGGTGAGGAGGTCGCGGGGAATCTTCCCGCGCAGCTGATCCAGGTGGCTTTGATCCATTAGAGCTGGACGCTCGCTACTGCCCTCTGGTGGTCACTAGCTCGCATCCCCTTATTAAGCATACATTGATACAGGTGATGGTTATAATGTTGCACACAGAAAGGTTACATTGATAACACATGGTACAGGTACATAGTTAAAGGCACTGCTTTACAGAACACAACATCTCTGGAAAAGACTGTAGCTGTTCCTGGCTTCTTCTGCCGTATCCTAATCTGAATATTGGGGATCATCACAGCAATCAGCCATGAAAACTGTCCTGAGAACATACTGCAGTGGCCTTTAACCCTAGGCTGTTAGTACTACCCTGAGTACTAACAGCCTTGGGTGCCGAAGTCCACAGAGATGGGTAATGGTCAGGTTAGTTAACCGCCACTTGACACTCTGCACTGAGTCACTGGCAGTATGGTTTACTCAATTACCATAGCAGGCTAACCTGGCCTGACTTCCTGGCTATGACACTATAAAGCCAAGAAGGAGGAAGAACTGGGAGGAATGGGTAGCCAGGATATGTCAGGGATTTTCCTAAGATCAGGGGCATTTTGTTAGAACTCCTGATTAGGTGATTTGAATGCACCCTCCCCCCTCATCCACACCCCATAGGTAATTAACTTCGAGTCACATCATGATACTAAAGGTTGCTTTAGTCTGGAGGACTCAGGTAAGCCTGACTCATTATTACACAGCACTGTTTCGAGAACCCTGGTTTCACACAACAGCTAGCACACTCGGAAACAATTATGCAGAATATCTAGTACAAAAAGAGCAGTCAAATATAATACGAAAGTAATGCAAAGTTTCACTTGTATGTGATTGGTATTTGTTCAGTTTTGGGGTCAAGAACACAAGAGACCCCTTGGACCAGACTAAGGGAAAGCACCCTGCTCCTACAGCAGCCTAACAGATAGCTATAGGAAGGTTGAAAGAAGGAAATGGGCACAAAAAGCACCCTTCCTCTGTGCATTACTCAGTAACTAAAACAGAGAAATCAGCTGCCTCTTCTAATAGCCATATTTTTATCTGATTCTCCATCTGGATTCTCAATCACTTAATATACTTTCAAATGAAGTGGGAAGATCAAAGAATAACCAATTAAAATGGGGCTACTTGGATATAGGGCAAATTTCCTGTGAATGTGGAAAAATACAAACAAGACAGCATTTATGCCCATGAAATTTATGACCTACTACATGTACATACATGTAATGTACGGCTGTGAGAGCTGGACCATTAGGAAATAGACGCCTTTGAAATGTGGTGTTGGAGGAGGGTTTTGAGAGTCCCCTGGACAGCGAAGAGAACAAATGGATCAATTTTAGAAGAAATCAACCCTGACTGCTCATTAGAAGGTCAAATAGTGAAGATGAAGATGAAGTACTTTGGACATCAAATGAGAAGGGAGGATTCACTTGAGAAAGCCTTGATGCTGGGAAAGGTGGAAGGCAAAAGAAGAAGGGGGGCAAAGATGAGATAGCTAGATGATGTTGTGGACACAATGGGCACAGAACTGGAAGGGCTGAGGAGGATGGTGGAGGACTGAGGCGCCTGGAGGAAAATGGTCCATAGGGTTGCAAAGGGTCGGAATCGACTGTGCGACTGAAAAACAACAAACATGTACAAAAGAAGATCTAGTACATAGCCAAAATAACTCCATTGAAGTAGCCTGCTTCTGGTAAAAAATAGTCTAATCACTGTAATATAGTCATCCATAATTTTTAATTTGTGCAGCACTCTGATACAAAGAAAGAAAGATCTGATTCCCTCTACTGTGTCTTTAAAAGTTCTGTTGTTAAATTGTTAGACAAATCCTTCTTTTTATGTATTCGGAATCTCCCAGTCTAGCTAGGTTATCCTGCTATGGTAATAAAGTAGACCAGTCAGGTGGCAGCTAACTAACTTGACCACCCTGAGGATTAACGACCTTGTGTGCCAAAGTATACAGGGAAGGATGATAAAATCCCACTTGAATCCATTTTGATGGAAGGCAACAGCTTTATCAATACAGTACTGGCCTGGGGTTGAGGAGGACTTTGTGTGTCAAAGGGGCTCAGGACCAGAAAGTGACTCGAGGAACTGGATCAGTGGTACGGGGGTCACGCTGCGATGTGGAAAGCAAATGGAAGACCACTGCATTATATTATTCCCAGGTCAATCTTCATTAGTTGATCGCAATGGTGGCAGTGGTACCTATTTATCTACTTGCAATTTCTTGCTTTCGAATGGCTAGGTTGCCAGGAGCTGGGACAGAGACGGGGGCTCACTCTGTCATGTAGTACTCGGGTCTCAAACTGCTGACCTGCCAGCCTTCCAGTCATCAAGTTCAGCAACTTAACCACTAAGCCATCACAGTCCCTCTGTGCAGGGCCACCATCAGGGCAGTACTACCAGTACTGCCGTATAGGGCCCGGAGCTGACAGGGGCCCAAATCTTTTGGTCAAAGAGTGTGGTGACAGAGAAAATTATGTGGGGGGGGGGCAATAGGATTGCTCAATATGTGGCCCAGAAATTTCTGATGGCGGCCCTGCCTTTGTGCTACATACACAGGACTATAACAAGTTGGGTGGCACTGCTCTCAGATACTGTGAGACTACAGCTCTTATCCCCACTGGCCACTAGTCATGCTGGCTATAACTGCTAAGGGCTCAAGTCCAACAGCTATAAATCTGTCACTGGCCACCACTCCAGCTATCAGATCACTGGAGACAAAAGCCCAAAGCATAACTTTTCAAATGGATGCAGTAACTATTCAACTGAGGCTGGAAGGATTACCATCAATATAAATTTCAAGCATTCCCAATCCCCCCATTGTAAAATACGTGATGAATGTCACACTGGAAAACTCCACAATATCCTGTTTGGCAAAGTTTTTTTTTTAAGGCTTTGACTTCTTACTACACTTTTTGTCTGGGTTGCTTCATAAGTTCCTGCAAATTCACAGGCTTCTGTGACTCACCACAGAGCCCCCAGGGAGTGTTTAGAAAAGCTTAGATCCTCACTATTCTTTTTAAATTATGGCTTCAAAAGTGATAGCACCCAATAAAAAACAAATAAAGCAAACCCCAAAATTTTTCCACCAAGACAGACACCAACCCTGTTCTCTTATGACTGCCAACCATTTCATACAGATAAAAACCTATGTTATTTCTTTCTTCCCACACTTCACTTCTCTTTTACAAATTACAATATGATCTGAAGAACAGAAAAACTGGACCAAACCAAACAATATTAATTTCAAAGGGAAAAAAGATTCTACATTTAGGCAAGAAAAACCTGATGCACAAATCTAAGACAAATCAGTGACAACAAATTTTTTTTTTGGGGGGGGGGTCTAGGGGTCTTTTTTCCCCTGTTCTGACGTATCCGAATCCAAATATTGATGATCATCATGGCGATCAGCCATGAAGACTGTCCTGAGAATATAATGCAGTGGCCTTTCATCTGCCCTCCACATCGCAGCATGACACCCGTACCACTGATCCAGTTCCGCGAGTCACTTTCTGGTCCTGAGCCCTTTTGGCACACAAAGTCCTCATCAGCCCCAGGCTAGTAGTGATGAAGCTGCTGTCCTTCATCAAGATGGATTCAAGTGGGATTTAATCCACTTGGGGACCATCACCCTTCCCTGTGGTCTTCAGCACTCAAGCTGTTAGTCCTCAGGGTTGTCAGGTTAGTTGTTTATATATATATATATATATATATATATATATATATATATATATATATATATATATATATATATATATATATATATATATATATATATATATATATATATATATATATATATATATATATATATATATATATATATATATATATATATATATATATATATATATATATATATATATATATATATATATATATATATATATATATAGTTTTAAACATAAAAAATAAAGAAATAATACCAACAATTCAGAGACGTACTGTGTAAACCCATCACCCAGGGACATAAATTCTTATCTAATACAGTTGTCAGGTTAATTAACCGCCAGCTGACACTCGGCGTTGAGTCATTGGCAGTATGGTCTACTCCAGAGGTTCCCAACCTATGGCCCCCGACCCAGGCCCCGATGCCATCCAATCCAGCTAGTCGCTGCCTCCGCTGCACCCAGAAGTAGAAGCAGGCATGTTTACGTCATCCATAAAATATGCCCATGCATGCGCAAACATGCCCACACCTGGCATAAATGTGGAAGTGGGTGCATTTATGTCATCCATAAAATGGGCCCGTGCGTGCACAAATGTGCCCACACCTGGCATAAATGTGGAAGTGGGTGCATTTATGTGAGCCATAAATGCACCCACTTCCAGGGGTATGGCCCACAATGGAAAAAGGTTGGCTACCCCTGGTCTACTCTATTACCATAGCAAGATAACCTAGCCAAACACCAAGGGGTCTTAGTAGACCACAAACTAAACACGAGTCAACAATGTGACCAAAAGAGAGAGCAAATAAACCTAAACATTAGTAAGAACCATAGCTGTCAAATATCCATTATTGGCTGGGGAAACCCCTTATTTTGCCCTCTTTCCCACCGTCATCCCTTATTAATTAGACTGCAATGCCCTATTGCCACCATTGGATGGCAGCACAGGATAAGCATAGCTGTCAAGTATCCCGTATTTGCCAGGAAATTTCCCTTATTTCCAAATCCAAAACTTGACAGGTATGGTAAGAACCATTTGGCCTCAGATTGAAGTGAACTTTCCTTCATCAGAAATCTTTAATACAAGTTAGATGATCGTAAGTCAGAGATGCTTTCTGATTTCCTGTTTAGTAGGAAGTCGGACTTGATGACACCTTGAGATCTACATTTCTGTGATTCTAAGGTTCTATTCACAAACCTGGCAGAAAGTAACTTCCTGTTTGCCACACAGTACAGAAACAACTGACTCTGATCTAAGGGATATTTTTTAACAGGGGAAGATTTTTTTACTTGTGTGATCAAAGAGAGATTTCACTCCCCCTTTCTCCCCTCCACCTGCATAAGATGCTAGATGAGGCCACTGAAGGAGCATAGTGATTGGATTGCGGGGGAGAGTCCTTATATCCTGTTTCTGGGATTTTTGCCCTTTCTTCTTTACTAGAAAATAACCTGTCTTCTTCTTCTTCTTCTTCTTCTTCTTCTTCTTCTTCTTCTTCTTCTTCTTCTTCTTCTTCTTCTTCTTCTTCTTCTTCTTCTTCTTCTTCTTCTTCTTCTTCTTCTTCTTCTTCTTCTTCTTCTTCTTCTTCTTCTTCTTCTTCTTCTTCTTCTTCTTCTTCTTCTTCTTCTTCTTCTTCTTCTTCTTCTTCTTCTTCTTCTTCTTCTTCTTCTTCTTCTTCTTCTTCTTCTTCTTCTTCTTCTTCTTCTTCTTCTTCTTCTTCTTCTTCTTCTTCTTCTTCTTCTTCTTCTTCTTCTTCTTCTTCTTCCAGTGCCATATCTGATTCTGAATATTGACTATCCTCATAGTGATCAGCCATGAAGATTGTCCTGTGGTTTTCATTTTGCCTTATTCATCGCAGTGTGACACCCATGCCACTGATCCAGTTCCACGAGTAGTCACTTTCTGGTTCTGAGCCCTTTTGGCATGCAAAGTCCTCCTCAGCCCCAGGCCAGTATTGATGAAGCTACTGCCCTCCATCAAGATGAATTCAAGCGGGATTTAATCATTGTTGGGGTTCAAATAATTTAGAAACCAGTTTGCTGCCCTAATGACCATTTTAAGTATAAAAAATGATATACCAAAAGGTCATGTCATAAATTTTTATAAGCAAAGCACTGTGCTTATACTATACATCAGCCAGAAGATACATTTTCTTCATTTTATCGATACTAAATGAAAATTTCTTGCTGAATTAATAAATGGCATAGGCCAGTGATGACGAACCTTTTAGAGACCGAGTGCACAAACTGCAACACCACCACCCAAAAAAACCACGCTTTTTTATCACAAAGTGCCAACACAGCAACAGGAGAGGAAGGAAATGCTCCCATTGGGCTGCTGGGCAGAGGGGTGGAGCAGACTCTGTGCTGCAGGGAGGGAGGAAGTGCTCCCATTGGGCTGCTGGGCAGAGGGATGGGGTGAACTCTGTGCTGGGGGAGGAAGGGAGCACTTACATTGGGTTGCTGTGCAGTGGGGCGGAGTGAATTCTGTGCTGGGGTGACTGCATGGGTGCCCACAGAAAGGGCTCCGAGTGCCACCTCTGGCAAGTGTGCCATAGGTTCGCCACTACTGGCATAGGCTATACAGATTAAATATGATAGAATAATGTGTACGGCAAACCTGTTTGTCATGGCAAAATTGTGATAAAAACGTCTTAATTACCACGTGCACACTGACATAAGGATTCCAACATGGAAGAACATTCATTCACGGCTTCCAAAATGGGTGATAAGATAACCCTTGAAATCTATATTTCTATTGGTTCATTGTGTCCTAGCTTCCTATTCGTTTTACTAATTGGGGAACACCAGCACACTCATAATAGCTCATGGGAATTTTGGGCATAACACAAAGCTAAAACAAATGACAGTGTATTGCCCCCTGGTTGTCTGGCACTTTTTCTCTTTACGTTATATGTTTGTTCACTGAAGTAACAAACACAAGGGAATAATAATGTAGTATTTTATCAAAGGTATAATGAGTTTTATGAAATGAATACCGTATTTATTCGTGTATAACGCGCAAAATTTTATACCAAAAAAAGAAATCAAAGTTGGGGTGCGCGTTATACACGAGGACTGGGTGCGCGTTATAAACGAGCCTCTTTTACTTCCTTTTTAGAATTGGGTCGGCTGTCTATTGCTGCAGCGGGTGAAGGGGAGGCGGGGGGGTGGCTTTGAAGAAATTGACGGGATCTGATTGGGTGGCGCGGGAGACGAGGCGTGGCCCGGAGGTAGCTCGCAGTTCGAGCGAGGCTCCTGGAGGTCGGAAGTGCTCGTTTCGGATTGCATTTTCTGCAACAGGTGGGTCTGATTATCCCCCCCTCCCTCAATATTTTAAGGCGTGCTCTTTTTCACCGATATAACTGGTTCCCCTTTAGATGGCATCTCAGGGTATCAAGCGTAAACGTTGTGCATATGACGCTTCGTTCAAGCTCAAAGTTGTTGATCATGCTGAAATGCATGGAAACCGAGCAGCTAGCCGAGAAAATTTTATACCGAGGTTTCATGGAAAATTAGGGGTGCGCGTTATACACGAGTGCGCGTTATACTCGAATAAATACGGTAAATAAATATTACAAGCATAGTTCCATCTATTTTTCCCCTCTATGGACGGAATGAACATTACTTTGAGTGCTTAGAATGTGTTTCTGTGAAGATGAACATAAAAAATGAGTAAGGAATATAAATGAATGAATGAATTTTTATACTTATATCCCACCCCTCTAGGGAACAATACATCCCTACTCGAGTTGGCTAACTTCATAAAATCCCTCATACAACAAACAAAACTTATTTAAAAATTACACTCCATAAAACTCACAATAATAACTTACAATCAAAGCCAACCATTGTAATGGGCCAAAGTACAATGGACAAGAAACCTGACCACGCAACCAAATAGGAAGGGATATGCGCCAGCCCCCAATCTAAAAGCCAGGGATCAGCAGGACATTTGCTAAGGCCTCCTTGAAAAGCAGTGTCTTCAATTGCTTTTTAAAGGACTGGAGTGAAGAGGCCTGGTGCAGCTCAAGTGGGATGGTGCCACCAAGAAGGCCCTTCTCCTCATCCCAGACTTCCTAGCCTGTCTCGGGGTCAGCACTTGAAGCTGTGCCAACAAAGAGGAGCAAGTGATGCAGGTTGCAGACTTGAGGGAAAGACGTTCCACAAGGTAAGAAGGTCCCAACCCGTATAGGGCTTTAAAAGTTAGCGCCAACACCTTGTACCTGATACGGCAAGGGACAGATAGCCAGTGCAGTGTACATTTGTGGTTTCCACATTGAGCAACTCCCCAGACACCCACCTTAGAGAGAACCCTGAATAAAAGTGCCATTTTAACAACTGGTTCACCAAACTCAACAAAATTTAGGTATCAGTTCTGCTGAACTGGTGCAAACCGGCTCAGTCCCACCACTGCATTTAATAACTTGGGGACCATCACCCTAATCTGTCTACAGGTTCCACCCGTCCTCTGGGTTGTGCTTTCAGGGAAATGGGATAGGAGTGCTGGGGAAGGGGAGGGAATCTACTTCTATGATCCTGGGATGGAACCAGTGCCTACCAGGATGATCTATTCAAGTTTGCAACAAAATTAAACAGAATGACCTAGACCACTGGTAACGAGTCTCTGGCACGCATGCCAGAGAGGGCACTCAGAGTCCTCTCTGTGGGCACGTGTGCCATCACCCCAGCACAAAGTTTGCCCCTGTTGTATTCTGTAAAGCTGTGCCTTTAACAATGTACCTAGCCATGTGGTAACAATGTAACCTTTCTGTGTGCAACATTATAACCTTCAGCTGTATCAATGTAAACCTGATAAGGGGACGCGAGCTAGTGACCACTAGATGGCAATAGCGAGTGTCCAGCTCTCATGGCTCAGATTCACCTGGATCAGCAGCGCGGGAAGATTCCCGCCACCTCTTCACCTGGACAAGAAGGGCGTGACCTTCTACGACGTCACGCAGGCAGCAACCAATAGTCTGTCGACGAGCCACATTCAAATGTATAGCCAGCTGTATATATTGAGCTACCCATCCGCCATTACCACATGTTCCTCCGGATCATCATGCAATAAACCTGTGTTAAGCCAACCCTTCGGCTGTTTCATTGTCTTTGGTCCCTTACACTAAATTGGCGACGAAGGTGGGATAATGGCAGCCCACGGGACCAAGACATGCGCCGGTTTCGAAATCAGGAAACCGGGCGACTGGGAGATCTTCGAAATGGACTTCCAGGCAGCACTGATTGAGTCCGAAGTCACGGAAGAGGCAAAGAAAAGGGCCATCTTCACCAGGATGCTCGGACAAGAAACCAAAAGGACCTTGGTGGACCTGATCGCACCGAGGAGGGTGAGCGAATTCAAGGCCAAGGAACTCATGCAGATGCTGCGTGAGCACGTCCGGCCCGCCACGGCGATGTTTCCCGCTCGGAGTGCGTTCTGGAGGCGAGTCCAAGCGCCCGGGGAGACGGTCGCCGCTTTCGTGGCGGCCCTGCGGCTGGCGGCCGGCCCGTGCAAATGGGAGAATGTCGAAATCACCCTCCAGGACTGTGTGCTGTGCGGCCTGAACGACGCCGAAACCCAGCGCACATTAATGAACCAAGAGCCGCCTCCCACGTTGCAGGAGGTCATCAGAGCGGCACAGGCCGCGGAAGCTACAAAGGCTGGGGTACAAGAACTCCAGGACTGGCGGCCGAGGTCGAGCAAGGCAGAGACTCCGGTGCATGCAGCCTGGCGAGCTTCGAGGTCGTCCGCAGAGAGCAGCGACGACGAGGACGTCCGGAGGGTCCGGAAAGAGAGCCGGCGGTGCGACGGCTGTGGAGCGGCCCACGACCGCGTAAAATGCCCGTTTCGGAAGGCCGAGTGTCACAACTGCGGCCGCCGCGGGCACATCGCCAAGGTGTGCAGGAAGAGGCGCGAGACCCGGAGAAGATCGGCAGACCGTTCCGCGGGACAAGACCGCTCAACGAGACCCAAGGACGGCGCTCAGGCCACGCGGAAGCAGGACGGCGTGGGCCGCATCTCCGACGGCAGCGGGGACGATGCCCCAGTATTCAGCGTGTCCGCAGGACACCCCCGCTACTTTGTTGAGGTACTAGTTCAAGGGGTTCCCATTAGAATGGAAATTGACTCGGGGTCCTCATATTCAATCATTTCCCAGAGGGAGTTTTTGAGAATTGCCCCCCACAGGCGACCCAAGCTCAAAGCGTTGAGGTACACACTACGGGACGTGCAAGGGAACAGCATTCCAGTGTTGAGGGTTGGAGAATTTCAGGTTAAATTAAAGAAGCACGCCGCGTCTCTCCCTCTAGTCGTGCTTAAAGGGGGAGATTGCAGCCTCCTCGGGACTCAATGGTTTCAGCCCCTGGGTTTGTTTATTGGGGGGGTGCACGCCGTTGGGATGCACGCCGTTGGGACTGACCCGATTCAGGAGGTGTGCGAGGCGCACCCTGAAGTTTTCAAAAAAGGACTGGGGAAATTCAAGGGGCCCCCAGTGACATTCGACCTAGACCCGGAGGTCCGCCCAATTCGACTCAAACCACGCCAGGTGCCGTTCACACTCATGGACAAGATAGAGGCGGAACTGGACAAATTGGTGGGCCAGGGGATCCTTGTGCCTGTTGATTCTGCGGAGTGGGAAACTCCAATTGTAACCACACTAAAGGCCAATGGGGAGGTCCGCATATGCGCCGATTACAAGTGCACCATCAACAAGGCGATCCGCCCGAATGCGTATCCGGTGCCGGTAGTCAGCCATCTGCTGGCCAGGTTACATGGGGGAAAGTGTTTCGCTAAGCTCGACTTAGCACAGGCCTACCAGCAGCTTACGGTGTCCCCTGCCGCAGCTGCTGCGCAGACCATAGTCACCTATAAGGGGGCGTTCCAGGTGACGCGCCTTCAGTTCGGCGTAAATTCGGCGCCTCGAATTTTCCAGTCACTCGTGGAACGCCTCCTGAAAGGGCTAGAGGGGGTGTTGCATTATTTTGATGACGTGTTAATAACGGGGGGGAGTCGGGTCGAATTGGCCAAGAGGTTGGGGAAGGTCCTGACAATATTCGAAAAAGCGGGGTTGAGACTGCGAAAGGACAAATGCGTCTTCTTCGTGACCGAGGTTGAGTTCCTAGGGTTTTGTGTGACTCCTGAGGGGATAAAACCATCCAAATCCAAGGTGGCCGCCATTAAGAAAGCCCCCCGCCCCACCTCCAAGCCCGAGCTGCAGTCGTTCCTAGGGCTGCTCAACTTTTACCACTCCTTCCTCCCCCGGAAGGCAGCAGTGGCTGAACCGCTACACAAACTGCTAAAAAAAGACCAGACATGGAAGTGGGGCGATGACCAAGAAAGGGCATTTAGTGATCTAAAAAGTCTCCTAGCGTCTGATGCCATACTGACCCATTTCAACCCCAAACGCCCGGTGGTCCTGACCTGTGATGCATCCCCGGTGGGGGTGGGGGCGGTGCTGTGCCATGTGCTGGAAGACACGATTTTCTGTATGGCCGCCCCTTCACCATTGTAACGGACCACAAACCCCTGCTAGGCATTTTTACCGCAGATAAGCCCACGCCACAGATCCTGTCCCCGAGGATGCTCAGGTGGGCTATTTTTCTCAACGCGTACCAGCACACGTTGGTCTACCGGCCCGGGAAAGAGATCAGCCATGCGGACGCTCTATCAAGGTCTCCCCTCCCCCTGACGCCCAGCCAGGTGAGCAAGGGGGAGCGAGACCATCAGGTTCTTATGATAGAGGTGCTGGATTCGCCCCCCGTAGTGCCCGCCGACATTGCCAAAGCGACAGAGAAAGACAAGACGTTAGCGGCAGTTAGCTCCTGGGTGCAGAAAGGGTGGCCGGCGTCCTCCCCAGCGGAGGAGTTCGCCCCATTTTTCAGGAAAAAGTTAGAGCTGTCCCTAGAGAGGGGGTGCCTCTTGTGGGGGCAGCGGGTGGTGATTCCCACTTCCCTTCGGCCGCGGGTGCTCAAACTGCTGCACATCAGCCACCCCGGCATCGTGCGATCCAAAGCGCTGGCCCGGAGCTACTTCTGGTGGCCCCAGTTGGACGCCGACAACGAGCACATGGTCAGCACTTGTGAAAGTTGCCAATGCTCCAGACCAGAGGAGGCCCGCCTTCCCCACAGGGAGTGGGACGCGGCTAAGGGGCCGTGGTCCCGGGTGCACATTGATTTTGCGGGCCCGTTCAGAGGCACCCTGTTTCTTCTTGTCGTGGACGCCTTGTCCAAGTGGTTGGAGGTTATCCCAGTCACGAGCACCTCCTCGGCCCAGACCATTAAGTATTTGCGGAGGCTCTTTTCCACGTTCGGCATACCCGACACAGTAATTAGCGACAACGCTAGTTGTTTCACGTCCTCCGAGTTTAAGGCATTCATGGAGATTAACGCCGTTCGGCATATCACCTCCGCCCCGTTTCACCCAGCCACCAATGGTCAAGTGGAGCGCCTCGTCCGCACCACGAAGGACGCGTTGCGGCGCATGGGCCCCGGGGATCTGAACTTACAAGTGTGTCAGTTTCTGCTAGGGTACAGGGTGACCCCGTTGGCGTCAGGATACTCCCCCGCAGAGCTCTTAATGCGTAGGAAACTGACCACCATCCTTACTAGGCTAGACCCCACGAAGGTAGAGGACAAGGGAAGGAACATTGGGCTAGAGGCCATGAAGAGTTTCAGTGTAGGCACCCCTGTGCATTGCAGGAATTACGCCAGCACGGGCCCAGCCTGGGTACCGGGCGTAGTTGTGGAGCAAACCGGCCCCGTGTCGTACCGCGTGGAAACCAGCACAGGGCTACTGTGGAGGTGGCACGCGGACCAGCTCCGACGCAGGGTCCCCGATGAGCAGGGCGCAGACCAAACAGAGAAAAATCAGCGTTAGGGTTCTCCCCCACCCGTTCAGCCCAAGGGGGAGGAAAAGGGGGCCGCGGGTCCCCACCAAGGGGGGAGGAGGAAAGGGGGGATGTTCCCATAGATATCCTGGGGGATTTTTCAGAGGAGGAGGAACCCGACCCCATACATATCTCGCGGAATTCCCCCACAAATGCGGATACCCCAACTGAGTTAGAATTTGATTTTCAGAACCGGGGGAGTTTTTCGGAGTGGTCCCCCACCCGTCCAAGCGAGAAGAGGGGTTTTTCGTTAGCCCCGATCGCCCCCGGTCTGCCCACAATGGAGTTTCTCCCTTCCCCTAAGGCCGCCAAACCGCGGCAAGCCACTAACGAGTCTCCCTCTCCCATTACAGGACAAGGGACCAGGGAACAAAGAAGCAGTAGCGCCCCCGGGGGGGTCAGCCCTCATCACGGCCCAAACCCACGTGCCATAAGCAATCTTGGCTGAGAGACTTCGTCTCATCCTAGGGGGGAGGGATGTTGTGTTCTGTAAAGCTGTGCCTTTAACAATGTACCTAGCCATGTGGTAACAATGTAACCTTTCTGTGTGCAACATTATAACCTTCAGCTGTATCAATGTAAACCTGATAAGGGGACGCGAGCTAGTGACCACTAGATGGCAATAGCGAGTGTCCAGCTCTCATGGCTCAGATTCACCTGGATCAGCAGCGCGGGAAGATTCCCGCCACCTCTTCACCTGGACAAGAAGGGCGTGACCTTCTACGACGTCACGCAGGCAGCAACCAATAGTCTGTCGACGAGCCACATTCAAATGTATAGCCAGCTGTATATATTGAGCTACCCATCCGCCATTACCACATGTTCCTCCAGATCATCATGCAATAAACCTGTGTTAAGCCAACCCTTCGGCTGTTTCATTGTCTTTGGTCCCTTACACTAAAGCCCCTCCCCTCTCCCAGTAGCCCAATGACAGCGCTTCCTCCCTCTCCCCCAACACAGAGTTCACCCCACCTCTCTGTTTGGGCACTCAATCTCTAAAAGGTTTGCCAATCCCAGAATAATTGGGGACAACATCACAGTGTGGAGGCACGCTGAGAAAGTTTCCCCTACCCTTCCCAAGAGTGAGATCTAGTTTATAATCTGTATATTCCTGAGCCGCTTACTCAGCTTTTTGCTACGTCAATTACAGGACTCTTCCAAGAGAGATCCTATTTTTTGGCAGCAACATGATTCACAAACATGGCCCTTGGTCCACACCATGGGTGGGTGGAATGGCACGCACCCTCTCCATGCTCACCACCAACTGCTTTTACTTCAGTCAAGTTGTGAGTCAGATTCTGCATTTATGAAAAATCAGATACTGCCAGAGCCCAGGCGTCAATAATGTGGCTTTATGATGCAATTCATACAATGCAAGAAGTGGCCTAGGTTGCATCGAATCCAGCTGCATTGCAACAGGCATGTCATAGGGTTGTAACGGCTGGAGTCACAAGAGACAGCTTTTCCTGGATGGCTTTTACTGCTTGCTAACAGGCCATCCTGTTGAAGGGAGTTACCAGTTAGTGGTTGCCGTGAAATACCCTGATCTACTATCTTTTTTCAACCCCTCCTGATTTATTGCTGCTGTGGTTTCCTTGTTTGCACAGACTTTCCCAATAGGGCACCCTCCAAATGTATCAGACTCTCATTGTCCCCAGCCAACACATAGGAGCTGTAGTCCAACCCATCATAGGTAAAGGTAAAGGCCGCTCTTGCTCAAAAGCCAATCATATCCGACTCTAGGGTCCAGTGCTCATCTCCGTTCACAGCCAAAGAGCCAGGGCTGTCTGCATCTCCAGATGTTTATGTGGTCATGTGCCAGACATGCCTCAACACTGGAGTGCATGGAATGCTGCTTACCTCCCCACTGGAGTGATACCTATTTATCTGCTTGCAATTTCTTGCTTTTGAACTGCTAGGTTGGCAGGAACTGGGACAGAGACGGGAGTTCACTCCGTCGTGCAGCACTCGGGTCTCAAACTGTTGACCTGCCAACCTTCCAGTCATCAAGTCCAGCGCCTCAACCACTACCCAACTTAGAAGTCATCAAATGGGGAAAGAGTAGAATAAGACTCCTTCCTTCCTTTCTTTATGGTTTGTGGGGGTCAAACTAAGTCAGATATGAAGAAGAGTTGTGTGTTCTAATTAGGGGAAAATCCAAATTGGGACTAATTTATCCTTCCCTAGTATGGCTTGGGAGCTCTGCCCTGGGACGGAATCAATCACTGGCATTAATTTTTTGTTGTTCCCTTTCAGGTAGTTCATTGTAACATGATCACACGTCTTGCCTACTGAAGCAATGTCTTAAATCAGTCATTCTTTTTGCATTTCATGGGGTGGGGGATGCATATAAGAAAACTACAATTGAGTCAGATTGTAATTCATTAATAATCATACACTGTGGCCAAAACTGAAGTGCAGAGGGGAGAATAAAGCCATTCAATGAGCATATTTAACCTTGAGCAATGATCTCCAATGACCCATCTTGTAGCAGCAAGAAAGTTTAAAATCATTATTGATTTAAATCCAATATCTCAGTTTTGCTGATTTGCAAGTTTGGTTGTCCGGCACATTGAAGTCACACATTTCTTTCCCCCTTCTGTCCAACAGAATTGATAGAACTTCTAGAAGTTGTGGTGCAAAAAGTAACTTTTCTAAGTTGAGGGTGAGATAGATGCCAGATCTTTTGATGGCTTTTGGGACAGCATCCTAGGAAGGACAGTAGGACTGCAGCTTTGATTTGATTTGGGAGCCCTGGTGGTGCAGTGGTTAAATCTGCTGTGCTGCAGCCAAAATATCATGAGTTAGATCCTGACCAGGGCTCAAGGTTAACTCAGCCTTCCATCCTTCTCAGGTTGGTAAAATGAGTCCTGAGCATGTTGGGAGCAAAATGCCAATCAACTTGTGAACCATCCTGAGAGTGCACTAAACACTATGGGGTGGTATATAAGTGTAATTGCTATTATGACTGGGAATTTTTTTAAAAAAGTTAATACCATATAGGGCCTCTTTAAGTGGATATAATTTAGGGCATCACCATGCCTTAAACCAACTCTGGGTTTTTTGTGACTGTGTCCGTAACCGCAATATTATTCTGAGCACACACTTTTTGCGTTTCCAGCATCCTAGCAGAATGAAACCTCTGCTGCTCTGACTAAGACTAGCCTGCCCCAGTTCCCCAATTCAAATAGCATGCTTTGCATAATATGCAAATATAGTCCACACAGATATATTGCAGACGCTGTATATGTTAACATGCCTTATACAGGAGCTGCTCAGAAGAGATGGGATTGGTCCCTAATTGCAGCCCCGGAGTATACAGAAAGATAATAACTAAATCTGCATCAAATTTGCTTCCAGACTTCCACAGGTGTAAAAACAGCACCCATTTTGCTGTCTTTGCAGTGAGACGGGGAAATGTGCTGCTGAATTTTGGTGCCATTGGTGAGACCTATGCTTTCTATGGATGATATTCACTGGTCAGAGACAATTGGTTGTGCACATATCGTAGTGAAGCTGTTTTTCCGAGCCTCTAAATCAGGCATTCACAACCTATGGCCCGTGGGCCAGCCCCAGCCCCTGATGCCAATTCATCCAGCCTCTGACGCCCTCACCGCTCCTGGAAGTGGAAGTAAAATGCGCCCCACACATGCGCGGAACTCTGATAATATGTTCTGTGCATGCGTAGGGCGCATTTTATGTCCACTTCTGGGTGGGAGGAACCACGTGACTGGCCCAATCAGCTGTCCAGGAGGTGTGGTCAGGCCCATGACCTGAAAATGTTGAGAAGCACTGCTCTAAATGGGCATAGTGAGGAAGGATGCCTCTTTTGGATGATCATTCCCAGAATTCTACACTCAGCATGGCAAGTTACAGATTGGGAAAGTAATTTTCCAAGCTTTACCATAAGTCGTATCTAGAAGTGTGTCGCTTTAAATCAGAGTTTAGAAATTGCAATAACTGCAAGGTAATTCATACCTGTACTGTTGGGATAACAAGTAATGTGTTTAGTACTCATGGTGTTCTATTTTAGGGGTCATTCATAGTACCTAAATTTGTTTAGTGTAACAAGTAACATCTAATTAATTTCAAAAGACAATATAAGGCATTTTGAGATGCAACTTGACATGAATTTATCAGTTTTATGCCACACTTTTATTAATTCACATGGTGAGAAAGTATTATTTGGTTTGTCTGTCCTAGTTTTGCAAATAATTCCAAGGTGAAATATCAAAAATGGCTACTATACGGAATTACAGAATCTTTTGCTGTATTTTTCTGACCTGTTCGGCACTGACAACCAATGTGTTAATAATATGCAATGCAATGCACAATTGCACCGTCAAACTAATTGTAATGGCAGCTTGATTGGAGAGAGGTTAATAAGTAACACAGTGAATTCCTTCTAAAATGTAATCTTTCAAGCTTTGCCTGGCGCTGCAGTGGGAGAAAAAACTGCATTTTCCTTGCACCTATCCTGGTCTCTGAAGGATCGAATTCATATTAAAAAAAAACAATGAATGTGCTCTTCACTGTTTGGCTGTTAATGCCAGACATTTCCTTCCCCCTTCTGCCCAGAAGCAAGCTTTTTTATTGCTTGAAGAGTGAGCCTGCCATATAGTGAGTCAGTTACCCCCAGCAGGCCTTTGATAGGTTGCAGGTCTGTCTCTCCATGGTGACAGCATATCTTGGGACAGACCTTTGCATCTGGAGCATAGAACTGTCTAGTATGTGTGTGTGTGCGCGTGCATGCACGAGCATGCACCTGGGTGCATTCTGAGGTGCTGGGCAAACACTTCTTTGAATCAATGTGGTACAAGTGGGTAAGAAAAGAAAAATGTGTGGAGAAAGTCATGCAAACTATTAATAGGTAAATGGTAGGTAGAATATGACATGGGAGACAGAGAAAGACTCAGCCAGCATTGAATTTGTTGGTAGATGTACAAGTATCTGTCAAAGGATTGTGAAGGTGGTGACAGAGGGAAAAGAAGCACAGAGAGGTCTCTCTCTCTCTCTCTCTCTCTCTCTCTTTTTTTTTTTTGGATAATTTTCAGAGGGTGGTGTGACAAGTGTGACCCAAAGGATTAAAACTGAATACAGTGGTACCTCATACAATGATTTTAATCCGTTCCATGGGGCTCGTTGTTGTACGAAACAATTGCTATATGATACATGCATTGCATAGCGATTTCCCCTATGGGATGCATCATACAACTATTATTATTTTTTGCTAAGTGGTTTTTCCCATTGAAAAATTGTACAATTTTTTCCCATAGGGAAAATTGTTATGCGGGACGCCATTTCCCCCAAACCTAATTGTTATGCGATTTCGTTGCTATATGGGGCAATTGTTTTATGAGGTTCCACTGTACTTTGAAATGCAAGTCCACCTGGATTCCCTTTTTCTTTTCTTAGTTCCTGTTGTACAAATGCTCAGGCACAGCATTATCAAGGAAAAAAGAATGTTTACTTAAAATGAATGTGTTCAAATAAAGTTGTCAGGTAAATGGCAAAAATAGAATACATCAATTTACGTCATCTTGATTGCAGTAAAAACAGGAAGAAAAATGTCTCAAACAAGTGATGGTTGCAAGAGGATCCTGAGTTACTAGCTGTCTGAGACTAACACATTTTGAGTTAGAAAGAAACTGAACTAAGCTGAACAAATGAACACACAGACAGATTGAACTGAACTACTGTACAGACACAGAGCTTAGAATAGAAAGCAGTTACTTATGGAGGGCAGAAACATTTTGCCTGCTGATTGGCTGTTTACATTCAAAACAGGCAATGGCTATGTTTATTAAATGCTAGCCCTTCTCATCTCCATATTAGTGTGAAAAACAAATGCAACGCATGTGGGATTGTTTGCTGTAAACACTTTTCAAGACATCTCTGTCTCTTCTCTTAATCACAGGAGGTTGTGTTCCTGGTCTGTAAAATGGATGTATAATTATGCACCACCTGTTAGTTTAAAATACCTTGGCAAGATGAGAAATGCTGTGCAAATGCATCATAGCTATCATCACATGAAATTTCAGTCGCTCAGTTTAGCAGGGATTCTCAACCTGCGACCAGTGGGCCAGATGTGGCCTGCAGCACCATATCATGTGGTCCTCCACCGCCTCCATCATACCCAGAAGTGCCATGTGGTGAAGGAAGGGCAAAATGGCCATACGGCCCCAGAAACTGTCTGAGGGAACATGACCCAGCCCCTGGCTTTAAAAGGTTGAGAACTTCTGAGTTTAGTGATAATGCAGAGCTGGGCAGCATGGTTTCTTCCAAATGTTTTGAACTACAAGTGCTATAAACCCCAGCTTAAACTTCTTCTTCCGTGTCTAGGCCAGATGTGAAACTGTCCAAAGGAAGCCACCTTTTGGTGAATCCATTCCACAGTTCCTTTCGCCTGATGTAGTGTGAGAAAGATTAGCCAGTACAAGATTGGATTTTTTTTTCTTCTTCAATGGTTTCCCATTGACACCAGTGGGAGGGAAATTAGCTATGTTATGCCCCAAGCTCCTAGCCCTTGTTTTATATTGGAGTGGGGGGAATCATAGACCCCCTCATTCTGCAGACCAATGATCTCCTCCAGGCACACACCCTCCACTGTAACGAGGAGGAGGGGACTTGGATTTTGACCTAGGGCACCAAACCTTAGAGGGCACAAAACATTGGTGTTCTTCCTGAGAGCATAGATCACCTCCAGCCACTCTTCCTGAAGGAAAGGCACAAAACAGGCAGACTGAGCTCAGAACCAAGATGGTGGCCTTGGTTCCATTCCTCTCTCTTCTCCCTTTGTCTGCCAGTCTCGCTTGACCCTAATTCTACCTCTCTGGCAGCAAAGCCTCAGTGTCAGAACCCAGTTATAGTTCTGATACAGTACTGACAATATTACCCTGGAATACCCCACATCTAGTACCACTAGTATTAGACATACCTGTCAAGTTGCCGGTGTCCAAATATGGGAAGGTTTCCGGGCGCCGGTGTTGTCGCATGCACACCGCTGCTTCTGACGTCACATGCACAGTAACCCCTTTCCTGTCCGTTCAAATATGGGATGACAGCGGGAAGGAACATGATGGAGCGGTGAATTATGGGAAATTCCGGCCAAAACGGGATACCTGACAGGTATGGTATTAGAGTAACAGCGGGGAAGCACCATCAATGGCAGAGTTTTCAATCACTACATTTATTAGGAACCTCCTTGCATGCTGTAGTAGACTTTCCTCCTTCTGCCCACAATGGGGCAAACACACCACTTCCACACACACACACATCCCTCCCAGCTGTCCCCCAGGGAAGCAAAATATTATTTCCTCTGTTTTGGGCAATTTTGCAAAAGAAGTAAATCATTTCTAAAAGAACATTATCTTGACTTGGTACCCATGACTGTCACAAGAGGTATCATTTTCTTAGAAGAAGCATCCCAGCTTTCTTGTTCACTTACACAGAAGAGGTGTTTCATCTGTAGATTACTCTTGTTTGCTGTAGTAAGTCTAAGTCCCTAGGTTTGGAGAGGCAGAGCAATGCAATGATAAGAGTGGTTGACTGGGACCTAAAAAATCCAGGTTCTAGTCTTTCATCAACAATGAAATTCAGTGGGTCACCTCAGGCCTATCACAAAATTGAAAGATGCATATTTCTTCACTAAAATAAAATTATTTTCAACAACTCAATCCAGCTGACTCATTATGCCAGAGTTTTGAAACCAATAGATCACTGATGATGAAATTTGGCACTCCAGGTGTTCTTGGACTTCAGTTACCAGAAGCCCAAGTCAGGACTCCTGCTGATCAGGGCTTCTAGGAATTGAAGTTCAATAACATCTGGAGTGCCAAGGTTAGCCATCACTGCAATAGATTATTAGATCCAGTGCTTCCCAACCTTTGGGTTTTGGACTTAAATTCCCAGAAGCTTAAGTTAATTCCCTAAAGTACTGATCAGCCAATGTACTGATTTAGGCTACTGGGAATTGAAGTACCCCTATGGGGCATGTGCCCCACGCTGGGAAACACTGGATTAGAGTACCATAAGTGGTGGGAGCAAAAATAATAATATATGGAGCTGAAAAAAGGTGCTGGAGAAAAAAAGGTTTATCATATTTTCCCAGGAAATCTGTGGACTTACTCCTCCCTTTTTCTAATAAACTAGCAAAATGAGAGAGATGTTGAGGCTGTTGTGTATTCTTCTTGTTCTAGTCCAACTGGAAGTTGCATGTCATCATGGTTATTTTGACTTTGAAAGTGGCAGCTCTGAAAATGATGTTGGGTTGCACCCAAACCAGTCTCTCTGGTTCACCGTCTTGGGAGTCTTTCCCCATTTATTTTTACCATGAATGATCAGCTGTAACCATCTGTTGTTATTGCATTAGGAGTTCTAACAATCTTTTACAACTTTTATAATTCTCATTTTGTGATTTTCTGCATTATCTGTGTTTTACAATCTCTAATCATTCACTGTAGTACCTTTTCATATATCAGCTTCCTGATCCAAAAAATTCTTAGTATCTTACAATAAATCTAGTAGATTTCAAATGCATATGTCTTTTCTGTATTAACTTCTATTGAAGTCAACAATTCTGTGTCATATATAATACGTTGTGTATTGTTTAATATAGAAGTTTCTGATTCACTTATTGATGCTGAGTAGTTTGCCCAAGCAAATAGATCTCGCAAATGAGATTTGGGATCTTACCACATATTTTCTCAAAGGTCTTATTTTGGTGGCTACCAAAGCATTTTGTTTGCAGGGGGAGCTGAAGAGGAAAAAACTGTCACTTCTATGAGCTCAGATAGCCTTCAAGTTGTTGTTATGGACTTCTTGTCTGTCACAATCTCTAGGGAGACTAAAAAATTAAGGCAGAGAGAAATAAGAACTTCTCTCACTTAAGTCAACATGAGACCTCATTTGATGACTATTATTACCCTTTGTAGAGCCGGGCGAGCGGCAAAGGGGCCTGCTGCCGCCGCCGTCGCCGGGCAGCCACCCCAGCCGGGGGTGAGGAGAGAGCCGGGCGAGCGGCAAAGGGGCCTGCCGCCGCCGCCGTCGCCGGGCAGCCACCCCAGCCGGGGGTGAGGAGAGAGCCGGGCGAGCGGCAAAGGGGCCTGCCGCCGTCGCCGTCGCCGGGCAGCCACCCCAGCCGGGGGTGAGGAGAGAGCCGGGCGAGCGGCAAAGGGGCCTGCCGCCGCCGCCGCCGCCGGGCAGCCACCCCAGCCGGGGGTGAGGAGAGAGCCGGGCGAGCGGCAAAGGGGCCTGCCGCTGCCGCCGTCGCCGGGCAGCCACCCCAGCCGGGGGTGAGGAGAGAGCCGGGCGAGCGGCAAAGGGGCCTGCTGCTGCCGCCGCCGCCGGGCAGCCACCCCAGCCGGGGGTGGGGTGAGGAGAGAGCCGGGCGAGCGGCAAAGGGGCCTGCCGCCGCCGCCGCCGCCGGGCAGCCACCCCAGCCGGGGGTGAAGAGAGAGCCGGGCGAGCGGCAAAGGGGCCTGCCGCCGCCGCCGCCGGGCAGCCACCCCAGCCGGGGGTGGGGTGAGGAGAGAGCCGGGCGAGCGGCAAAGGGGCCTGCCACCGCCGCTGCCGCCGGGCAGCCACCCCAGCCGGGGGTGGGGTGAGGAGAGAGCCGGGCGAGCGGCAAAGGGGCCTGCCGCCACCGCCGCTGGGCAGCCACCCCCAGGGGGGGTGGGGGGGTGAGGAGGAGGAGGAGAGCCAGAGTCCCAGGTGTTACCTGAAAACATGTTACACAGGCAAAGGATAAGTAGCTGATATGCAAATGTAGACATAGAGACTTTATACTGACTAAAAATAGAAACTAATATAGCAACTGACATAGAGACTTTATACTGACTAAACATAGAAACTGACATAGAGACTGTGTTTAAAGTGTGATAATATGCATGATAATATGTTGTCCTAAATGTTTTAAACTTTTAAAAACTGTGATAAAATGTATGAGGAGAGAAAAATGGCGTAGACACCGGCAAACCACGCCACAAATCTTGCCAAGAGAACCCTATGGACCAAAACAAAAGGCAAAACAAAAGGGCAGGCTAGGTGATACAGGATGCTTAACACCACAGAGGGGAGGAATGGGAGGGACAGGAAAGGGGGAGGGGAAATGCAATGTTGTAAAGAGCAATACTGCATAGGGACATGGAATGTGAGATCAATGAACCAAGGTAAACTGGAAGTGGTAAAAAATGAGATGGAAAGAATAAGCATTGACATCTTGGGCATCAGCGAGCTAAAATGGACAGGGATGGGTGAATTCAGCTCTGGAAACCATCATATCTACTACTGTGGACAAGAAAACCTTAGAAGAAATGGAGTAGCCATAATTGTCAATAAAAGAGTGAGAAAAGCAGTAATGGGATACAATCTCAAAAATGACAGAATGATGTCAGTCAGAATTCAAGGCAAACCTTTCAATGTCACTGTGATCCAAATATACGCACCAACCACTGGTGCAGATGAAGCCACAATGGACCAGTTCTATGAGGACTTACAACACCTCATAGAACAGACACCAAGAAATGATGTCCAAATTATATTAGGAGATTGGAATGCCAAAGTAGGAAATCAAAAAGTGGAGGGAATAACAGGCAAATTTGGTCTTGGAACACAGAATGAAGCAGGACAAAGATTGATAGAGTTCTGCCAAGAGAATGCACTGGTCATAGCAAACACTCTCTTCCAGCAACACAAGAGGCGACTTTACACATGGACATCACCAGATGGCCAACACCGAAACCAGATTGACTACATACTCTGCAGCCAAAGATGGAGAACCTCCATACAGTCAGCAAAAACAAGACCTGGAGCAGACTGTGGCTCAGATCACAACCTATTGATCGCAAAATTCAGGCTTAGACTAAAGAAAATAGGGAAAACACGGAGACCAGAAAGATATCACCTAGACAGCATCCCTAAAGAATACGCAGTGGAGGTGATGAACAGATTTAATGGCTTAGATTCGGTAGACAGAGTACCAGAAGAATTATGGACGGAGATGAGGGACATCATGCAGGAAGCAGCAAAGAAAACCATACCAAAAGAAAAGAAGAGTAAGAAAGCAAAGTGGTTGTCTGATGAAGCTCTTAAAATAGCAGAGGAAAGAAGGAACGCAAAAGCCAAGGGAGAAAGGAAAAACTACAATCATTTGAACACAGAATTTCAAAGAAAAGCAAGGAGAGATAAGGAAAACTACCTAAAAGAACAGTGCAGAGAAATGGAGGAAAACAACAAAAGAGGCAGAACCAGAGATCTTTTCAAAAAAATCAGGGAAATTAAGGGAACATTTAAAGCAAAAATGACCATGATAAGGGACAAAGAAGGAAAGGAGCTAGCTGATGCAGAAGAGATTAAGAAAAGATGGAAAGAGTACACAGAGGAACTCTACAAAAAGGACCTCAACACGCCTGACAATCACAATGATGAAGAAGTAGAACTTGAGCCAGACATCCTGGAGAGCGAAGTCATAAAGGCCCTAAAGAGCACTGCAAACAACAAAGCTAGTGGAGATGATGGTATCCCAGTTGAATTTTTCAAAGCGCTAAAAGATGACGGCGTCAAATTACTGCATTTAATATGCCAGCAGATTTGGAAAACAAAACAATGGCCACAGGATTGGAAAAGATCAGTATACGTCCCAATCCCAAAAAAGGGCAATGCCAAAGAATGTTCAAATTATCGAACAATCGCGCTCATCCCACACGCTAGTAAGGTGATGCTCAAGATAATACAGGACAGACTTCAGCAGCACGTGGAAAGAGAATTACCAGAGGTGCAGGCTGGTTTCAGAAGAGGCAGGGGGACTAGAGACCACATTGCTAATATACGTTGGATCATGGAGAAAACAAAGGAATACCAGAAACAAGTTTACTTTTGTTTTATTGACTACACTAAGGCATTTGACTGTGTGGACCACAACAAGATGTGGCAAGTAATTAAAGAGATGGGAATACCAGAGCACCTCATATGCCTCCTGAGAAATCTGTACATGAACCAAGAAGCAACAGTTAGGACAGAGCACGGAATGACAGAGTGGTTTGGAATAGGAAAAGGAGTAAGACAAGGCTGCATTTTGTCACCATGCCTATTCAACCTATACACAGAGCACATAATGCGCAGTGCAGGGATGGAGGAATCACAATATGGGATTAAAATCGCTGGGAGAAACATCAATAATCTGAGATATGCAGACGATACCACCCTAATGGCAGAAAGTGAGGAAGACCTAAAGAATCTCTTGATTGGGCTGAAGGAGGAGAGTGCAAAAGCTGGCTTGAGACTCAATATCAAGAAAACCAAGATAATGCAAGCGCGGCGCCAAAATGGCCGCCGCGCCCTTTGCGGGCCCCCCCCCACAGGACAGAGAATCCGGGTAGTTAGGGGCGTGGCCAGCTCCCTTATAAAAGGGGTGGCCACGAGGCAGCCGTGCTGCCATTTTGCCTCAGCGACGGAGCGGAGAAGTTTTTCCCCTGCGCCTCCGTCGCTCGTTGGTATTGCCGGGAAGCCTTTTGGGTCGATTTTACTTAGCTAGCTTCCCTTTTTTGCTCGAGATGCCTTCCAAAAAGAAGGCTGCTGCGAATTCAGCTAGGGCTGTTAGGAGGCGCAACCCAGGTCGGAGGACCGTGGTGCCGCCTCCTCAACAGCCACCTTTGCCATCCCCGGCCGGGGCTAGTGGCTTGGGGTCTATCGCACCTTGGCCCGTTCAGAGTGCGGGCGCGGAGGGCGCTCCGGCCCGCGGCCCGCGAGCGGTGGACACCGCTCCTCCTTCCGCCCAACCCGTTGGGCCGACTACTTCTGGGCCGCAGCCTCTCCCGGGCCCTCTAGCCTTGGGGGGTGGCCCGGTGCCCCGCCTTGGCAGGTTTCCTCACCAGCCCTACCGGGCTTCGGCCCTGGCCAATGGCCATATCTGGGCCATGGGGTGCAGGGAACTGTCCCCATGCAAGGGTCAGGTGGGCCGGCCGGCTCTTTACCCATGGTTACTGTAGACACGTTACTGGCCCGTATTGCGGCCTTAGAGGAGTCTTTGGCCCGGGCCAGTCAGGCAGGTGCCCCTTTCGGGGTACCTTTGGAGGCGCTATCGGCAGCAGGACAACGGCCGGCGGGGAGGGTTGAGCTGCTGCAGGCGGGTGGCACGGCTCCGGCCACTGCCTCGCAGCTCCCCAGCCAGCAACCTGGCGCGGGTCAAGCCCCGGTGATGAGCTCTACATCGGTCGTGAGCTCCGACGCCCCCAGTGGGCCGGAACCCCCGTTGGGGGCGGCCCGCGGGGGTGCAGCATGTGAGTATATGGTGCAAACGAGTACATCCACACACATTCCCAATATAGGGGGGACCTTTCAGTGGCCTTGGCCTCGCGCGGGTGGTGCAGGGGCTACGCCTCTGGCGACCCACCCGGCGACAACTACTGCCACCATGCCCGCTGGGGTGGGCATTGGTTCTTACACTGCTGGGAACGTACTTGGGGTGGCAGGGTTAACTCAGGCCCCTTTCGGTAGGCCAGCTATCCCCTTTTCGGCTTTGCCGACGGCAGGGTATTCCCTGCCATTGGGTGATCACTTGGCTCAGGCTACCAGAGAAAAGATATGGCGAGGGGAGTACGTGGATATCTTCTCACTCCTGAACAGGGAGCCCACTAAGGAAGAAAGGGAGGGTCAGGATGAGAAGGACAAGGAGCAGGCACGCCGCCGTAAGCCGCCGCGTACCTGGGCTAACTGGCTCCCCGCTTATTTGATATACATGGCGGTGTATTTGAGGGCGCGGCCGGACCTAGCTATTCCCATGGTCCAATATTTGGACAACATATACAGGGCAATGGTAGATTTCCCGGGCCCCTCATGGCTAGCATATATGAGGAATTCCGTATGAGGATTCCCCTGCACCCCGAGATGAGATGGGATGAGCCGTGCCAGAGACTGTGGCTCTTGTATATGACACCCACACGTCCTGCCCCGGGGGATAGATACCATTGTGGACATGCGGTCCAGCGAGCAGCTCCAGCGCAGGTTACCCGCCAAATGGCGGGGCAGGGGGTTCCAGCCCGCCTGCTGTGCTGGACTTTCTCGTCCAATGGTTCCTGCAGTCGGAAGAACTGCAGGTATAAGCACGAGTGTCCCACATGTTCTGGTCCCCATGCAGCCTCTGCTTGTCCCAAGCCTGGGGGGGTGCGAGGCAGAGGGAGGGGTGGACAGTGGGCTGGCAAGCCTGCCACGGATGGAGCTAGTTCTCCGAAAGGCTCCCTCCCCAATTAAGGTGGACATGCTGGAGCGCTGGCTCGCATCGTACCCGAGGGGAGAGGATAGGGAGTACCTCATCCAAGGTTTTAAGCAGGGATTTCGTATCCCTTTCATGGGTGATAGATCTCCTCAGGATGCTCCCAACCTTTTATCCCTCAGAGGAAGGGAGGAGGTAGCCGAGGCCAGCATTAAAAAGGAGTTAGACGCGGGCAGGGTCGCCGGACCTTTTCCCGCACCCCCTTTTCCCAACCTTAAGGTTTCACCATTGGGTTTGGTTCCTAAAAAGTCCCCAGGTGAGTTTCGCCTTATTCATCATTTGTCCTACCCAGCCGGTCGATCGGTCAACGATGCGATACCTGATGACCTTTGTTCGGTCAGGTATACATCGTTCGACCATGCGCTGCGCATGGTGCGCTCGTGTGGCCCGGGTGCCTTGCTGGCCAAGTGCGACATTAAGTCAGCTTTTCGCCTCTTGCCGGTGCACCCGGGCGACTTTGAACTGCTGGGTTTTAAATTTAAAGGGGAGTATTATTTTGATAAGGCCATGCCTTTTGGCTGCTCCATATCATGCTCGGCTTTCGAGCGTTTTAGTACCTTCCTAGAGTGGGCTTTCGTCCGCAGGTCAGGGTCCCGGTCTGTAGCCCATTACCTGGATGACTTTTTATTCGGGGGTGAACGGGGCTGGGACACGTGTGCACGTCTCCTCAATACATTTCAGACGCTAATGCAGGAACTGGGTGTCCCTTTAGCGCCCGAAAAGACCGAGGGCCCGTCGACCAAACTAGTATTCCTGGGGGTTGAGATTGATACGGTAGTACAGGCTTCTAGGTTACCGGGTGATAAGGTGTCCAGGATAGTGACCCTTATCTCGGAATTGCTGGCTAAGCGTAAGGCATCCCTGAGGGAACTGCAGGTGCTACATGGGCACCTCAATTTTGCCTGCAGGGTGGTCGCACCGGGCAGGGCTTTCGCCCGGCGCTTATGCGACGCCATGGCAGGGTTATCCAGGCCCCACCACAGAGTCAGGCTTACCCGGGGTATCAGGGCAGACATGTTTGTCTGGTTGCAATTCCTGAGGGAGTTTAATGGGGTCTCATTTTGGAGGTCTGACCTCCTGGCATCCCCCAATTTCCAGATCCAGTCTGATGCCTCAGGATCCCTGGGTTATGGGATGTACTTCAATGGGAAGTGGGCCTATGGTGGGTGGCCACCGGCATGGGCAGGCACAGGTCGCCTGCGGGATCTCACATACCTGGAATTTTTTCCCATTCTGGGGGCTTTGATGCTATGGGGCGAACAGTGGGCTAATTCGGTGGTGCATTTCTGGTGCGACAATGCTGCCGTGGTGCACATTGTCAATGCACAGACTTCTAAATCGCCCAGGGTCATGGATCTAGTGCGCCATTTTGTGCTGCGCTGCCTGCGCCTCAACGTCTTGTTCAGGGCCAGGCATGTCCCAGGGGTTAATAACGATATTGCTGACGCTTTGTCCCGCCTGCAGATCTCCCGGTTCCGCGCCTTGGCCCCGGATGCGGAGGAATTTCCCTCGCCACTCCCGGACGAGATGTGGACCATTGGCAAGGAGAGGTGAACCGGGCGATTGGCCTGTCACTAGCGCCACGCACGCGTAAGGCGTATCAACAAGCATTCAATTTGTATAGGGCTTTTGCTACTCAATTTCAATTGCCAGAGACCTGGCCTCTCCCGGTGGACCATGTTCTGCGGCTCATGGTTCACCTGTATGCACAGGGCCTTGCACCTCGCACCATAGCATCCAAGCTCTAGGCGTTGGCTTTTATGGCCAAAGTAGGGGGTCATGTGGATACCACCTCTGACTTCCGTGTGAAACACGTTTTGGAGGGGTGGGTGCACGAGCGCGGGCGTTACCCGGACGACCGGCACCCTATTTCCCCTGGGGTTCTTACCCAGTTGGCCCTGGGCTGGCCAGGCCTCTGTTTTGATCATTATGAGGCAGCCCAATTGCATGCAGCCACAACGGTGGCATTTTTTGGAGCGCTCCGCATCAGCGAACTTGTGATGCTGTCTAAGGCGGATGCAAGTGGTAGGGCACTGGAACGCGGAGATGTATATGTTGCCAAAGACTGGGCCCAGTTGAGGATTCGCTCCTCTAAATCAGATCAGCATGGCGTAGGCAGTGGAGTAAGACTGCTACGGTGTTCTTTGGCAGACATCTGTCCGGTTGGTGCCCTACAGGAATAACTGGCACTGCGTGGCATGCACCACGGCCCGTTTTTCTGTCACCAAGATGGGTCTCCCCTTACTATATTTCAGTTTTGGAAGGTGACTGCCAGAGCCCTCACCAGGGTGGGACTACCGGGTGCCCGTTCTGGCACACATTCGTTCCGTATTGGCGCAGCCTCTACAGCGGCTGCTTTTGGGTACTCTGGGGCTGACATACGTAGCAGGGGGAGGTGGGGCCCACAATGTTTTCAGTTTTATGTGCGCCCACTCCCGCCATGAGTACCAATCCAGTCACCTTACCTTCCTTTTTCTCAATTTTCTACAGACCCTGGGTGTCGTATTACACCGGTGACAGTATGGCTGGTGGGCCACAGCTATGTGCTCAGGGCAGCGCGTTACGCTGCGGCGACAGAGTGGGGACCCCGACTGGGACTGGGTGACCACGCCAGTCTCTCATGGCATGGTAAGCCTGGGATGTTATGGCGGGAGCTGCGGCCTTTACTTTTTTCTGGCCTGGGGGCTGACCCGCCTGACATTCTAATCATCCACTTGGGGGGCAATGATTTGGGCCAGGTCACCGGCTTATCGCTCAAGCATGCGATTTGCGAGGACCTCGCCTACTTGCATTATGTCTGGCCTGCCACAGCCCTGGTTTGGTCGGACATTGTTCCGCGCCACTCTTACAGAGGGGGCGTTAACCTCCTGGCCCTTGACCGAGCTAGGCGCGCGGTCAATAAGGCAGTGGCGCGGTTTCTCACCACCAGGGCTTGGGGACGGGTTAGTCATCACCCCGATATTAGTCTACAAAATTGTGACTTGTATGCAGGGGATGGGGTCCATCTGTCGCGAGGAGGTATGGACCTCCTGTTGGGTGACTGGCGAGCAGGCCTGTTGACCGAGCTGACGGTCTGGGGGGGGGCGTCAGGTCTTCTGTGAAGCCCCTCCGTGTGGCGGGTAGCACTGGTAAGGTAAACAGTATGACCCACAAGTATCCGGCAGGTTCGCAATTGACTGGACAACACTAGACAGGAATAAAGTAGTTAAACGTTGTCCGGTCAACGACGAATCAGGCGATGGGGTGATGATGATTGCTAACCAGCATGCATCACCCCTGTGATTTCACGGATACGCGTCAGAGGGTGGGGTCATGAGTTAGTTATTGACTACGGTCAACAATTTGTTTGTTGTTAACAAACAAATTGATACAATTTGATACATTGTAACCAATTGCCGTTGGCAATTTTGGGGTGGTACCTTACCAGTGTTACTTCGGCCTGCTTGCCTTAGGAATTATGATTGGTCGTTTTACCAATACAAATTTATAATTCGGACTAGGGCATTGAATCAATAAATGTGGCCCTTTGCTGTTATCCACTTTCAATGTTGTCTGTGTCCGTTATTGGGGGGGTGCGCCTGCAATGCAAGCGCGGCGCCAAAATGGCCGCCGCGCCCTTTGCGGGCCCCCCCCCACAGGACAGAGAATCCGGGTAGTTAGGGGCGTGGCCAGCTCCCTTATAAAAGGGGTGGCCACGAGGCAGCCGCGCTGCCATTTTGCCTCAGCGACGGAGCGGAGAAGTTTTTCCCCTCCACCCCCTCCCTAGTTAACAGTGTGATTATGGTCGCTTCGGGGCCGGGTGGGAATTTTTGGTTGGGACCCACATTGGCTTCGGGTCCTGGCTTTTTTGCCCATCCCACACTGTTGCTATGGTTTGATATAGGGGTCTTTCTTCGTTCCTACTGTTGACTTTGGTCACATGGGCGGGTAGCACTGGTAAGGTAAACAGTATGACCCACAAGTATCCGGCAGGTTCGCAATTGACTGGACAACACTAGACAGGAATAAAGTAGTTAAACGTTGTCCGGTCAACGACGAATCAGGCGATGGGGTGATGATGATTGCTAACCAGCATGCATCACCCCTGTGATTTCACGGATACGCGTCAGAGGGTGGGGTCATGAGTTAGTTATTGACTACGGTCAACAATTTGTTTGTTGTTAACAAACAAATTGATACAATTTGATACATTGTAACCAATTGCCGTTGGCAATTTTGGGGTGGTACCTTACCAGTGTTACTTCGGCCTGCTTGCCTTAGGAATTATGATTGGTCGTTTTACCAATACAAATTTATAATTCGGACTAGGGCATTGAATCAATAAATGTGGCCCTTTGCTGTTATCCACTTTCAATGTTGTCTGTGTCCGTTATTGGGGGGGTGCGCCTGCAATGGCAACAGGCCCCATCAGTTCCTGGAAAATAGATGGGGAAGAAGTAGAAGCAGTGACAGATTTTACTTTCTTAGGATCAAAGATCACTGCAGATGGGGATTGTAGCCATGAAATAAAAAGGCGACTGATTCTTGGGAGACAAGCAATGAGAAACCGGCGGAACATAGTGAAAAGCAGAGACATCACATTGAAAACAAAAATTAGAATAGTCAAAGCAATGGTTTTCCCAGTAGTGATGTACGGATGTGAGAGCTGGACAATTAGGAAGGCTGAACGCAGAAGAATAGATGCCTTTGAATGTGGTGTTGGAGGAGGATTTTGAGAGTCCCTTGGACAGCGAGGAGAACAAATAGGTCAATCTTAGAAGAAATTAACCCTGACTGCTCATTGGAAGGTCAAATAGTAAAGATGAAGCTAAAATACTTTGGACATCAAATGAGAAGGGAGGATTCACTTGAGAAGGCATTGATGCTGGGAAAGGTGGAGGGCAAAAGAAGAAGGGGGAGGCCAAGGATGAGATGGCTAGATGGCATTGTAGACACAATGGGCACAGAGCTGGGAGGGCTGAGGGGGATGGTGGAGGACAGAGGTGCCTGGAGAACAATGGTCCATAGGGTCGCAAAGGGTCGGAACCGACTGTGCGACTGAACAACAACAAACAAGTGTGAAGAATCTTAACCATTTCATTGCTGACTAGCAGAGCCAAAAGAACACCCATATTCCCACTGGAGACAAATTTAATCAGAAGGAGACGTGTGTGTGTGTGTGTGTGTGTGTGTGTGTGTGTGTGTGTGTGTGTGTGTGTGTGTGTGTGTGTGTGTGTGTGTGTGTGTGTGTGTGTGTGAAATTCTACTTCTGCATTGAATTCCGCATCTCTGTGTCAGTAATAAAACAGTAAATTTGGAAATACAAATGTTTATCATGGCAGTCCCAATAGCCATCCTTCACCATGGAGAATCCAGAAATAAAGGCAACAGGATTAGTTTACATCAACAAATGAGGAACATATCTTTTGTAAAGCTAATGGCTCTTAATTGCCTCTTCAAAAACTACTCTAGGGTTTGCTGCTCATCTCTGTTTATAGCCAAAGAATCAGCACCGTCTGCATCTGCAGACATTTCTGTGGACATGTGGCAAGCATGACTAGACACCAGAGTATATGGAATGCTGCTACGTTTCCCACTGAAGTGGGACCTTTATCTACGTACTTGAAATTTCTTGCTTTCACACTGCTAGGTTGGCAGAAGCTAAAACAGAGATGTGAGCTCACTCCATCGTGCAGCACTCAGGTCTCAAAATGCTGACCTTTTAGTCATCAAGTACAGCAGGAATTCTCAACCTGTGACCAATGGCGCCATTTCATGTGTCCCACCACCACACACAGAAGAGCCATGTGGTGGAGGAAGGGCAAAATGGCTATCCAGCCCCTGAAGCTGTCTGAGGGAGCATGACCTGGGCCCCAGCTTAAAAAGCTTGAGAACTCTTGAAGTATAGTGTCTTAACCACTAAGCCACCGCAGTCCCTCTATTGGCCTACACAGCTGCAATTTTTCTCTCTATAAGAGATAGGCCCTTGAATATTTAAACTTCAAAGCTCCATGGTTTGTAAGACACCTGTAGTGGGATTTTGGTGGTACAGTATCTGCAGATTTGTGGCAATCTAATCAGTTAATTAGTTTCTCGATTATCTGCCTGTTAAGTGATGAGTCAAACATTCTTGAGTTGGGTTTGAACCCATAAATATGTATCAATGTTCCTGTGGACAAGCACAATCAATAAACAGATGGTGTGCTGAGATCTCCTGAAATGGTTTATTTACCACTGCTTTGTTTCTTTTAGACTTAGCAACCAGAGAACTGCCATTGCTGTCTTGTAATGGACGGAGCTATCCCTGGTGCTGTGGTGTGTTGTGATAAGTCTTAAGTGTACTTTTCAGACCTATTTCAGAAAAGCTGTGCCAAGCCATGTCAGGCTGACCTGATCTGGACTGCTACCCAGCCATTCATAAAATATATTCTATCCATCTGTAAAATAGTGCCAATTTCCTCAAGGTCAACTGACCCAAATCCTCTTTTCGGAAGAGTCCCTATCCAGAACCAGCAAAAGTAGAACCACGAAGGAGGTGAAGAAGCAAGTAAACTTGTTTTAACTGCTATAGTATATGGATTAAATAATAATTCCAAACTTCTGGTGCTGTGAAAGGGAAGCAAAGTGTTGGTGTGTATTTTTTAGTTTTTGTGTTTTTACCACCAGGAATGGGAAAGCATTTTGTGGTCCGTTCTGTCTACAGCACAAAATTAGCTTGACTGGCTCTGGGCGTTGTGAGGAAAATGCCATTTGCTCTTCTGTCTCAGGCAGCAAAATGTCTTGGGATGGCCCCAGACACAGATAGTTGTTGATAAAGTGTGGTGAATACTGATTGGGTAATAATAAACCCTAAGTTTTCTGATATTTCATATTTCCCCTTAGAATCTCTTTGGAATGATAACATATATTCCTTTTCTGACATGCACCCAGTAGTGAGAAAATCTAAACTGTGTCTAGTGTGCAGTAAATGTTACTCCAAAAGAAGGATTGCAAGCAAGAGGGAGGTTTTTTTACATAGGAAGTTGAATGGTAATTTTTATTTTTATTTTGTTGTTGTTGTTGTCGTCGTCGTCACCGCCGCCGGTGGTGGTGGCGGCGGCAGCGGCAGTTTCACCACTGGCGGCGACAATGACAATGATGATGATTTCGTGTCAGAAATTTTTCTGGGTTGAAAGGATTTTTGAGGGAGAAACTCCACTCAAGGGACACCCAAATGAGGCTCCTTTCATGTCCCCAATTGTTGGGACAGAGACGTGTGCTCAATCCGTCATGCAGTACAAGAATCAGGTCATGTGACACACTCAGCAGTGTCCTCCATTCTCTTCTCATCAGAATCAGTCATCAGAGGCAACTGCCTTATAATAGAGTTTGCACAAGTGTGAGAGGGCCGTGCCTCAAGCTTCAGCTAGAGGAACGGTACCTCAGAGAGAGGTGATCTCAAAAGCAGCCCATTTGAGAATTTGCTGTTGTTTTGAAAGTGTTATCAATTCACTTTCAAAGAGAAAACTGTTTTCTGTCTAACTGCTCTGTAACATGTGTGTCTAAATGAGAAGGCCTTTTATCCTTAGGAA
Organism: Bradypodion pumilum; assembly: GCA_035047305.1. NCBI lineage: Eukaryota > Metazoa > Chordata > Lepidosauria > Squamata > Chamaeleonidae > Bradypodion > Bradypodion pumilum. Next base: position 256,659,013 of record JAWDJD010000003.1, on the reverse strand, counting down.
TTCTAAAGAGGGATTGGGGTCATTAAGGATTTGCCTAATAGCTCAGTGGCTCAAATGGCTAAGATGTTGACTGGAAGGCCAGAGGTCAGCAGTTTGATTCCCGAGTACTGCAGGACGGAATGAGCTCCCGTCTTTGTCCCAGCTCCTGCCAACCTATCAGTTCGAAAGCAAGAAATTGCAAGTAGATAAATAGGGACCACTTCGGTGAGAAGGTAAACAGTGTTCTGTGCGCTCCGGTGTCTAGTCATGCCTGCCACATGACCACGGAAACGTCTGCAGAAGCAGACAGCGCTGGCTCTTCGGCTTTGAAACAGAGATAAGCACTGCACCCTAGAGTCGGATACAACTGGTTTTCGAGGGAAACCTTTACCTAAGAGTTATAAATAATTGAGCTCTTGTGGTGCAGCAGTTATGCTACTGCAGCCAAAACTCTGCTCACAATTTGAGTTCAATCCTGACTGACATAGGGTTGACTCGGCCATCCATTCTTTCAAGGTCTGTAAAATGAGTAAAGGTAAAGGTCTTCCCTTGCTTGAAAACCAGTCATATACGACTCTAGGGTTCAGTGCTCATCTCGGTTTATAGCCAAAGAGCCAGCGCTGTCTGCGTCTGCTGACGTGTCTGTGGACATGTAGTTGACATGACTAGACACTGGAGTGCATGGAACGCTGTTTACCTTCCCACCAAAGTGGTACCTATTTATCTACTTGCAATTTCTTGCTTTCAAACTGCTAGGTTGGCAGGAGCTGGAACAGAGATGGGGGCTCACTCTGCCATATCGAACGCTGACCTTACAATCTTCAATTTCAGCATCTTAACCACTAAGCCATTGCAGTCCCTGTAAAATGAGTACCCATCATGTAAGGGGCAAAATGATTATTACATGTGTGAACCACCCAGAGAGTGCTCTAAGCCAGAGGTGCCCAAACTATGGCTGGATCCAGCCCCACACACACACCAGTTCATCTGGCCCACACCGCCCTCACCACTCCTGGAAGTAGAAGTAAAATGTGCCCGCACATGCACAGAACATTGCTATAAATGCACTGTGGGTGCATTTATGGCAGCATTCTGCACATGCGCAGGGGTGTTTTACTTCCGCTTCCGGTGGGAGGAACCATGTGACCGGCCCGCTGAACCACATGACCAGCCAGCGGCCTGAAAAGTTTTGGAACCCCTGCTCTATGCTCTATGGGGTTGTATATAAGTGTAATTGTTATTGTTGTTGCTAAAGCCTAGGCAAAGGAATGGCAAGCTGAAGGATTTCATACTTTCCTTCAGAGAAGAATAATGTATTCCACAGATCATGCTTTTAACATCCAGTTTTATCCACTTATAAGTAGGAAATTGAGCATAGAAGAATTATTATCTTCACAAATGGATTCTGCATAAACCAGCTGTGTGCATGTCTAAAATGTTTTGGGGGAGTTTACACTGAAGTAAGCATTGAGATAAGTGACTGCGGTGACTTAGTGGTTAAGACACTGAAGTTGATGACCAGAAGGTTGGAAAGTCAGCAGTTTGAGAACCAAGCACTGTACAATGGAGTGAGCTCCTGTCATCTGCCCCAGTTCCTGCCAACCTAGCAGTTCGAAAGCAAGAAATTACAAGTAGATAAGTAGGTAGCACTTTAGCAGGAAAGGTAATAGTATTCCGTGTGCTCTGGTGTCAAGTCACTCCTGCCACATGACCATGGAAACATCTGCAGACACAGAAAGCGCTGGCTCTTTGGCTGTAAATGCCCTCTAGAGTTAGATACAACTGGCTTTTGAGCAAGGGCAACGTTTACCTAACGATTAAGATATGGTCTGCTTTTTTGATTTCCCCCCTTTAAAATCCAAGCCAAGTGTCTGGCTGGATTTAGGTAGAAGGAGAAGTCTGGTACAGTAGACCCTCGATTAATGACAAAGCTTGGTTCCATGAATAGCATTGTTAATCGCAAATCGTTGTTAATCGCGAGTTCCTGCACAATGACGCTAAAAAGCGGCTTCCTATTGGAAAACCTTGATTAACAACGTTTTTGCACGACGCTAAAAACGTTGTTGTGCGAATGGTGACTTGCTACTAAGAACGCGTCGCTAATCGAAAATGTCATTAGTCGAACGCTGTTAGGATACATGGATTATGTAGTCCCCACTGTGTATTGTATTGGATCACAGTCTGTACCTTTAAGAGCCTCTCTGTGCTCTGCCCCAGCTGAACCGAATCAGAGAGTGGCTTAGCAGTTTTGCTACTATAAAGGAAATGCACTCTGAGCATTCTCTTGGGGTATATTCTACAAGGGGCTATACTGTAAAGGGGTTATATTCTCCAAGGAATACAGTTCCTGTGGGCTATCTGAACTATAGTGCTACACTGCTAGAATCTATGGTAAGCTATGGAACTATGAGCCATGAGGCTGGATACTGAATGACTGCATGATACAGTGATACCTCATACAACGTCCAAACTTGGTTCCAACTTTGTATGAGGCATGCAAAATCCTAGCTGCGCTGCCTCATACAACGTCCAAATTATTGCCACCGATGCTTTGTATAATGTCGTTCCCTTGGTTGTGAGCGGGGAGGCGGGGGCTAGAGGCTGGCCCCAGCTGTAAGGCGGCCGGTGTGGCCCATAAGAAGACCTGCCACGCTGGAGTCTGGCCCCCGCCTCCCCGCTCTCACCAGGGGAAGCGACCCTTGGGAGCGAGACTGGCCCCAGCTGTGAGGCGGCCGGCGTGAGCAAGAGAAGCGACCGTGGGGGAATCCCTCAAAATATCCAGCGCCGACCACCAACTCCCCACACCCCTTGGTCCGCTGCTTGTTCTTGCCTCCCATAACTGCCACGGACGAAGCCAAGCAGCCCCGAGCACCCTCGCCCGGTGGCGCACAGGACAGGAGGATTTGGGGTGAGGATGAGGAGGAATGGTGCTTCCGGGAAGGAAGTTGGTGGAAGGAAGTTGGTGAACTACGGGGCGGCAGCGGGAGACCCGACCAGTCTCCTCCTCTTCGGGCACGATGGCAGCAGCGCCGCCCCACTTGAGAAGAGCCCCAAGGAAAGGCCATGGCTGGCCGGCCTGCTAAGCAGCGCTTGCTTTCTCTCTCTCTCTCCCTTGGTGAGAGCGGGGACCACTTCGGTGGGAAGGTAACAGCGTTCCGTGCGCTCCAGTGTCTAGTCATGCCTGCCACATGACCACAGAAACATCTGCAAAAGCTCTCATCAAGGGAAGCGTCCAGTGACAGGGGGCGGCTTTTGCAGATGTTTCCGTGGTCATGTGTGCCACCGGGCGAGGGTGCTCGGGGCCGCTTGGCTTTGTCCATGGCAGCCATGGGAGACAAGAACAAGCAGCGGACCAAGGGGTGCAGGTGAGTCGGTGGTCAGCACTGGATATTTTGGGGGATTCCCCCACGGTTGCTTCTCTTGCTCACGCCGGCCGCCTCACAGCTGGGGCCAGTCTTGCTCCCAAGGGTCGCTTCCCCTGGTGAGAGTGGGAAGGCGGGGGCCAGACTCCAGCATGGCAAGTCTTCTTATGGGCCACACCAGCCGCCTTACAGCTGGGGCCAGCCTCTAGCCCCCGCCTCTGTTGCGGCTTCTTTCTCATGTAAAAACCCTAATGCCTCATACAACGTCCGGCAACGGTGTATGAGGCATCTTTTTTCCAGGAATTGGGCGACGTTGTATGGATCCGACGTTCTATGAAGCGGACGTTGTATGAGGTATTACTGTACTTTTAGTGTATGAGAGTCAAGACACAGGAAACAGCCAAGGGCTGGGTTAACTCAGGTTTATTGCATGGTGGACAGAGGGAACATGAGGTAATGGCGGACGTACAGCTCTATATATATGGTAGTAACGTATTTGAATGTGGCTCCACGATAGCCCATTGGCTACTGCCCGCGTGACGTCATGGCTGGTCACGCCCTTCTTGTCCAGGTGTAGGTAGCGGCGGGAAACTTCCCGCGCTGTGGCCTTTGATGGGTTTGAACCAAGAGAGCTTGGACGCTCGCTGCTGCCAGCTGGTGGTCATTAGCTCGCGTCCCATTACAGGGTTTATAGTGATCAGCTGAAGGTTACATTGTTACTCGTAGGCAAGGTTACATTGGTTCAGATACATTGTTATCACATGTAGAAGGTTACACTGTTAGAACACAACACTCCTCCCCCCTAGGATGAGACGAAGTCTCTCAGCCAAGATGGCTTATTTCGAACACGCTGGGGTCTCGGCGCGGGCTGCCCTGCCCCGGCTTCGCTCCCTCCTCCTTGCTCCCTGGCTTCCTGTCCTGTAATCGGAGAGGATGACTCGTTAGTGGCTTGCCGCGGCTCTGCGGTTTTGTTGGGAGGTGTGTGCTTTGTTTGGGAAGAACCGGGGGCACTGGGGGCTAACGAAAAACCCCTCTTCTCGCTTGGATGGGTGGGGGAACACTCCAAAAAACCCCCCCGGCTAGCAAAATTAAAATCGTAATCGAATTCGGGGAAAGCGGCAGCGGCGGCCGCAAACTCCTTTTCCCCCTCCCCGGGCTCGGATAGGGCTGGTAGAGCTGGCGTGTCAAAAGGATATGAGCCGGGCTCACTGCTTTCCCCCTTGGCTTTGGACTGGTGTCCTTCTCTGTCTCCCCCTTGTGCTAAATGGGTGGGGGAGAACCCTATCGCTGAATCTGGTTGCTGAGCCCCACTGATCGGTCCCTCACTCACTCGGCGCCGCAGTTGGTCAGCGTGCCTCCTCCAGAGGAGACCGGTGTTCGTTTCCACCCGATACGACACTGGTCCCGTCTGTTCTACTATCGTCCCTGGCACCCAGGCTGGGCCTGCGTTGGCGTAGTTCCTGCAGTGTACAGGATCGCCTACGCCGAAACCCTTCGAGACCGCTAAACCTATGTTCTTCCCTTTGTCCTCGACCCTCGTCGGGTCCAACCTGGACAAGATCGTGGTCAGTTTCCTCCGCATCAGCAGCTCAGCCGGCGAGTATCCGGACGCTAAGGGGGTCACTCTGTACGCTAACAGAAATTGACAGACTTGGTGATTTAGATCCCCCGAGCCCATGCGCCGCAGCGCATCTTTTGTTGTGCGCACTAACCGTTCCACTTGGCCATTCGTGGCCGGGTGAAACGGCGCGGATGTGACGTGCCTGATTGCATTTGCCCCCATGAATGCCGCGAACTCAGCGGACGTGAAACAGCTAGCGTTATCGCTGACCAGAGTGTCGGGTAAACCGAACGTGGAAAAAACCCTCCTCAGCTGGCCAATGGTAGTGGCGGAGGATGTGCTCTTTACCGGAATGACCTCCAGCCACTTTGAGTACGCATCCACTACCAGGAGGAAAATGGTTCCTCAGAACGGGCCAGCAAAATCTACGTGCACCCTGGACCACGGCCCCCTTGCTGTGTCCCATTCCCTATGCGGGAGACGGGCTACCTCCGGTCGGGAGCCCTGACATGCCTCACAAGTGCCAATCATATGCTCTATGTCGGCGTCCAGCTGGGGCCACCAGAAATAACTCCGGGCCAGTGCCTTGGAACGGACGATTCCCGGGTGGCTGACGTGCAGCAGCTTTAGCACCTTCGGTCGCAGGGACGTAGGAACCACCACCCGTTGGCCCCACAAGAGGCACCCCCTCTCTAGTGACAATTCTATTCGTTTTCGAAAAAATGGGTCGAATTCCATGCTTGGGGATGACGCCGGCCACCCCTTCTGTACCCACGAGCATACTTTCTCCAGTGTTCTATCCTGTCCCGTTGCCTTGGCAATGTCGGCCGGTACTAATGGGGGTGAATCTAAGACCTCTATTAGCAATACCTGGCGGTCTCTTCCTATCCCTGCCTTCTGATCGTCCGACAAGGGCAACGGAGACCTTGAGAGCGCGTCTGCATGGCTGATCTCCTTCCCGGGCCGGTATTCCAACTCATGTTGGTATGCGTTAAGAAAAATAGCCCACCGCAGCATTCTCGGGGACAGGATCTGTGGCGTGGGCTTATTTGCAGTGAAGATTCCTAACAGGGGCTTGTGATCAGTCACGATCTTGAATGGGCGACCATACAGAAAATCGTGAAATTTTTTGGTTCCCGCTACTATCGCTAATGCCTCCCTGTCGGTCTGTGCGTAATTCCGCTCTGCTTGGGACAGGGACCTTGAATAAAACGCTATCGGGGCCTCCCTTCCGTCGTTCAACACGTGGCAAAGCACCGCCCCCACCCCCACCGGGGATGCGTCGCAGACTAAAACTACTGGCCGCTTGGGATCGAAATGAGTCAGGATTGCCTCGGATGTTAGGAGTTGCTTTAACTCTGTGAACGCCCTCTCTTGCTCGTCACCCCACAGCCATTTTTCCTCTTTTTTAAGTAACTGATGGAGCGGCTCGGCAACAGACGCCTTCCGTGGAAGGAAGGTATGGTAGAAATTGAGAAGCCCCAGAAATGACTGTAGTTCGGTTTTGGATGTGGGGCGAGGAGCTTTCTTGATGGCGGCTACCTTAGATTTGGACGGCCTAATTCCCTCGGGCGTGATACGGAACCCTAAAAACTCAACCTCTGTTTCGAAAAATACACATTTGTCTTTTCTCAGTCGCAGCCCCGCTTTTTCGAACACGGTCAGAACTTTATCCAATCGATGTGCCAGCTCGGCCTTACTCCCCCCCGTTATCAACACGTCATCAAAATATGGCAACACCCCCTCCAGCCCCTTCAGGAGGCGTTCCACGAGCGACTGAAAAAGGCCAGGTGCCGAGTTCACGCCGAACTGTAAACGCGACACCTGGAACGCCCCCTTATGTGTAACTATTGTTTGGGCCGCCGCTGTGGCGGGGGTTACGGGGAGTTGCTGGTAGGCCTGTGCTAAATCGAGTTTAGCGAAACACTTTCCCCCATTCAGTCTGGCCAGGAGGTGGCTGACCACTGGCACCGGGTATGCATTAGGGCGGATCGCCTTGTTAATTGTACACTTATAATCAGCGCAAATGCGCACCTCCCCGTTAGCCTTCAGAGCTGTTACAATTGGAGTCTCCCACTCCGCGGAATCCACAGGAACAAGAATCCCCTGACCCACCAGTTTGTCCAGTTCCGCCTCTATTTTGTCCTTTAGTGCGAACGGTACCCTGCGCGGTTTGAGTCTTATCGGGCGGACCTCCGGGTCTAGGTCGAAGGCTACAGGGGGTCCCTTGAACTTTCCCAGTCCACTTTTAAAAACGGCGGGGTGTGCGTCGCACACCGCTTGTATTGGGTCCACGCCTACGGCATGCACCCCCCCTATGAACAAACCTAAAGGCTGGAACCATTGTGTCCCGAGGAGGCTACAACTCCCCCCTTTTAGTACCACTAGGGGAAGTTCCGCAGAATGTCTCTTAAAACGAACCCGGAATGTCCCGACCCCCAACACTGGAATGCTGTTCCCCTGTACGTCCCGTAGTGTGGCCCTCAACGCTTTAAGTTTGGGCCGCACGTGGGGGTCGATTTTCAAGAACTCTCTCTGGGGAATTATAGAATAGGAGGACCCCGAGTCAACTTCCATCCTAATAGGGGTCCCTTGTACTAGTACCTCAACGAAGTAATGGGGCTGTCCCGCAGACACGCTGAACACAGGAGCGTCACCCTCGCTGTCGTCCGAGATGCGTCCCACGCCGTCCTGCTTCCTCATGGTCCGGGCGCCATCTTTGGACCTCGCTGGACGGTCCGGTCTGGCCGAACGGTCTTGTGACCGTCTCCGGCCCTCTTTCCCTTTCCTGCACGCCTTGGCGATGTGTCCCCGACGGCCGCAGTTGTAGCACTCGGTTTTTCTGAATGGACACCTCACGCGCTCATGGGCCGCTCCGCAACCATCGCAACGGCGCCCTCCCCTTCGGACCTTCTGGACCTCCTCGCCGTCGCTGCTTTCCGAAGACGACTTCGAGGTCCATCGGGTTGCGTGCACCGACTGTCCGGACTTTCCGTGCACCGAGTTTTCCGCTTTGCCGGCCCTCGGACGCCACTCACGCCACTTGTGCATCTCATCTACTCCAGCATTCGTGGATTCCGCGGCTTCCGCGGCCGCTACAACCTCCGTCAGTGTGGGTGGTGGCTCCTTGTTCATCAGGCTGCGCTGCACTTCCTTGTCCTTCAGGCCACACAGAACTCCGTCCCTGAGGGCCATCTCTAGAAAGTGGTCCCATCTGCAGGGGGTGGCGGCTACTCTCATAGCTGTTACGAAAGCTTCTACCGACTCGTCCGGCGCTTGAACTCGCCTCCAAAACGCGCTCCGAGCGGGAAACATTGCCCTCGAGGGTCGGAAACGCTCACGCAGCAGTTTCATGATGTCATCGGCTTTGAACTCACCCATCTTTTTCGGCGCGATAATGCCCACCAGCGTTCGCTTGGTCTCCGCCCCAAGCATGCGGGTGAGGATGGCCCTCTTCCTTTCCTCGTCGTCTTCTTTGACTTTGAGTTCCACCAGTGCCGCCTGGAAGTCCATCTCAAAAAGCTCCCAGTCTTGCGGTTTGGTAATGTTGAACCCGCTCTGTGCCCTGGCTCCTTGGGGATCCATAATCCCATCCTCGTCGCCAATTTAGTGTATGAGAGTCAAGACACAGGAAACAGCCAAGGGCTGGGTTAACTCAGGTTTATTGCATGGTGGACAGAGGGAACATGAGGTAATGGCGGACGTACAGCTCTATATATATGGTAGTAACGTATTTGAATGTGGCTCCACGATAGCCCATTGGCTACTGCCCGCGTGACGTCATGGCTGGTCACGCCCTTCTTGTCCAGGTGTAGGTAGCGGCGGGAAACTTCCCGCGCTGTGGCCTTTGATGGGTTTGAACCAAGAGAGCTTGGACGCTCGCTGCTGCCAGCTGGTGGTCATTAGCTCGTGTCCCATTACAGGGTTTATAGTGATCAGCTGAAGGTTACATTGTTACTCGTAGGCAAGGTTACATTGGTTCAGATACATTGTTATCACATGTAGAAGGTTACACTGTTAGAACACAACAGTACTGCAAAAGGCTTCCAAAGACTGAACTCTGTTTGCCTCATGTTTGCAACTGAATAGCAAGCCTGCTTACTGCAACTGGAAGGAAACTACTCTCTGCATCTGCTCAAAGGTAATATCTGCCAAAGACTGTTTACTTGGACATTTGCTATCTCTTATAGACTGCTGCCAACTGTACTGAGAGCTGCTTATCTCAGGCATATGTTTTGTGCTTCTCCTGTGTTTGCTGAAAAGTAAAGCTATTTTCTTTTCCTTATACAACCTGTTTGTCTGTGTGGAAATCTCTCCCGGCTGTCGCTGCATTCACAGCTAGCCGCTTTGCTTTGCTAAACACAGCCAAGCCTAATTGGGGTACCCCCAGTACCTCAACACCCTATCAAACGCGTCATTAGGCGGGGGGTCCACTGTACTAAGTTCAGTGTTTCAACCCACACACTATTGGATGTCAAGAAGCATGATGGTGGCAGTCAGAAATTGATTCCCAGAGAGGCTCTACCAGAAAAGAGAGAAGAGATCAGGAGGAGAATACGATCACCCATCAGGTTCAATAATTCCCTCTTTCTGTGTCCAAAAACACACATCTTGGCTGATGTAATCAAATGTAACTGGAGGGTTCGGTCCCAACCAGTGGAGCGAGGCAGGAATAATAGAAGAGGCTTCCATTATGAGGAGTTCTCTGCAGCCAGTGAACCTATGCTTTGAGATTTACTGAACTAAAGTACTCAGTCATTGTGTTGCATCACATCTGAGGCAGAACACATGTTAGTTCCTCAAAAGCTGCGTTTGGAGTAGATTCTGTTCTTTACTTGCTAACAGCTTGCTGGTTCAGGATTGTTCCAGCCATTTGTTCATGAACAGCCACTTGGTCTGCACTCAACGCCGCCACAGGGGGGTGGGGGTGGAGTGGAAACAAACAAAACCCCTTCCTAGAATACTTGTGCAAGTTCAAGAGTTTGGCTCTTGCATTCCTCAGGCTGCTCCCACAAAAATACCAGGCTTTCAGATCCATTGCTTGACGAGCTTCAAGGCCCTCCCCTCTTGCAACCCTGGCCAGGGCCGGGTCTCATGTTCGGGGCTGAGATTGTAAACAAGTTTGGTTCCCTGCACACTCCTTCACTGAGGAGGGCAAGCCAAGGAGAGATCTTGGCATCTACCCCTTCGTCTTGTGGCCTGCCAGCATTTAAAGTGAGTTCTGCCAAGTGCCTGTTCTCACTCCCAAGCCAATCAGATTGCCTTCATTAAACTCTCCCAGCTCTCTAGCTGCACGAAAACAACCCTGTGTGCTGCTTCTGGCACCTTTCCAGTTGCTGAGCTGGCTAAATAAAAATTGGCCAATACAAAGGGCTTCTGAGAGCTCATAGAAAAGCCACAGGAACATCCTTCCTGTTTATGCCATTGCTTACCTCCCCCCTCCTTCGTTGTTTTGGTGCATATGTACAAAACAGGTGGGGATTTTTTAAATCTCCCCCTGGGAATTATGTTCAAATCTTGTTCCCAATCATCTAGTATTCTAATCCAGTCATGGCAAACCTTGGCACTCAGCTGGTCTTGAACTTCAATTCCCAGAAGCCCAAGTCTCTAAGAATCCACAAAGTACAGCACAGTAAACCCATTCATGTGGATTCACAGAGACTTGGGCTTCTGGGACTTGAAGTCCAAGAACATCTGAAGTGCCAAGGTGTGCCATCACTGTTATAGTCTATCCATGTGGAGAATGAGATGGTAGAGTCCTGTGGTGACAGAATGGACTGGATCCTTTCAGCCTCCTGAGGGATGTGTGTTAAATTTATGTTATGTTCCTCATTGCGGGGAAAACTCCCCACAAGGTCTACAAGAAAGGTGGCAGAGGATGGAATAGGACAGAGCAGCTTCACCTCAAACTAAGATGTTTTAGATCAGGAGTTCTCAACCTTTTAAAGCCGGGGGCCAAGTCACGCTCCCTGTTGTGTTCTGTAAAGCAGTGCCTTTGCCATGTGTTATCAATGTAACCTTTCTGTGTGCAACATTATAACCATCACCTGTATCAATGTATGCTTAATAAGGGGACGCGAGCTAGTGACCACCAGAGGGCAGTGGCGAGCGTCCAGCTCTAATGGATCATAGCCACCTGGATCAAAAGCGCGGGAAGATTCCCCGCGACCTCCTCACCTGGTCAAGAAGGGCGTGACCTCCTACGACGTCACGCAGGCAGTAACCAATAGTCTGTCAACGAGCCACATTCAAATGTATAGCCAGCTGTATATATTGAGCTACCCATCCACCATTACCACATGTTCCTCCGGATCATCATGCAATAAACCTGTGTTAAGCCAACCCTTCGGCTGTTGTATTGTCTTTGGTCCCTTACACTAAATTGGCGACGAAGGTGGGATGGCAGCCCACGGGACCAAGACATGCGCCGGTTTCGAAATCAGGAAACCAGGCGACTGGGAGATCTTCGAGATGGACTTCCAGGCCGCACTGATCGAGTCCGAAGTCACGGAAGAGGCGAAGAAAAGAGCCATCTTCACCAGAATGCTCGGACAAGAAACAAAAAGGACCTTGGTGGACCTGATTGCACCGAGGAGGGTGAGCGAATTCAAGGCCAAGGAACTCATGCAGTTGCTGCGTGAGCACGTCCGGCCCGCCACGGCGATGTTTCCCGCTCGGAGTGTGTTTTGGAGGCGAGTCCAAGCGCCCGGGGAGACGGTCGCCGCGTTCGTGGCGGCCCTGCGGCTGGCGGCCGGCCCGTGCAAATGGGAGAACGTCGAAATCACCCTCCGAGACTGTGTGCTGTGCGGCCTGAACGACGCCGAGACCCAGCGCACATTAATGAACCAAGAGCCGCCTCCCACGCTGCAGGAGGTCGTTAGAGCGGCCCAGGCCGCAGAAGCTACGAAGGCCGGGGTCCAAGAACTCCAGGACTGGCGGCCAAAGTCAAGCAAAGCAGAGGCTCCGGTACATGCGGCCCGGCGAGCTTCGAGGTCGTTTACAGAGAGCAGCGACGACGAGGACGTACAGAGGGTCCGGAAGGAGAGCCGGCGTTGCGACGGCTGTGGCGCGGCCCACGACCGCGTGAAATGCCCCTTCCGGAAGGCCGAGTGCCACAACTGCGGCCGCCGCGGGCACATCGCCAAGGTGTGCAGGAAGAAGCGCGAGTCCCGGAGGAGCTCCCCAGACCGTTCCGTGGGACGAGACCGCCCAGCGAAACCAAAAGACGGCGCCCAGGCCACGCAGAAGCAGGACGGCGTGGGCCGCATCGCCAACGGCAGCGAGGACGACACCCCAGTGTTCAGCGTGTCTACAGGACACCCCCGCTACTTTGTTGAGGTACTTGTCCAAGGGTTGCCCATTAGGATGGAAATTGACTCGGGGTCCTCATATTCAATAATTTCCCAGAGGGAATTTTTCGGAATTGCCCCCCAAAAGCGGCCCAAGCTCAAAGCATTGAGGGCCACGCTACGGGACGTGCAAGGGAACAGTATTCCAGTGTTGGGGGTTGGAGAATTTCAGGTCAAATTCAAGGAGCACGCCGCGTCCCTTCCCCTGGTCGTGCTCAAGGGAGGAAATTGCAGCCTCCTCGGGACTCAATGGTTCCAGCCCCTGGGGTTGTTCATTGGGGGGGGTGCATGCCGTGGGGATGCACGCTGTTGGGACTGATCCAATTCAGGAGGTGTGCGAGGCGCACCCCGAAGTCTTCAAGATGGGACTGGGGAAATTCAAAGGGCCCCCAGTGACTTTCGACCTGGACCCGGAGGTCCGCCCTGTTCGCCTAAAACCGCGCCGGGTGCCGTTCGCACTCAAGGACAAGATAGAGGCGGAACTGGACAAATTGGTGGGTCAGGGGATTCTTGTGCCTGTAGATTCTGCGGAGTGGGAAACTCCAATTGTAACTGCTCTAAAGTCCAATGGGGAGGTCCGCATATGCGCCGACTACAAGTGCACCATCAACAAGGCGATCCGCCCGAATGCATATCCGGTGCCGGTGGTCAGCCATCTGCTGGCCAGGTTACACGGGGGGAAATGTTTCGCTAAGCTCGACTTAGCACAGGCCTACCAGCAGCTCACGGTGTCGCCTGCCGCAGCTGCTGCGCAGACCATAGTCACCCATAAGGGGGCGTTCCAGGTGACGCGCCTCCAATTCGGCGTGAATTCGGCGCCAGGAATTTTCCAGTCACTCGTGGAACGCCTCCTGAAGGGACTGGAGGGGGTGTTGCCTTATTTTGATGACGTGTTAATAACAGGGGGGAGTCGGGCTGAATTGGCCAAGAGGTTGGGGAAGGTCCTGACGATATTCGAAAAGGCGGGGCTGAGGTTGCGAAAGGACAAATGCGTCTTCTTCGCAACCGAGGTGGAGTTCCTAGGGTTTTGTGTGACTCCTGAGGGGATAAAACCATCCAAGTCTAAGGTGGCAGCCATCAAGAAAGCCCCCCGCCCCACCTCCAAGCCCGAGTTGCAGTCGTTCCTAGGGCTGCTCAACTTTTACCACTCCTTCCTTCCCCGGAAGGCAGCGATGGCCGAACCGCTACACAGGCTGCTTAAGAAAGACCAGGCATGGAAGTGGGGCGATGACCAAGAAAGGGCATTTAGTGAGCTGAAAAGCCTCCTGGCGTCCGACGCCATACTGACCCACTTCGACCCCAAACGCCCAGTAGTTCTGATCTGTGATGCATCTCCAGTGGGGGTGGGGGCGGTGCTGTGCCACGTGCTGGAGAACGGAAGAGAGGCCCCGATAGCATTTTACTCCAGGTCCCTGTCCCAAACAGAGAGGAACTACGCACAGACGGACAGGGAGGCATTAGCGATAGTCTCGGGGACGAAAAAATTTCACGATTTTCTGTATGGCCGCCCGTTCACCATCGTGACGGACCACAAGCCCCTGCTAGGCATTTTTACCGCGGATAAGCCCACCCCTCAAATCCTGTCCCCAAGGATGCTCAGGTGGGCCATTTTCCTCAACGCGTATCAGCACGCGTTGGTCTACTGGCCCGGGAAAGAGATCAGCCATGCGGACACCCTATCTAGGTCTCCCCTTCCCCTAACGCCCAGCCAGGTGAGCATGGGGGAGCGGGACCATCAGGTTCTCATGATAGAGGTGCTGGATTCGCCCCCCGTAGTGCCCGCCGACATTGCCAAAGCGACAGAGAAAGACAAAACGTTAGCGACAGTAAGCTCCTGGCTACAGAAAGGGTGGCCCGCATCCTCCCCAGCGGAGGAGTTCGCCCCATTTTTCAGAAAAAAGCTAGAACTGTCCCTAGAGAGGGGATGTCTCTTGTGGGGGCAGCGGGTGGTGATTCCCACTTCCCTTCGGCCGCGGGTGCTCAAACTGCTTCACGTCAGCCACCCCGGCATCGTGCGATCCAAGGCGCTGGCCCGGAGTTACTTCTGGTGGCCCCAGCTAGACGCCGACATTGAGCACATGGTCGGCACTTGTGAAAGTTGCCAATGCTCCAGACCGGAGGAGGCCCGCCTTCCCCACAGGGAATGGGACGCGGCTAAGGGGCCGTGGTCCCGGGTGCACATTGATTTCGCGGGCCCGTTCAGAGGCACCCTGTTCCTCCTTGTAGTGGACGCTTTCTCCAAATGGTTGGAGGTTATCCCAGTCACGAGCACCTCCTCGGCCCAGACCATTAGACATTTGCGGAGGCTCTTTTCCACGTTCGGCATACCCGACACGTTAATTAGCGACAACGCTAGTTGTTTCACGTCCTCCGAGTTCAAGGCATTCATGGAAATTAACGCAGTTCGGCATATCACCTCCGCCCCTTTTCACCCGGCCACCAACGGCCAAGTAGAGCGCCTCGTCCGCACCACGAAGGACGCGTTGCGGCGCATGGGCCCAGGGGATTTGAACCTACAAGTGTGTCAGTTTCTGCTAGGGTACAGGGTGACCCCGTTGGCGTCAGGATACTCCCCCGCAGAGCTCTTAATGCGCAGGAAGCTGACCACCATCCTTACTAGGCTAGACCCCACGAGGGTAGAGGACAAGGGGAGGAACATTGGGCTGGAGGCCACGAAGAGTTTCAGTGTAGGCGCCCCCGTGCATTGCAGGAATTACGCCAGCACGGGCCCAGCCTGGGTTCCGGGCGTAGTTGTAGAGCAGACCAGCCCCATGTCGTACCGCGTGGAAACCAGCACAGGGCTCCTGTGGAGGCGGCACGCGGACCAGCTCCGACGCAGGGTCTCCGATGAGCAGGGCACTGATCAGGCAGGAAATAAGTCAGCGTTAGGGTTCTCCCCCACCCGTTCAGCCCAAGGGGGAGGAAAAGGGGACCGTGGGCCCCCACCAAGGGGGGAGGAGGATGTCCTCATAGATACCCTGGGGGATCTTTCCGGGGAGGAGGAACCCGACCCCATACATATCTCGCGGAAAGTCCCCACAAATGCAGGTACCCCTACCAAGTTAGATTTTGATTTCCAGAACCGGGGGGGGGTTCGGAGTGGTCCCCCACCCGTCCAAGCGAGAAGAGGGGTTTTTCGTTAGCCCCAACGGCCCCCGGTTTCCCCACAATGGAGTTTTTCCCTTCCCCTAAGACCGCCAGACAGCGGCGAGCCACTAACGAGTCTCCCTCTCCCATTTCAGGACAAGGGACCAGGGAACAAAGAAGCAATAACGCCCCCGGGGGGGGCAGCCCTCTTCACGGCCCACACGCACACGCAACAAGCCATCTTGGCTGAGAGACTTCGTCTCATCCTAGGGGGGAGGGATGTTGTGTTCTGTAAAGCAGTGCCTTTAACAATGTACCTTTGCCATGTGTTATCAATGTAACCTTTCTGTGTGCAACATTATAACCATCACCTGTATCAATGTATGCTTAATAAGGGGACACGAGCTAGTGACCACCAGAGGGCAGTGGCGAGCGTCCAGCTCTAATGGATCATAGCCACCTGGATCAGCAGCGCGGGAAGATTCCCCGCGACCTCCTCACCTGGTCAAGAAGGGCGTGACCTCCTACGACGTCACGCAGGCAGTAACCAATAGTCTGTCAACGAGCCACATTCAAATGTATAGCCAGCTGTATATATTGAGCTACCCATCCGCCATTACCACATGTTCCTCCGGATCATCATGCAATAAACCTGTGTTAAGCCAACCCTTCGGCTGTTGTATTGTCTTTGGTCCCTCACACTAAATTCCCTCAATAGGCTTTGAGGGACCAACGCCCATTTTACCCTTCCGCCACCACAAGGCACTTCCGGGTATGGTGGAGGCGGTGGGGGACCACATGAAATGGTGCTACAGGCCACATCTGGCCCATGGGCCACGGGTTGAGAATCCCTGTTTTAGACTAAGATTCCCATCCGTACCAACCATTCTGATACTAGTTACAAACTAGTCTCCCCAAATGTGAAGTCTGTGCTAGAATTTTTCTCATGTATTCTTTTTCTTCTCCTCCTTCTCCTCCTCCTCCTCCAGAATAGCTTGCTGGCTACTGATGGCTTTCAGATGGATAGTCACTAGGCATTGTATTATGAATTGCAGCTAGTTATGGTATTTATGTATTAACTTTTGGATCAGTATTCCTCAGATGAAAGGCAGTGTGGGGACTGCAGTGCAGAGTGGGATTCATCCCAAAACGTCAGGGGGCTCCAACTCACATCCAGAATACTGATTGCTGGGCAAGAAGAGTGAAAGACAGCCATCATCACTGCCATGTGTCCTATTTGTGGCTTTCCAATGGGAACATCTAATTGGCCTCATGTTGGGAACAGGACATATCTGTCAATCGCGGCTCTGGCCAATCCGGGACCTGCGCAGAACGGTTCTGTGCAGGTCGCCTTCTACGCATGCGTAGAATGTTTTTACGCTTGCGTAGCCCCCTTCTACGCATGTGTAGCCTTCTACGCATGCGTAGAAGGTGACCTGCGTAGAAGGGCTGCGCAGTACCTCCTTTCCCCCGCTGCCAAATTCCGGGGTTTCGGCAGTGTGGAGCGGGAAATGGCACAAATCGGTGCCGAAAACTGGGAAATCCCGGCCAATCCAGGAAGGTTGACATGTATGGAACAGTATGTGGGACAAGACAGGCTTTGCTCTGCTCTAGCAGGGCTATTTTTACATTTCCATTTAGGAAATGCAGAAGTGCAATGTTGTCTTCCACAAGTAAAATAAAATAATTTTGCCATTTTCGCTTTGTTTTTTTTCCAGTTCAGTGCTTCTTAAGAAACACAAGTGCTAGAAGTCTGCTTCATTCTTCCATTTTCAGCTGGGAAGCCTTTTCACTACCCTCCAACAATATGTGTAATAGTACCCTTCTTTACGATCAAGTAATCATTATTTATCTTTCAAAGATCCCTTTATTAGGTATGTGTTATAGTTGTCCTTCTTCTTCTTCCTATCTTCCTCCTTTGACTAGATGTCGGATATCATCTTGGTAATTCTGATTCTGGATGAAACCGGTCTCACAATAGTGATGTTGTCTACAAACCAGGCTGCAGGTTCTTCAGCTAAAAAGTTCTTTCCCCCTCTTGTGTCTTTTCCTCTTCCAGGAATGTACTTTTCATTTCTCATTATGTGGCCAAAATTTTCTGCATTTTCCTTGTTTTGCAATTTCTTAGTTTTCATTCTTTGCTGCTCACCCATTTGAGCCAAGAAATTGTTAGCATTTGTACAGTAAATCCCCATTTCAAATGCTTCCTTCCCCCACCCCCAATACCAATGAGAGATTTCTTTTTAGATTAGGATTAGGAGAAATTGCTCACTCCAAACATTTTGATGGCTCTGTACCTGAGTTATTTATTAGTTAATTTATATCCCATCTTTTCCCTACTTAGCTTCATGTTTCCAAAGTGTACATGGGTTCTGTGTACTCTGAATTCACAACAACACTTCCAGGTAATTCAGGATGAGAAAAAGTGACTAGCCCAGTGTTTACCAACCTTTGGTTCTTGGACTTCAATTCCCAGGGCCTAGATCAGTACATTGGTTGATCAGAGCCTTTGGGAATTGATTTAGGCTTCTGGGAATTGAAGTCCAAGAACTAAAATTTGGGAAACACTGGCAAGATTGTCTAGTGCAGTAGTGGTGAACCTATGACACGCGAATCTATGGCATGTGCACCATTGCCCCAGCACAGAGTTCACCCTGTCCCTCTGCCCAGCAGCCCAATGGGAATGCTTCCTCCCTCCCCCCAGCACAGAGTTCATCCCGTCCCTCTGCCCAGCAGCCCAATGGGACGCTTCCTCCCTCCCCTGTCTGGGATAAGGTGGGCAGCTCACATGCAGCATGAGGATGCAGCGCAAACAACAGTTTGGCACTCAGTCTCTAAAAAGCTTCACCATCAATGGTCAAGTGGGACTGATGGTTGAAAGGGGTAAAGAAAAATGATTCCAAAATCCTAATCCAGCACTCTAAATATTACATAACCTCGCCTCTCAAGGTAACTGTATTGTTTTGGAATAAATAAAACTGTCACTGAAAGCAAATTCAGGGACTAAATACCAACGATCCTTTTTTCAAATGAATCTGGCCACTATACTGCTTCCACTAGCAACCCATTTATAAGTCTCATGTGCCATTTACATGCGTCAATGAATCCATGCACCAATAAACAGAGAGGACATTAAAATTCAGCCAGATTCATATAGTATCTGTAGCTGTAAGCCTCTCAGCGGTGGCCAGCAAATCCCCCCTCTTCATTTTTGGCCCTGTCCTGGCTGATGGAACAGTGTTTGTGTTCACTGCTGTGCTCTCTCCCTGTTGCCATGCTGTTGGTGGCAGCTGACTCTCTGACCTCCATGTGGCTTCTGCAATATGGAAAATAAATAAGAACGTTGCAGGAAGGTGATGGCGGGAGAGCAGGGAAGAGACTTAAAAGCAAGCTTGCACCTAAACTTGAATGTTTGTTCCCATAGAGCAGTGATGGCGAACCTTTTAGAGACTGAGTGCACAAACTGCAACCCAAAAAACACTTATTTATCTCAAAGTGCCAACACAGTAACAGGGGAGGAAGGAAATGCTCCCATTGGGCTGCTGGGCAGAGGGGAGGGGCAAACTCTGTGTTGGGGTGACTGCATGGGTGTCCACAGAGAGGGCCCCGAGTGCATGCCATAGGTTCACCACCACTGCCATAGAGTCTCTGCATCTCTTTTTTCAAAAGCTGCTGTTTTAAAGAGGTAATTTAGGAGGCAGATTCTGGGCTGTCAACTGCTTAGAGCAAAATTCACCATTCTAGTTAAATGTGTCAGTCTGGCCAGGTTGTCTTGCTATGGTAATAGAGTAGACCATACTGCCAGTGATTCAATGCCGAGCATCAGGCGGAAGTTAACTAACCTGACAACCCTGAGGACTAATGGCCTTGGGCGCCAAAGTCCACTGGGAAAGGTGATGGTCCACCTCAAGTGGATTAAATCCTACTTGAATCCATCTTGATGGAGGCCAGCAGCTTCATCAATACTGGCCTGGAGTTGAGGAGGACTTTGTGTGCCAGAAAGGCTCAGGACCAGAAAGTGACTCGCGGAACTGGAGCAGTGGTACAGGTGTCAGAAGGCAGATGAAAGGTCACTGCATTATATTCTCAAGAAGTCTTCATGGATGATCACCATGATGATCATCTATATTCAGATTCGGATAAGGAAGAAGAAGAAGAAATTAAATGTGAAGATTTCCAAGGGCATTTTCCCTCATGGGCTTATGTTCCTTCCTATAGCAAATGTGAAAGCCAGCTGGAATGTATCAGATCTTTCAACAGCACAAGGAGAATCTGGTAGCATTTGCAGAAGCAGCAGGCCAGAATTGTAGCTTTCAGCATTTGCTAGGTCAAATTCCAAACTGAGATGCTTCAACCACAGAATTCAGCAGTGGGATCCATTTAACAATGACTGCAGGCAATGCAAGATATTGTTGTTGAAATCTTAATACGGAGCTTCCCCACACCCTGACTCCCTGAAGCAGAGGGAGTTGGGTAAATCACGCACCAGATTTGGGGCATCAAAAAGCTCAGCCAAGGTATGTCTTAATTAGAAAAATGTCTTACATTTGCATCAATTTTGCCAGGTTTGGAATCAATTCAAATACCAAGGAATACACAACACACAGCTGGGGCGCACATTATCTTGCCGAAACACAGTTTATTTTAAAACACTCAGCAAGGACTGTTTATTTTGTACCAATTCCTAAGCCTGCTGTATTCTTCTGTGTTTATGCCCTGCAGAGGAGCAGGGAAAATTTAATTATCTTTTTCTCCCATTTGCTCACTGTTGTGTTGTGTCAATTAGGAGAATAAAAATTATTTTTCTTCCCCTTTCTCAATAGATCTGATTGAAAAACTGGTTACAGCTACAGTTTCAATCAGCACTATGGAGAGAAAATGGTAGGGCTGTTTTGTAACTGTCCTAACTGATGCTGTGAAACAGTGAACAAATAGGAGAGAGAAAATTACACTTTCCTTGCCCCTCTGCAGAGGAGCAGGGAAAGTGTTTAATTTGCTAGAATTGTGAAGCAGCTCATCAGCCACTTCATTATACCAGCAATTAGGTTTCTGTTGCTGTTCAGATGTGGGAAGAGGGCTAAAAACAAGCTAAACTGCTGTCCTGCAACCAAAATGTTGTGAGTTCGATTCTGACCAGGGATCAAGGTTAACCCAGCCTTCCATCCTTCTGAGGTTGGTAAAATGAGTATCCAGCATGTTGGGGGCAAAATGTTAATTAACTTGTCAGCCACCCAAAGAGTGTGCTAAGCAGTATGGGGCGATATATAAGTGTGATTGCTTTGCTTTAGTTCTTCTTCTGTCTCCAAGCAACCATGATCCCAGGCCACACCACAAGGGGCAGTCTGGATAGGCAGTGATTTGCAGTCTGGATAGGTCTTAAGTGGGTTATCATGAGCCAGATCAAATCAAGCCTGAACTTTCTCTAGAAACTGAAAGGATTAAATTGAGCCTGCTGTAATTTGGGCACACCAAGAGAAGAAGAAAATATTGGGAAATATGAAAGCAGAAAAAGAGGAAGATATGAGATCAGAAGTTGACAGGTCAGCAGTTTAAGGCACGAATAGTGCACGACAAAGTAAGTGCCCATCATCTGTCACAGCTCCTGCTAACCTAGCAGATCAAAAGCAAGAAATTGCAAGTAGATAAATAGGTACTGCTTTGGCAGGAAAGGTAGCAGCGTTCTGTATGCTCCAGTGTCTAGTCATGCCTGCCACATGACCACAGAAGCAAACAGCACTGGTTCTTTAGCTCAGTGTTTCCCACCCTTTGGTTTTTGGACTTCAATTCCCAGAAGCCTAAGTCAATTCCCCAAAGTACCGATCAGCCAATGTACCGACTCAAGCTTTTGGAAACTGAAGTCCCCCTAAGGGGTGTGTGCCCCACACTGGGAACCACTGCTGTAAATGGAGATGAGTACCACCCCCTAGAGTTGGACACAACCAGCTTTTGAGCAAGGGAGATCTTTACCTTCATGGACTATTTTCAAAATGTCTGTGGATGCTCAGTAATTTCACATGATTCAGCAATGGACATTACTTGGCCCTTCAAATGGTCTCTGAGTCCATCTCCTCTCATCCCTAACCATTGTGTGTTTTGGATAAAATGGTAAAAGTTCATGTCCCACAACATCCTAAGGATACATCTTCCCCCTCCTGATCTAAAAGGACATGTGGAAGCTTTGTATAAAAGCTAGTGGACTGAATATCCAATTCTGTACTGGATAACATGCATGGTCTAAGCCGTGCAGACTTTATTCTTTTATTCTTTGTTCATGGATAGGCACTTAGGCAATTCTATCTTTCCTTTGAATTGAGCATGAAGTTTCCTATGGCCTGTATTAGGAATTGAGGTGACCCTATCTAATTATATAGATAAGAGTCACAAAATTTAATTCCCTTTCTTGGGATCAACCTGAGGCTTTGTCAGCTTTCCCTTAATGCCTGTGATTTGCAAGAACTTCAAAAGAATCCTGAGATACAATGGAACCTCATACAACAATTGTTCCACATAGCAGTGAAATTGCATAACAATTAGGTATTGGGGGGGGGGAGAGAAATGGTGTCCTGCATAACAATTTTCCCTATGGAAAAAATCGTACAATACATTTTCAAAGGGAAAAACCACTTAGCAAAAAAAAATCATTGTACGATGCATCCCATAGGGAAAATCGCTATACGATGCATGTATCGTATAGCAATTGTTTCGTACAACAACGAGACCCGTGGAACGGATTAAAAACATTGTATGAGGTACCACTGTATTGCTTCTTAAAAGGTACAGTAAAACCTCACATAAAGTGCGCCTCGCTTAGAGACTAACTCGCTTAAAGAGCAGAATTTTCTCTGAATGGTTGCCTTGCTTAACAACGAAAACCAACCAAAAACTCGCTTAACAACTAAATTGAGGTTCACAATCCCCCCCCCCCAGAAGTCAAAATTGGTCACTTACAATGGTGTTTCACTTAAAGAGCAAACTCGCTTAACGCATTATGCTCTTTAAGCGAGGTATCACTGTACTATAATGATTTTTCCTTGAAGAGGAGATCTTAGGGTGGCAGAGATTTGGGCACACTACATTTATGGGAGAGGACACTGCTTAGCAGCTTCTGCCAAGCTGATACATTACTCCTTTGGCATTGTGATTCTGTGACTTTTAAGATAATTGGCTCTACATTTCCAATTAACATCTACCAAGGTATTTGTTGCTTAGAAGGTTTTGATTTTTCTTTTGGGATGCTTGAAAGTGTGCTTCCTCAATACATTTTATCTGCAGTTCAACAATATTTTGTTTGGCTCTGTGTTATTAAAAGCTCTCCCTTGCCAGCCCTAGTAATGGTTACACAGCGTACAATTCAAATGATTAAGATCACAAGAGTAACTTGTAATAGTCCTCTAACCACATTACCCAAGGGTTGTCTGAAAGAGCAAGAGGCTTTGTTGACCCATATCAAGAGATCGAGTCCAGCAGTTTCCAGCTCCACAAGGAGTGTGTCTTTTTGTAAATCTAATGGATCTCAATTGCTCACCCAAGACAAAGCCACCCACACTGCATTATGACACAATTAGCTCACAAGTCAAACTGTCACTGGGAGAACCGATTGTTCTGCCACCTATTGTGAGGACTAAAGTAAAACCCAAAGCAATAGGAAAGCAGCAGCCCCTAAGACAGTAGTGGCGAACCTCTGGTACGCATGCCAGATGTGGCACTCCCAGGCCTTCCTGTTGGTACACGTGCCATCACCCCAGCACACAGTTTGCTCCACCCCTCTGCCCAGCAGCCCAATAGGAATGCTTCCTCCTTCCCCCAGCACAGAGTTCGCCTTGCCCCTCTGTTTGGCCACTCAGTCTCTAAAAGGTTCATCATTACTGCCCTAAAAGATGATGTATGGATGATTCCTGCAAACCAAGAAGTTGCTACCTTCTTTGAACCTCAGCATCATTGCACTACTAAATGTGAAACAAGAACAAGTAGAGCATTGGATAACTACATGTAAGCAGAAGATGAAGCTGCAGCGAAAATACATGCCTACCCCTTTATCCTGTCTTCCTTTGTATGAAGAAGAGGGAGAAGTCAGCATATCTTTGAAAGCTAAATCTAAAATAAACTCTGGCTAGCCTAGTCTTGCTTGTAAATGTCAAACTGTCACACCTGAACAATTCTGAGACTGACACGTATGTGGGATCATCCAGAACATTCTCCAACCATGACATTCCATAAGTACACGACAAACTGAGCCTTCCAAGAAGCGTTGTGTGTGGAGTCCGAAGTATTCAATCGACCAATCAGGTAAGTTACGTCACAAATGTATTAAGGTGGCTGTGATGTGAATATTTCACCAAAAGGTCTGCAGAGCTCAACTTGGCTCTCTTGGAAAAGAGCAGCAAAAGTCTGTAAAAGCAACTTATAGTGTTCTAGGCTAATTGGACACTGGAAGCTTCACTGAGGCTGGTTCTCTGGTTTATCTTCCCAGCATTTTCCACAAGCATAAACAAATGTTAAGCACGCATATCAAATCACTGTGCCTTGCTACACTTATATCAGTTATGAACTCACCACAAGCTTAATTTTCTTGCAGGATTCTCCTTCTCCTCTTTCTCTTTTTCTTTTTCCTTCTCCTCCTTCCCCTCCTCCTCCTGTACATTCTTTGCATGAATAAACGAAGGACCAGAGTAAAACGTTACCATTTTTTGAACTGCCATGCCAGTATTCTCCTGCTTTCCCCACTTTTACTCACTCACTCACTCACTCACTCACTCACTTACTGTTGTGTATGTATGCGTGCATGTTCATTGTACTGTAAAGGCAAGAATGTAACCACTCCAAATACAAACGATCTCAGCTGTAAAGGAACGCGAGCAGACAGCCCATAGAGGGCAGCTGCGAGCGTTCAGTCTCACATGGTTCACATTGCTCAATCACGGACAGCCGCGGGAAAACCTTCCCCGCATTCAGCAGCAGAAGAAAGAGGCGTGCCTGGGCGAGGCCACGCCGGTAGCAGCCAATGAGCTACCGTGCTACAAGATTCAAATGTAGAGGGCTACTGTATATATTGAGATGTATCACCGCCATTACCTCATGCTTCACCAGAACACCATGCAATAAACCTGTGTTAAACCAACCCTTCGGTTGTCCTGTTGTCTTTGGTCCCATACACTAAATTGGCGACGAAGGTGGGATATGGCTGCCCACGGGACCAAGACATGCGCCGGCTACGAGATCAGGAAGCCGGGAGACTTGGAGCTGTTTGAGATAGACTTCAACGTAGCGCTGGTGGAGCTCGAAGTCTCAGATGAGGCCAAGAAGAGGGCCATTTTCGTCCGCATGCTCGGACACGAGACCAAGAGGACCTTGGTGGACCTGATCGCGCCGAGGAAGGTGGGCGACCTCAAAGCCACAGAGCTCCTAGCGGCACTGCGCGCCCATCTCCGGCCAGCGATAGCGATGTTCCCCGCTCGGAGCGCGTTCTGGAGGCGAGTCCAGGCGCCCGGGGAATCGGTCGCCGAGTTCGCCGCGGCCCTGCGGCTGGCCGCCGGCCCATGCAAGTGGGAGACCCCAGAAGTCACCCTCCGGGACTGCCTGCTCTGCGGTCTGAGGGATACCGAGACTCAGCGCGCGCTGATGAAAAGGGAGCCGCCTCCCACGTGGCAACAAGTCCTCGACACGGCGCAGGCCGCGGAGGCCACGACTGCCGGGGTGCAAGAGCTTCAGGACTGGCGCCCGAAGCCCACCAAGGCAGAGAGCTCGGTGCGCGCGGCCCGGCGAGTTTCGAACTCGTCTGCGGAGAGCAGCGACGACGAGGACGTCCGGAGGGTCCAGAGAGAGGGCCGGCGCTGCGACGGCTGCGGCGCCGCCCACGCCCGCGCCAAATGCCCATTCCGCAAGGCCGAGTGCCACAACTGCGGCCGGCGCGGGCACATCGCCAAGGTCTGCCGGAAACGGCGCGAGGCCACAACAAGGAGTTCTCCAGACCGCTCGGCAAGGCAGGACCGCACCACGAGGCCCAAGGACGGCACCCGGACCACGAGGACGCGGGACGGCGTAGGGCGCATCTCCGACGACAGCGAGGACGACGCTCCGGTTTGCAGCGTTTCCACGGAGCACCCCCGTTACTTCGTTGAGGTAGTAATACAAGGGGCCCCTGTTAGAATGGAGGTGGACTCGGGTTCGTCATACTCTATTATTCCCCAGGGAGAGTTCATGAAAATCGCCCCCCGCGTGCGGCCCAAGCTCAAAGCGTTGAGGGCCACACTGAAGGACGTGCAAGGGAACCGCATCCCAGTGTTGGGGGTTGGGAAGTTCCAGGTCCAGTTTAAAAAGCACACCGCAACGCTTCCCCTAGTCGTCCTCAAGGGAGGAAAGTGCAGCCTCCTCGGGACTCAATGGTTCCAGTCCCTGGGGTTGTTCATTGGGGGGGGTGCACGCCGTGGGAGCACACGCCACCGGGACTGATCCAATACAGAGCGTGTGCGACGCGCACCCCGAGGTTTTCAAAAAGGGGCTCGGAAAATTCAAGGGCCCCCCAGTGACTTTCGACCTGGACCCTGAAGTACGTCCAATCAGACTTAAACCGCGCAGAGTGCCTTTCGCACTAAAGGACAAAATAGAGGCGGAGTTGGACAAGTTGGTGGGCCAGGGGATTCTTGTTCCTGTTGATTCTGCGGAGTGGGAAACTCCAATTGTAACAGCGCTCAAGGCAAACGGGGAGGTCCGCATATGCGCTGATTACAAGTGCACCATCAATAAGGCGATCCGCCCTAATGCTTATCCGGTGCCGGTAGTCAGCCACTTGTTGGCCAGGTTACACGGGGGGAGGTGTTTCGCTAAACTCGACCTGGCCCAAGCCTACCAGCAACTCCCGGTGACCCCCGCCGCAGCTGCTGCACAGACCATAGTCACCCACAAAGGGGCGTTCCAGGTATCGCGCCTCCAATTCGGCGTGAATTCGGCGCCCGGGATTTTCCAGTCACTCGTGGAACGCCTCCTGAAGGGGTTAGAGGGGGTGTTACCCTACTTTGATGACGTATTGATTACAGGGGGGAGCCGGGCCGAATTAGCAAGCAGGTTGGGAAGGGTCCTGACAATATTCGAGAAAGCGGGGTTGCGGTTGCGGAAGGACAAATGCGTTTTCTTCGCAACTGAGGTTGAGTTCCTAGGGTTCCGTGTTACTCCCGAGGGAATCAGGCCATCCCAATCCAAGGTGGCCGCCATCAAGAAGGCCCCTCGCCCCACCTCCAAGCCCGAGTTGCAGTCGTTCCTTGGACTGCTCAACTTTTACCACTCCTTCCTTCCGCGGAAGGCAGCAGTAGCGGAACCGCTACACAAATTGTTAAAAAAGGATGAGGCATGGAAGTGGGGCGACGACCAGGAGAGGGCTTTCAATGACCTGAAGCGACTCCTGGCATCAGATGCGGTACTGACCCATTTCAATCCCAAACGCCCAGTGGTCCTGATATGCGATGCATCCCCGGTGGGGGTGGGGGCGGTGTTATGCCACGTACTGGAGAACGGGAGGGAGGCCCCGATAGCGTTCTACTCTAGGTCCTTGTCCCAAGCGGAGAGGAACTATGCCCAGACAGACAGGGAAGCACTAGCGATAATTGCGGGGACTAAGAAATTTCATGATTTTGTGTACGGCCGCCCCTTCACCATAGTGACTGACCATAAGCCCTTGCTAGGCATTTTCACCGCAGATAAGCCCACACCCCAAATCCTGTCCCCGAGAATGCTCAGGTGGGCCATTTTTCTCAACGCGTATCAGCACGCGTTGGTATACCGGCCCGGGAAGGAGATCAGCCATGCGGATGCCCTGTCGAGGTCCCCCATTCCCCGGGATTGCTGCCACGTGGGCGAAGTAGAGAGGGACCACCAGGTCTTAATGATAGAGGTCCTAGACTCCCCTCCAGTAGTACCGGCCGACATCGCTAAAGCGACCGGCAAGGACAAAACGCTGGCCACAGTTTGCTCCTGGGTACAGAAAGGGTGGCCCGTGTCTTCCCCAGCAGCGGAATTCGACACATTTTTCAAAAAGAAACTAGAGTTGTCCCTAGAGAGGGGTTGCCTTTTGTGGGGACAGTGGGTAGTGATCCCCACGTCTCTCCGGCCGAGGGTGCTTAAACTGCTGCACGTCAGCCACCCGGGGATCGTCCGCTCTAAGGCGCTGGCCCGCAGTTACTTTTGGTGGCCCCAGCTAGACGCCGACATCGAACACATGGTCGGCACTTGCGAAGCATGCCAAAGCTCCAGGCCAGAAGAGGCCCGCTCGCCACATAGGGAGTGGGACGCAGCGAGGGGGCCCTGGTCCCGGGTACACGTAGACTTTGCTGGCCCGTTCAGGGGAACGCTTTTCCTCCTTGTGGTGGACGCGTTCTCCAAGTGGTTGGAGGTCATCCCAGTCTCGAGCACCTCCTCGGCCACAACAATTAAACAGCTACGGAGGGTCTTTTCCACGTTCGGTTTACCCGACACCCTCGTCAGCGATAACGCTAGCTGTTTCACGTCCGCCGAGTTTGGGGCGTTCATGGAGCGCAACGCCATTCGGCACATCACCTCCGCCCCCTTTCACCCGGCCACCAACGGCCAAGTAGAGCGCCTCGTGCGCACCACGAAAGACGCGCTGCTGCGCATGGGCCCCGGAGACCTCGACCTGAAATTGTGCCAATTCCTGCTAAGGTACAGGGTCACCCCATTGGCGTCAGGGCACTCCCCCGCAGAGCTGTTGATGCGCAGGAAGCTGGCCACGGGAATCTCCAAGCTAGACCCCACGAGAGTAGAGGACAAAGGGTGGAACATAGGGGTGGAACCTTCAAAGAGTTTCAGCGTAGGCGCCCCGGTGCACTGCAGGAACTACGCCAGCGCGGGGCCAGCCTGGGTGCCGGGCACCGTAATAGAATGAACCGGCCCCGTCTCATACCGCGTGGAGACCAGTACAGGTTTCCTGTGGAGGCGACACGTGGACCAACTCAGGCGCAGGGTCCCCGGAGAGCAGGACGGAGACGAGACAAGCAGTGAATCAGCGTTAGGGTACTCCCCCACCCGTTTAGCCCAAGGGGGAGGGAAAGGGGAACATGGGCCCCCACCAAGGGGGGAGGAAAGGGAATCGATCCACAGAGATCTTTTGCGGGAGTTTGCGGCAGAAAGGAAGAGCCCCGACCTCACACATACCTCCCGGAATTTTCCCCGAAACACAGATGCCCATAGAAGTTTAGACGTTGATTTACAGTACCAGGGGGAGTTAGCGGAGTGGTCCCCCACCCGTCCTAGCGAAAAGAGGGGTTTCAGTTCAGCCCCTGGTACTTCCAGTCCAAGTAGTCCCTGTGAGTTAGAATGCAATATAGCGCCAATTTCCCGGAGACCGACACCCCCAAGACGGGAGGCAACAGCAAGTCCGCCCACCACAGTCTCAAGGTCCCCCGAGCAAGGATCGGAAGGTAGCAGGACCACAAGGGCGACCTCATCGGTTCCGCGGTTCACAATAGGCGGGTCCCCGGGGTCCGAGAGCAACAGGCAGGGGTTCACCTCCCAACTATTCATTCCGTTCCCATCCCCGGGCGCAAGGCAGGCACGGACGCCCCACAGAGCCACTAACGAATCCCCGTTTCCCGTTGCAGGACAAGCACCCGCGGAATCAGGGATCACAGGCTCTCCAGTACTAGGTCAGACGCAGGCACGCCCCAAGCGCACGTGCGGCAAGCCACAATGGTTGCGGGACTTCGTCCCATCCTAGGGGGGAGGGATGTTGTGTATGTATGCGTGCATGTTCATTGTACTGTAAAGGCAAGAATGTAACCACTCCAAATACAAACGATCTCAGCTGTAAAGGAACGCGAGCAGACAGCCCATAGAGGGCAGCTGCGAGCGTTCAGTCTCACATGGTTCACATTGCTCAATCACGGACAGCCGCGGGAAAACCTTCCCCGCATTCAGCAGCAGAAGAAAGAGGCGTGCCTGGGCGAGGCCACGCCGGTAGCAGCCAATGAGCTACCGTGCTACAAGATTCAAATGTAGAGGGCTACTGTATATATTGAGATGTATCACCGCCATTACCTCATGCTTCACCGGAACACCATGCAATAAACCTGTGTTAAACCAACCCTTCGGTTGTCCTGTTGTCTTTGGTCCCATACACTAAACTTACTTACTAACTTACTTACTTACTGAACTAGGTTGGGAAGTTGCTATATGCAGTCAACCGGAATTGTATGCTCCTGACAACATACGTCAGTGTTCAGGCAAAGTAAAGACTGTCTGGTGGTTCTTCTGTCTTCTATTGACCAAAGAGCTTATATACTCAGATGGAATGGATAAAGGGAGGCCTATGTTATCTAATAAGATGGAGGAGCCTAAGTTTCCAACCCTCACTAAGTCAGGAGGCCCTCTCTGAAATGAAATCTCAGTTAGATCGTTTTTTGTGCCTGTAGTATCCTTCTTTCCTTGCATCCTGAAGCAATGGCTAGACAACACAACTCAATTGCTCCCCTCCCCCTCTGCATGCTGATGGGGGTGCATTTTCTTGGAAGCTTGCACATGCCTTTTTGGTTGGCTAATAGAGCTATTACTTCAGCATGGATTTTGGCTCATGTCGGGGAGAAAAACCTAAGGAGAGTTGCTTAGTTTAACATGTCAGCTCTTATTTCTGACTACAGGTACTTGTATCCTGGCGTTGAAAGGAGAGGCCATGTTTGCAGTGACCTTCTGACCTACATGGTTTTTACTTTGGGACCCAGATTTGATCTTTGTTCTTACGCCTTATCTCTGCTCTGATTTCAGCAGAGAACATTACAAAAAGATGTCAGCACAATTTGAGATCTCTGCTTCTAAGACTGTTTGACCAAGGAGGGAAACTTTAGCATGACAAGAAAGCTAAAGGTTTTATTTTTTTTAAGGTTGGGGGGAGGGGTCTGAATGATAAGAACTCATTCTTATCAAAAGCAGATACAAGGCATTTTATCTGACTGTGAAAAGTATTAAAATTTATACATTTGTTTAGTGTATGCAAACCAAGACACAGGACACAGCCTCGGGCTGGGTTAACTCAGGTTTATTGCATCGTGGACAGAGGGAACATGAGGTAATGGCGGATCGATAGCTCTTTATATACAGCAGTAATACATTTGAACGTGGTGCCACGGTAGCCCATTGGCTACTGTCTGCGTGACGTCATTGCAGGTCACGCCCTTCTTGTCCAGGTGTAGGTAGTGGCGGGAAAACTTCCCGCGCTGTTGCCTTTGATGAGTTCGGACCAAGAGAGCTTGGACGCTCGCTGCTGCCAGCTGGTGGTCATTAGCTCGCGTCCTATTACAGGGTTTATATGATACAGCTGAAGGTTACATTGTTGCTATAGGCAAGGTTACATTGGCTCAGATACATTGTAAACCATGTGTACAGTAAAACCATCAGAACACAACACCCCTCCCCCCTAGGACGAGACAAAGTCTCGAGCCCACACTTAACACACTCCCCCCCCTTAGGAGACAAAGTCTCTCAGCCAAGATGGCTTATTTCGAACACGCTGGGGTCTCGATGCGGGCTGCCTCTCCCCGGGTTTGCTACCTTCTCTTTGTCCCCTGGTCTCCTGTCCTGTAATATGAGAGGGAGACTCGTTAGTGACTTTCCGCGGCTCTGCGGCGTTGTTGGGAGGTGTGCTCTTTCTTAGGGGGGAACCGGGGGCACTGGGGGCTAACGAAAAACCCCTCTTCTCGCTTGGATGGGTGGGGGAACACTCCTGAAAACCCCCCCGGCTCGCAAAATCAAAATCAAAATCACTATCGGGGGCAGCGGTCGCGAACTCCTCTCCCCCTTCCCCGGCCCCTGATAGGACTGGCGTATCAAAAGGATATGAGTCGGGGCCGCTGCTTCTGCTTCCTTCCCCCCATGCTTGGGACTTTTGTCCACTGCCGTCTCCCCCTTGGGTTAAGCGGGTGGGGGAGAACCCTAACGCTGAATCCTGTTGCTGAGCTCCACTGACTGGCCCAATCACTCGGTGCCTCAGTTGGTCTGCGTGCCTCCTCCAGAGGAGGCCGGTGTTCGTCTCGACCCGGTACGACACTGGCCCCGTCTGTTCTACAACCCTCCCTGGTACCCAGGCCGGCCCTGCGCTGGAATAGTTCCTGCAGTGAACAGGGTCACCGGCAGCGAAACCTTTCGAGACTGCCAACCCTATGTTTTTCCCTTTATCCTCGACTCTCGTGGGGTCTAGCCTGGACAGGATCGTGGTCAGTTTTCGCCGCATCAAGAGCTCTGCCGGCGAGTAGCCGGACGCCAAGGGGGTCACCCTATACGCTAAGAGGAATTGGCACACTTGGTGATTCAGATCCCCCGGGCCCATGCGCCGCAGCGCCTCCTTCATTGTACGCACCAGCCGTTCCACTTGGCCATTCGTGGCCGGGTGAAACGGTGCGGATGTGACATGCCGAATGGCGTTTGCCTCCATGAATGCCCCGAACTCAGCGGAGGTGAAACAACTAGCGTTATCGCTGACTAAAGTGTCGGGTAAACCGAACGTGGAGAAGACTCTCCTTAGCCGGCTAATTGTCGAGGCGGAGGACGTGCTCTTTACCGGGATAACCTCCAGCCACTTGGAGAACGCATCCACGACTAGGAGAAACATGGTTCCCCGGAATGGGCCAGCGAAATCTACGTGCACCCTGGACCATGGCCCCCGTGCTGTGTCCCATTCCCTATGCGGAAGACGGGCCGCCTCAGGTCGGGATCCCTGGCAAGCCTCGCAAGTGCCGACCATGTGCTCAATGTCCGCGTCCAGCTGTGGCCACCAGAAGTAACTCCGGGCTAGCGCCTTTGAACGAACTATGCCCGGGTGGCTGACGTGCAGCAGTTCGAGCACCCTCGTCCGCAGGGGCGCAGGGACCACCACCCGTTGGCCCCACAGAAGGCACCCCCTCTCTAGGGACAACTCTAGCCTTTTCCTAAAGAATGGGTCGAACTCTGTACTCGGGGACGAAGCCGGCCACCCCTTCTGCACCCATGAACTAACTTTTTCCAGCGTCCTGTCCTTGCCTGTCGCCCTAGCAATGTCGGCTGGTACTATTGGGGGCGCGTCTAAAACCTCAATCAGCAACACCTGGCGGTCTCTTTCTGCTCTCGCCTTTTGGTCGTCCGACAATGGCAGAGGGGATCGCGAAAGCGCATCAGCATGGCTGATCTCCTTTCCGGGCCTGTACTCCAACTCATGTTGGTACGCGTTGAGGAAAATAGCCCATCGCAGCATTCTCGGGGACAGGATCTGCGGCGTGGGCTTGTTAGCCGTGAAAATCCCTAACAGCGGTTTGTGATCGGTCACGATTTTGAACGGGCGGCCATACAAAAAATCGTGAAATTTTTTGGTCCCCGCTACTATTGCTAACGCTTCCCTGTCGGTTTGCGCGTAATTTCGCTCCGCTTGGGACAGGGACCTTGAGTAAAACGCTACCGGGGCCTCCCTTCCGTCCTCCAACACGTGGCAGAGCACCGCCCCCACCCCCACCGGGGATGCATCACAAACTAGGACCACAGGCCGTTTGGGGTCGAAGTGCGTCAGGATTGCCTCAGATGTTAGGAGTTGCTTTAGCTCTTTGAACGCCCTCTCGTGCTCGTCACCCCACATCCATGGCTCCTCTTTTTTAAGCAACCGATGGAGCGGTTCGGCCACGGACGCCTTCCGCGGGAGGAATGTATGGTAAAAGTTGAGGAGCCCCAGGAAAGACTGCAGCTCGGTTTTGCATGTGGGGCGAGGGGCCTTTTTAATGGCTGCTACCTTGGATTTAGACGGCTTAATCCCCTCGGGTGTGATCCGGAACCCTAAAAACTCGACCTCGGTTTCGAAAAAGACACATTTATCCTTCCTCAATCTCAGCCCCGCTTTCTCGAACACGGTCAGTACCTTGTCCAACCTTTTTGCCAGTTCAGCCTCACTCCCCCCTGTTATCAACACGTCATCAAAATAAGGCAACACCCCCTCCAGGCCCTTTAGGAGGCGTTCCACGAGCGATTGAAAAAGGCCGGGTGCCGAGTTCACGCCGAACTGTAACCGCGACACCTGGAACGCTCCCTTATGTGTAACTATTGTTTGTGCCGCGGCCGTGGCGGGGGTCACAGGAAGTTGCTGATAGGCTTGTGCCAAATCGAGTTTAGCGAAACACTTTCCCCCATTTAGCCTGGCCAAAAGGTGGCTGATCACTGGCACCGGGTATGCATTAGGGCGGATCGCCTTGTTAATTGTACACTTATAATCAGCGCAAATGCGCACCTCCCCGTTAGCCTTTAGAGCCGTTACAATTGGAGTTTCCCACTCCGCGGAATCAACAGGAATAAGAATCCCCTGGCCCACCAGTTTGTCCAGTTCCGCCTCTATCTTGTCCTTGAGTGCGAACGGCACCCTGCGTGGTTTGAGTCTTATCGGGCGGACCTCCGGGTCTATGTCGAAAGCTACAGGGGGTCCCTTGAACTTTCCGAGTCCTTTCTCAAAAACGGCAGGATGCGCATCGCAAACCGCTTGTATTGGGTCCCCCCCCACGGTATGCACCCCCCCTATGAACAAACCTAAGGGCTGAAACCACTGTGTCCCTAGGAGGCTACAGCTTCCCCCTTTGAGGACAACTAGGGGCAGTTCCGCAGAATGTCTCTTAAAATTGACCCGAAATTTCCCGACCCCCAACACCGGAATGCTGTTTCCCTGTACGTCCCGTAGTGTGGACCTCAACGCTTTAAGCTTGGGCCGCACGTGGGGGTCGATTTTCAGGAACTCTTTCTGGGGAATTATGGAATAGGAGGACCCCGAGTCAATTTCCATCTTAATAGGGGCCCCTTGTACTAATACCTCAACGAAGTAATGGGACTGTCCCGCGGACACGCTGAACACTGAGGCGTCGTCCTCGCTGCCGTCCGAGACGCGGCCCACGCCGTCCTGCTTCCTCGTGGTCTGGGCGCCATCTTTGGGCCTCGCTGGACGGTCCGGTCTGGCCGCGCGGTCTTGTGACTGCCTCCGGCCCTCTTTCCGCTTTCTGCACGCCTTGGCGATGTGCCCCCGACGGCCGCAGGTGTAACACTCGGCCTTCCTGAACGGGCATCTCGCGCGCTCGTGGGCCGCTCCGCAACCCTCGCAGCGTCGACCGCCCTTCCGGACCTTCTGGACCTCCTCGCCGTCGCTGCCTTCCGTAGACGACTTTGAGGCCCGTCGAGTCGCGTGCACCGACTGTCCGGTCTTCCCGTGCACCGAATTTTCCGCCTTGCCGGCTCTAGGTCGCCACTCACGCCACTGATGCATCTCGTCCACTCCGGCATTCGTGGACTCTGCGGCTTCCGCGGCCTCTATGACCTCTGCCAGCGTGGGTGGCGGCTCCTTATTCATCAAGCTGCGCTGCACCTCCTTGTCTTTCAGGCCACACAACACGCCGTCCCTGAGGACCAACTCCAGGATGTCGCCCCATTTACAGGGGGCGGCGGCTATCCTCATGGCGGCCACGAATGCCTCAACCGACTCGTCCGGCGCTTGGACTCGCCTCCAAAACGCGCTCCGAGCGGGAAACATTGCCCTCGAGGGACAGAACCGCTCTCGCAGCAGCTTCATGATGTCGCTCGCCTTAAAGTCGCTCACCTTCTTCGGAGCGATTATGCCCACCAGCGTCCGCTTGGTTTCCATCCCGAGCATTCTGGTGAGGATGGCCCTCTTCCTCTCCTCGTCGTCTTGTTTGACTCTGAGTTCCACCAGTGCCGCCTGGAAATCCATCTCAAGCAGCTCCCAGTCTTGCGGTTTGGTGATGTTGAACCCGCTCTGTGTCCTGGCTGTTCCGTGGGGGTCCATCATCCCACCTTCGTCGCCAATTTAGTGTATGCAAACCAAGACACAGGACACAGCCTCGGGCTGGGTTAACTCAGGTTTATTGCATCGTGGACAGAGGGAACATGAGGTAATGGCGGATCGATAGCTCTTTATATACAGCAGTAATACATTTGAACGTGGTGCCACGGTAGCCCATTGGCTACTGTCTGCGTGACGTCATTGCAGGTCACGCCCTTCTTGTCCAGGTGTAGGTAGTGGCGGGAAAACTTCCCGCGCTGTTGCCTTTGATGAGTTCGGACCAAGAGAGCTTGGACGCTCGCTGCTGCCAGCTGGTGGTCATTAGCTCGCGTCCTATTACAGGGTTTATATGATACAGCTGAAGGTTACATTGTTGCTATAGGCAAGGTTACATTGGCTCAGATACATTGTAAACCATGTGTACAGTAAAACCATCAGAACACAACAATTTGTAATTTGTATATTTTGTATCTTATTTTTTGTTACCTTGTTATATTCTGTATTTATTGCTTTACTCCATTGTATTTCTTTTTATATATATATATATATTTATTGATTTTTTAAAGCATAAGACATGAAACAAACATTTTATACATGACAGAAAAAAATAGCAAAAAATTAATAAAAATAAAATCATAATATAAAAGATAAGACAGACTGTATATTACATACACTTACAGACTTCATCACCCTAGTGCTATATACATTGTCCTAGGAGGTTGTGGGATCTCCCGTTCATTTCTATTGTTCCCAAAATTTCGTTTGGTCTGGTGTCAATTTTTTTATTTCATCTCTTGTCATTGAGTATTCCACAAATTTTCGCCATATTTTCCAAAATCTACTTTCTTTTATTATACCTTTCTTAAGATTTAATTCCCATGTTAGTTTTTCATTCAATGCGAGATCCCACATCTGCCCGTACCAATCCTGCACTTTTAACATTATATCACTTTTCCAATTTTTTGCAATACACATTCTTGCCATTACTAACATCATAGACAACAACTCTTTCTTATCATTATCTATTTTAATATTCTCAACATCTGTCAGTAAGATGGTATCTGGCCCCAATCTGAGACGTACTCCCATAATTTTCCCTATCTCGATCTCTATTTTTGTCCAAAAGTTTTCTACCTCTTTACATTCATACCACATATGAACATATGTGCCCAAACTGTTTTTACATCTCCAACACATTTTATTGTTCTTCTTATCCATCTGGTGCAGTCTCACGGGTGTCAGATACCACCTCCATAACATTTTAAAATTGTGTTCCTTTATTCTGACCGATAGGGATCTCATAATTCTTTTTTTCCATTTATTTTGCCATTCCTTTTCCGTTATTTTCAAGTTCAAGTCCTGTTCCCATGTATTTCTTAATGTTTCTTGTGGGTTACCTTCTGTGTTTATTATTTTATAAATTTTACTAACCAGCCCTTTAATACCAATTTCCTCCCTCCTAATTTTCCAAACTAATTCCTCAAATTCCGTCCTGTCTCTTTCTAGGCTTCGTTCTCTCCAGTATTTATTATTCCACTTATTCACCATAATTATCTGAAACCAATTCAGCTTCATCTGGGTATATAGCTCTCTTTTCCTCGCATCATCTTTGCAGACTCGTATCCAATCTTTCAATAGGAGAACCCTATTTGTCGACAAAATTTCCTTAATCTCGTTATCCAATCTTATTGGGAAGTTATTCAAGTCTTCTATTTCAATTATCGGTGAGATATTCGGGGCCAATTTCATTTTAACTTTCTTCCATACTCCCAACATAGATCTCATCATTCTGTTTTTAATCGATATTTTTCCTGTTTCCTTGTCTAAAAAAAAACTCTTACCAACTTCCTTTACTTCGTTCATCTCGATTCCCTCCCAGATAACCGACTCCTTCATCAGTATCTTAACTACATTCTTTATCTGGAAGGCTTTATAATAACTCTTTAAATTAGGCATTCCTAAACCGCCTTCTTTTTGAGGTAAATACCACATTTTCTTTAAAATTCTAGGTCTGCGTCCCCCATTACAATAACTATCAAATAGTTTTTGAAATTCCTCAATATCCTTATCTATCAGCTGAATTGGTAAGGCATCAAATAAAAAATTTAGTTTTGGTAGTAACATCATTTTAGTCAGTGCTATTCTGCCGAACCAAGACAACTTCAGTTTTTGATATTGTGAAATTTTAATCTTAAGTTCCTTCTTTTGTTTATCATAATTTAGTCTTTTCAGGTCCTCTAAATTATTGGATATATTTATCCCCAGGTATTTCAAGCTCCCTTTAATCTGTAATTTAAATTCATCCCTGATTTTCCTTTGCTCTTCTTTTTCAATATTATTTAAAATTAATTCTGATTTTTCCCAGTTTACCTTCAAACCTGTAATTTGTTCAAAATCCTTTAAATGCTTTTGAATCCTTTCCATGGTTCTTCTGGGGTGTTTCATAATTAACAAAGTATCGTCTGCATATAAACTAATTTTATTTTCCAGTATTCCTTCTATATTTTTGTCTTCTCTTATTATATTAGCTAGTATTTCCATCGCCATAATAAATAGAATTGGAGATAGGGGACATCCTTGCCTTGTTCCTGCCTCTAATCTTAATTCTTCTGTTAAACCGTCGTTAACCCTGATTTTAGCGTATCCTTGTTGGTACAGTTGTTCTATTGTCTTTATAAACCTGTTACCGAATCCATAACTCTTAATTATCTCGATAATTGTTACCCATTGTACAGAATCAAATGCTTTAAAAATATCTAATGATAATATACCTACTTTCTCTTTATTTTGTCTTGCCACGTCTATTAAATTTAGAACTCGCCTTACTAAATCTGTCATATATCTCCCTTTCACAAAGCCGGCCTGGTCTTTATTTATATATTTATCCATAAAACTATTCAATCTGTTTGCCAGTATAGCTGTAAAAATCTTAGCATCTTGATTAATCAGGGATATAGGTCTGTATGATTCTACTTTTTCTAAATCTTTTCCCGGTTTTGGTAATAGGACAATTATTGTTCTATACCACGATGCAGGTACCTGTTCCCCTTTAAGAATACCATTATAAAGTTTTAACAATTTCGGGATTACTATCTCCTTAAATTCTTTATAAAACTCAGCAGGTAATCCATCCTCACCAGGTGCTTTATCTACTTTCAGTTTGTTTATTACTTTTTTTATCTCTTTTTCAGTTATTAATTCTTCCATTCTTTGTTTATGCTCTTGGCTTATTTTATTTTTAATTTGCATTTCCAATCTATCTTTTAATTTATCTAGGTTTATTCTCTTTTTAGAGTATAGGGATTGGTAAAATTCTCTGACCACCTTGCATTTATCTTTAATCTTATTATGCCTTATACCCTCCTTATCCACTAATATCCCTATTTCTCTTCTGCCTCTCTTTTCTTTAGCCGCTCTTGCCAACATTTTTGAATTTTTATTACTGTATTCAAAATATTCTCTTTTTAAATATGTTAGGTCTCTTTTCACCTTTTCTATGTCATTTCCAATTAATTCCTTCCTTAGTCCCTGCATCTTTTCATATACTTTTCTATCCTTGGTTATTGCATGTATCTCCTGTAACCTTTTAATCTCTTTTTCTGTTTCTTCTTGCTTACTTTTTAACTGTTTATTTCTAATACTTGCCAACCTAATACTTTCACCCCTAAATATTGCTTTCATAGTATCCCATACGGTACCAATTCGTACTTCCCCTGTATCATTCCACTTCCAATTTTCTTCCCATTTTTCTACCATTTGATCTTTACTTTTTTTATCTCTAAACAATCTGGCGTTATATCTCCAATTTTTCGGGCTCTTTATAGCATCTATTTTCAATTCCACCAATACTTTTGCATGATCCGATTCTTTGAATATTCCAATTTCTATACCATCTAAATTACTTATCAAATTATCCGTAACAAATATGTAGTCTATTCTGGAATATGTATTGTACACTTGTGAAAAATACGTATAGGCCCTTTCCTGTCCTTTAAGTACTCTCCATGTATCTTTCAACCCCAAGGATTTCAACCAGTTATTTAACACAAACGTCTTATTTCCACCTACACTTCTCTTCATATTCGTGCTATCTATATTTGATCCTACTAGATTGAAATCTCCCCCTACAATCATTTTTGTTGTTTTTTCTTTCTCTAGTATTCGATATATCTTATTTAAAAACCTGTTTTGATGTTCATTTGACACATACAAATTCACCAACGTTATTTCCTCTTCTTCTATCTTCCCCTTTATTATCAAGTATCTACCTTCTGGGTCTGATATACTTTTTATTATCTCGAATCCCGCTCTATTTGATATCAAAGTTGCGACCCCCCTAGCCTTTGAGGAGCCATATGATTTTTCGTAAACTTGGGTCCATCCTAAGAATAATTTATTGTTTTTTTCCGAATTCTGATGGGTCTCCTGAAGAAAAATTATATCCGGTCTGTCTTTTCTAAGTGCCGCTTCCAACCTCCTTCTCTTCACTTGACAACCAGTACCTTTCACGTTCCATGTTAATACTTTTATATCCTTCATCTATTATGTATCTCCCTCCCTTTTTTTGCAGTTCCCACTTCCTCCTACGGACATGTGATCAACATATAACATTTCCTTCACCTTATACAAAAAAGTAATAATAATAATAAAAAAGGAAAAAACATCTAAAAGAAAAAATACACTAAACAATCTACTACTCTCCCTCCCCATTTCTTTTTTACAAATGGCCTCCAAAATTCAGAGGGGGGAGGGGGGGGTGCAGTCATACATAGGAGTCTGGATTGGGCCTGAACCTACTCCCCGTCCGGAGCTATTCCTCCTTCTGCCCCTTTTGGCATATTCTCGTTTCCATTGCTATCCCTTCTTCTATAACCACCAGATATAATCAATTCTTCCTTCAAATCAAACCACTCTTTAGTTCCTGCTTCCAATAATTTGGCATCTATCATTACGTCCAAGACATTAATATCTTCATTGATTAAATATCTTCTTCCCAGATAAAAAAAACTTAATTGTCTTGGGAATTTCCAATTGTATCTTATTCCCCTTTCCTGGAATCTTTTTGTGATTGGCTTCATCGACTGTCTCCAGAAACGATCCTCCATTGGAATGTCGTTGTACACTTCAATGTCATGGCCTTCTACTTTTAAAACCTCTGGTCCTTTTTCACGTATAAGCGCCATTAACCTCAGTTTATCTGTTACATTAGCAAATTTTAACATGACATTCCTTGACCCAGTTTTGCCCCTTCTTGAACCAAGCCTGAATACATTTACCACTTCATGCGGCGTGAAGCCATCTTCCATAATTTCGTCAAGCCATTTCACTATTCTTTCTTTTAATTTGTCTGGTGAATTCTCTGGGAATTTTCGAATTATAACATTTGCTTTTCTTAATTGTTCTTCTACATTTTACAATCTCTTTTCATGGTCCCCAACTTTATTTTCTCTTTCCTTTTCTTTCTTTTTTAAGTCCATGACCTCTACTTTTATCATTGCTTGATCTTTTTTTATCTCTTCTTGCTCTTTTTTAATGGTCTTTGTTTCCTCTTTCATGTCTTCAATTCCCTTCATAATGTTTACTAATACATCTTGCAAATCCTTCTTCCATTCTGTTCTAGATCGAGCAAACATATTTCCAATATTATTCCCCAGGGTATCAAATCTCTCGTTAAGAATTTCAAATTCAGATTTAGTTCCTTCTCCTCCCCCTGTCGCCGATGTCGTTGGTGTTGTGGCCGTGGACGTGGTTACGATCGTTGTTGGTGTTGTTCCTGCTATCGCCGCTGTCGTTGACACTGTTGACATAGCTGTTGTTGTCGTTGTTACTTTTGCTGTTGTTATCACGATTGATTTTACCACAGATGGAGTAGGCGCCGTTGGTGATATTATTGTCTTCTGTTGCTGCTGCTGCTGTAGTTGTTGTGCCATCTTTTTCACTGTCTCTTGTTCCTCCAAATCCTTTATCTCTTGTTGCATTGCTTTTTTCATTTCTTCTTTCTCCTCATCCAATCTTGTAAGCCTCCTGAAACTTCTATCGGAGGACGTTGGTCTTTGCTCTCTTGTCCAAGCCAATTTCTTCTCTTTCTCTTTCCCTCTCCCCTGCCGTTTCATTCAAATATATTTCTAACTGCTTATTATCGATTTACATATAAAGTTTAATCATTCAAAATTCACCATATATTTTATCTCTAACCAATTTTATTAAACTTTCCAAATACAGTACTTAACCCTTATCACCTCCCCCCTCCCTCTCTCTGTCCTATATATGCGCGTGTATTTACAGACACATATACACACACATGTATACCCAGAGAGTCGTTCAAACTTCCGTTGTCCCAATTTAAATTTAATTAATTTCCCTCTTATATTTTTATCTACTTTAATATTTCCCCTCCCCACAAAATTCAAAATAAAATAAAAATAAAAACAAAAAAGAACAAGGAAAAAAAAGGGGAAGAAATTTTTTTTAAAAAAAAAAAAAGAAACGATTAGAAAAATCTTATTTGAAAAATTATTTAAAAATTAAAAAGCTTCAAACCAGCCAAGAAAAAAAAAACCAAACAAAAATAACAGCAATTAAAAAAAAATTTTTTATCTCCAAAATTTAACTGTAGGGGGAGCCAACTCTCTATTGTAAATTGCAAACGATTTCCAAATCTCTTTTAAGGAGGGAAAAAGGGAGAGTCAGCAGAGACAAAGATAACACTGATGAGTTCACTTTCCTGTTCTCCAAAGTTCCGATCTACAAGCAATTTATTTCTCAGAGAACTACGCCACAACAGCTTCTTGCTTCTCTTTGTATCTCCAAAAAAATGTATGCAGGGACAGGCTTATCGTCTCTCTTCTTCTTTAAAAACCAGTTCTCTTAGACCACAGCACAATAGCGGGAGGGGGAGGCAAGGAAAGGGGAAGAAAAAAAAAGTTAACAAAAGAAGGAAAGCAGGGAATACTATCTTGCCCCTTTTACTTAGCCGTTAATTTATCCACTCCCACCGGCATAAAACATTTCAAAAGGGAAGAAAAAAAAATAAGAAAAAATCAGTCTCTTTACTTCTGC
The DNA here is from genome assembly GCA_035047305.1 of Bradypodion pumilum. Classification (NCBI taxonomy): domain Eukaryota; kingdom Metazoa; phylum Chordata; class Lepidosauria; order Squamata; family Chamaeleonidae; genus Bradypodion; species Bradypodion pumilum. Next base: position 256,616,824 of record JAWDJD010000003.1, on the reverse strand, counting down.
TTTCTATTTCCCCCTTTCTCTTTATAAGTCTTTACAACTTTGTTCACCGTCAAACTTCTTCGCTTTCCCCTTTGCTCCTTTCCAGCGCCTCGAAACTCCGTACGTCTCCGATCGGGGGGGGGCGACGAGACCAAGCGAGCCCGCTACAAAATCTCTTTCGGCCCCCCAACAGATTTACTTTTAATTCCGACGTCCACTTATGCTTTGCCCATACTTTTAAGCTCTTTTACTAGAACGCCGCTTTCCTCCCGTTTCCAGAATTTCCGTTCTTCGATCCAGAGCTCTGGGGACTCGTCGCCATTACAGGTCGCCCATCCCCCCGCTCTCAAGATCGAAACTCTGTCCTACCTCTTTTTCTCGGCGCTGCTTTGGAGCATCCAATATATTTTCCACTGCTAATTTTCCTTCTCTTTTTCCTAGTCCATTTTTCAGCCGGTTTCAGGGTCTATTTTCACTTTAAAAAAGTCACTTTCTTTTCTCTCCTTTCCGAGCGGAGAAAAGCTCGTCCCTCTCAGCCCTCCATCATGACACGCCCCCCCATTGTATTTCTGTATAATTATATTGTATCTTTATTTGAAAAGCTGTTAGCCGCCCCGAGTCGGCCTGTGCCGAGTAGGGCGGGATATAAATTAAAATTTATTATTATTATTATTGTAGACAGAAGACTAGCTGTGTAAGCAACCCCGTGGGGTAGAATCGCAAGACCCAGGGGCAATCTTACCTTGAACAGTTAAAGACTATGAAACGGTGCAGTTTTTAGGACCCCTAACTGAGACCGTTTAAATGCAGCAAAGAGGAAGCTTTGGGAAGTCTCCAACCACCCCATCAACTTCTTCACTGGCCTTGCAGAGACTGCACAGAAGGGCAATTTCTCAAAATGTTGCCCTGTGTTAGTCTGTCTCATTATAGTGGCAAGGTTAAAGAGGGGGAAATGAGGGAAATAGAAGAAAAGGGGGAGAAATATTGTTGCACTTTAAAAACTAACAGATGTAATTCAGTGTGATCTCTTGTGGGTCAAAATCCACTTCTGTAGATATTGTTGTATCTGAAGAAGTGGGGTTCAATCTACAAAATCTCTTATTGAACCAAATCTGTTAAAATTTCTCTTCCTCAATCCTTTCTTCTTCCTTTCTTCCCCCTTTTCCCTCATTACCTTTGCCAACATGGTAATAAGAGGATTCTCTGATTCTCTCCCTCCTGCCAATACTCTGGTGAATATCCTCAGTGGTACCAGGGAAAATTTCTAAAGCATCATTGCAGTGCCTGTGTGTTATGTATTGAATGAATGTTGCAAGGTTCCCTTTAACAGAATGTAACCAGTCAATGTATCCAATTGTATCTAATCAGAGACACATTGTAGCAAGCTGTATAAGGATGCGAGCTAAGTGGCCACAGGTGGCAGTAGTGAGCATCCGGCTCACATGACACAGATTCCCCGAATACCTGAAGAGCGGGAAACCTTCCCGCCACACCACACCTGGAGAAGATGGGCGTGACGATCTATGACGTCACGCAGACAGTAGCCAATGAGCTACCACCCGGGATATTCAAATGTACAGTGTACTATAAATAGAGCTGTTTTGTCCGCCATTACCTCATGTTCACCCTGACCATCATGCAATAAAGTTGTGTTTAGCCCTACTGCGGCTCCTTCTATTGTCTTCCTTGCAAGACACCAAATTGGCGACGAAGCTGGGATGGCGTCCCGACAAGTGAACATCGCGCCCTTCGATACCACGAAGCCAGAAAAATGGGAACTCTATGAACAGCAGTTCCTCTACGCTATGGACCTCGATGGCATCGAGGAGGAAGCCCAGGGCTGGGCATTCCTGCTGGCCCAGTGCAGCCTGGAAATGCTAGAACTGGCAATGAACCTCCTGACGCCAAGGCCGCTCAGGGAGGTAACCCTAGACGAGATCCTCACCGAGCTGAGGAAGCACTTTTGCCCAAAAGTGTCGGTGTTCCCGGCAAGGCTGGCCTTCCAGCAGCGGTGCCAGTGGGCCGGTGAGTCTGTGGCCGATTACGTGGCAGCCCTGAGGGTGACTGCCGTGCCTTGCCGGTGGGGAGCGTCCCTGAGCGAGGCACTGCAAGACAGGCTCCTGCTGGGCCTGCGAGACGAGGGTGCCAGGAAAAAACTACTGGCCAAGGACGAGAGCATCTCCTTCGAGAATGTCCTGCGCATTGCCCAAGCCGCTGAGTCAGTGCAACAAGGCGAACGGGTGTGCCGGGCCAGGACCGCCGTGGTTGGGGGGGCCCGCCAGCGGTCCCAGTCCACAGCTGTTCCTCCCACGGAGAGCAGGGGCCCTCCGAGTCCACCACGTCCACCTCCGACTTCAGCGAGGACGATGACATGCAGCTGGTGCAGTGGAGGCCCGAGGTTCGAGACTGCGCCAGAGAGGACCGCCGCTGCAATGGATACAGGGCATCCCACGACCGGAGCCGGTGCCCATTCTGGAAGGCGGAGTGCCACAACTGCGGGCGGTGTGGGCACATCGCAAAGGTCTGCAGGCAGTGTCGAGACGACAGCAAGGGCCAAGCGGAACGGTCCCAACGGAAAGCAGACGAGTCGGCAGAATCGTCAACAACGATGAGCCCCAGGAGCACCGCGTGTCTCGACGAGTTCCCGATGACCACAACCAGGCAGTTCACAGCGTGCCTTTGAGGCACCCCCATTATTTTGTTGAGGTACTGGTACAAGGGGTCCCAGTAAGGATGAAGATCGACTCGGGGTCATTGTACTCCATCATCTCCCACCGGGAATTTTTGTGCATTCCCCCCAAGTCATGCCCCAAACTGAAGGCCCTAAAGACTAACCTATGGGACGTTCAGGGCAAAAGTATCCCAGTGTTGGGGGTGGGAGAGTTCAAGGTACAGTTCAAGAGGCGCTCCGTGCAGTTGCCCCTAGTAGTCTTAAAGGTAGGGTCCTGCTGCCTCCTGGGTACGCAGTAGTTTGGCCCCCTGGGGGTTTTCATTGGAGGCATACACACCGTGCAGGCTGACCCGATCACGGAGGTGTGTAACACACACCCTGCCGTCTTTGAGAAGGGGCTAGGGAAGTTCAAGGGGCCCCCAGTTTTATTCGACATGGATCCCGACATCCCACCCATCAGACTGAAGCCAAGGAGAGTGCTTTTCACACTAAAGGACAAAATTGAGACTAAACTGGACAAACTGGTGGGTCAGGGGATTTTGGTACCGGTGGATTCCGCCGAGTGGGAAACCCCCATTGTTACGGCGCTTAAGGCTAACGGGGAGGTCAGAATCTGCGCTGACTACAAGTGCACGATTAACAAGGCAATTTGCTCAAATGCATATCCGGTGCCGGTAGTAAGTCACCTGTTAACAACTTTGCACGGGGGGAGGTGTTTCGCCAAGCTAGACTTAGCTCAAACCATCGTTACTCATAAGGGAGCCTTTAAAGTGCAAGGAGCTAGTCACCAGCACTCTAGCAGAAGGATGCAAGAGGCAGTCTAACAATGCAACTGGACTCAAAAGACTGTATCAGGAAAGCATATATAAATGCTTGTATACAAATGCCAGAAGCCTCCGGAACAAAATAGGGGAGCTGGAATACTTAGCAATAGATAAGAATATTGATATTATTGGCATCACTGAAACCTGGTGGACGGATGATAACCAATGGGATACAGTTATCCCAGGCTACAAACTGTACAGGAAGGATAGGAAGGGGCAAACAGGAGGTGGTGTAGCCTTGTATGTCAAATAAGTGATAAAATCGTATGAATTGGAATATCTAGGTGATTTGGAGTCACCATTAGAAGCTCTGTGGGTAAGAGTACCAGGCCACAAGGATGGTCTAACAGTAGGCATATACTATCGGCCTCCGACCCAAACTCTTGAGGGAGACTGGCAGTTGGAGAATGTTGTAAAGGAGGCATCCAAGAAGGGAAGCCTGGTTATAATGGGGGACTTCAATTACCCTCACATAGACTGGGTGAACTGTTGTTCAGCACATGATAAAGAGATAAAGTTCCTAGATATGCTAAATGATTGTTCCCTGGGACAGATGGTTGAAGGCCCAACTAGAGGTACAAGAATCCTTGACTGGTGCAAGATGTTAATGTGACTGATCCAATAGGGAACAGTGACCACAACTCAATTATGTTTAACTTGATCATAGACTGCAAGTCACTGATAAAATCTAACACAGAGACCTTAAATTTTCAAAAAGGAAATTTCCCAAAGATGAGGAAACTAGTAAAAAAGAAACTGAAAGGGAAAATTGAGAGAGTCCAAACACTCCAAGAGGCATGGAGGCTGTTTACAAAAACAATAACAGAGGCCCAATTGGAATGCATACCCAAAAGGAAAAAGGGCACTGCCAGGTCCAAGAGGACTCTGATGAGGCTTACAGGAGCTGTTCGGGAAGTGATCAAGAGCAAGAAAAGCTCATTTAGAAGATGGAAGGCTTGTCCAAATGAGGACAGCAGGCAGAAACATAAATTCTGACAGAACAAATGCAAGGCAACAATCAGGAAAGCAAAGCAAGACTTTGAGGAGCGTATAGCTAAAATGTACTTTAAGTACATTAGAAGTAAGAACCCAACTAGGAAGGCCATTGGACCATTGGATGACAATGGAAGGCAAGGGGTTATTAAAGAGGAAACAGAGATTGCAGAGAGACTCAATGAATTCTTTGCTTCAGTATTCACTGAAGAAGACAGAGACCACATGTCCAAAACAGAGCCTATCTTCGTAGGGAGGGAAACCGAAGAATTAAGCCAGATAGAAATAACCAGGGAGGAGGTCCTTGCATGTCTTGTTAAACTAAACACTAACAAATCACCAGGACCAGATGGCATCCATCCACGAGTTCTCAGGGAACTTAAAGATGAAATTGCTGATCTCCTAGCCAAAATATATAATCTTTCCCTCAAATCAGGCTTTGTGCCTGATAACTGGAAGGTAGCGAATGTAACACCAATTTTCAAAAAAGGATCCAGGGGTGATCCAGGAAATTACCGACCTTTCAGTTTGACATGTGTCCCAGGTAAAGTGATGGAAACCATCCTAAAAGATAGAATTAATAGGCACATAGAAGAGAAGGCGCTGCTAAAGGAGAGCCAACATGGCTTTTACAAGGGCAAATCATGCCTCACTAATCTGTTGGAATTTTTTGAGAGTGTCAACAAGCATGTGGATAAGGGGGATCCAGTTGACATTGTTTATCTGGACTTTCAAAAGGCTTTTGACAAGGTCCCACACCAAAGGCTCTTGAATAAACTTACCAGTCATGGAATAAAGGGACAGGTCTTGTCCTGGATCAGCAACTGGCTAAGGGACAGGAAACAGAGGGTAATACTAAATGGACACTTCTCCAAGTGGAGGGAAGTCAAGAGTGGGGTCCCCCAAGGTTCAGTACTGGGACCCCTGCTTTTCAACCTCTTCATAAATGATCTAGAGGTAGGAGTAAAAAGCAAGGTAGCCAAATTTGCTGACGACACTAAATTATACAGGGTAGTGAAAACTGTGAGAGATTGTGAGGAGCTCCAGAGGAATCTCTTGACACTGGGGGAGTGGGCAAAACAGTGGCAAATGAGCTTCAACATTAGTAAGTGCAGAGTGATGCATGTTGGGGCAAAAAAAACCAATTACATTTATAAACTGATGGGGTCTGAACTCTCTGCAACAAACCAGGAAAGGGACCTTAGTGTCCTGGTGGACAGCTCAATGAAGATGTCAACCCAGTGTGCCTCAGCAGTGAAAAAAGCAAACTCAATGTTAGGGATCATTAGGAAGGGTATAGAAAATAAGTCAGCAAGTGTCATTTTGCCTCTTTATAAATCTATGGTGAGGCCCCATCTGGAATACTGTGTACAGTTCTGGTCGCCATACCTCCAGAAGGATATTATGGAGTTGGAGAAAGTACAGAGGAGGGCAACCAGAATGATTAGGGGACTGGAACACCTTCCTTACCATCTGAGGCTGCAACGGTTGGGCCTTTTCACTCTTGAACGACAGCGTCTAAGAGGTGACCTGATTGAAGTTTATAAAATCATGCACGGTGTGGACAAAGTAGATAAGGAAAAACTGTTTTCCCTATCGCACAACACTAGAACTAGAGGACACTTCATGAAACTTTTGGGTACTAGTTCTCAAACAAATAAGAGAGAGTACTTTTTCACCCAGAGGATTACTGGTCTATGGAACTCCCTGCCAGAAGAAGTGGTGACAGCTGTCAGTCTTGACAGCTTTAAGAAAGGATTAGACAAGTTCATGGAGGACAAGGGTATCAATGGCTATAATTATGGATACTTAAGGACAACCTCGGGGTTGGAGAGATAGGCAGGATATCTCTCAATGCCATTTCCAGGGAATCCTAAGCAGGTGAAGGCATCTCCTTGGGAATACCCTGAAGGAAATGGTGAGCCACTGTGTGAGACAGAATGCTGGACTGGATGGGCTGTGGCCTGTTCCAGCAAGGCTGTTCTTATGTTCTTATGTTCTTAAAGTGATGCGCCTCCAATTCGGCGTAAATTTGGCTCAGGAATCTTTCAGTCCCTCGTGGAAAGATTGTTGAAAGGGCTCCCAGGTGTTTTCCCCTACTTTGATGACGTTTTGATAACGGCGGGAGGGGAACAGGAATTGGCCAAGAGGTTAGACCGGGTACTAACCGTGTTCGAGAAAGTGGGGCTCAGGTTGAGAAAGGATAGGTGTGTGTTTTTCGCTGAAGAGGTAGAGTTTCTTGGTTTTCGAATAACCTCTGAGGGTATCAAACCAGCAGAGTCAAAGGTGTCGGCAGTGCAAGATGCCCCTCGCCCCACCACCAAGGCCGAACTACAGTCCTTCCTAGGACTTCTAAATTTTTACCACTCTTTCCTGCCGGGAAAGGTGGTGGTAGCAGAGCCGCTGCACAAATTACTCAAGAAAGATGCGGCTTGGTGGTGGGGGGACAGCCAGGAACAGGCATTCCGAGGGCTCAAGCAGCTTCTATCTTCCAAGGCTGTCTTGACCCACTTCGATCCAAAGAAACCCGTTGTGTTAGTCTGTGATGCCTCACCAGTAGGGGTGGGGGCAGTCCTCTGCCACGTGCTACAGAGCGGGCAAGAAGCCCCGGTGGCGTTCTATTTGAGATCCCTGTCTAAGGCAGAGCGCAACTACACGCAAACAGATAGGGAAGCCCTGGCGATTGTTGCAGGAACCAAAAAGTTCCACGACTTCCTTTATGGCAGACCGTTCACAGTCGTGACTGACCATAAGCCCCTGCTAGGGATTTTTACCACAGACAAGCCAACCCCACAAATCTTGTCCCCAAGGATGCTGCGATGGGCCATTTTCCTCAACGCGTACCAGTATGCGTTGACGTACCGTCCCGGAAAGGAGATCAGCCATGCCGACACACTTTCCAGGTCACCCCTCCCACAAGCAGGGGACCCAGAGTGCGAGGTAGAACAGGACCACCAGGTGCTCCTGATCGAGGCCCTAGAGTCACCCCCGATACTGCCAGCGGAGATCGCCAAGGCTACGGCTAAAGACAAGTCGTTGGCCCTAGTCAGTTCATGGGTACAAAAAGGGTGGCCGGCAACCTCCCCTACGGAGGAATTCAAGGTTTATGGTAGGTGGAGAGACGAACTCTCCTTAGAAAGGGGCTGCCTAGTCTGGGGGCAGCGGGTAATAATCCCCAAAGTTCTGAGGTCTCGGGTGCTCAAGATGTTGCATATCAGCCACCAAGGGATCGCACGCTCCAAAGCGCTAGCTAGAAGTTACTTCTGGTGGCCCAAGCTGGACGCAGACATAGAACACATGATTGGCACTTGTGAAAGCTGCCAGAGTACCCGGCCCAAGGAGTCCCGACTTCTGCACAGAGAATGGGACACAGCCCGGGGGCCGTGGTCGCGTCTGCACGTAGATTTCGCGGGTCCTTTCAGGGGCACCCTTTTCCTTATAATAGTGGATGCTTACTCCAAATGGTTGGAGGTAATCCCGACGGCCAGTACATTGTCAGCTGCGACGATTAAACAATTACGGAAAGTATTTAGCTGTTTTGGGTTACCTGATGTACTTGTGAGCAATAACTTCACAACTTTCACGTCAGCGGAGTTCCAGGGTTTCATAGAGATTAACAAAATTCACCACATAACTGTGGCCCCTTTTCACCCCGCTACAAATGGTCAAGCGGAACGCCTGGTGTGGACAACTAAGGACACACTGCATAGGATGGGCCCCGGGGAGTTGAACTTGCAACTTTGCCAGTTCCTATTAAGGTATCGTGTAACCCCCTTAGCATCGGGTCTGTCGCCCGCCGAACTCCTTATGCGGAGGAAGCCCACCACGATCCTCTCGAGGTTAGACCCAACCAGGGTGGAGGACACCCTATAGAAATATAGAAACGGGGGGGGGCACCAAGAGTTTCGAGATCGGCGAGGCAGTGCATTGCCGAAACTACGCAGCCGGCGGACCTAACTGGGTGCCTGGAGTAGTGGTTGGGCAAACGGGGCCAGTCTCTTACAATGTCGAGACAAGCACAGAACTCCTCTGGAGGAGGCATGCCGACCAGCTCAGGGGTAGGATAGTAGGAAGGCAAGACTTGAGTAACCAAGCAGAGCATTCAGCGTTAGGGTTCTCCCACACCCGCTTATCCCAAGGGGGAGACGCAGACCACAGGGGGGAGGGAAATGACACAAATCCGCATCCTTTTGACCCCCCGGGTAACAGGAACAATTTGGAAGAGGCGGATTTCGAGGAGCTGTTAGACTTTGAGTTAGGAAACTGGGGGGATTTTTCGGAGTGGTCCCCCACCCATCTAAGCGAAGAGCGGGGTTTTTCTTTAGTCCCTGGAGCCCCCGGTTTCACATCCCTGGAGTTTCCTCCCACACCAAGACCTCCCCAATCCGCGGCTCAGAACTCACAGCCAATCGCTAACAAGTTACATTCTCCCATTGCAGGATGAGGACAGAGTAGTCTGGAGCGTGCAGAGACTCCAGCCCCAAGTCCGGCCGCCACTCGCCCAAAGCAAACATGTGGGAAGCCTCAATGGCTGAAGGACTTCGTCCTCACCTAGGGGGGAGGGGTGTTATGTATTGAATGAATGTTGCAAGTTTCCCTTTAACAGAATGTAACAAGTCAATGTATCCAATTGTATCTAATTAGAGACACATTATAGCAAGCTGTATAAGGATGCAAGCTAAGTGGCCACAGGTGGCAGTAGCGAGCATCCGGCTCACATGGTACAGATTCCCCGAATACCTGAAGAGCGGGAACCTTCCCGCCACACCACACCTGGAGAAGATGGGCATGACGATCTATGACGTCACGCGGACAGTAGCCAATGAGCTACCACCCGTGATATTCAAATGTACAGAGTACTATAAATAGAGCTGTTTTGTCCGCCATTACCTCATGTTCACCTTGACCATCATGCAATAAAGTTGTGTTTAGCCCTACTGCAGCTCTTTCTATTGTCTTCCTTGCAAGACACTAAACTGTGTCTTGGATATTTGTGTAGGGGACATTCCAGGGGGTTAGGACCTCCTGAATGCAGCATCCCACCTTTGCAAACCCCTTAAATTTTCAGTTCCTTTGTAATATTTTAACATGTTTGAAATAGATATCAAAACAAACATGCAAGAATACCAGAAGCCTCTGTGTGCTAAGCCACACCACTTGTTTTTCATTTTTCCTCTCACTTTTCTTCTTCTAGCCCAGTCTTGCCAAGCTTAAGACACAGTAGCCTCCATGCCTTCATGCATGCTCCCCACCCACCCGCCCCCTAGCCCTGTCTGGAGGACCCTGGTATCACCTCCATTGTTTCCCATCCAAATATTAACCAGCTCTTACCTTACAGAGCATCCTGAATCTAACACAATTTGTATACTCAGGGTGCTGTGGTGGTATGAAGAACATTATATACGGTAACAAGTCTCTTATCTGGTAACTAACAATTACCCAAAATTAGAGGCAACTTATGTTTAAAAGATAGCCTGATGGAGACAAGCATGTTGATAGAAGAAATGGGCTGCCTACGAAACAGCATTTTAAGGGAGGGATGGAACACCAAGCAACTTTGTATTTGTTTTATTCCAGTTTACTAGAGATAGCTTTCCTAAAGGAATCCTACAAAATCATACTTTGGTCCATGTGTTGAGAAATCTATCAGTGCACTTCAGAGGAAGAAGCACATCTACTCAGAAGTATCCCCCTAGTGAATTCAGTGGGACTTGCTCCTAGCAAGTGCAAATGATTGCAACCTCAGTACTGCCAAGAACGCCTCTGAGATTCCCCAAAGAATAAATATGACTGTTTGGCCAGTTTAGCAGATCACATGCCTGGTAAAATTAGCCTAGAATTGTGAGGAAATTTATCACTTTTAATCAGCGCACTCTATCATTGTTCCCACGTGTCTGCTCACACATCCTCTAGCTAGTGCAGGAGATGACACACACAAGTACACATCCTGCCTATTATGGATGCTGACCAATGTTGTTCTGCTGCAACCAGACGCTCACAGACTCCCATCCTGTAAGAGTACTGTATATTCTGGCCTGCTCACCATTGAGATCTGACCACCTTGCTCATGGTGAGACAAGCAAGATCAAAAGAAAATGCTGGGAAGTTTTTCTTTTTGAGGGCGCTAGAACTTTTGATGTGTGCAGATTGATACGCAGTAGGCAGCAGTTATGGGGCCAAACACATCTTTATTGCAAGGTATGCAATCTGAACATGAGGTAATGGTGGAGATGCAGCTCCTTTTGTACAGAGTGGTATATTTGAATCTAGCCACATGGTTCCCCATTGGTTCCTGTATTCGTGACGTCATGGTGACGCCCCACATTCTTTACCTGGTTTACCTGTGGCAGGAATGTTTCTCACAGTAGACTGTGATTGGTTGATTAATACCATGTGGTCGCGAGTCACTGCCATCTAATGGCAGGTGAATCATGTTCCATCCAGCTGACTTACATTGAGTTACATTGTATTCACTGAGGTTACATTCTTTCATTCTTCCTGTTACAATTTCTCTTAAAGGCATATACTTTCATACACAACAGAACTAGAGCAGGAGAGAAAGAGGCACAGAAACTGGACCCTGAAGAAAACTATAAGCACAAACAAGGGAGCCAAACGGTGAATCCAAAGGCAAACAGAAAACCGTAGGAAGCCAAAGAGTTAATTAAATCAATCAAGCTGTTTTAATCACAGGTCAAAATTCGAAAGTTCAAAATATTCCAAAACAGATCTGAATCCCTTCCAGTATATCGGGAAATTTTCAGTACACCTTTCGTCAGGGATTTGGGAAAATGAACAAACAATTACTAAAACACACAAAGATATACATATTTACAAAAGTCGGATCTCAGAACGGTATAACAATGTAACAGAGCATATACACGGGATGAAACAACCACAGAAAGGATCATTACCTGTATAATTTGTATAATCTGAGTATTATTAAGGTAAATTGATTATAAGGTATTAATTGTCTTGTAATTTTTAGATGCGTCCTAAGCCTCACACGTGACGAAAGGTGTACTGAAAATTTGCCCTGAAGGAAACTGACATATATGTAATTGACAAGGTTCATTTCCCCATGTTGTCAATTTCATTGGTGATCAGATGAAGGAAGACCTCCCTCACTTCTACTGATGCCAGAGCACAAAGTCAACTATACAGGTGGCCTAGTAGTGAAGCAAAGAAAGGAGACAAGTTTAGTGTATGGGACCAAAGACACCAGGACAGCCGAAGAGCTGGCTTAACACAACTTTATTACATGCTGGTCAGAGGGAACATGAGGTAATGGCGGACGAACAGCTCAATATATACAGTGGCTATACATTTGAATGTGGCTCCTTGATAGCCTATTGGCTACAGGCTGCGTGACGTCATTGCGGGTCACGCCCTTCTTGTCCAGGTGAAGGTAGTGGCGGGAATCTTCCCGCGCTGTTGTTCTAGGTGAGTCTTGGACCAATGAGCTTGGACGCTCGCTATTGCCATCTAGTGGTCACTAGCTCGCGTCCTATTAAGGTTACAGTGATTCAGCTGGAGGTTACATTGTTACACATAGAAGAGGTTACATTGGATACACATGGATAGGTACATTGTTTAAAGGCACAGGCTTTAGGACACAACAACAAGAGAGAGGGGGCATGGAGTCGATTATGGTGACCATGAAGCTCTTCATATCAAATTAGTATATTTTCCTTTGGTTGCAAAATATGGCTTTCTTGGAGCAATGCTTGTTTCTCCTCCAGCCTTGGTTCAGACTTTAATTTTAGTGTGTTAGAGTTGTTGGCACAATGTGTGCACAGTTATGATGGTGTTTCTCAATCTCTCAAGCTTGTGTGGACAATGGATGTGTGACTCCCCTTGAGAATATGATGATAGGGCAGGCTATCTGGTGATAATGCAAATAATTTTCCTAAGCAAGTGCATACATCACCTTTTGACCTTTTAAACAAACATATCTGGGGGGTTTAATGCTGAAGTTTAACTTGCACCAATAAACTCCTGGATTTTCAATCAGCTGTCTACAGTTAATAACATCTTTCAGCAAAATCTTCTCTGCCTTCAAACCCATTTTGAGGGAATTTGCAAAAAGGACTGAGTGGAGCCATTATATGAGGGAATTCGGCTGCACCTACTATGCAAGTGGTCATATTTACATACCATTAATGTAGAATGCCTGATGCAGAATAAGTCAATATTTAATCACTCTATTTATACATGGTTAAAAGTGCTTCTCAGACAATGTGTCTCATTAATCCTTAGGGCAAGTGTGTACAGAATATTATGTGCCATGCAGTTGTTTCCTACCTGTGGTGACTGTAGAAAGGTTTCTAGGGTGTGCAGGATATTTAAGGAGTGGTATTACCACTGCTTTTGGTCTGATCTGGAGAAGAAGAGTGCAGCAGCAAAAGGAATGGAAAGCAAGTCTGGTCAATCAAGGAATCGAAGAATTACCACTGCTATCTCTTAGTGAGTTTCCATGGCTGAGCAGGGATTTGAACAGGATTAGACAAATTCATGGAGGACAAGGGTATCAATGGCTATAATTATGGATACTTAAGGACAGCCTCGGGGTTGGAGAGATAGGCAGGATATCTCTCAATGCCATTTCCAGGGAATCCTAAGCAGGTGAAGGCATCTCCTTGGGAATACCCTGAAGGAAATGGTGAGCCACTGTGTGAGACAGAATGCTGGACTGGATGGGCTGTGGCCTGTTCCAGCAAGGCTGTTCTTATGTTCTTATGAACACAGATCTAGTCCAACCATTATATTCCCAACATGAGAAATGGTGAGCTGAATAAATTTTTGAATGGATAGCAGGAGTTTTGGAATATCTTGTTCAAAAATTAATATCTCAAATATTTGAGCTGAATGAAGCAATTGCAGTAGTATACTTAAGTTAGAGTGTCTCGTGTGAGCCATCAAAGACCACATTAAAGTTTGTTTTAATCACACACTCAACAGAGAGCACTTGGCAAGTGATGACTTCACCTTAGCTTTGGGCATCATCTCCAAAACAGGCTTCAGCTCAGAGGGAGGAGGTGGCTGTTTACCAGGTGGTAAATCATTCCACTTTGGCTCACCCAATGGGGAGATTCAGTCCTTTATACCATCCTGCCAATTAGGATCAGTGATCTTAAGGATATCCCTTCACCTGATCAGGCAGAGGAGGAGAATCTCTTCATCACTTCATCACTTCATCATCACTTGACAGGTGACCTCCTAAGACAGGGGTGCTCAAACGTTTCAGGCCAGTCATGTGGTTAAGCTGGCCAATCACATGGTTCAGCAGGCCGGTCATGTGGTTCCTTCCTCTGGAAGTGGAAATGCACCTTGCCATCTGTTTTGCAACAGGAAGAGATAGATTTTAGGCTGCCATTTTTTCTGCTTAAGCCAGGGGTGCCCAAACTACGGCCCATAGGCCGAATCCTGCCCCCAAATGGCAATTCATCCAGCCCATGCGATGAGTGGCACGGGCTGGATGAATTGCCATTGGCGCGGATCTGGTCCACGGGCCGTAGTTTGAGCACCCAGCCCTAAGAAGTGATGTCTAGACTGCAGTAGATTTAGCAGATCCAGGTTCAAGTTTCCACTGAGCCTCAATTTTCACTGCCTAATTTTGCAACCATCATTCCTCCTTTATCAAACTCCATTTACTACTACTACTACTACTACTACTACTACTACTACTACTACTACTACTACTACTACTACTACTACTACTACTACTACTACTACTACTACTACTACTACTACTACTACTACTACTACTACCTGTCAAGTTTTGGATTTGGAAATAAGGGAAATTTCCTGGCAAATACGGGATACTTGACAGCTATGCTTATCCTGTGCTGCCCTCCAATGGTGGCAATAGGGCATTGCAGTCTAATTAAAAAGGGATTATGGCGGGAAAGAGGATAAAATAAGGGGTTTTCCCGGCCAATAAAGGATACTTGACAGCTATGGTTTGTTAGACGACTACTACTAGGGTTACCCTAGGACTGTACAACTTGCCCAAGGCTGCATGGGCTTGCTCTTCTCCTGGGAGGCGCACTTAGGAATTGAACTCTCAACCCTTGGTGCAGAAGTCTGATGCCCTACTCACTGAGCTGACTTTTACCATAGGGAGAAGGCTATAATGATCACATATTTATTCAGCCCCACAAAATCGGTAGACAAGGCCCGACCAATACATTTTGAATCATTTAAGGTCTAAGGTGGTTGTTCATTTAAGGCAGGACTGAGCAGCATGTGGTCCTCAGAATGCTTTTGGACTCCAATATCCATCAGCCACAGAGGTTAAGACACTGAGCTTGACAACCAGAAGGTCTGCAGGTCAGCAGTTCCAGACCCGAATGCTGCACAATGGAGTGAGCCCCCATCGTCTGTCCCAATCCCTGCCAAACTAGCTGTTCAAAAAGCAAGATATTGCAAGTAGATAAATAGGTACACTTCACTGAGAAGGTAACAGCGTTCCGTGCACTCTGGTGTCTAGTCATGCCTGCCACATGACCATGGAAATGTCTGCAGACACAGACAGCGCTAGTTCTTTGGCTGTAAACAGAGATGAGCCTAGAGTCACCCTAGAGTCAGACATGACTGGCTTTGAGCAAGGAAGACTCTTACTTATCCATCAACCACAGCCAGAATGGCCAAAGATCGGAAGAAATAGGAATTGTAATTAATAAATCCCAGAGAGCTACTTGTCTACCATACCTGCCCTACAATGTACAATTTGAAACAGAAGGGCAATTATAATAGTATTTTCCTTCTCTGACAGCTCCTCCTCTGCACATCATGTGTCAGACCACGCAACTAGGTGTGCGACTGATCGCATCAACGGTGTGAGATACCAGTCGCACCAGCTAGAGCCTGCCATTGCTGGGGCAACACCCATGCAAATCGCCATTTCTTGACTGTATAACTCAGTGATGGTGAACCTTTTAGAGACCGAGTGCCTAAACTGCAACCCAAAACCCAGTTATTTATCACAAAGTGCCAGCATAGCAACAGGGGAGGGAGGAAACTCTCCCATTGGGCTGCTGGGCAGATGGGAAGGATGAACTCTGTGCTGCGGGGAGGGAGAAAGTGCTCCCATTGGACTGCTGGGCAGAGGGGTAGGTAAACTCTGTGATGGGGTGACTACATGGGTGCCCAAAGAAAGGACTCCGAGTGCCACCTCTGGCATGCGTGCCATCACTGGTATAACTCAGGGGTGTCCATGCCCAAACCTTTTGCACTGCAGGCCTGATGACACTCTTGGAATAGCTTGGCGGGCCTGGCCACACACCCCAGAAGTGGGTGTGTATGCGCATGCGCAAGGGTAATCTTTGGAATGGGGGCTTCTCCTTCTCTCTCCATAACCCTGAGTTCTGCTGCTTGCCTCTGGTTTAAAATGAAATGCTGTTCACCAAAGCTGCAGCCTCAGCTGCTGCTCCTTTTAAAAAGATTTTTTCTCCTCCCCATTTTGATTGTTTTGGGAGACTCCAAAAGGATCCTTGGATTGGATTCCTTTTATGTTGCCGCTTCCCTCCAATCGGAATCTGGAGCCTGCCTGCAAGTGGTCTAATTTTAATGAGGTGTCAATAATGTCCCTGGGTAGATGAAGTAAGGTCTTTTGTGACTGCCTCTGTCTTTGGGAAGGAGGAGGAAAGGTGCAGGATTCCTCAAATCCTGCGCCCTTTCCCCTCCTTCCCAAAGACAGAGGCAGTCACAAAAGACCTTACTTCATCCCCTCGGGCTGCAGCTTTGGTGTACAGTATCTCATTTTAAACCAGAGATAAGCAGCAGAACTCAGAGTTACGGAGAGCGAAGAAGAGGTCCCCATTCCAAAGGTTACCCCTGCGCATGTGCAAACCACTTCCGGTACGGGGAGGTGGGTGATGGGCCACATGGAATGCATCTATGGGCTAGGTCTGGCCCGTGGGCCGTAGTTTGGGCACCATTAGTATAACTTAACAGGTTGCTGGCCTGGTTATGAGTGGGGAGCTTCATCTTTCAGAGAAAAATTCATTTTCTTTTAAACCCATCCCCACACTCATCACAGTGAACTTTCTTCCACTTCAGCCAAACAGTATAACTGGCATCAGTTTGCCTTTTGTCAACCCAGCATCTAAATAAGTTGCATTGTTGCACCAGCCACACATTTTCGAAGCTTTTCCCACAGTCTTGAAGGCTAGTAAAATACTATTTTGAGACTTTTTTTTTAAAGAAGAAGAAAAGTACATGTCTCAGGAAGCCACATTCTGCACCCGATTTAGCACAGCACAGGATGTCGACAAAACATGCAAAGTACTGTAGAAACAATCAAAGTCACAGGTAGTGACTTAGAATCTTACAGAGCTTCTCAGTTACCCACTCCCTTTTGCTATAGCCGGAGCAGCGGAGTAACAATTCCACTACCTGCACAAGAGATTGATAAAAAGCATCCTCCCCAAGCCAGAACTTAGAAAAATTCCCTTTTTTGACTAGAATAGTTTAGAAATTGTGGTCCAAATAAAGGAAAATTTCCGGCTCTTCTGATACTATAGATATGCCATGGTATAGATCAGGGGTTCCCAACCTAAGGCCTGTGGGCCAGATCCGGGCCCTGGTGCCATTTCATGTGCCCCTCCTCCAAAGGCATTCGAGAAACAAAAAGGGCCACCCCTTTGAAGCTGTTGGGGCAATATGGTCACCCCCATCATGCAGGCAGGGCAAAATGGCTATCCGGCCCTTGAAGCTGACTGAGAGAGTGTGACCCGGCCCCCAGCTTGAAAAGGTTGGGAACCCCGGGTATAGATACACCATTTTATGGAAAATTTGAACTGCATAATATCAGAGCTATAGAAGCTGTCTTCTACCACAGTGGTCCCCAACCTTTGGATTTTGGACTTCAATTCCCAAAAGCCTAATTCAGTACATTAGCTGATCAGGGTTTGGGCGAATTGACTTAGGCTTCTGGGAACTAAAGTCTAAAACCCAAAGGTTGGGGGACACTGTTCTACCAAGACAGCACATGCACAAGCCTATGCACACATTAATTTCTTCCTTGCTCTTTGCAATGTGATGCACAGAAAGCATTTATCCTTGGCTCAGAAGTTGTAAGGGAGTCACAGGCGCACCAGGCAGAACTCATCTGTCTGGGCTTCTGTTTGAGGGCTGTAATTAGGACACCTCAGGTGATCGCTGAATGTCATGGTGGCCACGCCCCACGTGTGAGCAAGTGGTGGTGTGAGGGGAGGGGAGAGGAAGTGGCCAGATATTTTTGTGTTCAGGAGGAGGACTGGCCAACTCTTGCCCCATCTGCGTAATTAAAGCTGTGACTCAGGAGGAGTCACGGCTGGTCTGTGGAGAGACTTTAGCTGAGTCTTTTCAAAATGGAAGGCTGCAGTCAATAGCCTAGGAAAGGCAGCAATACTGTATTGTTATTTTTTTCAAGTGGTTTCAACAAAGAGCCTCTATGGGAAATCCCTGGCAAATTTCACAAGGAGGGAGTGATCACAGCAGAGGAGAAAGTCAATCTCACATGAAGGGTTCAAGCTATTTGGGATATAAATGCAAGGTTGGATATACATGCAAAATCATAGATAGATAGATAGATAGATAGATAGATAGATAGATAGATAGATAGATAGATAGATAGATAGATAGATAGATAGATAGATAGATAGATAGATAGATAGATAGATAGATAGATAGATAGATTGGATGGATGGATGGATGGATGGATGGATGGATGGATGGATGGATGGATGGATGGATTAGAGCAAGCTATCTTCATTCAAGTATATCACCATGTTTAGCAGCTGTCTAAGGTTTTGTCTGTATATACTGGGGGGGGGGAGGTGTTCCAGAAAATTATAGTACTGTACCACAGTTCAGTTATTGACAACTTCAGCATGTAATTACTGTATATCAATTAATCTTAAAAACAACTTTTTAAGCTCTTGTTTAGCCAACAGTTTTTACTCCTACCATAATACTTTCAGCATGTGACATTGCACTGCTCTACGATTTGAGGAGACGTTTTAAATCATAGCTGGCTCCCAGATCCAAAGATCTCTCATGGGGTGAGATAGGAAGTCCAGAGTCACAGGACTTGCTGAAGGGCTTTGATCAGGGGTTCTTAACCTTTTCAAGCTGTGGGCCAGGCCACACACCCTCTGACAGCTGAGCGGGCCAGACTGGTGGTTCCCCCCTGCCGTAAATGCTGCCATAAAATATGGCTGTGGCTGTCGTAAATACTGCAGGCGCATTGATGGCTGTTGAAAACATGTCTGCTTCCACTTCTGATGGCAGCAGCAGTGGCGACATGGACCACATGAAATGGTGCTGTGGGCCAGGGCTGGCCTGCGGGCTGTAGGTCGAGAACCCTTGGCTTTGATGATGATGTTGGCCCTGAAGTGTAGTTATTTTTCACACTTTCTAATACTGTAACTGCAGTGAATTTCTCAACACAGCTCGATCACTTGCTTCTCCTTCTCTCCATTTAAAAATCCAACTAGATAAGTTTTGCTCTATTTGTTTGGTTGTTTTAAAAGGTCACTCAGTGTGAACTGTTTTCCCTATCGCATAACACTAGAACTAGGGGACACTCCATGAAACTTTTGGGTACCAGTTCTCAAACAAATAAGAGAAAGTACTTTTTCACCCAGAGGATTACTGGTCTATGGAACTTCCTGCCAGAAGAAGTGGTGACAGCTGTCAGTCTTGACAGCTTTAAGAAAGGATTACACAAGTTCATGGAGGACAAGAGTATCAATGGCTATAATTATGGATACTTAAGGACAACCTCCGGGTTGGAGAGATAGGCAGGATATCTCTCAACATCATTTCCAGGGAATCCTAAGCAGGTGAAGGCATCTCCTTGGGAATACCCTGAAGGAAATGGTGAGCCACTGTGTGAGACAGAATGCTGGACTGGAGGGGCTTTGGCCTGTTCCAGCAAGGCTGTTCTTATGTTCTTATGTTCTTATGTACAACCAGCAATAAGACCAAATATGTAGGTATTTCTTGAGAAATCATTGTAACCTGTGTGAAGAAGATTGTCAACTGAAGCATCAGCCCATGTTTGTTCCACTGCCATGAGAAGGAGATAAAAAATTTTCTCCATGCCCTAAAATCATCACCAGCAGATCTGTACAACAAGCTACAATTAAAGGCACACAAGCTGGCCATGCTGACAAGTTTGTGTTCTTCTGACAATGTAAAGGCCCAACCAACACCACCCTTTGTGAACTGATTCCTAACCTAACTTTCTTAATTTAAATATAGGTTTTCTTGAAACGAATGGAAGATATAGCCAAACAGCACTACTTCCCTACATTCTGCAGGGAGCAAATGGGACAATCTTTGTGCAAGAGAATAAATGGATACACAAGTAGCATAGCAACACTCAGAAACCCATGTCAGAACACTTCAGTGAAGAAACTGTCACGGGTCCCAGAATAGTTAATGTGGAGCTAAGAAATTTCATGGGAAGATTTAGGAAGGACTGCTTACAGATACAGTAGAACCCCGCATAATGGAAAAACTCCGTTCTACGGAGCTCTTCACTATGCAGGGTTTTTTGTTTGTTGTTGTTGTTGTTATGCAGTTCCCTATGGGAGATACTCCATTAAGCGGGTATACCCCAGTTACCAAAAACCCCGCATAACAAAAAAAATTGTTATGCGGGGTATCACCATTGCATAACGAATGCTTTGTTGTGTGAATTTTTTTCGCTATATGATGCGTTCGTAATGCGAGGTACCACTGTAATTGAGATGTATTCAGAAATTCAAATCTACAATTAAAGGCTTGAACTAGAACAACATTTTCTTTTCTTGTCATGAGCCATCGTGTAATTTCCAACTTAAGGCAACTCTAATGGGGTTTTTTAACGAAGATGCTGATTGGGCTGTATCTTATTAATAATTGCTTGACCTAAATCTTTTATTGTATCTGGCCATCAGCCGCAATAAAGAATTGATTGATTGGTTGAATAGGGTTTTTGAGATATGTAAGATGTTGAGGGATTGTTATCCTCCAGTAGGCTTCCATGGCCATGCTGGTCTCCTGAGTCTTATACTGACACTTCATCAGCTACGTCACTCTGGCTCTCAACACCTTCTTACCTGACCACACATATAAACAGACTGTTTTAACAACAGTTTTGTGTATGGCAAAATAACAACAATAAAAGACTACAAGACCCAACAAGATGCTTTGGCTTCAACATCAAGACTTTCTTGAAAGTTGAAATCTTCAGGTGCAATTTAAAGTCTAGGAGACGTGTATTAATTTATAAATGCTTAACAGTAGTTCTTACTTACTTGGTTGATCCATGTTTCACACGTCAGGTTGACATGGAGGATCAAAGCATCGTCTTCCACTGTTTCCGATTCCATGCCAGTCTCATCCAAGGCCTCAGGAACTTTTCCCTGAACTGGTCTTCCCATCTGGTTTCTGGTCTTCCTTGTTGTTGTTGTTGTTCAGTCGCACAGTCGGTTCCGACCCTTTGCGACCCTATGGACCATTGTTCTCCAGGCATCTCTGTCCTCCACCATCCCCCTCAGCACTCCCAGTTCTGTGCCCATTGTGTCTACAATACCATCTAGCCATCTCATCTTTGGCCTCCCCCTTCTTCTTTTGCCCTCCACCTTTCCCAACATCAGGGCCTTCTCAAGTGAATCCTCCCTTCTCATTTGATGTCCAAAATACTTTAGCTTCGTCTTTACTATTAGCCCTTCCAATGAGCAGTCAATGTTGATTTCTTCTAAGATTGACCTATTTGTTCTCCTCGCTGTCCAGGGTACTCTCAAAACTCTCCTCCAACACCACATTTCAAAGGCATCTATTCTTCTGCGTTCAGCTTTCCTAATTGTCCAGCTCTCACATCCGTACATTACTACTGGGAATACCATTGCTTTGACTATTCTAATTTTTGTTTGCAATGTGATGTCTCTGCTTTTCACTATGTTCCCCAGGTTTCTCATGGCTTGTCTCCCAAGAATCAGTCGCCTTTTTATTTCATGGCTGCAATCCCCATCTGCCGTGATCTTTGATCCCAGGAAAGTAAAATCTGTCACTGCTTCTACTTCTTCCCCATCTATTTTCCAGGAACTGATTGGGCCTGTTGCCATTACCTTGGTTTTCTTGATATTGAGTCTCAAACCAGCTTTTGCACTCTCCTCCTTCAGCCCAATCAAGAGGTTCTTTAGGTCTTCCTCACTTTCTGCCATTAGGGTGGTAATGGCACCTTGGTCTTCCTAGTGGTCAGTTTATGTCAAGGGATATCCATTCTGTGATAGCCTTTGTCTACTTGCCATCTTTGAAGCAGCACACATGCCCGGCCCAATGATGCCTTGCAAACTCAATCAATATTGATGCTTGTTTTGCATCTGATCTTATATGCAATTCTTCATTTGATATTCGGTCAACTCATCACATGTGTAGCATCCTTCATTCAATTGCTCTTTGTGTTACATTGGTTTTTTTGATGTCAGCTTTGTAGATGCCCATGTTTCACTGCTGTATAAAAAAGCAGGCAGAATGGCGGTGTTGATGAGTTCAGCCCGTAATTTTCTAATTTTTGCTTCACTAAGCACATCCTTTATATTGTTAAAAGCTGCCCATGCTGCTTGCCTTCTTGAAATTTATTTTGTTAGCTTGTGCCTTAGGTTAACCTCTTGCCCAAGGCAAACATATGAATCAACTTCTTCTACTATCCTGTTTCCACATCTCATATCTATGGCATTTGTGGAGGCACTCCTTATATATCATATTTCGTTTTTGACATATTGATCTTCAGGCCAATCTTTTTACTTTCTGCGTCTAACTCTTGGAGCATATCCTGAGCTTCTACTGATTCTGATATTAACACTATATCATCAATGTTAATGGGATAAGTACTTGCCATTTATATGAATTCCCTTTTCCTCCCATGTCAAATTGTGTATTGCTGATTCTAATGCGGCAGTAAACAACTTTGGGCTGATCGTATTGCTTGATGGACTCCTCTTTTCATAGGAATCTTTATCGGTTTCTGAAATAAAGTGATTTGTTGTACATCCCTTATACACATCTTTGAGAAGACTGATATAGCATGGATCGATTCCTTGTTCGTGGAGCACTTGAAGCATCTCGTTGGTTTCAACAGAGTCAAAGGCCTTCTCATAATCCACGAAAGTGAGAACAAATGGCAATTTATACTCTCTCTGTCATTCTATCAATTGATTGACAGTATGTAGATGATCCATGGTACTGTATCCTCGCCTGAAACTCACCTGTTCTCTTGGTTGGGCCTCATCCAGCTGTCATGCTATTCTGTTGAGAATAACTCATGTGAAGAGATATATTTGAGACAAAAGACATATTGGCCTATAGTTCTTGATCTCTTCACGATTTTCCTTTTTAAAGATTAATACTGTCTTTGATGTTTTCCACTGAGCTGGGATAGTCCCATGTAGTATGTATTTAGTAAACAAGTGTGTCAGGACTTTTTGCAGTTTTTCTCCACTGGCCTCTATGGTTTCTATGGTGATTTTATCAATTCCAGGGGCCTTTCTTGACTTGGTTTCCTTCCGGGCATACTGCACCTCACTGATTAGTACTTCTGGTAATGCTTCCTTAGTTGGTGTAACCCTCAGTTTTTAAACTCTAACTTTCGACTCAAAGAGATTAGTGTAGAAGTCCCTAACCATTTTTCCCATTTCTGATCTTCTCCTTATTCAATCAATCAATCAAACTTTATTGCAGTCGATGACCAGTGCAGTAAAAAGGGTTTAAGTACATGAAATACTGTCAAAATGCACCTTATCTTTCCCCTTTCTCATTTAGCAATGTAGGTAATTGCTCATGGTATTGGGACAGATCTTTCTTGCATCTCTTTAATGCTCCTTCTTTGTTCAGCTACCCTGTTTCCCCGAATATAGGACCTCCTCCCATAATAGGACACACACCCTTTTCCCCCTGCCTTTGAAATATAAGGCCCCATCAAAAAATAAGACCTCCTTACCTCCTGGCTGTAAGGTGGCCGGCATGGCCCATAAGAAAGCCTGCCGCATCGGAGTCTCGATTGCCTCCCCGCTCACAACCAAGAGAAGTTTCCCCTGGTGAGAGCGGGATCGGGCCTTCTTATGGGCCATGCCGGCTGCCTCACAGCTGAGGCCAGTCTCGATCGCGCTTCCCCACTCACAACCAAGGGAAGCGTCCCTTGGTTGTGAGTGGGGAAGCGCGATCGAGACTGCTATTCTTCTTCATGGAAAAGTAAGACATCCCCTGAAAATAAGACCTTGTGCTAATTTTGGAGTTTAAAAATATATAAGACAGTGTCTTATATTCAGGGAAACACGGTACTTTCATGAGTCTTTTTCATCTGTATGCTTCATGGTCTTCTTGAAGCTTTCTTCTAAGTAGACGACATAGCAGGTAATATTCTAGATCATTAGAGCAATCTCTTTTCTTTTCATTTCATTTCATTTCATAAGTAATTGCCTAGTCTCCTCGGAAATTCTGTTTTGGGAGTGATTTCCAGCAGCAACTTCCGCCTTTTTAACACAGTCATTGATCTGGCTGATGATAAGTTCATACTCCTCTGTAACATCTGTTACGCTTACCCAGTCTATTTTCTCCAGCCCTTCTTGAAGGAGATTGGGATCAATGACAGGCCTTTTCTTTGGGGTTTTGGTACCTTTCATCTTATTTTCAACTTTTTCATTAAATATGATTTTAGCACAAATGAGACGATGGTCACTTCCCATGTTAAAGGGAGTAATGACTGAAACATCATGTAGTATTGGTCTTCTATTAACTATAATGTAGTCGATTTCATTTTTTGTTCTTGCATTTGGTGAGACCAGGTCTATCTCCTTATTTGCTTCTTCTCAAAAAAGGAGTTACCAATACAAAGGTGATGGACTTTACAAAAAGCCAACAAGCAGTCTCCAGACTCATTTCTTACATCTACAGAGTACCTCTTCAAGTTCTTCATTGAATTCTTCAATATTTTCTTCTGTATAAGATGAGATAGGTATGGCAAGACGGTGGAAATCCAAGTAGTGAAAACATCGTAGGCACTTAAGAATGAAATAAGAGGCTGTTGACACATATCATAAAACATTTTATTTAAATTTGATAAGAATACCCTGAGGAAGCTGATTGAGAAAAGCCATTACTGGCTTGACTTTGGTTTCTCCACAAGATTTACTTAATTTACAAGTGCAATAATTATTGATAAGACTTTGTGTTACCTGAAATAAGGACTCTTAGTTTCATTTTAAAAATTCCTTTTTGAAGACGGTTTTTGTTTCACTACTAAGATGAGATAGGGGCATACACCTGTATGACATTTAATTTCTGTGACTTTGGTAACTTCATATTTAGGATAGCAATTATTGGAGACTTTATGTAGACTTCCTCTGTAAACTGCACAAAGTTGTGAGAGATGATAAATCCAACTCCTACCACATTTTGATTGTCATTCTTTGCTCCAAGATGGATCTCATCTCCATTTGTCTAGGTAGCATGTAAGACTTTTCATCACTTTGTTTTGTCAATTCCAAGGTGTGCTTGATTGCTAATAGTACGTGCATTATAAGTGCAAACGTTGATCGTGGTCCGTTTCCATGGTAGCGTATTTACCTAAGATTTTAGCAGCCTCTCACCATTGGGAGGTTCTACAGCTACTGTAGCAGGATCCAATGGCACGTGCAGGATTGAGGCTCGTATTTTTGATGCTCCTTTAGCCATTTTAATACGACAACACAGCTGGCTGGGCTCGTGCCAAAGTTGGCCATATTAGAACAATGCACTGGCCAGAAGCATTGCCAAGTACATGATTAAACAGTAGTTCACAAACCTATTTATGTTCAGGACTTATGCTTCCCAGTCCACTGAAAATTTATGACCAGTGTTGTTAAGACAAATGTTATTCTGTTTCACTCAAATTGTATTCCCCTAGTAGTCTTCAATATTGTGTGCCATACAGCTAAGAAAATGGGTGGCAAAAATAAATAATGTGCTAAAAAAATTAATCTGCTTGTTCTAAAATTGCCCCAAAACTCTTCTTCCCAATAGGTAAAGGTAAAGGTTTCCCTTGCTCGAAAGCCAGTCGTATCCGACTCTAGGGTGCAGTGCTCATCTCTGTTTCTAAGCCGAAGAGCCAGCGCTGTCTGCTTCTGCAGACGTTTCCGTGGTCATGTGGCAGGCATGACTAGACACCGGAGCGCACAGAACGCTGTTACCTTCCCACCGAAGTGGTCCCTATTTATCTACTTGCAATTTCTTGCTTTCGAACTGCTAGGTTGGCAGGAGCTGGGATGAAGACGGGAGCTCATTTCCGTCCTGCACTTCTTCCCAATAAGAAGTGAATATTTGTTCCTGCTTAAGCTCTACCTGCTGAATTTCTTCTTTCCATACCCAGTCTTTGTCTGTAAACATAGTTGACAAATTACATATATAAAATGAGTATAATCAGAAGATTCATCTCCCAAATCACTTTTTACGCCCTATTCTCTCATTTTACCTATACCTGTATTTTCTGTCAGACCAGTTGATTTCAACATGACACCATCACTAAACCTCTCCATGAATCAGTGATCTTGTGCCTTGACTCATGTCAGGATATCTGTCCACTTGTGCTTTTGCAGTATGCTGTAATATTGGCAACAGGAAGGAATGTGCCAAAACATGAAACCTCTTGGCATATATCAGTCCTCAAGTCTATTTCAGTTTCTTCCGGTTCAGATTCCTAACTACAGTATTTAAAATGACCCCATTTCTTGCTTATAATAAACTTTTAAGAATCTTGCAATGAATGGTGGGAAAACAATAAAAGTTCAATGATAAATTAGTAAGTAGTATAGTAAAAAGGGGTCGTGGTGGCTTAGTGGTTAAGACGCTAAGCTTGACAACCAGAAGGTCAGCATTTCGAGACCCGAATGCTGCGTGACAGAGTGAGTTCCCGTTGTCTGTCTCAGTTCCTGCCAACCTAGCAGTTTGTAAGCAGGAAATTGTAAGTAGATAAATAGGTACCACTTGGGTGGGAAAAGTAATAGCTTCTGTAAGTTCTGATGTCTAGTCATGCCTGTCACATGACCATGGAAACATCTACAGATGTAGTCAGTGCTGGCTCTTTGGCTGTAAACAGAGATGGACACTGTTATGTATGTATGTATGCATGTTCATTATACTGTAAAGGCAAGAATGTAACCACTCCAGATACAAACGATATCAGCTGTAAAGGAACGCGAGCAGACAGCCCATAGAGGGCAGCTGCGAGCGTTCAGTCTCACATGGTTCACATTGCTCAATCACGGACAGCCGCGGGAAAACCTTTCCCCGCATTCAGCAGCAGGAAAGGAGGCGTGCCTGGGCGAGGCCACGCCGGTAGCAGCCAATCAGCTACCGTGCTACAAGATTCAAATGTAGAGAGCTACTGTATATATTGAGATGTATCACCGCCATTACCTCATGCTTCACTGGAACCTCATGCAATAAACCTGTGTTAAACCAACCCTTCGGTTGTCCGGTTGTCTTTGGTCCCATACACTAAAGACACCACACCCTAAAGTCGGACTTGACCGGCTTTCAAGCAAGGAAGACCTTTAACATTACCTAGTACTGTATAGTAAAAAGTTGATTTTTGTTGGAATGGTTGTCGTGTTAGTCTGTATTTCAAGCATATCAGAGAATAAACAAAACAAAATGCTGTAGCACTTTGAAGACTAACTGTTATATTTTAATGTTAGCTTTCATGGATCAAGTCCACTTCATCAGCCTTACTCCCATGCTTCAAGTTATGTAAAAATTTCATTTTTACTATGGGTTTGCTTTGATTTACATAAAAATTCACTTCCCTACGGGATTGCTTCGATTTATGTAAAAAATCATTTTCCCTAGGGTTTGCTTCGAGTTACATAATTTTTTTTCCTATGGGTTTGCTTCAATTTATGTAAAAAACCCATTTATGTAAAAGTCTATGGAACAGACTTTTTACGTAAGTCGAGGTTTTTTTAAATAACAAAATTATAATAAACAATACAGAAATGTATGCATATAAGAAAAAACATAAACAAAAAAATACAAATTAATACATTAGTTACATCACACTCTGATATAGTAGCATTGTGCACAATGCCAATTCTAGAACCTTATATATATCAAACATTCTTAATATTATACCCCATAACTTATGTCTAAACATAATTATCAATCACTTATTCACCATTTTTCTTTTTCTTATTATTATCTCATCTTTTTAGTTACATTTTTAATTATATATTTAAAATTCCAAAGATTTATGAGGTTCAATCTATTATATTATAGGGAAACAAATTATCACCCAGTGATATATACAAGCCATGAGGATCAATTTTCTAATTTAATTTTCCCAGAAACTCATGTGTTGAGGTACTGGTTTACCTCCTTTATCCCATATTAAAACATGTACCACGAATGGCCTCCATATTTCCCTAAACTTATTCTCTTTCAGAATGCCTTTCTTCACATTCAATTCACATGTCAATTTATCGTTCAGGGCAATTTCCCACATTTCCTTATACCATTCATCCATTCTCAACGCTAAATCACTTTTCCATTTTCTTGCTATACATAACCTTGCAGCCATTAACATTATAGATAATAATTCTTTTTTATTTGCACTCATATTTATACTATCAAATTCTGTCAATAAGGCAATACCTGACTCCAGCTTAAAATCAACTTTAAGAATCTCTAATATTTCTTTCTCAATTAATTTCCAAAAATCCTCTGTCACTTTACAACTCCACCACATGTGTTCATATGTTCCAAGATTGCTTTTACATCTCCAACAATTTCTCTTTTTACTATTATCCATTCGATATAATTTAACTGTAGTCAAGTACCACCTCCATAATATTTTGTAATTAAGTCGAGGTTTTATTGTATAGAAAGCTTGTGGCTGTGCAGGCCCTCCCTAAAATATTAAAGTGAGATTTCTCTTTTGCTCTAATCCACAGACCACCTTTGGTCTGTGTCATGTCCGGCCCTTGTAAAGAACAGTCCAGCAAACGATGAACAGAACAATGAACAACGGTTTATTTTAAAGTCTTTCTGGTTTCTCTTACAAGGAATATCCGGACCTCAGATGGCTACACTAGTCCCATGTAATCGGTCTCTCCAAACTATGCCATCCTGGCCACTAAGTTACACTTGCGTGCGAGCGTATGGAGAAGACCCAAGGCTTAGCCTGGCTTGGCTAACCTGCAGAGAATAATGAGAAGCATAGATCCGGTGTCCCCCCACCCCACCCCCTGTTTACCCGTGGGGCTTATATAGTGTCACTCCGGCGGTGACTCTTTGATACAATGTAGTAACCCGCTGGACAACCTTAACTAACCAATCATAACATGATATACCTGCGGTTTCCCCAGGCCCAATTGGCACGGAACCTTGGCAGAGGTTAAACCAGTTGAGCAGACTCCTGGCCACTGGCCCTTGTCAGTACAGAAATTGGGGGAGCGGACTAATAGCATAAATCATAAGGGTTTATTCACCCACACCCGACCTGACCGGCGGTTCTGCTGAGATGGCAGATCGCTAACCTCCGTTACCCATTAAGCAATTACTGACTCACAGATCAGCCTAATCCTTGGTGCAAATAGAAGCCATATTTACCCCAGTCTAAGCCCTAAACAATGGTGTTTCCCCTGTCAATGTTTGCCCCCGTTAATTAACTTCCCCAAGAAAGATTCCCCATTAACCTGAGTTAATAGGTGATGTGATTTTCTGTCTGATGACGGTTTTTTCTGCCTTGCCTTCTGATCTATAAATGTAGATACTTTTCCTTCAATAAACGACTGATCTGATCTCGCTCCATACTGCCTCGTATCGTTTCTTGATCAGTCTCCTCCGGGACCTAACGGCCGTCCTAGCGGCCCCGATTCCTACATATACCAGTTTTAACCAATCACGAACAGGATCCAAAGTTGCACCCAATCATTGAACTCTAATTAACATAAAGGGAAGAGTATGCGCCACATAGTCTGCAACGTCCTCTCTGAGCCAGATTATCAAGAACAAGAGATTTAATCAACTTGTCAGAAGGTTCACTGAACTGCCACATGAAGCCACAATGAAGTGTTAGGGGGGCTCTCCATGAAGATCAGAAATAACACCCTAGATGAGGCCTAGCCAGCAGTCTGTGTGAACTTAGTGCTCCTCTGGCATTTACCCTCAAAGGGGGTTTACTTTCAAGAGAGATGGTGATTTTGATCTTTCTGATTTTGTTGACTGAAAGCAGCCTCTGGAATGAGATGTTTGGCTGGGATGGCCTGTGCTTGCTTTCTTCTCTAGAGCTGTAACTGTTGGTTTTAAATTGCATCATGAAGCCTTTCATCAGCCTGTTCAGACCATGTGAGGCTTCCATGCGCTTGGTTGCTTACTTGCTCCAGCCAGTAGCCACTGCATGTGTTTTTTCTACCACTACTGGTCCCATTCCAAAGCTTCCTGGAATTCTACAAAACAGATTCCTTCTTTCACAGAAACATGGCACAAGGTATCTTGACATTTCAAAAAGTCCAGAAGAATCAAGGAATGGGGAGAGTAGAAAGCTGAGCCATCATCTATAATATGCTCTCACTGTGTCCACAGTAGCTACGGTCCATACCTGTCAACCATCCCGATTTGGCCGGGATTACCATGGAATTTGACGCCGATTGACGTTATAACCCGCCCTGCCCTGCCAAAACCCCGTAATTTGGCAGCGGGGGAAAACGCTTTCCACGCATGCGTGGAAAGCGACCTTCGCACAAGCGATCTGCGCAGGTCCCGTTTTTTCCGGAGGCGCGGGTTGACAGGTATGCTACAGTCTAGTCAAGTACCATTAACTTTTTAATTGATTCTCACCTCTTGCGGTGAGGTGCAATCAAGTGAAGCATAGTTCTGATCAAATATTTCTAAATATGATGTTGGGTATAACGTTAATCTAGAGGGTGACAGGGTTACTAGTATTATTTTTCTAAAATGCTACTGGTTTTGTTGTTATTTTTGTTGTTGTAGTAGTATGATGAACCCTTGTTTGATACCAACTGGGTCCCTGATGCCTTTTGTGCTCTCTGAACAGTGTGAGTTATTGAGTTTTAACAATACCAATAATAATAACAATAACACCATCATCTTAATATATACTTCTTGGTCCTAAAACTCTGCTTTTGGAGGTGTGATAATTTTTGGTCATTTTGATACTAAATAAAACAAAATTAAAACAAAATGTAGTTGTAACCCAAAAGTACCATGTTCATAACAAGCCTGGTGAAGTTAGTTCCAGGATGAGTAATTAATAACATTGGCCTGAAAAATGACAAGCAATAAACAGCAAATTGTGGCGTGTGTGTGAATTTTCTTTTTAAATAACTCAGAACACA
This sequence comes from Bradypodion pumilum, assembly GCA_035047305.1. Classification (NCBI taxonomy): domain Eukaryota; kingdom Metazoa; phylum Chordata; class Lepidosauria; order Squamata; family Chamaeleonidae; genus Bradypodion; species Bradypodion pumilum. The sequence continues at coordinate 256,585,991 of JAWDJD010000003.1, read as the reverse complement.
ACACCATGCATACAACTTTGTAAGTAGGACAAGATTCAGAAGTTGAAATTTCCACATCTGAACTGCCCACACACAAAAAGATGCTGACTCAATCAACATCAGGCATGGTTTTTTGACATGCCTGGACTCAGCACTCAGTATCTATTAGCAGCCATCAGATTCTTAGAGTCAGCTCTACTGGGCACACTTGCTACTTGCCTCTTAATGACTAGCTTTTTCCTTTGAAATCCCAGATTACAACAAGACTGTGATAGTGGCTGGTGGCCATGTTTCCATTTGTTCTGCTGCCTATGCTTCTGGTAATCAGTTCAGGGAGCACACTGGGCATTGGGAACCCAGTTGGTATCGAGCAAGGGTTTGTTGTATACAATTTTCTCAGGTAGAAAATTCAGTCCTAATACTAGCCCTGATCTTCCTATTAACAATGCACAATCAAGAAAGGCAATTGGCTATATGTCCACCTTTTTTTTAACCATGGAAACAAGATTTTGTGAAAGGAGAAGGAGATTTGTCAAAACATTCCCCACGTGTATGCTGTTTTCTTTAATGCCTGCATTGCCATTGGATCTTGAGGGAAAGGGAATCTGTGTGAAAAAGGCACATCAGTACCCAAGGACCTCTTTTCCACATACTGAGGCAATCCATGGCTACAACAAATATACATATAAACGGGGCCAAATGGTATGAAATGGAAAAGTGACAAGAAACCGTTTGAGGCTCAGAAAATATAACGTGAATTTTTCAAATTTAATAAATGTTCAACAAGTTCATAAATGTTCACAAGATTCAAAGCCCTTCTGGTACAAAACTGTGGCTTTTCAGATCATTTTCATCAGGAATGTAGAAAGATTAATAAACAACTATCAGCGTCTCTAATAATAACGTCTCTACATACATATGATTACACCTCGGGATAGCCATATACACAATAACTATAAATACATGAACATAGGATGAACAACCAAGAAAATTACCTGTATGGTATCTCATATAAGTTTGGAATATAATTGTTTATGCACGTCCCAAGCCTCGAAGGGAGGTTCTTTTCATGCCGACAGACATCAGAGAATTCTTAGTTCCGACTATATTTTTAAAGGGTTATACAGTACTCCATTACACATGTAAGTTACAACAGCTGAGCTAATTTCATACTGACAAGTAAGTTAAAGAAAACAGGAATAATCTAGTTCCATGTTGAGTCCATTTGGTTGCAGTAGATTGAAACGATGGATGAAGTAAGCCTCTCACTGCAACAGCTGTCTCTCGATGTTGGTGCGGGTGAAGATGCTATCTGGGCAACAGTTTTTATGATATACACAATGTTGTGTAGTGGATGGACTAGATATGATAGACTAAGATTGACGGCAATTAACAACACAAACAGTTTTTATATTCTCTCACAGATCTAGACTAACTGTGAAACTGTTTTGTTATGCTATTTTCCAAGTATAACTTTGTTGTGTCCTCATTAAATTGCCCCCAACTCACCTTGTTACTTTCTGCTATATAACTTGTTACTCATTTTCAAAATCCTAATCCAATTGCTTAATCCCAGTTAGAATACATCTACTGAATGGTGAGTCAACAATTATGTAAAGCTAATTGATTCAAGCTTTCCTCTCTAATTAGGACTATTGGTGTCAGATTCAGGCCAAGAACTCATAGAGTTGGCCACGATGCCATTCCAGGTATTTTCAAATGGATTACTATCAAATGCCCATGCTATCTTGCCAGTTACTACTTCCAGATGTTTATAGATCTATGTTGTCTGAACAGTCCAGCCAGCTATAGACTTGTTCTTACAACAGACAGATTCATGACTCACTATTGAGAATCAAGTGTAAGGAAAATCCTTTCCCACCCCCACCCACCAACACAGATCCTTTGGGCAAGGTGTGTGTTTTCGTGTCAGAGATTACTCTGTTGAAAGGATTTTTGCAGGGGATGCCTGAATGAGGCTCCTTTCATGTCCCTCATCATGCAGCTTTCGAGTATCGAACCCGTCCTTCTGGTCTCCAAGCTCAGCACCTTACCCACTAACCAACTGGAGGAGCTGCTTGGGCAAAGTGAAAGCAGAGGGCACACATCATGGTCCACCGAGCCAGCTGGTGATAAGATATTCAAATGGATTTTTAAAATGCATGCAAATGGACTTGATTTCTCAGGTCCATTTGTATTTGCAGAATGTCATTGCAGTGATGTCTACCGATGCATGGACTCCTCGCTGAATAACTACTCCAAGGTATCCAAGATACTGTAGAAGTGGATCTTGTTTATGATGTCTTCTCCCCCTTCCCCCAATCACTGTCTTCAAAGCAAGTGTTGCTTTGTAATAATTTTGAAATGGATTCAAAGGCCCTAAGCTTTCAGAAATAAAATATCTATACATTAAAATTCATACTCAAATCAATAAACATTCGTACTGTACTTTAATTTTCTCCTCCACAATTGATAGCCCACCTAATCTTCTTCTTCCATTTCTAGGCCAGATGGGAAACTGCCAAAATGAAAGCACCTTTTAGTAAGTTCATTCTGCAGTTCCTTTTGCTTGACCAAGTGTGTCTGACCTGCAGTGGCTGAAGTGGCTAAGATGCTGTCTGGAAGGTGCGAGGTCAGCAGTTTGATTCCCGAGTACTGCAGGACGGAATGAGCTCCTGTCTTTGTCCCAGCTCCTGCCAACCTAGCAGTTCGAAAGCAAGAAATTGCAAGTACATAAATAGGGACCACTTCGGTGGGAAGGTAAACAGTGTTCTGTGCGCTCCGGTGTCTAGTCATGCCTGCCACATGACCACGGAAACGTCTGCAGAAGCAGACAGCACTGGCTCTTCGGCTTTGAAACAGATGAGCACTGAACCCTAGAGTCGGATACGACTGGCTTTCAAGCAAGGGAAACCTTTACCTTTACCTTTACCTAGTGTGAGAAAGGAGAGCCAGGATTTAAACAGTCAAAACACTCCACACTGTCCCAGTGGTGGGCTGGCCCATCGGGCTAACAGGACTCAGCCTGGGGCACCCTCCAGGCCCCCAGTACCATGGTGCCCCCCTTGTGTGCCAATCCAAAGAGCCAAGCAGAACTGTGATGCCTGGAACAATTGACAAACGAGCAGGGCTCTGTGCTCCTGTGCTGCCAAAGGTAAGATTACAAAAAGCAGCTCCATTGACAGTGGAGCTGCTGTGGCTTAGAGGTTGCAGTTTTGCCTTGGAAGCAGGAGATACTCAATAACTGGAAGGAGGGGAAAATTATTCTAAAACTGGGAGGCTGCCTTCCTCTGTCCTAGTCACAATCCAACTGTAGCTGGGGGGTGGGGGTGGGGAGAATTCATTTCCCCAACAATTATATATTGTTGTGAACTTTCCCTGAATGCAAAGCCACAGAGCCTATTGGGATGAAAGAACTAAACCTTTAGAATTTGCCATGACACCCCATGACTACAGCTGCTTCCATTACAGAAACAGAACGGAAGCTGCCCCCCAAAAGAGCCAGAACTGGCCACTGCTAGGCTTGGTGCTCCACAGTTTGCTCCACAAGCATGTGGCAGAAGCAGCAGGTAAGGAGGTATGTTACTTAGACTGGCCCACACCTGAATGGAGACCTCATTAAAGGGCCAGCACTGCCAAGTTATGAACACTTTTGCTAGAAACCTTTCCGAGTTTGACGGTACCAGGTGTTCAAAATTCAAGTCTGTCTAATGTCAGTTGTATTCTGACTTCATGTTTGCGGGCTGCATCTTTGTTGCCGATTATCTCCATTCTTCCCTTGAATTTGTAACTCTTCCTCAGACTGTGTAAATTTAGCCAACCTAGCAGTTCGAAGGCAAGAAATTGCAAGTACAATACAATAGAACCTTGTATAACAAATGCCTCTTACAGCAAAAAAAAATCATACAATGAAGAGGATTTGAAAAAACCATTGTGCTCCGTATAATGAAAATTTTTGTTATAAGATGCAATGCATCTCTATGGGAAAAAGCGTACAACAAAAATCTCTATAGAACAAATAAAACGGGTAAAGACTTCATGGTTTGGAAGGATTAATATTTGTAAAATGAAAGTTATACCTAAATTGAATTTTTTATTTGAAAATCTACCAATTAAAGTTAAAGAGTCAGAACTAAATAATTGGCAAAAATTGATAAACGGAATTTGTAATAATAATTTAAAAAGTGAGAATTAGTAAAGGATTGTGGTACAAGAAGAATAAACATGGAGGTTTAAATATTCCAAACATTAAAGCGTATTATCAAGCTTTTTATTTAAATAAATTAATAAAATTATTAATTCAACAAAATGAGGTAACATGTGAAGGGGAACAAGAAGAATTTAAAAAATTAAAAGGGGAAATATTTTTAGCCCAAACAAATAATAAAACAGTGATTAATTGTTTCTCTATACAGAATATTTATAATGTATGGAGAGGAGTTAAGAGGAAATTGGCACCAGACCTATCTCCAATTATAGAAATTTTAGATTTCCAGAGTTGTCCAATAATATCATCGTACAAAACAAGTTCTACCTTAATGCAAGAAAAAGTGTTATTAAAAACAGATTGGATTAAAAATTGTAATACATATCAGAAAAGGAAAGAAATATATAATAAATTAAAATTAAATTGGTTTCAAGAATTGAGGATGGAGAAATGGGATAAATCGATAAGGGGGATTATAGGAGTAATTAGGGCAAAGACGTTTTTTGAAGAGTTGGAAAATAAGATTACAGGGGTTGGTAGGCAAATTGTACCAAATGCTTATCCCAGGGGAAGAATCCCATTATACACTTAAATGAATTTGGGAGGAAGATTTAAATATAAAAATTGAAGAAGGAGATTGGAGGGAAAAGTGGGAAAATAGAATAACAAAAACCATGTCAATTAAGGGAAAGGAGCATGTTTGCAAGGTATTATGGAGCTGGTATCTTACTCCAATTAGAATTAAGCAAATAGATACTACTAAATCTGATATGTGCTGGAGATGTAATGAACAAAAGGGAACATATCTGCATTTGTGGTGGTCCTGTAAGAAAACAAATAAATTTTGGAAAGTGGTAGAGAAGGAGATAAATGATATTCTTGGTATAACAATAAACTTAGAACCCAAATTAGCTATACTAGGAGAAATAGGAAAATTGAAATTAAGCGAGGGTAAAAAAGTATTAATTTTGACGTTGTTGCTGGTTGCTAGACAGCTGATTGCTCAAGAATGGAAGATAATGCAGATTTGAATAAGAATAGGTGGTATAAAGAGGTTTGGCAACTGGCATTAAATGAAAAATTAACTAGTCAAATTCGGTTAAAACAGGGATTAAAAATCAAAATACAATTCTGGGAAATCTGGAAACCTTTCATAAAGCACGCATTAACTAGTGAAGAAGGTGTTAAGCCTGGCCCTGACAAGATTCAGTTCTGGAAGATTTAAGTATACTGTGCCAATCGAAATTACTGCAGAATAGGGGTTTGTACGGATGTAAAAGTAGAAAGAATGAAAGAGTGAACAAGAATTTGAATAATGTATTGTTATCATTCTTTTCTTTCTCCTTTGGGTTGGGGTTACACTGTTGTTTTTTCTTCTTTTTTGTGCTGTTGTTGTGTTTTTTTGTAGCATCTTTTTAAATAGTTTTATGCATTTGAAATTTCTATGTTTGTTTGAAGTCTATGTTTATTAATAAAAGCTTAAAAAAAATCTCTATGGGGAAAATCGTACAACAATTTTTTTTTCGTTGTACGATTTTTCCATTGAACGATTTTCCCCATAGGGATTTTTGTTGTATGATTCATGCATCATATAACTACAAAATCATATAACAAAGTGCCTTGTAGAACAAATTATTTTTGTTATACAGGGTTCTACTGTAGATAAATAAGTATTGCTTTGGCAGGAAAGGTAACAGCATTCTGGGTACTCCGGCGACTAGTCATGGCTGCCACATGACCATGGAAACATCTGCAGATGCAGACAGCATTGGTTCTTAGGTTGTAAACAGAGTTGAGCACTGTACCCCAAAGTCATACATGACTGGCTTACAAGCAAGGGTGACCTTAACCTTTACCTTACCTAAATAGGTAGTACCTCAGTAAATCTAAAACTTTTAGGAACTAGCTTTGCATACTTTTTCTAAAAGGAGAGTGGAGTGTTTGTTTTTTGTATTTTGCAGTTGTGTCAGGATACAACCCTATACACATGTTTTTTAAAAGAAAGCTCCTAAACCCTCCCTCATATGGGAATATAATCCTGGCAAAATGTTCTTCTCTAACAAGCACCAGATGCTGCTTTCTGCAAATCAAAACTGGAAATTGAAACCTGCAACCCATTCCACAACATGCTGACTTTTAGCTGAAGTCAGACATTCGCAGTCAGCACTGTATAGCTGAACACGCTGAGCGTGACTCATTCGCCTTGAGGGGTATTTCCACCAAGTTTGTTAAAAAGTTTATTCCACTTGTAGGATCACTGTGTAATATTATTTTTGTGTGTTTTCTTCCTCCCTCTATAACAGTGATGGTGAACCGTGGCACTCCAGGTGTTCTTGGGCTTCAATTACCAGAAGCCCAAGTCAGCACTCCTGCAGATGAGGGGCTTCTGGGAATTGAAGTTCAAGAACACCTGGAGTGCCAAGGTTCACCATCACTGCTCTATAACTTAATTTTATACATAACATTTTATACATAACATACTCATGCATGCACACATATACATATACATATACATATACATATACATATACATATACATATACATATACATATACATATACATATACATATACATACACACACACACACATACACATATATACACATATACATAGTGTTATCATTCTCTTCACAGTATAGGCCATAAAATTGCATCAAGTATAAGACAAGGACAGGAAAGATGAGGCCTTCCAAACCTTGCTGTAGTTAATTTGTGAACAGTCCTACCATGCCTTGCCAATAGAGAAGGATAATGTAACTTGTAGTCCAAGCAGAATCTGATGAAGAGATGCTGAGGACTACCCTATGGCACTGCCTGCTCAAAAGTGCATTACTGTATTCAGATATGTGAAATTTAAGTCATTCTTTGTAATAGATCTGCCCTAATCTGAGGCTCTAAAGCAGTATTTCCCAACCTTTAGTTTTTGGACTTCAATTCCCAGAAGCTTAAGTCAATTCTCCAAAGCACTGATCAGCCAATGTACTGACTTAGGCTTCTGGGAATTAAAATCCCCCTGTGGGGGCATGAGCTTGGGACACACGTTGGGAACCACTGCTATAAAGTTTTTGCCAATTTGTGCGCAAATCTACATTTGGTCTGGCAGTATCACCATCAACACAGGTCTTCTCAACAGGTTTTTATCTAAAAAGACATACAACAAATCTGCCAGCTTTTGCAGCCATTGCTGTGGGTTATGTAGCATCATCCGACCTCAAAGAGAGAATGTAAAGCCTCCTCAGAGGTTCTGTTCCAACCATCTTTTGCAACTGCCTATATTGACCAGGGTTGCTCCAACCTGCAACTCCTCAACACCTGGAAGACCATCACTTCCCCATCCTTGGATTAGAGCAGAGGTCAGCAAACTTGGCTCTTGGGGGGTGTTTTTGGACTTCAATTCCCAGACATCCAGGTCAGCACTCCTGCTGATCAGGGCTTCTGGAAATTGAAGTCCAAGAACATCTGGAGAGCCAAGTTTATTGACCCCTGGTTTAGACTAACCCCTCCAAAGCAAATTCAATTTCAGATGCAGAGCCACTGGTTTCATTTCTAAGCCCTAGCTCAGAAGTTTCTCCTAGCCCAGGAGTTCTCAACTTTTTGAAGCTGGGGGCTGGACGGCCATTTTGCTCTTCCTTCATCACATAGTGCTTCCTGGTGTGGAGAGAGAGCTCACAATCGCACAGTTGCAAACAGGACCTTCTTAGTGGCAGCTCCCAGGCTATGGAACTTCTTGCTAAAGGAGGCTTGGCTGGGCCTCTCAGTGTCGTCCTCCCACTGCCAGGAAGCACCTTTGCTGTGCTGTAGCTGGATCTGTTGCTCCTTATTTCTGTGTTTATTGTCTTGAGTCTTTGCGCATGCGCACGCACGCACGCACGCACGCACGCACACACACACACACACACACACACACACACACACACACACACACACACACTAAAAAGCCATTCTTTTGTTCATTTGCTTTTAGCTTAGTGAAAGTTTGCAGGTGCGGGTTCAAGAGGACAAGACAGACAGTTATAGGAAAAAACACCATGTTTCAGAGGAAAAGTTAAATAGTTGCAGCCATTTGCCCTCTCCAAGCTCTTGTACCATTTTCTCCCAGGAACTGCTCTTTTGACGCTAGGCTTCATCACTTTAACTTTGTGGGGCTAGGACAAGAATTATCATCCTGCAGCCCACGGGCCAGATGCGGCCCATGGCACCATTTCATGTTCCCCACCACCACCACCTAAACCACACCAGGAAGTGCCATGTGGTGGAGGAAGAGCAAAATGGCCATCCGGCCCCCAGCTTAAAAAGGTTGAGAACGTCTGGGCTAGGAGGAAAGTTCAGTTACATTTCTTCACTTCTAAGATCAATGCTGTTCACAGGTTGAAAGCAAGTGCATGCTCCCCTGGCTTCCCAAAGGGAGTCTCTTTTACTGGGTTATGTCCCAACACTGGCCCCATCTTGAAAAGGCTTATGTGCCCCTTTCTTAATATGTTGCTGCCCTGTACCTAGTCAGAAGGACCGCAGTGACTTAGTGGTTAAGATGCCGAACTTGACTGGAAGCTCAGCAGGTTAGCAATTCGAGACCCGGGTGCTGCATGACAGAGCAAGCTGCCATCTCTGTCCCAGCTCCTGCCAACCTAGCAGTTTGAAAGCAAGAAATTGCACCTAAATAGGTACAGCTTGAGTTTGAAAGGTCATAGTATTCTGTACTCTGGCATCTAGTCATTGCTGCCACCAGTCCACAGAAATGTCCTCAGATGCAAATGTGCTGGCTCTTTGGCAATAAACAGAGATGACCACTGAACCCTAGAATCGGAGATGACTGGCTTCCGAGCAAGGGCAACTTTTTCACCTTATCAGAAATTTGCTAGGTACTATATTTTTGTTTGTAAACTGACAGCTGTTGGCAGAACACCTTGTCTCCCCTTACCTGCCATGCAGACGCTGCAAAGGCCTTTTGATCATTTAGCCACAGTCTACCCTCCTAGTGAGTGGGTACCTGCAGGTTTGTAAGGTAACAGGTATGTCTTTATGTCAGGAGAGAGGAGTTGGTTTTGTCAGCAGGTGCTTAGAATCTGATTTTGCATCAGAATAGGTGGTGCCGATATGCCACGGAGAAAATGAAGGGGACACTTGCTTTGCTGTATTTGGAACCAGGAACTAGAAGGCACAACACATTTATTCCAGACACACTTTGGTTCCCCCCCCCACCCTTCATCACCCATCTGAAGGACTGAATCAAGTGGAGCAAGCAGGCAACCTTCTTTGAACTTGGTATTACAGGGAGTCTTCCTCTGTAGATAGCATTCTACTCTGAGGTGTAGGAAACCAGAAATGCTGAGGTTTGGTGCCCATTTGCTCTTTTGATGGCACCACCATCACCCTTCCCAAGTCCCTTTGGATCCCAGAGAACAGAAAAAAGAGAAATACATCACTAGAGTTATTTTTTTTATTAGAAAAGTAAAAAAAAACCAAGTTGCATAGGAAATCTTCAAAAACTTGAACATCAAGTGTATTCCATGTGAACGGTAGTCAATGGAAGCGCTACACAGACCGGCCGTGAGGGTTCCTGCCCCCTCCCCTCCCCCACCCATTGCAAACATCACCTCACACCTCCCCCCCCCCTTAAGATCTACGTCACCTGGAATCCTACTCACAACAGGGCACAATAGCTCTCCATGCCCTGTGCCTCCCACAATGGCTCTCATTCAAACTAACGGAGTTGCACAACAGTGCTTTTGGTGGATTCAAACCCACCCCATTTTCTTCACATGCAGAACTCCTCATTTAGCTGCCTTCTTCTGTAGCTGCCCTCGTGTCAGTAGCAGAACTTCTTCACAGCAAGTTACATGTCCCTTGGTCCCTTTTTTTAAAAAATAGACCTTAACACTTACAAAACCATCGCCCACACACCTCACACCTTTCACCAAACATCCACTGATCACTAAGTACATTTTTCTTTTTTTAAAAAATACAGCTTAACAGGAACAAAAACAACAACAAAAATCAGAGAAAGAGGCAACCTTCATCTACCCTTAGTGGCAGGCCTGCTGCTGTTATGTCACATCAGCTCTCAAGAAGAAAAATACTGCTCAGTCAGTCAAGAGTAAAGCTGGATTTTTTAAAGCTAACCTGCTGTGTCCAGGCCTACTCAGCAGAGGGGTTTGTTTTTGTCAGAATTACAAAATAGCAGAATGCTAAGTATTATTTTTTTCAAGTTTCACTTTCTGCCTCCTCTTTGGACTACCTCTGCCCCACTATCTCTGCAAATGAAACATCCACCTAATCTAACTCAAAGGGAGTGGGCTCCCCTACACCCCCCCCCAGGGTAGCCCATCTCAAAATCAGTTTATGTTCCATAGCCCTTTTTAAAGTAACAGGCCTCACCCCACTTTCCGCTGGTGCTGGCCACCACATCTTAAAGGAAATGCTCAGTTAAACCCACCAGAAAGGGGGTGGTGGAGGTGATAAATCTCAACATTCCTCTATGAGCAACTGTTCAGAGCTATACAGCTTCTTTTTAATCACTCTGAAACCAGTGCTGAGCTTCAGTGATTGGCTGAAGCCTGGAGAGAAAGCAGAGCCAGAGCTAAAGAGTCCCTGGATTTTGGGCCACAACCGAGAGTCCAGTCTTAGAACCAGAGTCAACTGGAAAGTAGGCACTAAGCTGGGGTCCACAGCAATCTGCCTCACACTGTGGCACCCCTTCCCATGTTCCACACAAAGGTCAATCAGAGCCCCCCGCAAACCACAAGGCTCCCGGTAAGCCAAGTGGAGCAGCTCCTTCCCAACTTGTGTGACCAGCTGGTCAGGCATGAGGAGCCTAGAGGGGCGGTTCGAGTTGATCTTGGCTTTGTTGAGGCTGACTTGGATTAGCTTCATGAGGTTGGCACACAGGAGTTCATCCTCCGGATCATTTAGTAAATCAAAATCAGGCAAGGACACTTCATCTAGGTAATCTTGTGCATCTGCAGATTGAAAGAGAATCCACATGAGTCCTGTGCACCGGTCACACACACACAGAGACACATATTACATACCCTCCTGGAATCAGCATGCTCTAAATCAGTAATGTATTATTCTGGCAGAAAGACGGCATGGAGAATATGCTGCCCACTCATCCTCCTCCTGGTGAAAATCCCAAAGATTTTGATGCACAGTGTGAGCTATAGCAAGTTGTTTACTCCCACCATTGAAGGCTTTCAAACAAAAAAAATTTGAAGCCTCATCCTGCAAGTACTTAACAAGGCTAAGGTGGTTTTACTTTTATTACATCATGCCACAGGATTCCAAGTTAAAGAGGTGCTTTCCTACTTAAAAAGCTTATAGGATGAGGGAAATATAGCTTAGTTTCTTAACTGATCTGCCTGCCTGCATTTCCCACTTCCACATTGACATGAAGCATTTCTAAGAGGGATGCCTCCCACGGCTAGCAGCTTTATAGTCATCTCTGGGGCTTACAAAGAATGGCCTTTTCCTCAGCCTTCTGCCCCTCCAGGTGAGCTGGAACCACACACTAATCATCCCCGGCCCGTGGTGGCGCAGCGGTTAAACTGCTGTACTGCAGCCATAACGTTGTGAGTCCAATCCTGATCGGTAACCAGGTTGAGTCAGCCTTCTATCCTTCCCAACTGAAGTCAATAAAATGAGTACGGAACAAGTTGTGGGGAGGGGGGGGATGCTAATTATCTTACAAACCGCACTAAGCAATATATAAGTATAATAGCTGTTGGGGAATGCTAATTATCTTGTGAACCACACTAAGCAATATATAAGTATAATTGCTATTGTCATCACAGCCTACTGGGGGGGGGGAGAACTATAGTCCCAACACTGGACTGGAAAACACTAGATTTGGGGGTCAGGGAAGCTGCACAAGTGTGTGACTTGTGTGTGTGTGACTTGTTTGTGTGTGTTACTTGTGTGTGTGAGAGAGAGTGTGTGACTTGTTTGTGTGTGTGTGTGAGAGAGAGAGAGAGAGAGAGAGAGAGAGAGAGAGAGAGAGAGAGAGAGAGAGAGAGAGAGAGAGAGAGAGAGAGACTGGTGTGTGTGCGACTGGTGTGTGTGTGACTGATGTATGTGTGTGTGTTCTTAAGCGCTATACACACCTCCTTCGGAGCTTAAGCTGCTGTCCAGGGATTCGCAATCGGAGGTCTCCAGCCTGGCAGTGCGACTGGCCTCTGCTGGGTACGTGTTTTTCTCCCACGAAAAAGCCGGAGGGTTCTCTCTCTGCTCCGGGATGGGAGGCAGCGAAGAGAAGGTGTCCCACGAGACGGGCATCTTGTTTTTCACACACACACACACACACACACCCCCCTCCGACGGCTCGAAAGGGCACTTGGGACAGACGGTCCCTGCGCGGATCAGCGCCCGGACAGACGGTTCTGGAAGAGAAGGAAAGAGAAGGACCCCCCACGTTAGAGACAGGGATCCCCACGGGGCTGGTGGCGCTGCTGCTCTCGTGCATTAACCCACGCTTAAGTCGCAGCTTGGGATCAGGACCATTCAGTGGCCCCCGTCCCGCCCCCCACCACCCAGAAAAGGGGCTTACCAGCTTCAGGGTGCCTATTGAGGTAGCAGGCAGAATAAGGCACCTAGTCCGAGGAAGGTTAACCACCCAGACTCGCTGACCCCGTAGCAGCTCTTAAGAGAAAGAGAAGCGCGCAGCAGCCCTTGCCCCAACCCTCGTCCCCGTCCCTTGCCCTCTCGTTGGCACTGCGCGGTCCCAGCCCCCTTGCCCTGCCTTTATATAGTCGGGTCGCGGAAAGCTCCGCCCCTCCTCCTCCTCCGGCTCCCTGACTCCTCCGCTGCTGATTGGCTAGAGGCAGGAGCGGGGCCGGGCCAATGGCGAGCCAGCGCACGTTCGCAACGTTCTCTCCTGCCCGGTTACAGCGGCATGGGACACACCCCCTTTTTGTGTGTGTGTTCTGGACGGGGGTGGAGCTGAAATTGCGGCGGAGAGAGAGAGACGGTGGGTGGGTGTGAGAAGGGCGCAGAGGAGGAGGAGGGGGTGCTTGCGGCAGGGGTGCCGTGGAACAATGGAAGTAAGAAATAGGGGGAGGGGGTGGGCACTTGGATGTACCCCCTTACACACTCACACACACTCACTCACTCTCCCTACCTGGTTATCACTGGGTTTTTTATTTTTTTATTTTTTATTTATTTATTGTTAAATAAATTTTAGCTGTGAATGTTTTTAATTGTTTTATATTGTATTCTATTTTTATTTTTGTTTTCCCTTTCTCCTCTTTTGTTGTTAGCCGCCCTGAGCCACCAGGAGGGCGGGTTATAAATTACATACATAAATCACGCGCATTTGCTCCGTTCAATGCGACGTCACTCCGGAGTAAGCGGGCCTATGATTCCTTGGACAGATTGTGCAAAGGTCAGGATAGCGATAACACATACATACATGTTTTATATGTTTTGTAACTGTTGCACGCCGCCTGAGTCGGGTTTTTACCTGAGTGGGCGGCATAAAAATTGGAATAAATTAAAATAAAATAAATAAAAATACATACATACATGCACACGCGCACACACACCACAATGGTAGTTAATAGTGCATTCTCTGGGCGGTTTACAGCTAGTTAGCATTTTAGCCCCCCCCTCCCCTACATGCTGGGTTCTCATTTTTACCGACCTCGGAAGGATCGAAGGTCAAGTCAACCTGGGCTTCCCGTCAGGATCGAACTCACAACGTACAGCGGTTTCACCACTGCGCCGTCAAGGCTCTTGTGAGAGGCTGCTCGGTGCAGCTGGAAGGTTCCAGGTGTTTGGGTTTTTTTGTGCATGCTAATCGTAATCGCGCACAACAACACACCCGTCGAGGCTGACTCCCGAGCAAAGATCTTTAGGATCGGGCTGCTCAACGTGCGCGTTGGATTTGGAGAGGAGGAGTGCAGGGGGGGGGGGGTGCCTTCGCTGCTTGGGCCCTCTCTCCCTGCCACACCTCCGTAGGATCGGAACCAGGTTTGAGGCATGCTTTAAGAGAGTTGTCTCCGCTCCTTCTCCTCGTGCTGAAATTGGCCCCCATCGACTTCAATGGGCTGCGCTCCCGTTGAACGCGGTGTATCGGTTCCAAGCGAAAGGATTTCCTCCTAAATTAATTCCCTGCGCTCCGGTGTCTAGTAGTCATGCCTGCCACATGACCACGCAAGGAAACGTCAGCGCTGGCTCTGCGGCTTTGAAACAGAGATGAGCACTGAACCCTAGAGTCGGATACGACTGGCTTTCGAGCAAGGGAGACCTTTAGCGTTACTAATTCCTAACCTGTCCTGGGATCCGCGATATAAGGAAGAAAGGAATTATTTGCAGCTTCAGAAAGCAAAAGTGGTACAATTGGGGTTATTTTGCTTTTCAACCAGACTGCTTTGATTGTTCTCTCCCTTCTACCCCCCACAATCCGGATGGTTTAAATTGCAAAGAAAGGGACTCCAGTTTCTTCCAATCCTAAAGGCTAAGGGGGGGGGGGGTGTTGGGGTTGGGGGGTGAAAGCGGGGCCCAGAAGCTTCCGTGTCGGGGAAGGAGTATATATATTCCCACATGCACACCTCGTGTTTTAGATCCGATTGTCCTTTTTGTAAAGTACTGTATTAAAAAAACAACAACTCGGAGTCGTTTTCCACTCCCAACGTCGGCCTGGATTTAGCATATATCGGCTTAGCGGCAATGGAAAAAGAAAAGCAGGCCGGCCTCCAGGCTTCGGATTCGCCGACCCGAGTTTGAACCCGGGAAAGCCTCCTCACGTCACTTCTGGCTCCTGGCCCGTGGAAACCGAACGGGGGACAAACGGGACGAAGCTGGTTTTAGGAGTGCTCCCCCCAATCCCCGCTGCTGACGCTTTTAAGGGGGTTCCTCCTGCCCTGTTGCAATAGTGGCCCAAGCCAAAGACTTGACTCGTTCTTTGTGGCTGAATAAAGGTTTCCCTTGCTCGAAAGCCAGTCGTATCCGACTCTAGGGTGCAGTGCTCATCTCTGTTTCTAAACCGAAGAGCCAGCGATGTCTGCTTCTGCAGACGTTTCCGTGGTCATGTGGCAGGCATGACTAGACACCAGAGCGCACGGAACGCTGTTTACCTTCCCCCACCGAAGTGGTCCCCCTATTTATCTACTTGCAATTTCTTGCTTTCGAACTGCTAGGTTGGCAGGAGCTGGGACGAAGACGGGAGCTCATTTCCGTCCTGCAGTCCTCGAGAATCGAACTGCTGACCTTCCGCTTCCCAGTCAGCGTTTTAGCCATTTAACCCGTGGCTAAAAAAATGAGGTTTCTTGCAGAATTCGGGTCTTTCCAAAGAGTAGGAATCCCAAATCATTTAAAGCGATTTCAATTCAACACAAGGGACTTCCTCGCTGCCAATTAATAGCAATTAGCAACTACACTTATATACTTAACTGCCCCATAATGCTTAGTGCACTCTCTGGGCGATTCACAAGTTAATTAGCATTTTGCCCCAAACATGATGCTGGGTACTCATTTTACCGACTTTGGAAGGCAGCGTTCAGTGCGCTCTGGTGTCTAGTCATGCCTGCCACATGACCACGGAAACGTCTGCAGAAGGAGACAGCGCTGGTTCTTCGGTTTTGAAACAGAGGTGAGCACTGCACCCTAGAGTCGGATACGACTGGCTTTCGAGCAAGGGAAACCTTTACCTTTCAAGGCAGGAAGGCTGAGTCAACCTTGATCCCCTGTCAGGATCGAACCCGCAACGTTTTGGCTGCAGTGCTGCAGATTTAACCACTGCGCCTGGGGTTCCAAACCTCCACACCTCGGAAAGTGGGGGCCACCCAAGGGGTCGGACCGAGCCCCGTGTTGGGTGGATTGTGGGCGACCAGAGGGGACAAGGGGGTAAAGGTTATCGAATACATTGACAAGATAATATCTTTAGAATTACAAATGAGTCATGATTTAAGATTGCATTGTTAATGGATTTGAGCGATTTAAACAGGGATAAGTATAAGAAGGACTTGATTGTAATTATGATAACAACTATGAGATTATTAATAGCAAAGAATTGGAAAATGTATATGGATCCTGGATGGGTATAAGGAATTATGGAATATTTGCACTGGATGACAAAATGACATGTGAATTAAAACAAAAAAAGGAATGATAAATAAAAATGAATTTATAAATATCTAGGGGGAATTTATTGATTATGTACAGGTGAAACTCGGAAAATTAGTCTATCGTGCAAATGTCCATTCATTTCACTTAAAAGGTGAAATGCACTAAAAAGCACTGCAAACAACAAAGGTAGTGGAGATGATGGTATCCCAGTTGATTTTTTCAAAGCTCTAAAAGATGACGGAATCAAATTACTGCATTCGATATCCCAGCAGATCTGGAAATCAAAACAGTGGCCACAGGATTCGAAAAGATCAGTATACATTCCAATCCCAAAGAAGGGTAGTGCCAAAGAGTGTTCAAATTATCGAACAATTGCGCTCATCCCACACGCTAGCAAGGTGATGCTCAAGATAATACAGGATAGACTTCAGCAGCACATGGAGAGAGAATTGCCAGAGGTGCAGGTGGGTTTCAGAAGAGGCAGGGGGACTAGAGACCACATTGCTAATATACGGGTGGATCATGGAGAAAACAAAAGAATATCAGAAACAAGTATACCTCTGCTTTATTGACTACACCAAGGCCTTTGACTGTGTGGACCACAATAAAATGTGGCAAGTACTTAAAGAAATGGGAATACCAGAACACCTCATATGTCTCATGAGAAATCTACAAGAGTCAAGAAGCAACAGTTAGGACGGAATGACAGAATGGTTTGGAATAGGAAAAGGAGTAAGACAAGGCTGCATTTTATCACCCTACCTTTTCAACCTATACACAGAACACAATGCGCAATGCAGGGGTGGAGGAATCACAATATGGGATAAAAATTGCTGGGAGAAACATCAACAATTAGAGATATGCAGACGATACCACCCTAATGGCAGAAAGTGAGGAAGATTTAAAGAAGCTCCTGATTAGGTTGAAAGAAGAGAGTGCAAAAGCTGGCCTGAGACTTAACATCAAGAAAACCAAGATAATGGCAACAGGCCCTATCAGCACCTGGAAAGTAGATGGGGTAGAAGTAGAAGCAGTGACGGAATTTACTTTCTTGGGATCTAGGATCACTGCAGATGGTGACTGCAGCCATGAAATAAAGAGGCGACTGATTCTAGAGAGACAAGCCATGAGAAACCTGGGGAACATAGTGAAAAGTAGAGACATCACCTTGCAAACAAAAATCAGTATAGTCAAAGCAATGGTATTCCTGTTGGTAATGTATGGATGTGAGAGCTGGATCATTAGGAAGGCTGAGCGCAGAAGAATAGATGTGGTGTTGAAGGAGAGTTTTGAGAGTCCCCTGGACAGCAGGAGAACAAATAAGTCAATTTTGAAAGAAATCAGTCCTGACTGCTCCTTAGAAGGTCAAATAGTAAATATGAAGATGAAGTACTTTGGACACCAAATGAGAAGAGAGGATTCACTTGAGAAAGCCTTGATGCTGAGAAAGGTGGAGGGCAAAAGAAAAAGGGGACGGCCAAAGATGAGATGGCTAGATGGTATTGTAGACACAATGGGCACAGAACTGGGAGTGCTGAGGGGGATGGTGGAGGACAGAGGCGCCTGGAGATCAATGGTCCATAGGGTCGCAAAAGGTCGGAATCGACTGTGCGACTGAACAACAAAAAAGGTGAAACAAACATATGAGAGAGACCAGTGTTTCTCAACCTTTGGTTTTTGGACTTCAATTCCCAGAAGCCTAAGTCAATTTCCCAAAGGATTGATCAGCCAATGGACTGACAGGCTTCTGGGAATTGAAGTCCAAAAACCAAAGGTTGAGAATCACAGAGATAGACTCACTACATGCAAAGCAAGATGTGTCATACCTTAATTCGTTATAATTGTCATGATCTCATGTACAGTGTACATGAGATTATGTGATGATTATGGGGTACATGAGGTTGGGTTTTTCATAAAATGTAAACCATAAGCATCGATATTATAACAAAGTAAGGCTTGAACTATCTCGCTTTACATGCAATGAGTCTATCTCATATATTTGTTTCACCTTTTAAGTTGCATTACTGAACTGAATGAACAATTTGCACGATATTCTAAATTTTCCGAGTCTCGCCTGTATTTCAAGAATCTAAGGGAGTTAAACCGGGTCGAGAATATATTACCTTTGGGAATAAATTAAGAAAACAATGTGGTGTAGATAATAATGGACAAAAGGGAAATATGGTCCCAGGAGTGGAACTGGGGGTGCACTTTGTTATATGTTATGCATTGCCAACCTAGCAATTCGAAAGCAAGAAATTGCAAGTAGATAGAGACCACTTCGGTGGGAAGGTAACAGCGTTCCGTGCGCTCCGGTGTCTAGTCATGCCTGCCACATGACCACGGAAACGTCTGCAAAAGCAGACAGCGCTGGCTCTTCGGCTTAGAAACAGAGATGAGCACTGCACCCTAGAGTTGGATACGACTGGCTTTCGAGCAAAGGAAACCTTTACCTTTACTATGTATTGTAATGTGGTTTTTTTTTTAAAACAAAAGATTATATATACTGTATATCTAAAAAGAAGGGACAAGGAAGAACCCCATTCACACGACTCGGTTGCATGCACCCGCTTTGCATGCATGCACACTGGGCTTGGGATCGACCTGTGGGGAAAGAAGGAAGGCGTCTCCCCCCCCTCCCTCCCTCCCCCCACTGCAGCCTGATCCCTGCAGAGCTGACTTAAGGGCGATTTGGTCGCCCTCCTTCCCAGTTAACCGACTAGGGCCCTCGGGGTGGGTGGATGGGAGGGTGGGAGACGGCGAACTCGGCACGTAAGAGAAGCGCTAATCTATATCCATGGCTTGAGCCCCGCCCGCCATCCCGCCTCCGCAGGGTCTTAGCGCCGGCCACGGTTGCCCGACAAGTTCCGTGTCAAAAGACTGCGGGGGCATTGCGTCATGTAGGAGCGGCCGGGCCGGGGCGAAGGGGCAAAGGCTCGAGTGCAAAAAAGCCGAGCGTTTCATCAGACAGAAAGAAACGCTGGTAAAGCACAAGGGCTGGGGGAAGGCCTGGCGGTGAGTCACCACGGCCTGGGGTTGGGGAAGGCTCTTAGTACACAGTACTCTAGTATCAACTTGGTTGGGGGGAAGGGCTCCTCCGAGGAGACCTGATGCAACAGGAAGGCAACACGGCGAGGTTCACCCGGATCAGCGGGCAACCCTAGCAGTTCGAAAGCAAGAAATTGCAAGTAGATAAATAGGGACCACTTCGGTGGGAAAGGTAACAGCGTTCCGTGCGCTCCGGTGTCTAGTCGTGCCTGCCACATGACCACGGAAACGTCTGCAGAAGCAGACAGCGCTGGCTCTTGAAACAGAGATGAGCACTGAACCCTAGAGTCGGATACGACTGGCTTTCAAGCAAGGGAAACCTTTTACTCTGGTATCAACTTGGTTGGGGGAAGGGCTCCTCCGAAGAGACCTGATGCAACAGGAGGGCAACACGGCGAGGTTCACAGATCGATAGCCGGCAAGATTTTGGTTCTCCACTTCTACCCCCAGAACTTTATGCGCGCAGGAACTCCAGAACATCCCCAAGGAAATGGGTCTCCTTGCCCCCTTTCTTCCCCCCTCTGCCCCTCCTCTGCTGATGCTGGTCAAATACACCCCCACAGTGTGTGTGTGTGTGAGTGAGTGAGTGAGTGAGAGAGTGTGTGTGTGAGAGAGTGTGTGTGTGTGCATATAGGCACGCTAGCACACAGTCCACCCCCACCCTTCTACTTTTTGGCTGCATTGTTGCGAAATAAATAATTGGGCGCAGAACCTTTTCGGCTTTACAAGCACCAATCACGTTGCTTTCAAAAGTCATAGCAGTAATAATTGGCTTATTTTGATGGCCTTAACTGTAATCGTTATGAGGCACTCAAGGCTCACCTAATGCCAAATATTCTGGAAACGTACATCTTGCCTTTGATGTCGTTATATTTTTCTTATGGCATTTATCCGTGGGGGTGGGGGATAATCTTTTGGCCACCACTTCTGGAATCCCATGCTGTGAAAATATGAATCCTAAGCACAACTAACTGGATGTGGGAAAAGACTGTTTGGGAAATTATGGAACTTGGAATCTTAAAAAAAGTAACTTTCCCCAACCCTGACCCATACTGATCTCCTCTACGGCTGAAATTGAAAGTGGAATCACTGAGTGAGGTGTTGTGAGGAAAGGGTCTTGACCACCTTTAGTGTATGAGAGTCAAGACACAAGGCACAGCCAAAGGCTGGGTTAACTCAGGTTTATTGCATGGTGGACAGAGGGAACATGAGGTAATGGCGGACGAACAGCTCTATATATATGGCAGTAACGTATTTGAATGTGGCTCCACGGTAGCCCGTTGGCTACTGGTCCGCGTGACGTCATGGCTGGTCACGCCCTTCTTGTCCAGGTGTAGGTAGCGGCGGGAAACTTCCCGCGCTGCGGTCTTTGATGGGTTTGGACCAAGAGAGCTTGGACGCTCGCTGCTGCCAGCTGGTGGTCATCAGCTCGCGTCCTATTACAGGGTTTATGTGATACAGCTGAAGGTTACATTGTTACTCATTGGCAAGGTTACATTGGTTCAGATACATTGATATCACATGTAGAAGGATACACTATTAGAACACAACACTCCTCCCCCCTAGGATGAGACGAAGTCTCTCAGCCAAGATGGCTTATTTCGAACACGCTGGGGTCTCGGCGCGGGCTGCCCTGCCCCGGCTTCGCTCCCTCCTCCTTGCTCCCTGGCTTCCTGCCCTGCAATCGGAGAGGATGACTTGTTAGTGGTTTGCCGCGGCTCTGCGGCTTTGTTGGGAGGTGTGTGCTTTGTTTGGGAAGAACCGGGGGCACTGGGGGCTAACGAAAAACCCCTCTTCTCACTTGGATGGGTGGGGGAACACTCCGAAAACCCCCCCCGGCTCGCAAAATCAAAATCGGACTCGGGGGAAGCGGCAGCGGCGGCCGCACACTCCTTTTCCCTCCCCCCGGGCTCGGATAGAACTGGGGTATCAAAAGGATATGAGTCGGGCTCGCTGCTTTCCCCCCTGTCTCCCCCTTGGGCTAAACGGGTGGGGGAGAACCCTATCGCTGAATCCTGTCGCTGTGCTCCACTGGTCGGTCCCTCGCTCACTCGGTGCCTCAGTTGATCAGCGTGCCTCCTCCAGAGGAGGCCGGTGCTAGTTTCCACCCGATAGGATACTGGCCCCGTCTGTTCTATTATCGTCCCTGGCACCCAGGCTGGGCCTGCGTTGGCATAGTTCCTGCAATGAACAGGATCGCCTATGCCGAAACCTTTCGAGACAGCTAACCCTATGTTCTTCCCTTTGTCCTCGACCCTCGACGGGTCTAGCCTGGACAAAAGCGTGGTCAGTTTCCTCCGCATCAGCAGCTCGGCCGGCGAGTAACCAGACGCTAAGGGGGTCACTCTGTACGCTAATAGGAATTGACTAACCTGGTGATGTAGATCTCCCGAGCCCATGCGCCGCAGCGCATCTTTTGTGGTGCGCACTAACCGTTCCACTTGGCCATTCGTGGCCGGGTGAAACGGCGCGGATGTGACATGCCGAATTGCATTTGCCTCCATGAATGCCGCGAACTCAGCGGACGTGAAACAACTGGCGTTGTCGCTGACCAAAGTGTCGGGTAAACCGAACGTGGAAAAGACCCTCCTTAGCTGGCGAATGGTAGTGGCGGAGGATGTGCTCTTTACCGGAATGACCTCCAGCCACTTAGAGTATGCATCCACCACCAGGAGAAACATGGTTCCCCGGAATGGGCCAGCAAAATCTACGTGCACCCTGGACCACGGTCCCCTCGCTGCGTCCCATTCCCTATGTGGTAGGCGGGCCACCTCCGGTCGAGAACATTGACATGCTTCACAAGTGCCAACCATCTGCTCTATGTCGGCGTCTAGCTGGGGCCACCAGAAGTAACTCCGGGCCAACGCCTTGGAACGGACGATCCCCGGGTGGCTGACGTGCAACAGCTTTAGCACCTTCGGCCGCAGGGACGTAGGAACCACCACCCGTTGGCCCCACAACAGGCACCCCCTCTCTAAAGACAACTCCACTCGCTTTCGGAAGAATGGGTCGAATTCCGTGCCTGGGGATGACGCCGGCCACCCCTTCTGCACCCATGAGCATACCTTCTCTAGTGTTCTATCCTTTCCGGTCGCCCTGGCAATGTCGGCCGGTACTATCGGGGGTGACTCTAAAACCTCTATTAGCAATACCTGGCGGTCTCTTCTTACCCCTGCCTTCTGGTCGTCCGACAATGGTAACGGCGACCGTGAGAGCGCGTCTGCATGGCTGATTTCCTTCCCTGGCCGGTATTCTAATTCATGTTGATATGCGTTAAGAAAAATAGCCCACCGCAGCATCCTCGGGGACAGGATCTGTGGCGTGGGCTTATTTGCAGTGAAGATCCCTAACAGGGGCTTGTGATCAGTAACGATCTTGAACGGCCGACCATACAGAAAATCGTGAAATTTCTTGGTTCCCGCTACTATCGCTAGTGCCTCCCTGTCGGTCTGTGCGTAATTCCGCTCTGCTTGGGACAAGGACCTTGAATAAAACGCTATCGGGGCCTCCCTTCCGTCGCCTAACACGTGGCAAAGCACCGCCCCCACCCCCACCGGGGATGCATCGCAGACCAAAACTATGGGCCGTTTGGGGTCGAAATGAGCCAGGATTGCTTCGGATGTGAGGAGTTGCTTTAACTCTGAGAACGCTCTTTCTTGCTCGTCACCCCACAGCCATTTTTCCTCTTTTTTAAGCAGCCGATGAAGCGGCTCGGCAACCGACGCTTTCCGTGGAAGGAAGGTATGGTAGAAATTGAGAAGCCCCAGAAATGACTGAAGCTCGGTTTTGGACGTGGGGCGAGGGGCTTTCTTAATGGCGGCTACCTTAGATTTGGACGGCCTAATTCCCTCGGGTGTGACACGGAACCCTAAAAACTCAACCTCAGTTTCGTAAAATACACATTTGTCTTTTCTCAGTCGCAGCCCCGCTTTCTCGAACACGGCCAGGACCTTATCCAATCTGTGGGCCAGCTCGGCCTTACTCCCCCCCGTTATCAACACGTCATCAAAATATGGCAACACCCCCTCCAGCCCCTTCAGGAGGCGTTCCACTAGCGACTGAAAAATGCCAGGTGCCGAGTTCACGCCGAACTGTAACCTCGACACCTGGAACGCCCCCTTGTGTGTGACTATGGTTTGTGCCGCCGCTGTGGCGGGGGTTACTGGGAGTTGCTGGTAGGCCTGTGCTAAATCGAGTTTAGCGAAACACTTTCCCCCATTCAGCCTGGCCAGAAGGTGGCTGACCACTGGCACCGGGTATGCATTAGGGCGGATTGCCTTATTAATGGTACACTTATAATCAGCGCAAATGCGCACCTCCCCGTTAGCCTTCAGTGCTGTTACAATTGGAGTCTCCCACTCCGCGGAATCCACAGGAACGAGAATTCCTTGACCCACCAGTTTGTCCAGTTCCGCCTCTATTTTGTCCTTTAGCGCGAACGGTACCCTGCGCGGTTTAAGTCTTATCGGGCGGACCTCCGGGTCTAAGTCGAAGGCTACAGGGGGTCCCTTGAACTTTCCCAGTCCACTTTTAAAAACGGCGGGGTGTGCGTCACATACTGCTTGTATTGGGTCCTCGCCTACGGCATGCACCCCCCCTATGAACAGGCCTAAGGGCTGAAACCACTGTGTCCCGAGGAGGCTACAACTCCCCCCTTTTAGCACCACTAGGGGAAGTTCCGCAGAATGTCTCTTAAAGCGAACCCGGAACGTTCCGACCCCCAACACTGGAATGCTGTTCCCCTGAACGTCCCGAAGTGTGGCCCTCAACGCTTTAAGTTTGGGCCGCACGTGGGGGTCGATTTTCAAGAACTCTCTCTGGGGAATTATAGAATAGGAGGACCCCGAGTCAACTTCCATCCTAATAGGGGTCCCTTGTACTAGTACCTCAACAAAGTAATGGGGGTGTCCCGCAGACACGTTGAACACAGGAGCGTCGCCCTCGCTGTCGTCCGAGATGCGGCCCACGCCGTCCTGCTTCCTCGTGGCCCGGGCGCCATCTTTGGGCCTCGCTGGACGGTCCGGTCTGGCTGAACGGTCTTGCGAATGTCTCCGGCCCTCTTTCCATTTCCTGCACGCCTTGGCGATGTGCCCCCGACGTCCGCAGTTGAAGCACTCGGCTTTCCTGAATGGGCACTTCACGCGCTCATGGGTCGCTCCGCAACCATCGCAGCGGCGCCCGCCTCTCCGGACCTTCTGGACCTCCTCGCCCCTCTTTCCATTTCCTGCACGCCTTGGCGATGTGCCCCCGACGTCCGCAGTTGAAGCACTCGGCTTTCCTGAATGGGCACTTCACGCGCTCATGGGTCGCTCCGCAACCATCGCAGCGGCGCCCGCCTCTCCGGACCTTCTGGACCTCCTCGCCATCGCTACTCTCTGACGACGATTTCGAGGTCGGTCGGGTTGCATGCACCGACTGACCGGACTTCCCGTGCGATGAGTTTTCCGCCTTGCCGGCCCTCGGACGCCACTCACGCCACTTGTGCATCTCGTCTACTCCAGCATTCGTGGACTCCGCGGCTTCCGCGGCCTCTACAACCTCTTCCAGTGTGGGTGGTGGCTCCCTGTTCATCAAGCTGCGCTGTACTTCCTTGTCCTTCAGGCCACACAGCACTCCGTCCCTGAGGGCCATCTCCAGGATGTGGTCCCATTTGCAGGGGGCGGCGGCTACCCTCATAGCCGTTACGAAGGCTTCTACCGACTCGTCCGGCGCTTGAACTCGCCTCCAAAACGCACTCCGAGCAGGAAACATTGCCCTCGAGGGTCGGAAACGCTCACGCAGCATTTTCATGATGTCACCGGCTTTGAAATCGCTCATCTTCTTCGGTGCAAGGATGCCCACCAGCGTCCGCTTGGTTTCCATCCCAAGCATGCGGGTGAGGATGGCCCTCTTCCTTTCCTCGTCGTCTTCTTTGACTTTGAGCTCCACCAGTGCCGCCTGGAAGTCCATCTCAAAAAGCTCCCAGTCCTGCGGTTTGGTGATGTTGAACCCGCTCTGTGTCCTGGCTCCGTGGGGATCCATCATCCCACCTTCGTCGCCAATTTAGTGTATGAGAGTCAAGACACAAGGCACAGCCAAAGGCTGGGTTAACTCAGGTTTATTGCATGGTGGACAGAGGGAACATGAGGTAATGGCGGACGAACAGCTCTATATATATGGCAGTAACGTATTTGAATGTGGCTCCACGGTAGCCCGTTGGCTACTGGTCCGCGTGACGTCATGGCTGGTCACGCCCTTCTTGTCCAGGTGTAGGTAGCGGCGGGAAACTTCCCGCGCTGCGGTCTTTGATGGGTTTGGACCAAGAGAGCTTGGACGCTCGCTGCTGCCAGCTGGTGGTCATCAGCTCGCGTCCTATTACAGGGTTTATGTGATACAGCTGAAGGTTACATTGTTACTCATTGGCAAGGTTACATTGGTTCAGATACATTGATATCACATGTAGAAGGATACACTATTAGAACACAACACCACCCACCACTGGTTCAAAAAGCGGAGTGCCAAAGAAAGCATAATTAAATGTAGAAACCAATTCAGTGTGAGTCGATTTGTGAGTTGTGCCTTCCAAGTGTGGCTGTATGTAGCGGTGGGACAGTCGCTGGAACAGTCCAGGACATGCCCAGGCAAAGCCCACCAGTACCTTGACATCTTTGGGAAATGGCATCTTTGAATCTAGGCATTGTATGGAAGCCAAGATTTGCCGAAGCGTGTCAATGGCTGCTTATGTCTGGCCAACTGCCCACTCCACCCCCTGCCGTAAAAAATGACAATGGGGTTGAAGTGAAGGAGAAATCCAGACCAGCTTAATTAAAAGGTCTGTGCATAATAATGGCGACGATGCTACTCAGCGTTTATACCATGTTTTACGACTGCTCAAGGCGCTTAGCCAATGTTACAGCCTTACAAAAACCCTGGTATTTCAGAATTATTCCCAGAACCCAACTAGGACAAGTAGGACTGCTCAAGGTTGAGACAGGTGGAGGTATCGGCTGGCCTAAGGCTACTTCTCAAGTTTGCAGGTAAGCGGAGACTGGGATTTCCAAACTCACGCTCGGTGAGTCATTGTATTGCACCACCTCTTGAGATGTCCATACACAGATTCTAAAGTTACCATATTTACTATGGAAAGGCTGTGTGTTTTAATGCATTTCTTTTAATATTTACAGAGCGCATTTATTTCACTATTTTCTCATTTTCAAAGCCAGTTAGATCTGTAATTTGGGGGAAAGAGTTTTTTTAAAAAAAGCATTTTAATATAAAAACAGATGTTTTTAAAATCAGTTCTAAAAAATTTAAAAACAAATGAGGAATTACAATGCCCTTTTATTCCTTTATTTTTTTCTTGTTCTTCAGGTGCCATATCCATTCTGGATATTGGCTATCATCATGGCGATAGTCTTCCTGTTCTTAACCATACCTGTCAAGTTTTGGGAAATTTCTGCCAAACCCCCATATTTTACACTATTTCCCGCCATCATCCCATATTAGTTAGACTGCAATTAGACTGGAGTTAGACTGGAGGCCAGCACAGGATAAGCATAGCTGTCCAGTTTCCTGTTTTGGCCGGGAAATTTCCCTTATTTGACAGGAATTTCCCGAAACTTGATAGGTATGTTCTTAACTCCTTGGAACACTTCTTCCGAGGAAATGCCACACCAGTCTCTCAGATTCTTCAGCCATGAAGTCCAACTACGCCCAGGGCCTCTCTTCCCAGGATCTTTCCTTGCAGAGCGAGTTAGAGGATTCTATACTTCATGTTGTTCCTCATGATATGGCCAAGGTATTGGAGCTTACTTTGCTTAATGATCTTAACGAGTTCTTGTTCTTTATCCATTCGGCACAATACTTCTACATTAGTCATGCAGTCAACCCATGATATTCTTAGCAGCAGTCTATAGATCCACATTTCAAAAGCTTTGATTCTCTTTTCAGATGCTTTAGTCCAGGGGTTCCCAACCTATGGCCTGTGGGCCGGACATGACCCCATTTCAACCAGCCCATCACCGTCTCCCCCACACCCCGAAGTAGAAGTGGGTATGTTTACGTCAGCCGTAAAGTGCACCTGTGCATGCGCAAACATGCCCGTGGCTGACATAAATGCGGAAGTGGGCACATTTACATCAGCCATAAATGCATCCGCTTCTGGGGGAGCGGTCCAGCCCACTCAGCTGTTGGGGAGGGGATCAGGCCCACAGCGCATAACTGTTACTACATAACAAATGTAGCATTTTCATGAAGGTGGATCTTGCTTTTTCTATTCATATTTTAATCTCTACCTTGGGATCCGAACTTTCATTCAACATACTCCCCAAATAGACTTTTTCTTGTTACTCTCTCTTTTATTATGGATGTGAATAAGTAAAAACCGAGGATCAAGTCCACTTAGTCATGGGGCAGGGTATATTTAGACAAATATCAATATTAGTAATTACTCTTATATACCGCTCCATAACACTTAGTGCTCTTTCTGGGCGGTTCACAAAGTAATTAGCATATCAATATGGCAGATGTTTGTACATTTCTTCCAGAGTGGGTCAGTCTTTCTGACATAGGATTGTTCAGATTGGTTCTTATTATTCCATTATTGGATGGGCTATAATCCAGTTTGTTCTTGAAATAGAGCCCCTCACAAAATTGCCTCAATATCCACTAGAGTGTGTTATCTGCAGCTCCAAATCAAGAGAGGACAAAGTGTGGCCCTCAGGGCATATCTGTCACTGCAGGCCACCTCAAACACTTCCAAAGGAAAAAAAACTAGACTAAAAATGATTTTTCTTTCTGCTTCTGGAAACTTCCAGGAACATCAGCATGGGTGGATCCCTCAAACTACCCTACCATACCTGTCAGGTATCCCGTATTGGCCGGGATTTCCCATAATCCAGCGCCGCCTTTTCTCCTTTCCCACCCGGAGCCGCCGCCATCCCGTAATTTGACAGCGGGGGAAAGTAGTTACTGTGCATCCCCTTCTGTGCAGAACCCCTCTACGCATGCGCAGAACCCTTCTACGCATATGCAGAAGGGTTCTGCGCAGAAGGGTTCTGCGCAGAAGCCTTCTGGCATGCATAGAAGCCTTCTGCGCATGCGTAGAAGGGTTCTGCGCAGAAGCCTTCTGCACAGGTCCCGTATTGTCTGGAGCCGCACTTGACAGGTATGCACCCTACTCCCATCAAGCCTCAAAGGAACAGCTGATGCAAGCAACTTCTGCTTCAATTTTTTTGTCAACTTGGGGACATTTTTAGCCATTTCTGGTCCTGGTGTGACCCATAGTCGGTGCTACAGGCAAAAATGTGACCCACCCAATCTACCCACCCCTGTTCTGGGTCATTTGAAAGATTTAAGACACTTTTAATTACTTTCAGCTTCAAAACCTCAACTTCTTCTCACTTCTTTCTTATTCCTTAAACACTCCATACATCCTGTACTGGTCTGTTCCCTCACTTTTTGGTGTTCTGCATGCTGATCTCACCAGTGACCAGACCCAATGAGGTATAGTATTTAGAGCAGCTTTCCACCAATGTTGTGAGACTACATCTCCTATAATTTCTAGTCAGAAAAAAAACACCTTGGGACAATGGGAGATGTGATCTAACCCATGTGAAGCATGCTACATCAGGGAGACTGGATTCAAGCATTGGACTACAACTGACAGGACCCCAGGTTGAAATCTTACCATGTTCATTGGGTTAATGTTCTGCCATTTCTCATTGTCTCCGAGGGAGTGACTATATTTATATTGCTTTCTGCCATGTTTTTCATTGTCCCTTTTGATAATTATTCCTTCAACTGCACAGTGTTACCTCCAATCTTTTGGCATGAGTATGCGATATGTTTTGTTCAGCTGCCAGGGCTTGTGTTTTTTTGTAGAATTGCCACCCACATTATTTTTGTCTTGATTTTTGATTTGTGAAATTGTCTATATCAGTCTTTCACTACTATTGTTGGGCATGTCCATATGACACAGTGTGGGGGCATGCTGTGTCAGTGAATCCTATTCTTTCCCCCCTGCTTTTTACTGGCACTATATGGACTACATCTGCAATGCAGTTTGTAAATTAAAGAAAAATTCTCTTTAGTTTAGCACTATAGCTATGAATCAAGTACTATAGCACTAAACTGAAACAACACTAATTCAAGTATTTACTATCTTTGGTCAGTAAAACGCTATTTCACTTGTAAACATAAAAAAAGGATTTGAATGCAGTGAAAGTTGTGGAAAGAGTTGTGGTGATCGTAATAGCAGAGAAAAATAAAGAAGTAGGATTGTGCAATGCGTGGAGACTGGATGTGTACCTTCCTGGGATGAACATTTCAGTATAAGCAGTAACAGTGATTTAAATGCCAGGTTGCAGTATAGAAAGGTTCATACCAACCCGGGACAAAAATCTGTGTGGTCACACCCTGAGTTTAACGTACCTTACAAAGACCTCACCATTTTTAGAATTAAAAAGGTAACAAATCTATATATGACATAGTGCAGGAGTTCTCAACCTTTTTAAGCCAGGTGCCGGGTCACGCTTCGGTGGCCAGATGGCCATTTTGCCCTTCCTACACCACATAGCACTTCCTGGTGTGGTTGGGTGCCACATGAAATGGTGCAATGGGCCGCATCTGGCCCATGGGCCTCAGGTTGAGAATCCCTGCCATAGTGAGTTCCTTTTGAAAACTGGTGGCATATAAATGCAAATATTTTTGTAAAAAAATACAATACAATAATTATCAGAACTAAATCTAAACTGCAGTTATTTTGTATAAATTGGCAGTCTTTAAGGTTGCCATCCTAAATAAACAAATACAGTGGTACCTCGCTTAAAGAGCATAATGCGTTCCACGGGATTGCTCTTTAAGCGAGTTTGCTCTTTAAGCGAGTTGTGACTTGGGGGGGGTGCGAACCCTGATTTAGTTGTTAAGTGAGTTTTTAGTTGATTTTAGTTGATTTTAGTTGTTAAGCAAGGCGACCATTCAGAGAAAATTCTGCTCTTTAAGCGAGTTCGTCACTAAGGGAGGCACTTTTTATGTGAGGTTTACTGTATAGGAACACAATGCGGCTTACTTCCAAGGAAACAAGCTTAGGACTGATTTGACTTCTATTCTGCTTTCCTCCCATGAGACTCCACACAGTTTACAGTTTACAGTAAAATAGGGCAAAGATAACAAACATGTAATGTAAATAACAGTAACTGCTCCAGATATCTCAGACTACAAGTCCCCCTCTGCTCCATACCTGTCAACCACGGCTCCGATGAATCCTCCACATGCGCGTGGAGGGCTACGCCACTTGTGTAGCCTTCTACGCAGGCGGCGTAGCCTTCTGCGTATGCGTGGAAGGAAGCTACAAAAGTGTAGAGACCTTCCACGCATGCGTGCAACACGACCTGCACAGATGGGCTGTGCAGTGCCTCCTTTCCCCCACTGCCAAATTACGGGGTTTTGGAAGCGGGTCGGGAAATGGCGCAAATTGGCGCCGAATTACGGGGTAATCCCGGCCTAATCGGGATGGTTGACAGGTATGCTCTGCTCAGCTGCCATAGTTAAGAAACCAGTTGCTGAGGGTGATGGCAAGAATTGTCTGACCAACAGGTTGAGGACGTCTGATAAGGTATATACAGTAAATCTATGGCAGGAACAAAGGATTTCGTTCTGCCGTTAGATTAAAAAATACATTTCTCCATCTTTGTACAGTTATACATCGACTAGGGAAACAATAGCAGTGCAAATTATTAAGAGCATGGGATTTTGCATGTGTGTGAATGACTCAGGAGCCATATAACCGAACGTAAAACAAGGCGATTAACAGCTGTCCTTTCCTTTCCTGGCAGGGCTCCACCATTAGGAAAAGCTGCTGCCTCAGGGAACAGATGATGAGGGGAAATGGTGACAAGGTGTGGGAGGAGGACAGAACTGTGTATGTGCGCCACTTGACCCATCCTAGACCTCCTAAGGTGGCCTCCTGATTCAGCATGGCAGAGGATAAAGGCCCTTTGCCAGTATTAAAGAACTGCTGAATGAAGGGATACGGACGGGTATGGGTGGGTATAATTTCTCTCTCTCTCATGCAGCCAATTGTCTTGAAAGAGTCCTGCCCACATGAAATGAAGATGAACACCAATTTAACACTGTATGCCTTTGCAGAGGAAGAGGGAAATAGCATTTATTTTTACTACAATTGCCAGAATTCCCATGCTCGCAGGGCCAGATTCTTGTTGCAAAGCGGGACTGTAATAAGGATTTCCACATTCACCTCCTTGTGCCATTATACCACTTCTGCTGAGGGAAAATGCCATGTACTGTATTTATCTACACATTTAAATAAAACTCCCATCAATAACTTGATCGAATCTATGGAGAGGCATATTCGATTGAGCTCTTCTACCTTCTTTTCTTAGTCTAAAATTATCTAATACTGCCATACTTTATTTATTTGTTTTGGTACAGGCATAGAGTGGAATCTTTTGCATAAGTTTTGAATTCCTTTAATTTCAGATCAACAACAAAACAGACCATGTTCCATCAGCCTTTTGGACACACAAGGACTGAAAGCATTTGACTTTCTATGAAACATTTCCCAGTTATTTCCCCCCACTAAGCAAATAGTCATTCTTGGCCTTGCTACAAAGGCTTGGTGCAGTGGGGTGGGTTTCTAGGATAGCAAATCAGAGGGGAGGAAGAGTTATGAATCAGTCATATTTCCGAAGTAAGCATGAAAGAGAAGTCTGAAAACCTTTTCAAATGGAAATTTACAGGTATTAATAGCTGTCATAAAGCAAACCATACCAACCCTCAGACAACACAGATTATCACCCATTCTCCCTCCTCCAACCCTTCCTGCCCGGACCTATGCCTAGCCTTGCTCACTCCATATTGTGAAACTGAACATCACTGGTCAGTTGCATCACTGCTGGTGTGGAAGTGTGAAGAAGTTCAGATTTCATTAATACCCACGTATACAAGTAATCTCAGAAGCTCTGTTGCTATCTTTCAGAAGAACAGGATCCTGGCAGTTTCTGAGCAGTCAGCTTGACATTGATAGCATAAAAGTTCCTCTGTAAGAGATAAGCAAACATCCAGTCAGTGACCATTAAAAAAAATCCAATGGTTATTAAGAATGACTTTAAAAGTAAATCAAACTAGATTAATCGCCTCTATTTCAAGAAAGTTACAAACTTAGTAGATAAAGGGAATGCTGGGGAACACTTTTTTTTATTTCAATAAGAGGGGGATCCCCTCCCAGTGATCTACTCCCAGCCAATCCAGTAAAATGTGGGGCAGAGGGCCATTCTTCTAGGTAAAATTACAAATTACCAAATGCAGGAAGAATGTGATATCTTTATTGGATCACTCAAAAAGCAAATCATTGTGCAAGCTTTCGAGATTCACAATCTCTTCATTAGGCAGGCAGGCATCAGGAAAATTCTCAATGGAAGTTCATGGCATGATGATTCTGCCAGGCATTCTTACCAAATGCTATCCTAGTGACAAAATGGGACTTTTGCAGTGTGCCGTTCTGGGATCAGTTTTTTCCAACATTTTAATAAATGACATAGATGAAGATGGAACCAAATTGGAAAAAGAATAATGATTTTATGATAATCTTAAGGGTTTGGAGGATTAGGCCCGAAAAAACAACATGCGTTACAATTGGGTTGGGGAAGTAGAGTTCCTGAGACAGGAATAATCAGGTGGAAATATCCAAAGGAAGGCAACCAAAATGGCTAAGGGCATGAAACCCTAGAGCAGTGATGGTGAATCTTGGCACTCCATGTGTTCTTGGACTTCAATTCCCAGAAGCCCAAGCCAGCACTCCTGCTAATTAGGGCTTCTGGGAATTGAAGTTCAAGAACATCTGAAGTGCCAAGTTTCGCCATCACTACCCTTGAGGAATGGCAACCCCCAGAGGCTTGTGCATCATACACGGGCCTTCTTGAATTTTAGAGGTCCATATTCATTTCTATACCTTTTTTAAAAAAAATCTTGCAAAAATGTGTAGGATTTTTAAAATTAAAAACGTCCCCTTGTGACCAAAAAAAAGATAAAAGTAAACACATGTTCATCTTTTTTTAATGCATGCATTTTCAAATTTGGGATGGGGCACACTGCAATGGGTACTGCTGTGGCTTAGTGGCTAAGATGCTGAACTAGATGACTGGAAGGTTGGCCGGTCAGCAGTTCAAGACCCGAGTGGTGCATGATGGAGTGAGTGCCTGTTGTCTGTCCCAGCTCCTACCAACCTATAAGTTCAAAAGCAAAAAAAAAAAAGTTGATAAATAGTTGCCGCTTCAGTGGAACGTAACAATGTACTGTGTGCTCTGGCATCTAGTCATGCCTGCCATATGACCACGGAAACATCTGCAGATGCAGACAGCACTGGATCTTTCGCTGTAAACGAAGATGGGCACCGAACTCAAGAGTTGAACATGCCTGGCTTTCAAACAAGGGAGATCTTTACCTTAAACTGCAATGAGAGGTCTCCCTCAAAACATAGCAAAAGTGCCCCTTCATTCACCTAGTAAAGGTTTCCCTTGCTCGAAAGCCAGTCGTAGGAAATTACCGACCTGTCAGTTTGACATGTGTCCCAGGTAAAGTGATGGAAACCATCCTAAAAGATAGAATTAATAGGCACATAGAAGAGAAGGCGCTGCTAAAGGAGAGCCAACATGGTTTTTGCAAGGGCAAATCATGCCTCACTAATCTGTTGGAATTTTTTGAGAGTGTCAACAAGCATGTGGATAAGGGGGATCCAGTTGACATTGTTTATCTGGACTTTCAGAAGGCTTTTGACAAGGTCCCACACCAAAGGCTCTTGAATAAACTTACCAGTCATGGAATAAAGGGACAGGTCTTGTCCTGGATCAGCAACTGGCTAAGGGCCAGGAAACAGAGGGTAGCACTAAATGGACACTTCTCCAAGTGGAGGGAAGTAAAGAGTGGGGTCCCCCAAGGTTCAGTACTGGGACCCCTGCTTTTCAACCTCTTCATAAATGATCTAGAGGTAGGAGTAAAAAGCAAGGTAGCCAAATTTGCTGACGACACTAAATTATACAGGGTAGTGAAAACTGTGAGAGATTGTGAGGAGCTTCAGAGGGATCTCTCGACACTGGGGGAGTGGGCAAAACAGTGGCAAATGAGTTTCAACATTAGTAAGTGCAGAGTGATGCATGTTGGGGCAAAGAACCCCAATTACATTTATAAACTGATGGGGTCTGAACTCTCTGCGACAAACCAGGAAAGGGACCTTGGTGTCCTGGTGGACAACTCAATGAAGGTGTCAACCCAGTGTGCCTCAGCAGTGAAAAAAGCAAACTCAATGCTAGGGATCATTAGGAAGGGTATAGAAAATAAGTCAGCAAGTGTCATTTTGCCTCTTTATAAATCTATGGTGAGGCCCCATCTGGAATACTGTGTACAGTTCTGGTCGCCATACCTCCAGAAGGATATTATGGAGCTGGAAAAAGTGCAGAGGAGGGCAACCAGAATGATTAGGGGACTGGAACACCTTCCTTACCATCTGACCCTGCAACGGTTGGGCCTCTTCACTCTTGAACGACGACGTCTAAGAGGTGACCTGATTGAAGTTTATAAAATCATGCACGGTGTGGACAAAGTAGATAAGGAAAAACTGTTTTCCCTATCGCATAACACTAGAACTAGGGGACACTCGATGAAACTTTTGGGTACTAGTTCTCAAACAAATAAGAGAAAGTATTTTTTCACCCAGAGGATTACTGGTCTATGGAACTCCCTGCCAGAAGAAGTGGTGACAGCTGTCAGTCTTGACAGCTTTAAGAAAGGATTAGACAAGTTCATGGAGGAGAAGAGTATCAATGGCTATAATTATGGATACTTAAGGACAACCTCCGGGTTGGAGAGATAGGCAGGATATCTCTCAATATCATTTCCAGGGAATCCTAAGCAGGTGAAGGCATCTGCTTGGGAATACCCTGAAGGAAATGGTGAGCCACTGTGTGAGACAGAATGCTGGACTGGATGGGCTGTGGCCTGTTCCAGCAAGGCTGTTCTTATGTTCTTATGTATCCGACTCTAGGGTTCAGTGCTCATCTTTGTTTCGAAGCTGAAAAGCCAGCGCTGTCTGCTTCTGCAGACGTTTTCCGTGATCATGAGGCAGGCATGACTAGACAACGGAGTGCTGTTACCTTCCCACCGAAGTGGTCCCTATTTATCTACTTGCAATTTCTTGCTTTTGAACTGCTAGGTTGGCAGGAGCTGGGACAAAGATGGGAGCTCATTCTGTCCTGCAGTACTCGGGAATTGAACTGCTGACCTGCCTCCCAGCCAGTGTCTTAGCCACTTGAGCCACTGCCCTTCGTTCACCTAGAAGTCACATAGAAAAACGTTAAAAGCCAATTTTTTCCTCCCAAACTATTTCAGGTTATGAATGGAATATGGAGGCCATCCAGAGGGGCAGGAGGGAGGCAACATGAATGTCTTGGAGTTGTGTGTCGCCTATGGATTGAATGTGGAGTACCCTACCCTTCAGGAATTGTTGAGGGAGTTAGATATATTGAGCCTGCAGAAGAGGAGAATTGCTGTTGATATGATAAAATCTCCAAATATTTTTGAGGTGTAGTGCTTGCACTGTTGGTCTACAGCTTAAGAGATCTCACTGGGCCATAAAACTCCCAAGATGACGTTGAGCCAGTCACACACACTGTCAGCTTGACCTATTTCACATGGGTGGTGTGAGAAAAGTATACCGAAGGAGAGCCATTATACTATCTTGAGTTCTTTGGAGGAAAAGTGACATATGAGTGAAATGTAGACTGACAGACAGCTGCCACATGAAGGATGGGACAAGTTTTTTTCCGTGGCTTCAGAAGGTAGGACTTGAACAAATCAAATCACATGGCAAGAAAGATTTACACTAAATATTAAGAGGAACCTCCTGAGAGTAAGGATAGTTTGACGACAGAATAAAGTAGGTATAGCAAATCACAAGTAACCGTTGGCTCCAAATCCAAACATTCTCAAAAGTGCCTGTCATCTTGGGAGGGAAATTATAATAGTTATAGTAAATAGAATTATATAGTTAACAACTTAATACTGATCCCCAACTGCTTAAGATTACCGTCTTACTCTGCTTAATGGTTCTCAAATGCAGCAGGGCTGGCTTATAACACATTAGAAAGCAAATGAGGTAGTACACATTAGCATCAAAAGACCATTTCCTACTACCATAAAATCATTCTTTCCAGACTTTAACATTACTTAATTGCACCATGGATATGTATAACCCTGGACACCTTCTGTGTTTGAATGAATGCATTCATTGCAGCTGGAATCTCTTCTTTTTGACTACGATCTCCAGAATTCCCCAAATACCTTCGGCTGCCAGGAAGATCCTGGGAATTGTGATCTAAAAAAGTATCTTTGCCAGACTCTGGGGAGCCATTATGATGGTTGGTTCCATTTGTGGAACTTTACAAAGGTCTCTGCATGTCATCCCAGGGACAACAATGAATTGCACACACACACACTCCAACAAATCAGCTTGAAAACCTTTCAAAATAATGTTCAAAGCTTTATGAAATGCCTTCGTAGTGCTCTAATGTGTTCAAATGTGGGACTGATTATTAAGATGGCAAAGATCATAATCTGATGAAGTCTGGGCACATGTAGGTATGGGAAAGTGGTTGTCTCTGCATGAATACATAACATGTTCATCTTTTTATACAAGGCATTATAAAGATCACAATCGGTGTGAATGTTTACATTTCTGGCTTTCATTAACAATCACAAATATTAGTTTATGCCATACAGAATGCAGAACACATAGTACCTGCATTAGGGACTAGGCAAACAAAGACTTCATATGATATAGGAAGATATTAGCTCAAAACGGTCACATTTGCGGTTGCTATTTTTTGGGGGGAAAGGAAAGATTGATACATGGTTTGACCTCCATTTACACAAAACAATTGGTCCACTGCAGCTGACCTCAATTCCAACCGCTGAAGTCATTCATGTTGACTACAGATTAGCTGACAATGGTTGGACAGATTTGCCATAAGTACATCATGACTGCTGACAGCATAGGTGACCTGCAAGGCAAGTGAAGAAGAGCATGTTGGTTCTGGAAAGGTGCTGAGGTGGTGGTTAGGTAGGATCGAAGCACAGAAATGTTACATTTTTGGGGGGATCACAAGTTCTAGAATCCCCAGCTAACTGCAGGCTTCTGGAAGCTGTAGCCAAATGTTTCCAAGTTCTGGGTAGGGTGTTTTGCAGATAGCAAATACTGTTTGGGACAGATGGAAAAACTGTACAAAACTCACTCACTCAGCGATGAGTTTCCATCCTCCTACTGAAGGTTGGATATAATCCTGACTATTTTCTCAATGGCCATTCTCAAAGGGACCAACTTGGGGAGACTTTTGTCCCTATGGATACTCCATTGTGAGTTCCTTAGGGGTTGATCATGTCCCTGATGTTATTTAACATCTATATAAAGCCACTGGAGATTTTGAGTTGCTGTCATCAATATGCTGTATCTCTCCTTCCCATCTTCTGCAGTGGATGCAGTTCAGGGCCTTCAAGATTGCTTGACCTCGATAATGGAATGAATGAAGGCTAATAGGTTGAAGTTGAACCTTAACAAGATGGAGGTCCTGTTGTTGGGTAGGCTCTTTGCCCAATTCATTTCATTTATTAGACTTGTATGCTGCCCTACTCACCAAAGCGACTCAGAGTGGCTAACATACCATGGGGCAGCATATATTACAATGTTACAATATCCAATATAAATCCAACAGCATAATATAAATATAACAACATAATGCAATACAGTCAATAAATAAATCTATACCTATAAAATGGTGCGTTAACCGTTGAATGTGACAAAGGATGTTGCACCAGGCCCCACTAGCCCGTAATGGGCCTCCGTTCACTCGCCCGAACCCGGTTCGCAGGTAACTGTCGGGTTGAAATTTTCGACCCGGGGGCAGGAGCCCCCCAGTCGCAAACAAAAAAAGGGAACTTCAATTCCCAACGTTCCTTGCGCCGTGCCAGAGCCAATCAGGCTGAGCGGCGCGGCAAAAGGAACGTTCAAAAACGCGCCGCAGCCAATAAAAAAAAGCCGCAGGAAACAAACCGCTAAAGTATGCAAACGCGCAGGCAAAACTACAAGCCCCAGCGTCCTGTGCGCCATTAGCGCACAGAACGCTGAGGCGGCCAGAGCGCGAAAAATAAAACATAGAAAAACAACGCCCGCCGCCGCTGCCATTCTTCCCCACGGGCCAGCAAGCATGGCCTGTGGGGAAAAAAACATAACCCCACCCCAACACCACCACCGCTGCCCTTCCGTTAGAAGGGCCAGCCGGCGCACAAAAAATAAAAGACACCCCCCCTCCCCCCGCAACTTCCCTTCTTCCCCACGGGCCAGCCATGAGGACCGGAAATCAAATGAGAAAAGGAAGAGAAAACTTACCGGAAGCGACACCCAGAGGACAGAAGAGAACAATTGTAGAGAGGCAACAATTGAAGAGAGACAGAAAAGCTCACCCAGAGGCCAAAAGAAAAAAAAACATTCAAAAATATTAAAATTAATAAGATTAATTCCAAAATTAATCAAATAAGTTATAAAAACATTCAAAAATAAACACACTAATCTCAAAAATTACCAAAAAAACAGAAATCACTTTTCACTCCAAAAAACCAAAACAAAAAATAAAAATGCGTAAAAATAAACATTTTAAAAACCATAATTACATTTTAAACTAAATAATATTAAATTAAATTAAAATTTGCATAAACATAAAACAAAAACGTTCAAAAACCAATTAAAAGAGCCTGGCACTGAGGAAGCCAGCACGCAAAAAAAAAAAAAACCACTGGGAGCGGAAGTCCGCCCCAGGCGGACGCAGCGCCTTGAAGCCACAAAATCACAAAACCTTACAACACCATTCAAAACAGCCCAGCACCATTGGTTCAAGAAAAAAAACGAAACCCTTTACTATCCAAAATAATTTTAAAAAGCCCGGCACCACCGGGCAAAATATGCTAGTCTAACATAAAAATGGAAATACAATACAAGGAAGGGCCAAAGAAACAATAGATCACAATTGCAAAATATAACACCACAAAATATCACATTACACAAACATTTCGGAAACATTTCAATATATCCCCAGTCACAATTACAAAATGTCAAGTCATCATAAAACCTTTCAAAAAATACTTCAAAACAATGGCGGGGGCAAAGTCTACCATGCATGCATCGGATAACGCTGAAAATCGGATAACGCTAAGACTTGTGGAACCAAGTTTTGGTGTTATCCGAGGTATTACTGTATATAAATGTATTAAATAATGTAAAATGAATATTTCTAATTTTGGATGCAGCAAGTCCAAGAACATCTGGAGGCCCAAGGTTGAGAAACCCTGCCCTAAACTTGTGCTTAACCCAGTCCCCCAAGGCTTTTCATCCAATAAGTTATGTTTCCTGAATTTTCCTCCCATTTATTTTACCTTGAAAGATCAAATGTAGGTTTTCTGTTTCTCATTATGTGACCAAAATGTTCTGACCTTCTGCATTTTATATTTTTTATGATTTGTTGGATTTTATACATTTACCTCATAATTTCTTTGCCTGTCATTTTCTTGATCCAATACATCCTTACTGCATAAAATCCAGTTATTTCTACCTTATTTTTAAAGTCAATGACTCCATGCCAAACAGTAAAACCAAGAATACATAGCACAATACAGTGTACATTCTCAAAATACAAAACGCTATTTTGTGCAATGCTTCTGACAACCAAAATTGATGAAGGGAACAGAATCAAAAGCTGTGTTAGTAATAACACATTTCATTGAAGTGTGTGTGTGTGGGGGGGGGGGGGAGACAGATCACTCCCACTGATTTGTTTCATTGAACAGAATATAGTGAGAAAATAGTGATTGCAGATGAAGGCCTCCAAACTCCAGCAAGGAAAACACCTCAACAACAATTATACTGAAGTAAGGCAATGTAGAAATAATTACATTGGCTGTAATACATTGTGGTGGGGGGGAAATCATGGAGTAAAACTACAGTCCTATGCATAGCCTCTTGCTAATGCTGGAAAATCTTTTCTTTTTGAGTATCACAATAACAGCTTTTACAGGGTCCCAAGTGTTAGTCTTTTGGAGTGAAATAACAAAGAGATATGTGGCACCTTCTAGGCATTTACTATAGTGTGAGTTTTTGTGGACACTCATGCCTAATAATAATAATAATAATAATAATAATAATAATAATAATAATAATAATAATAATAATAATAATAATAATAATAATAATAATAATAATAATAATAATAATAATAATAATAATAATAATAATAATAATAATAATAATAATAATAAAGTTTTATTTCTATCCCGCTTTCCTGACACAAGTGCCACTCAAAGCGGCTTACAACATATATAGATACAATAAACAGAGCAAAATATACAATAGAATTCAAAAGGCAATACACAATTAATACAATCAAAACATCAAATTATGCAAAAAATACAATACAGAATAAACAGTATACAATACTGTATAATAGGAATACAATACATATAAGCATAATATCATGAATAAAATGACAATGAGGGGGAAGGGGGAGGGAAAAGTCACATAGAAATAATAATAATAACACATACATTATAAAAACTACAGAATTAATCTCAACCACCCAGCAGTCACAAAAGTGCCCAATGGTTCAAAAGACCATAAGGGCAGCTGCGTCAACAGCAGTGGTTCCCACCTGTCACTCCCCTCGTGCAGAACGAGTCCCCCGAGCGATGGTGTGGCTGCGGGGTGAGCGCGGGCCTCTCTGCGGCGGCGGCGGCTTTTCACCCCTCCAGCCAGGCGTGGCTCGGAGGGGGGGCGGCGGCAGCGGCGGGCGCAGGTGGGCTCGATCCCCCGAGCGATGGTGTGGCTGCGGGGTGAACGCGGGCCTCTCTGCGGCAGCGGCGGCGACGGCTTTTCACCCCTCCAGCCAGGCGTGGCTCGGAGGGGGGGCGGCAGCGGCGGGCGCAGGTGGGCTCGATCCCCCGAGCGATGGTGTGGCTGCGGGGTGAGCGCGGGCCTCTCTGCGGCGGCGGCGGCGGTGGCTTTTCACCCCTCCAGCCAGGCGTGGCTCGGAGGGGGGTGGCGGCAGCGGAAAGCTCACACTATAGTAAATCTGTTAATCTTAAGGATGATACATGGCTTTTATTTTGTGTTGGTTTTTATCTATACAGTATCTATAAAACAGGTGTGGGTTTGTATGTGCTCCAAAGGAACCCACACCCCTGGACCAATCTCGCTGAAAGTTTGCACATACATACCTAGAACTTGCAAGATCAGCACTGTGGGGGTCTCAAAACCCATTTGGGGGTTTATGCCCCCCAAAGTGGGATGCAAAGGGGACACCCCCACCGGCCAGAGAAGCAGCAATGAAACAACAGTACTGCGCACGTGCAGCACAGCCAAGCCAGTGGCTTGAATTTTCCGCCAGGAGACTACGACGCTAAAGAAAACTGTGGCCGCAATTAGCGGCCACAGCTTCCTTCAGCAGCGGGGTCTCCGGCCTGTAAACATACAATTCTGTCAAGCCGTGGCCTTTTGCTGACCAAAGGAGGCCGCGGCTTGACAGAACTTAATGTTTACGGGCTGGGGACGCCACCAGGCGGAAAAGTAAAACCTCAGTCAAGCTGTGTCATCCTTGCTTTAAAGGACAAAGACAACCTGGGCAAGGCCAGGTAATTAGCTAGTGGATTATAAATCAGAGAGTCCTATTGAGGATTTTCGGTGTTGTAGTCCATTCCCTCGTGCCCCATTCTCTGTCATGGACTATGCTATGGTGCACAAATCGTCATGCATTAATGTGTTCACCTTTAAGGTGTCACAAAGCTCTTCATTGTTCTCAAGAGGGAGTAAGCTCTGGATCTCACTGAGCCTTATTTCGGAGGAAGAAAAGAGAAGATAGTCTTAAGAAAGTAAAAGGTTGGAAAGCTGGGGTACCATTTTATTTTATTTTCACAATATGCAAAATGTACACTACTAGCTTTTTCCGTGTCTAGACTAGATGTGAAACTGCCAAAATGAAGGCACCTTTTGGTGAGTTCATTCTGCAGTTCTTTTCGCCTGACCTACTGTGAGAAAGATTAGCCAGCAACACAAGGTTGCCGTTACCAGGGTACACCCAATTTTGGTGCAAAAATACAACCATCTTTAAGGAGGCTCTTTCTGTGTATCCCTACACTAATAGCTGCATTCGTATGTCTGAATGGTTCTTCAAAAACTTTATGGAGCCTCTTTGACCAGAGAGAACAATAAGACAGAAAAGAAGAGCGGACATCATATGTGGGGTGGGAATGGGGAGGATTACTTCAAAATAGTACCTTGAACACTCAGAAAAAAATTTCTGTCACCTGCCTGAGTAAATAGGCCAAGGATTAGATTGCACTTCTCTTTACTTTGAGGAAAGTATGCCTAAGAATGCAGCCTTGAAGCATGAGCTTATGCAAAGGTAAGCATGCTTAAACCCAGTGATTTCAATGAGCTTAAGTGCACCTAAATACTGGTTTGGATTGGGCTACTACTGAGCCAATTAGTCTTTGGATTTCTGGAAGTGAATGTTCCAGTTCTGGGGGTTGCCATTACCACCATTAGCAGAAGCTAGCCTCTAAGTTCCAGTTTGTGGGGAAATATAAGCAAGACAGTACCTTCCGTCTTCTTTGTGGGTTCTCTGCAGAGATCTGTTTGACTCCTGTGAGAACAGAATGAAGAACACTAGACAGATTTTTGGTCCCATCCAAAATGCATATTCCACCTTTTTAGTTGTCATCTGACCAGAAAGGGATAAGTGTGCAGGGACCATTCTGACCAACTCTCATTGCCAGCAGAAATAGGCAAGTTAAGCCTTCCATGACAAGGAAATTAACACTGTCACTTGTCAGCATCTGTAGTACAGATCAAGCTACTCTTAAAAGCACAAAATGAAAGACTGCAGTACTTGAAAAGGTGGTAATTTTGCCCTCCCCGTGATTCAGAGCTTACCCGCTTTCACCATAAATCAAATTAGCACAATGTTTATGTTAATATAGCGACTCTGCTCCTTAGTGGAAAACATCCTGAAAATCTGAAAACATTGAATAAGTTATTTCTGATCGCCACATATTCTGGAAAATGAGGAAGTACTTCTGAATAAAGGGAATCATCTGGAAATAAGAGACACTTGGCATTCTTCACTCCAAGAAATGGGCAAATGCAAATTAATTGAAAGCACTGAATGTCTGTAATGTGAGTAGACCTGTGTTTGTTTCTTTTGGGGCCAGTCTGAACACATATTTGTTGCACTACAGCAGGGGTCTGCAAACTTGGCTCTCCAGATGTTTTACCATCTGTAGGTGTCCTGCCACCCTCAGCTATTGGTAAGTACTGTACAAACAATGTCATTTTGGGGGCACAGGGCATGATACATAGTCATTATCTTCCTTGTTTTTCTATCTAGGTTGCTCAATTCTGTTTTGGTCCAATCAATTATTCCAGCTGAATATCCTATAACAGGCAGTGCCCAGGTATTAATTGCCTCCATGATATTACCTCCACTTGGCTTTGACCTAAAGATTTTCTGGATCCATTTGTTTCTTCTATGGTTTAAGTCCGTCCTTCATACGCCGTTGTCTATTAGCCCTGGCACTTTTTCGAAAATAGTCACTAAAACACTGGCTCCCACCACCATCACCCATTTTTTTGATAAAGTTCTTTGATCATCACCCTCATTAATCCTGTCCCATGCAAAATTGAATAGTTTGTGCAAAATTTAAGAACATAAGAACAGCCTTGCTGGAACAGGCCACAGCCCATCCATTCCAGCATTCTGTCTCACACAGTGGCTCACCATTTGGTTCAGGGTATTCCCAACACCAATAATAATGAAAACAGTATAGTCCAGTGATGGCGAACCTTTTAGAGACTGAGTGCCCAAACAGAAGGGTGGAGTGAACTCTGTGCTGGGAAAGAAGCACTCCCATTGGGCTGCTGGGCAAAGGGGCGAGGTGAGCTCTGTGCTAGGGGGAAGGAGGAAGCGCTCCAATTGGGCTGCTGGGCAGAGGGGCGGGGCGAACTCTGTGCTGGGGTGACGGCATGTGTGCCAACAGAGAGGGCTGGGAGTGCCACCTCTGGCACATGTGCCATAGGTTCACCCCCACTGGTATAGTCTGTTGCAGCAAAATATCCTGTAGAATCATCAGTTTCTTACAGCATGAACTTTCATGGACTATAGCTGATTTCATTAACAGCAAAAGGAAAAGGTAGAAGAAGGACAGCAGGAGGAGGTAAACTGCACAGTTGGAAAGATATTCAGAGATAATTTAGTCCAGCCCCTTACCAGTTCAGTAGTAGACAAAAAAAGGAAGAAGAATATCCAGTCTTATTGTGGCCCATCATTAATTACCGTGTTAAATATTAGAACTTAACCATTGATAGGATTCACAAAGTGCTTAAATAATAAGTGTGCCTGTCATTTGGCAAATCCTTGGGATATGGCCCGCTGACAAGAAATTTGTGCATTTATTTTCACATTTCTATTTCTAGCCATTGTTATCACCAGGTCTGAGAAGACAGGTCTGAATAGAAGTGGGCAGCACTGACAACCTGAGTTCAGTGATTTTTCA
This sequence comes from Bradypodion pumilum, assembly GCA_035047305.1. Lineage (NCBI taxonomy): Eukaryota > Metazoa > Chordata > Lepidosauria > Squamata > Chamaeleonidae > Bradypodion > Bradypodion pumilum. The sequence goes on along the minus strand of JAWDJD010000003.1, from coordinate 256,541,061 downwards.
AGATGAGAGAGAAGAAAAGCTTGGCTTTTTAGTGGTCAGGGAACTGACAGCTAGTAAGCCAAGTATTCCACAGCCCGTTTGGCTAGCAGATACAGAGCAAACTGCACAATAAAACCAAATATAAATGTTTTCTTCAGCAATGTAATTAATTCAAGTGAATAAATTTCCTTCTTTCCTTCTCTTTTTTTGGTGGGGGTGGGTGGGTGGAGAAGGGTATTTCTTGAGCCTGAGCATTGCATAAACTGAAGAAATGTGTTGTGGGGGAAGGCAATTAAAAATTACCCTTCTATAACTTCTCTGATAGACTTTTTCTCTTACTCAAACTCTGCAACGGCCAGTCTGATGAAAAAACCTGCTGGACTCAAATGTTCACCTATTTCTGATATTTCAAGTGTTCCAATAAAGGTATCACTGCCCCCACTTTTTTTCATATTTTGTGCAAGGTTTTTTCTTTCCTTTTTCAGCTTCTGCTGTAGGTGCCAGGCTTTCATCACCAAAATGGCACTCAATAGACATGAGATGGATGTACTGGCAGGCTCAAGGGAACAGTCATTTTTTGCAATGGTACAAAGTGTCTTTGGCTGGGCATCCAATGGGAGGAGAATGAAAAAAACTGTTTGCAGATAATTGAGTATGCTCAGTCAGCAGACAAACTGGAAAAATCAAGGTAGACAATGACAACGTGAATGGAATATATTGAGTTATGGCAGGTTCTGATGACATCATTTTGTTTTGCTGTGCTTTATAAATATCTGCATGGAGACAGGGGGAAATCAGACAATGAAATTGATAACACTTGGATCAATTGCACTTCTTCTTCAAGTGTCATATCCGATTCCGAATATTGGCTATCATCAAGGCAATCGGCCATGAAGAGTGTCCTGAGAATATAATGCAGTGGTTTTCCATTTGCCTTCTGCATCGCAACGCAACACCCCTACCACTGGTCCAGTTCTGCCAGTCACCTTCTGGTCCTGAGCCCTTTTGGCACACAAAGTCCTCATCAGCCTCAGGCCAATATTAATGAAGCTGCTGATTTAATCCATTTGGGGACTACCACCCTTCCATGTGGACTTCACCACCCAAGGCTGTTAGTCCTCACAGTTGTCAGGTTAGTTAACGGCCGCCTGACACTCGGCATTGAGTTGCTGGGAGTATGGTCTACTTTATTACCATAGCAGGATAAACTAGATTGAGATCAATTACACCACTAAAGGAAAATTGCATTTACCAGTACAGTATATGCTTATTTTGCATAGGCTGTGTCTACCTGGTACATAATGGCATTTGAGGGGCATTTGATGTCTTTAATAAATTTTTAGCTTCAAGCACAAAGAACTCATCTTGGTAAGGACATATACATTGCTTGCTTTCAGGGGAGGATGTGAAATCAGGCAATGCAGACATGTGGCTAGACACCGGAGTGCCCAGAACGCTGTTACCTTTCATGCCGAAGCAGTACCTATATATCTGCATGCAATTTCTTGCTTTCTAGCAGCTAGGTTGGCAGGAGCTGGAACAGATGGGAGCTCACTCTGTCGTGCAGTACTCGGGTCTCGAACTGCTGACCTGCCGATCTTCCAGTCATTAAGTTCAGCGTGTGTCTTAACCAATAAGCCACTGCAATCCCAATGGTACAAACAGCTCATCTAACGGCACGAGTACAAACAGCTCATCTAACGGCACAAGTGACCTGAGACAGGCAAATCCATGCATGTATATCCTTTTTTGTCTGAAAGGTATAAACAAAGCATTCAAATCATACGCCAAAGCCATAGATTTCGGCTGTAATTTTTAAGAATAAGGCATTCCAAACAATAATGCCATGTGAAGAGGGAAGAAATATAGTATTCTTAGTGGCTTGAGTAAGAAAGCCCTCAAATGCCATAAGAACATAAGAACAGCCTTGCTGGAACAGGCCACAGCCCATCCAGTCCAGCATTCTGTCTCACACAGAGGCTCACCATTTGCTTCAGGGTATTCCCAAGCAGATGCCTTCACCTGCTTAGGATTCCCTGGAAATGGCATTGAGAGATATCCTGCCTATCTCTCCAACCCCAAGGTTGTCCTTAAGTATCCATAATTATAGCCATTGATACCCTTGTCCTCCATGAACTTGTCTAATCCTTTCTTAAAGCTGTCAAGACTGACAGCTGTCACCACTTCTTCTGGCAGGGAGTTCCATAGACCAGTGATCCTCTGGGTGAAAAAGTACTTTCTCTTATTTGTTTGAGAACTAGTACCCAAAAGTTTCATTGAGTGTCCCCTAGTTCTCGTGTTGTGCGATAGGGAAAACAGTTTTTCCTTATCTACTTTGTCCACACCGTGCATGATTTTATAAACTTCAATCAGGTCACCTCTTAGGCGCCGTCGTTCAAGAGTGAAAAGGCCCAACCGTTGCAGCCTCAGATGGTAAGGAAGGTGTTCCAGTCCTCTAATCATTCTGGTGGCCCTCCTCTGCACTTTCCCCAGCTCCATAATATCCTTCTGGAGGTATGGCGACCAGAACTGTACACAGTATTCCAGATGGGGCCTCACCATAGATTTATAAAGAGGCAAAATGACACTTGCTGACTTATTTTCTAGACCCTTCCTAATGATCCCTAGCATTGAGTTTGCTTTTTTCACTGCTGAGGCACACTGGGTTGACACCTTCATTGAGTTGTCCACCAGGACACCAAGGTCCTTTTCCTGATTTGTCGCAGAGAGTTCAGACCCCATCAGTTTATAAATGTAATTGGGTTTTTTTGCCCCAACATGCATCACTCTGCACTTACTAGTGTTGAAGCTCATTTGCCACTGTTTTGCCCACTCCCCCAGTGTCAAGAGATCCCTCTGGAGCTCCTCACAATCTCTCACAGTTTTCACTACCCTGTATAATTTAGTGTCGTCAGCAAATTTGGCTACCTTGCTTTTTACTCCTACCTCTAGATCATTTATGAAGAGGTTGAAAAGCAGGGGTCCCAGTACTGAACCTTGGGGGATCCCACTCTTTACTTCCCTCCACTTGGAGAAGTGTCCATTTAGTGCTACCCTCTGTTTCCTGTCCCTTAGCCAGTTGCTGATCCAGGACAAGACCTGTCTCTTTATTCCATGACTGGTAAGTTTAATCAAGAGCCTTTGGTGTGATTCAAGAGCCTTTGGTGCCATAGGACTGTCTAATCACATTTTGAAGTAATACATTTTAATGTCAAAAAGAACTACTCTTCCCGCTAGGTCCAGAGTCTACAGTTACCTAACTTCTGTAGTAACTGAAAAAACAGTGAACAAATGGAAGGGGGGAAATGTCAAGGACACTTGTTATCACATGAGGATTGTTTCTTTTTAGCATTGAGCAGGATTGACTGAAGACATTCTCCTGCCTGAGGCGAAGGGCAATGTGGCGCTTCTCCTCCACATCACATTGAGATGTTGGCTGGACTGCCTGACTCTTAATTCAATATTGGTGAGGGAAAGGCATCATCCTAAGCAAGCAAGCTGGTTTCGGGAGGCACAACAGGTCGTGGGGCACACAGTACTCTGTCCCCCAACAGAGAAGTCATGCTAAAGAACTAAGGAACAGGAGGCAGGGAACGAATGTAACTATCTCTTCCCCACCAGTCCCCCAAGCATCTGATATTTATTTGCCTCATTTTGCCTAAAGGTGGGTTCATCCCTGAATTTCTCATTGTATTCTTCTTCTTCCATGTCTAGGCCAGACGCGAAACTGACAAAATGAAGCCACATTTTGATGAATTCATTCCATTGTTTCTTTCGCCTGACCTAGCATGAAAAAGATTGGCTGGCACAAGGTTGCCATTGCCTGGTGTATGCCTGATTGTGGTTCAGAAATAGCACGATCTTCGAGGAGGCTCTTTCTGTGTACCGTTCTCCTTGTGTGAAAGAAGAGAGTTACTATTTCACTTACATTTACAACTGGTAGTAAGGATTGCAATTTCTTTCCCTAAATAAAAAAGCTAGCTGCAGAGAAGAGGCAATTTTGCCAGCAATTGGAAGGTGCCACTTTTAATTCCATTTGGAAACCAATTGCTGATTGAGGAGTTGGTCGTCATTAGGAGTTGAAGGTTGAGGTGGAGAGATGGTAGCCAGCTACCCTTGACAGTGGCACAGTTGAGAAGGATCTAGGACAGGGATTCTCAACCTGCAGCATGTGGGCCAGATACAGCCCACGATGCCATTTCATGCGGCCCACCACCACCTCCACCACACCAGGAAGTGTCATGTGGTGGAGGAAAGACAAAATGGCCATCTGGCCCCTGAAGCTGTCTGAGGGAGCGTGACCCGGCCCCTGGCTTAAAAAGGTTGAGAAGTCCTGATCTAGGTGGGATTTGCCTCAGGCTTCTTTTTGAACTTAAATGCTACCTTAGCAGGCCCTGATTGGGCCTGAGTGTTTAAATATTTTGCACCCCCATGTTGTAGGAAAGGGGGAAACTCAAGCTGAAGAGCCCTGGTGGCGCAGTGGTTAAACTGTAGTACTGCAGCCAAAACATTGTGAGTTTGATCCTGATAGGAATTAAAGTTGACTCAGCCTTCCATCCTTCTGAGGTTGGCAAAATGAGTACCCAGCATGTTGGGGGCAGAGTGTTAATTAACTTGTGAACTGCCCAGAGAGTGCCCTAAGCACTATGGGGACGGTATATAAGTGTAATTGCTATTGCTATTCCACAGAGAAGCTTCTCATATTCAGATTTGGCTTCGAGCCTCAAGAGAAATCCTCAACAACTCAAGGGATTGAGAGGAAATACAAAGCTGGGCTTCATGCCAGCGGCAGCTGGTCTAGACAGAGGGTGTCTCCTTGCCTTTCCCTTCCACCCTTCCTAGCTGCTAAACCAGTTGCTGTGAATACTAATTTTTCTTCACAACCAGTTAGCTAGCTACGTAAAAGCAGCATCAGAGGCAGGAAAAGGTGAGGGCAAAGGGCATTTCTTGGCTGGATTTCTCATCTATTCCTAGCCTTGTCTAAATTCAGGCTCCTTTTGATTGAGAGCTGCATCTTGTCATGCATTCTGTCTCCTCATCTGTCTTGTTGCATAGCTGGAGCATTAGGATACTGCAGATTGGGTATCCTCTCTCAGAGAACATGAGATAATGTTGAGGAATGGGGGTAAAGAAGAGGCGCTGGAGTTTGAGAAGGGAAAATATGTTCTAAATGTGTTTTACTTCTAACTTAATGCTACCATAATAAGGGTTTAAAGGTAAGTCAGATATATTTCCATGCCCAAGCAACATTTGAACTCAAGGCTGCTAAAATCCTAGTCTAATACTCTATCCATGATATTATACTGGCTCTCTAACAATCAAATGCCATTGATTTGATTTGGATTACCATATTTGCTGGCATATAAAACCCACTCCTCCCCCCCCTTAAAATACACTGAAAAAATGGAGTGCATCTTGTATATAGTAGCCTATAGTGGGCTATTTTGGTAATAATGGGGTGCGTCTTATACTCCAATGCATCTTATACACCGGCAAATATGGTACTTAAATAGTGACCTTTCCCAGAGTTTCCCAGATACAAAGTACGGGGGGGGGGGTGTTTCCATTCCACAAGGTTATTTGTATGTTGAAAAAAATGCATGTCGAAAACACATTGGATTAATAGAAGAGGCCACTAGATGTCACTATATATTTTTGTATGTTGAATGTTTTCCATTAAAAATTTGTATGTCAATTGTTTTTATAGCCAGTATATCTATTTGTATGTCAATTTTTTTGTAAGTCAAACCGTTTGTATGTCGGGGTTCCACTGTACTAAGAAATGGTTTACTGTTCCTTCCTTATCTGTTGGTGCTTTGGGGCAATGCCACTTGCTGAAGCCCATACAATCTTATCTCAAGAAACACAAGCGAAATCAAACTCTTGATCCCTTGCTATGCAACTACCGGTAGGTGCTCCAAACGACTAAGCTTCCCAGCCAACCATCAGGATGCTACTCTTTACATTATTTTGCTTCCTAGAATAAAGGGGGGGGGAGATAATAAGTTTCATAACAGAATGCCATAAGATAATATATCCAAAAGTGACCGTGGTAGCTCAGTGGTTAAGACACTGAACTTGATGATGGAAGGTCAGCAGTTCAAGACTCGAGTCCTGCACAATAGAGTGAGCTCCCAGCTCCTGCCAAGCTAGCAGCCCGAAAGCAAGAAATTGCAAGTAAATAAATAGGTACCACTTTGGTGGGAAGGTAAACAGCGTTCCGTGCACTCTGGTGTTTAGTCATGCCTGCCATACGTCCATGGGATCGTTTGCAAACACAGATTCACTGGCTCTTTGGCTATAAACAAAGAAGAGTCAGACATGACTGGCTTTTGAGCAAAGGCAAACTAATATCTCAAAAAAACCTCTCAATAAATAGAATTTCTTTTAGAAAATACTACTCAAACACTAAATTCTTCTTCATGTAGTTTTTACTTGCTATGCCCTTTCTCATTGCCACCCATCCCCACCACTGTGCGCACTTGTCTCTAGACGGACAGTGATAAATGTGATTCTGAAGAGCCAGAGGTTTTATAATTCACCACATGCTGAAGAGGCAAGCCTTTGTTCATACTTCAAAGTATAAAAATCATCTTGCCTTTTCTGCAATGCAGTCATGGAATCTTCAATGTATGCCCTGCTTAGGGGCATGTACTATACATATCTGTTTGACGACAGCCAGAGTATAATTTGGCAGCATTTCAAAGATATAATGTAGTTTAAAAACTGGTAAGATGGGCAACAAAGAACAAGCAACCTATATTGGTCTAGCAAAGTTAAAGAGCTGCCAATGTTCTTCTTAGCATTAAAGTGATTACTGTTGTGGGTAATGTTTTATTTTATGCTTGTACAGAAAACGTTACCCTCCCTCTTAGACTCAAGTCATGGGACCCCCGGGGAAACTGAAGAGTGTGAGAAAGTCATGGGTAATAGGGTAAATTTTCTGCTTATCCATGAAGCTCATGGGATCAGTTTGAGCCAATCACTTCCCTACTCCTTAGCTTTCCTCAAAGAGTGGTTGTGAGGATGATTATCTGATATAAAGCTCATTGTTTTATTCTTGGTAAAATGTCTTTTGCAAGCAAGAGGTGTTGTCAGAGGCTAAAGAACTTAACAAATAGTACAGTAGAACCTCGGATAAAGTCCAAACTCCGTTCCACAAGTTTAGACTTTATCCGATTTTGGACTTTATCTGAATCAAATGGGCGATGGATTGGATAACGTCCAAAAATGCACTTTATCCAAGGTTCCTATACCAAATACCTCAGATAACGTCCATTTTTAGCTGTTTTGGACTTATGCAATGCATCATGTGTGCATGAAACCCGCGACTTTATTCAAATCGGACTTTATCCAAATCGGACTTTATCCGAGGTACCATTGTATTTTATAAAGGGACCAAGTCTAGAAATAATATACAGGTATAGTCACCCTATGGGGTTGCCTGTTGGGAATAATAATAGTTATGTACCATCAGTTCTGACATATGGCAACCTTTTTCAGAGTTTTCTAGGAAGAGAGTACTCAGCAATGGTTTACCTTTCACTTATCCCAGGGAGGGGATACAGATGGAACTTAGCTTACGAAGGCAGAAGTATACGTTTTTCAGTGATTTTCAAAGCAGTGTCTCTTTAAAAAGCAGCTTTGAGCCTATATACACCAAAAAGTCTCCCTTGCTCGAAAACCAGTTGTGTGCAACTTTAGAGGGCAGTGCTCATCTCAGTTTACAGCCAAAAAGCCAGCGCTATCTCCGTGGTTATGTGGCAGGTATGATTAGATGCTGGAGTGAACGGAACACTGTTACTTTTCTTGCCAAAGCAGTACCTATTTATCTACTTGCCATTTCTTGCTTTCGAACTGCTAGGTTGGCAGGAGCTAGGACAAAGACGGGAGCTCACTCTGTAGCACAGCACTCGGGTCTTGAACTGCTGTCCTTCCCATCATCAAGCTGAGCATCTTAACCACTGAGCCACCATGGCCCTCTATATACACCTACTTAGAAGCAAACCACATTGTACTGAGAAGGGCTCGCTTCTGAGTAGCAATGCATAGGGTTGCTTTAGTGTATGAGAACCAAGACACAGGAACAGCCGAAGTATTGGCTTAACACATCTTTATTGCATGGTGGTCCGGGGGAACATGTGGTAATGGTGGACGAACAGCTCAATATATACAGTGGCTATACATTTGAATGTGGCTCCACGGTAGCCCATTGGCTACTGTCGGCGTGACGTCATTTCAGGTCACGCCCTTCTTGTCCAGGTGAGGTAGTGGCGGGAAACTTCCCGCGCTGTAGTTCTTTGGGGAATTGGAACCGTGTGAGCTGGGCGCTCACTATTGCCACCTGGTGGTCATTAGCTCGCGTCCTGATTACATTGGGTTAGCTGATGATTGTTACGTGTTTAAAGGCATAGTATTGAGAACACAACATCCCTCCCCCCTAGGATGAGACGAAGTCTCTCATCCAAGATGGCTTATTGCAAACGCGTTTTGGGCGTGATGCTGGCTGGCTTGTCCCGGGAGTGTTACTGCTTCTCTGTCCCCTGGGCTCTTGTCTTGCAACGGGAGAGGGAGACTCGTTAGTGACTTGCCGCGGTTCTGCGGCTTTTGGGGAAGGGACAAACTCCATTGTGGAAAAACCGGGGGCACTGGGGGCTAACGAAAAACCCCGCTTCTCGCTTGGATGGGTGGGGGACCACTCCGAAACCCCCCCCCCGGTTTTGTAACTGAAACTCAAAATTATCTCTTGGGACGTCATTTGGGGGATCCCGCAGGATATCTACGAGGACAGATTCCTTCCCCTCCCCCCTAGGTGGGGACCACTGGCCCCCCTCTCCTCCCCCTTGGGCTGAACAGGTGGGGGAGAACCCTAATGCTGAATCCTTTTCTGCGCCGTCCGCGCTCTGGTGTCCCGGAACCCTGCTCCGGAGTTGGTCTGCGTGTCGTCTCCAGAGTAGACCCGTGCTGGTCTCTACGCAATACGACACGGGACCCGTCTGCCCAACGACGACGCCCGGGACCCAGGCTGGCCCCGCGCTAGCGTAGTTCCTGCAATGTACTGGGGCACCGACTTCGAAACTTTTCGTGTCTGCTAACCCGATGTTCCTCCCTGTGTCCTCCACCCTTGTGGGGTCTAGCCTGGTCAGAATCGTAGTCAGCTTCCTACGCATTAAGAGCTCTGCGGGCGAGTACCCAGAAGCTAGGGGGGTCACCCTGTAGCCCAGCAGGAACTGGCACACTTGTAGGTTGAGATCCCCGGGACCCATGCGCCTCAGCGCGTCTTTGGTGGTGCGCACGAGGCGCTCGACCTGGCCGTTTGTTGCCGGGTGGAAAGGGGCGGAGGTGATGTGCCAAATGGCGTTGATCTCAGTGAATGCCCTGAACTCTGCGGACGTGAAACAACTAGCGTTATCGCTAATTAGGGTGTCGGGTATACCGAACGTGCTAAAAACCCTACGCAAATGCTTCACTGTCGTTGCCGAGGAGGTGCTCGTAACTGGAATGACCTCCAACCACTTGGAGTAAGCATCTACTACGAGGAGAAAAAGTGTCCCTCTAAATGGGCCCGCAAAATCAATGTGCACCCGGGACCACGGCCCCTTCGCCGCGTCCCATTCCCTGTGTGGCAGACGCGCCTCTTCGGGTCGGGAGCATTGGCAGCTCTCGCAAATGCCTACCATGTGCTCGATGTCGGCGTCTAACTGGGGCCACCAGAAATAGCTCCTGGCCAGAGCCTTGGAGCGGACAATTCCAGGGTGGCTGACGTGCAGCAGTTTGAGTACCCTAGGCCTCAGGGATTCGGGGACCACCACCCGCTGGCCCCACAGAAGGCATCCTCTCTCTATGGACAACTCTAGCTTCTTCCTGAAAAATGGGGCGAACTCTGCCGCCGGGGAGGACGCTGGCCACCCTTTTTGCACCCAGGAGCTGACTAGAGCTAGCGTTTTGTCCTTGCCGGTCGCCTTGGTGATGTCTGCGGGTACAATAGGGGGCGAATCTAAGACCTCTATCAGGAGCACTTGGCGGTCTTTTTCTTCCTCGCCCACGGTGCTGCTAGTGTGGGGAAGGGGTGACCTCGACAGGGCGTCCGCGTGGCTTATTTCTTTCCCTGGGCGGTACACCAACGCGTGCTGATACGCGTTTAAGAAGATGGCCCACCGTAACATCCTAGGGGACAGGATCTGAGGTGTGGGCTTGTCCGCAGTGAAAATGCCTAGCAGGGGCTTGTGGTCGGTAACTATGGTGAAGGGGCGGCCGTAGAGGAAATCGTGGAACTTCTTAGTCCCCGCTATTATTGCTAGTGCCTCCCTGTCAGTTTGGGCGTAGTTTCGCTCAGCCTGGGACAGGGATCTGGAGTAGAACGCTACCGGGGCCTCTCTCCCGTTTTCCAGCACGTGGCACAGCACCGCCCCCACCCCCACTGGGGATGCATCACATATCAGAACCACCGGCTTCTTGGGGTCAAAATGGGTGAGAATGGCATCAGACGCTAGGAGTTGTTTCAGTTCAACGAATGCCCTCTCTTGGCTCTCGCCCCACTTCCACGCCTCGTCCTTCTTGAGCAGCTTATGCAGCGGCTCTGCTACCGATGCCTTCCGAGGCAGGAAGGAGTGGTAGAAATTTAAGAGCCCTAGGAACGACTGCAATTCGGGCTTGGAGGTGGGGCGAAGGGCACCTTGAATTGCGGCTACCTTTGATTTGGAGGGTTTGATTCCCGCAGGGGTTACCCGGAAACCCAAGAACTCAACCTCTTTTGTGAAGAAGACGCATTTGTCTTTCCGCAACCTCAACCCCGCCTTTTCAAACACCGCCAGTACTTTGTCTAGCCTTTCAGCCAACTCCTCCTCACTCCCCCCCGTTATCAATACGTCATCAAAGTATGGCAAGACCCCATCCAGTCCTTTTAAGAGGTGTTCCACGAGCGACTGGAAAATGCCCGGCGCCGAGTTCACGCCAAACTGTAGGCGCGTCACCTGGAACGCCCCCTTATGAGTGACTATTGTTTGCGCAGCAGCTGCAGCTGGGGTTACTGAGAGTTGCTGATAGGCCTGCGCCAGGTCAAGTTTTGTGAAACACTTTCCCCCATGTAATCTGGCCAACAGGTGGCTGACTACCAGCACCGGATACGCATTTGGGCGGATCGCCTTATTAATGGTGCACTTATAATCAGCACATATGCGAACCTCCCCGTTGGCCTTTAGCGCAGTTACAATCGGAGTCTCCCACTCCGCGGAATCAACAGGAACAAGAATCCCCTGGCCCACCAATTTGTCCAGTTCCGCCTCTATTTTGTCCTTTAGTGCGAAAGGCACTCTGCGCAGCTTGAGTCTTATTGGGCGGACCTCCGGATCCAGGTCGAACGCTACTGGGGGTCCCTTGAATTTTCCGAGTCCTTTCTTGAATACTTCTGGGTGCGCGTCGCACACCTCCTGTATTGGGTCAGTCCCAACGGCATGCACACCCCCAATGAACAAACCCAGGGGCTTAAACCATTGAGTCCCGAGGAGGCTGCAACTTCCCCCCTTGAGAACAACCAGGGGCAGCTCTGCGGCGTGCTGCTTGTACTGGACCTTGAATTTTCCAACCCCCAACACCGGAATGCTATTACCCTGTACGTCCCGCAGCGTGGACCTCAACGCTTTGAGCTTAGGGCGCACGTGGGGGGAAATTCCCAAGAACTCCCGCTGGGACATGATTGAGTAGGAGGAACCCGAGTCTATCTCCATCCTAACAGGGGCCCCTTGCACCAGTACCTCAACAAAGTAACGGGGGTGTCCCAAGGACACGCTGTACACTGGGGCGTCGTCGCGGCAGTCGTCGGAGATGCGGCCCACGCCGTCCTGCTTCCTCGCGGGCCGGGCGCCCTCCTTGGTCCTCGGCGAGCGGTCTGACGAGCTTTTCTGGTCCCTGCGCCGCCGTCTGCAGACCTTGGCGATGTGCCCCCGGCGTCCGCAGTTGTGGCACTCGGCCTTCCGGAACGGGCACTTGATGCGGTCGTGGGCCGCTCCACATCCGTCGCAGCGTCGGCCTTCCTTCCGAACCCTCCGGACATCCTCGTCGTCACTGCTCTCCGTGGAGGATTTCGGCGTCCGTCTGGCCGCATGCACTGACCCCGCTGCCTTGTCGGACTGTGGGGGCCTTTCTCTGAACCCCTTGACTCCGGCCCTCGTGGCTTCCGCGGCCTGCGCCGCCTTCACAACCTCACGCAGCGTTGGGGGTGGCTCCTGGTTCATCAGCTTTCGCTGAACCTCCTCGTCCCACAGGCCACACAGCATGCGGTCCCTGTGGGCGATTTCCAGGTTTTCCCACTTGCATGGGCCGGCGGCCAACCGCAGGGCCGCTGCAAAGGCGGCGATGGACTCACCAGGCGCTTGAACTCTCTTCCAGAATGCGTCTCGAGCCGAGAACATCGAAACCGAGGGCTGGAAATGGTCACGCATCGCCTTCAGGTGCTGTTTGACCGGCAGCTCGCTCACCTTCTTCGGTGATACCAGGTCCACCAATACTCTTTTGGCGGCATTCCCGAGCATCCGGGTGAGGATGGCCCTCTTCTTTCCCTCGTCCGTAATGTCGGACACCACCAGCGCATCTTGGAAGTCCATTTCGAAGAGCTCCCAATCTTCCGGCTTGTTGATGTCGAAGCCGGTGTGACCCGCGTGTGTCTTGATCTCGTGGGGGTCCATAATCCCACCTTCGTCGCCAATTTAGTGTATGAGAACCAAGACACAGGAACAGCCGAAGTATTGGCTTAACACATCTTTATTGCATGGTGGTCCGGGGGAACATGTGGTAATGGTGGACGAACAGCTCAATATATACAGTGGCTATACATTTGAATGTGGCTCCACGGTAGCCCATTGGCTACTGTCGGCGTGACGTCATTTCTGGTCACGCCCTTCTTGTCCAGGTGAGGTAGTGGCGGGAAACTTCCCGCGCTGTAGTTCTTTGGGGAATTGGAAGCGTGTGAGCTGGGCGCTCGCTATTGCCACCTGGTGGTCATTAGCTCGCGTCCTGATTACATTGGGTTAGCTGATGATTGTTACGTGTTTAAAGGCATAGTATTGAGAACACAACAGTTGCATTATAATCTCTTTCATCCCTGGTGGCTGCTCAGCACAATAATACCTAAATATTGGACCTAATCAAGTATACATCTTTAAACCTCCAAGAGTTTGCCTCTTCTTTGTTTTCTTGCTGAAAGTAGCAGCAGGGGTTAATTCAGAAGGCTACCTGTTAAAACAAAAAAAAATAGCTATACACAGAGAGAGAGAGTTACAGTAAAACCCCTACTTACGAAAAAAAGTCCGTTCCGTAGGCGTTTGCTTAAATCGGATTTTTATGTAACTTGAAGCAAACCCATAGGAAAAATTATTTTTTTACACAACTCAAAGCAAACCCATAGGAAAAATGAAATTTTTATGTAAATTGAAGCAAACCCATACGGAAATGAATTTTTACGTAACTCAAAGCAAACCCATAGGAAAAAAGAATCTTTATGTAAGTCGAAGCAAACACGTAGGAAATTGTGTAAATCGGGACATGGTTTTAGCACAAAATCATGATGTAAGTCGAATTTTATGTAACTTGAGGCATATATAAGTTGGGGTTTGACTATATTGTGATATACATTCATTAAATGGTCAAGAAATGCACGAGGCATGACCTGTGATCATTCACTCTACTTACTTGTTTTAATGAGGGGGGAAAACCTATTAGATGAAGCAACAACCAGCTTTTCTTTACATTTCCCATTGTAGACCGAGTCAACCGCTGAAATAGATAGGAGACAGCACTGCATAGTGGCCATTCATGAATCCAGCGCCAGTAATTAATGATAATGGATCCATCCTTTCCCTAGTGTCTGGCTGGACATCCCACTACAGTAATGGAGTAGACCAGCCAGCCAGCAACTCAACGCTGCATGTTGGGTGGTGGTAAATAACCTGACACCCTAAAGGGGCAAATGGCTACGGGCGGAAGAGCCCCTTCAGGTGGGGTGATGGTCCTCCTCAATGAAGGAACTGCCACTGGAAACCATCATATTGGGTCCAACGGCAAAATTAGCGTAGAAGGGACTCTGATTCCCAACAGTCACGGAGGCAGAAGAGGCCATGCCAGATGGATTGGCTATGAAAGTGCACTTTGATAATGTCCTCAAGACTGCGGCAGTTAATTGCAGTCCTGGTATTAAATCCTGAATGTTGCATTTCATGTGCCACAGGAGATGGCTCGAGATCATAGTGTGTGGGTCACTTCTTGACATGCTGGGATCCACCTTAAACAAATTTATGCCAATGGCATTTTTCCTGCTTGCCTCGGAGGGCGAAGGCAGCCCAGAACCAGCTGGCCTCCAAGACCAGGCCTCCTGGCGCCCAGGGGAAGGAAAAAAAACCACGTATATTCAGATTGAATTGTGGCTGACGACAACGACGGATCCATCCTACTTTTGATATGCTAATTTAACACCTGTAGAGGAAAAGGAAACCATTATCTTGATTGCAGCATAATGAATACAATCAGATTTGATGATAAATTCTAGTTCAGCCATTGTCTGCTGAAGGCTCCTTTGAGAGCCCCCCTGCTCTCAAAAGAACAGCAATCTTCAAGTCAGGGACACTGATGGATTTTGGGGACCCATGTTTTTGTTGCTGCTAAATTTTTTTTGTCAGATTCATCTCCATTTATCCTTTTATGTACATATAGAGCAATTTATCCTGTGTAGAACTATGGTTAAGACACTGAACTTGAAGACTGGACGTTCAGCATGGAAGCAGTTCGAGACCCAAGTATTACACGATGGAGTGAGTTCCCGTCTCTGTCCCAGCTCCTGCCAACCTAGCAGTTCGAAAGCAAGAAATTGCAAGTACAGTAGATAAATAGGTACCACTATGGTGGGAAGGTAAACAGCGTTCAGTGCACTCTGGTGTCTAGGCATGCCTGCCACATGTCCACGGAAACATCTGCAGATGCAGACAATGCTGGCTCTTTGACTATAAACAAAGATGAGCATTGAGCCCTAGAGTTGGATACGACTGGCTTTCAAGCAAGGGAGACCTTTGCCTAGAAATCAGAAAGGCATTTCTGGAAAGTAATGACATCTATCACACTGGAAGGTAAGCACATAAATGAGATTCTGGTGGGATTCAGTCTATCTATCACAATGTATGCTACAGTCCATCTTCTAGCTTTTAAATTTTCACAATGACATATTTCTCTTGAACTGGAAAATGTTTGTATTTTTTTTTCCGTACAGTCAGCAGAATTGTTGCTCTGGAACCAGCTGAATCAGGTTGCCTCTTTTGTGGCAATGTTTGCAAAACCCATTTAAGTGGTGTATGCCCCCCAGCATGCCACTGCTATGGCTAACCAGAATTATTTTCAGTTCAGCTGATCACAAGATATATGTGATGATCAAGGATATAACACAAGATTGATTGAAGAAGACAAACTCTGTGTTACTGGTTCCAAGGGGCCAGAATGCATTCTTCATCTTCCCTGCCTCTGTCCAGGAGGGGACCTGGTTTGAACACCCATTTGCCAGATAGAAACCCATTTTTTTAAAAAATCGTCTGTATCTCAAAAAATGGATGAAAGCAGGGTCAGGCTTTTTCCTCTGAGCTTGCTTACACCGTAAGATTCTGTACTGAAATTGAGAAAGCTTACAGTGCAGAAAAGAGGATAAAGAATCACAATGTAAACTGTTAAGCTTTAAAGGAGAAGAAATTCAACACCATTTTATTGTTTTTTGTTTTCTTGCAACCCATGGGTGAAGCACAGAAGGAAAGAGACACCCTTTGAAGCACCACCGATGGACAACCTCCATTCTGGCACATCAGCAACTTATTGCCTTTTCCTTGTAAGCTGGAGTCGGCAATTCGAGACCAAAGTACCGCATGCCGGTTTGAGCGCCCGTCTCTGTCCCAGCTTCTGCCAATCTAGTAGTTCAAAAGCAAGAAATTGCAAGTAGATAAATAGGGACCACTTCGGTGGGAAGGTAAACAGCATTTTGTGTGCTCCAGTGTCTAGTCATGCCTGCCACGTGACCATGGAAACATCTGCAGTGGCAGACAGTGCTGACTCTTTGGCTGCAAATGGAGATGAGCATCGTACCTTAGAATTGGATACAACTGGCTTTCGAGCAAGGCCAACCTTTACCTTTATTGTTGTCAGCAATTTTGGTGTTTTGTAGATAAATAGAGACCACTTCGGTGGGAAAACATCTTGGGGACATGAAAGGAGCCTCATTCGGGCATCCTCTGGATCAGAGTTTTTCCAGCAAAAATCCTTTCAACCCAGAATAATTTCTGACATGAAACTATTATTATTATTGGAGAAAAAGTCAAGGAATTCACTTCCTCTCTCTCCTGCTGCTATTAGGCCTCTCAAAAGCCTCAGGTGGCAGTAAGGGAGGCTTTTAAAGATTTTACTGCAACATGGGGAACATTCTGTGAATGAGTAAGTTACTCTTGTGAAGGGATGCACCAACTATCTTCTTCCCAGAGATGTGGTTCCTTCTCTACAAATTTCCCTTTTTTGCAATTAAAAAGAAAGCTTTAACATTTTGCAGCAATGGGAGTGAAGAGTTGCTACAGGATCTCCCTTGCTCAAAAGCCAGTCGTGTCCAACTTTAGGGGGTGTTGCTCTTCTCTATTTACAGTCGAAGAGCCAACGTTGTCTGAATCTGCAGATGTTTTTGTGGTAATGTGGCAGGCATGACTAGACATTGGAGCACACGGAACACTGTTACCTTTCCTGCTGAAGCAGTACCTATCAATCTACTTGCAATGTCTGGCTTTCGAATGGATAAATTGGCAGGAGCTGGGACAGAGGTAGGAGCTCACTCCATCGTGCAGCACTCGGGTCTCAAACTGCTGACCTTCCGGTGACCAAGCTCGGCATCTTAACCACTAAGCCGCCATGGCCTGAACCCCCACCCAAAAGGCTCAAAAGCTGATGGCAATGAGAGAGTGTGTATAGCAGGGATGCCCAAACTTTTGGGCCGTGGGCTGGTCACTATGGCCCAGGGCCTGGATTCGGCCCTTGATGCCAATTCATCCAGCCCGCAAAGCACTCGTCGCTCCCGGAAACATAGGTAAAACGCGCCTGTATGGGCACGTTTTACTTCTGCTTCCAGGAGCGACAAGGGCTCTGTGGGCCGGATGAATTGCATCTGGGGCCAGATCTGGCCCCTGGGCCATAGTTTGGGCACCCCTGGTGTATAGGTTCTATGAGCAAATGACATAAAGACCTACATTTTAGGACTATGGTGGCCCCAACACTTTTGAAACCTTCTGTACTCATTCCCTGGTATACTGATTGAAAATAAATTTAGCTCACTAGCTGAAGAAGTTCTTTGACTCCAGTCCACAAG
This sequence comes from Bradypodion pumilum, assembly GCA_035047305.1. Lineage (NCBI taxonomy): Eukaryota > Metazoa > Chordata > Lepidosauria > Squamata > Chamaeleonidae > Bradypodion > Bradypodion pumilum. The sequence continues at coordinate 256,523,711 of JAWDJD010000003.1, read as the reverse complement.
ACTCCAGGAAGATCTGCATCCTGGGGCACTGTTAGCAGGAAGCTTCCCCCCAATTATGTCAACAAACATATAGATTAACATATACACACAGGCAGTGTGTACTTGGATTCTGGAAAACCCCTTGATAAAGACCATCCCTCAAAGACTTCTGAGTAAACCCAATGAATAAAATGTCTTTCTATAGATCAATAACTGGTTGAAAAGCAGGAAGTAGAGAGAGAGAGAGAAATAGACGGGTCTCACAATGTAAACAAAGACACCACTCAGATTTTGGTGGGATTTTCAACTGGTCCATAAACAAGGGTAAGCATCAGGACCCGTGACTTTGCTGAGAAAACCAAACTGGGGTTGAAAGCAAAAAGAGTTTGAAAAGAGCTCTGGAAGGGGTTTTCCAAAACGGGTGAATATCTATAAAATGGCAAACACAGTAAAGGAAAATGCACATCAAGGCTAAACAAACAAACAAACAAATGTAAATATGCAGGAATGCTAAGTGTGTGTGCGAAAAATGCAAATTCCATGCAAGGGATCATTAGGAAAGAGATGACTTCACTGCTTTCTTACAGGTAGGCACCCCATAAAGCAGCTGGTTGATACGTAGGTATGTGCCATTTATGGGTTTTTTTTTTGTTTACAATTCACAGAATTCCTCAAGAGTTCCCTAGGTTCAATTCTGACAGTTCGAGACATTCTACATTTCACTCACCTGGAGTAAGGCCTATTGCAAGGCTACAGGGCCTCCTCTGGCCTTTATTTCCTGATGCTAATGTATAGAAAAGGAAGTTGCTACATGCTTCTAGTGCAGGGGTGGCCAACCTTATTTCGTCGTGGGCCTGACCACGCCCCCGAACAGCTGAGCAGGCCAGACCATGCCCCTGAAAGCAGAAGCAGACACATTTATGGCTGTTGTAAATGCGCCCACTTCTGCATTTACAACACCCATGGGTGCATTTACGCATGCACGGGTGCATTTTACAGCTGACAAACACACATGCTCTCACTTTTGGGTGTGGAGGTGGCCGCAGGCCAGATGAAATGGTGCCACAGGCCGGGGTTGACCATAGGCCATAAGTTGGAAGCTCCTGTTCTAGTGATTACAGTTCTTCCAAAGATTCCTTCTATGCAGCCTAAATAACAGTGGGATTCTTGACAGCCAAGAAGCATTGTGGAAACTTCCATTTTTTAAAACATTAATCGCAAGAAGTACAGGCCATAGGAGGCATACAACTTTGGAATGGGCCGTTTTCCATGTGAACAAAATGTTAGATGTGGGTCTGTGGGCTGGAACTCTCAGAATTCTGCCTGGAAAATTCTTAAAGAATTATAGGGTACGGAGCCCAAAAAATTAAAGGAATGGAACATTCTTTCTGGTTGGGACTACTGTAAAGAAAAGGATGTTGGACTAGGTCAGGCATAGAGGACATGTACTCTTCCAGATGTTGTACTGTCGTTCCTGCAACCTCTCAGTATTAGCTAACCACAACTGGAGAGTGACAGATTCCCCACCCTTGAACCAGACCGACCAAGCAGTAGTTTTCCCAGGCAATCCATCACATACTGTACATGCCCAACCTTCCCCCAGTTGCACAGTTGAATGTGTTACTGGGTACACCATAGATACCTAGAGAGTGTGGAAAACACTTTTATTTGTCTATTTATTTTAGTTTATTACATTTATATACTGCCAATTGGAATGGATCCAAACAGTTAATTTCATCCAACAATGCCTGCAGCTGATCAGCCACAACCCTCTCAGTGACCTTGCCTGAAAAGGCGATGTTGGGATTTGATACCCGAGGGCTGAACTTGGGGACATGAAAGGAGCCTCATTTGGACATCCCCTGAGTGGAGTATCTCCAGCAAAAATCATTTCAACCCAGAGTAATCTCTGACACGAAATTATTATTATTAAGGGGATGTTAGCTAGGTAAAAGTAAAGGTCCCCCTTGCTCAAAAGCCAGTCGTATCCGACTCTAGAGTTCGATGCTCATCCCCGTTTACAGCCAAAGAGCCAGCACTGTCTATGTTTGCAGACGTTTCCATGGGCATGTGGCTGTTTACCTTCCCACCAAAGTGATACCTATTTATTTACTTGCAATTTCTTGCTTTCAAGCAATAGGCCCATAATTATCCAAAACATCTTTCACAAATGCCCTTATGTTCATGGAAACATCGGTTCCACCGTCAGCTCCCTCCCCCGCCCTGCCCGGCAGGGGAGGTGGGAGCGCAGCTGACTGCCATTGCCGTGGCGGGACATTGAAGAGCCGCACCGCCAGTTCCGCCGGAGCCGTGGTTCTACCGTCGGCTCACTCCCCCGCCCTGCTTAGTGGGGGAGGTGGGATCGCAGCTGACCGGCATTGCCGTGGTGGGACCTTTCCACCAAAGTCGTACCGCCAGAGTTGCTGGTCAATTTCCTGGCCTTAAAGGCCAGGTCGTCCTCTTCTTTGGCATCGTCAGGGATGTGCAAGCCATGGGGTTCTGTTTTGTGGACGTTGGTGGCCGAGGGATTGTGTAATTAATTTTGCTATGTTAGAATTTAAATGCTTTTTGAGACTGATATGTTTTCTTTTCTGATTTCATTAGTGTATTGTATTATTATTGTATTGTTGTTCGATTTATGACTTATGTATTCATGCTTTGATTATTGTATTTATGATGTATTTTTGCCTGATTGCTTTACTTTTGTTACTGTGTTTCAGGGTTTGCTGATACTCTGTTTATATGCTGTTGTTTTTGTTTTTACGGGAATTGTGTTTATTGCATTTTTGTTTCAATTGTATATTTATTTTTATTGACATTTTGTATGTTTATTATATTTTGTTTTGTTGTATCTTTAATTATGTTGGAAGCCACCCTGAGTCGGCCTACAAGCTGAGTAGGGCGGGGTACAAATTAAAAATTGAATTGAATTGAATATGGTTTGGGTCATGGAAATATATAGACATGTGTGTGTTTAAATATTTAGTCCTCTTTTCCAAAGCACATCAGATTATCTAGATTTTCTGAAAATTCTTTTCATCTATCTCTGTGTGCAGCTAGAGTTGCCATATGCCCCGATTTCCTGGGATTTTCCCAGGTTGAAGCAGTCCCGGCCCGGCCGGTTCAAGAAAAAACATGTAAAAATCCCAGAAACAAAAGGTTAACTTCATAGAGTCGCTATTCCTATAGAGGGAGGACAGAAAGTGAAGAGTTGTCCGTTGCAAAGTAAGTCCCTTCCTGTCTCCTGCTTTTCTCCTTCCAGAGGGAAACGGAGGCTCCATGGGCTACATTGCCGTTCCTGGTCCCTCCTTAGAACTTTCTTCCAAGGGATCTTCATGTGGGGTTTGAAGGTGTGTCTACTTCTGTGTGTGTGTGTGTGTGTGGTGTGTGTGTGTGTGTGTGTGTGTGTGTGTGTGTGTGTGTGTGTGTGTGTGTGTGTGTGTGTGTGTGTGTGTGTGTGTGTGTGTGTGTGTGTGTGAAGGGGTGGGGGCAACCTCAGGGGAAGGAAAGGTGGTTTAAAGAGTGGCCCCAGAAATTTAAAAAAGGTAAAGGTCACCCTTGCTCAAAAGCCATTCGTATCCAACTCTAGGGTTCAGTGCTCATCTCTGCTTCATAGCTGAAGAGCCAGTGCTGTCTGCGTCTGCACATGTTTCCATGGTCATGTGGCAGGCATGACTAGACACCAGAGCACACAGAACACTGTTTACCTTCCCACCAAAGTGGTCCCTATTTATCTACAGTACTTGCAATTTCTTGCTTTCAAACTGCTAGGTTGGCAGAGGCTGGGGCAGAGATGGGAAAATAAATAAAAATAGAACCATCAAGAATCATCTTTTGCAAGAAGAATCATATGGGAAACAACCTCTTGACTACAGCTTTTTTTAAAACTGATGGCGGCTGCCTGCCCTGGGATCTTTGGGATCTTACCATACCTGTCAACCTTCCCGATTTGGCCGGGATTACCCCGTAAATTGACGTCGATTGACATCATAACCCGCCCCCCGCTGCCAAAATCCCGTAATTTGGCAGTGGGGGAAACGCTTTCTGCGGATGCGTGGAAGGGTTTTACCCCTTCCACGCATGCGCGGAAGTGCTACGTCACTTGTGTAAGGGCTGCGCAAGCGATGTGCGCAGGTCCCGTTTTTCCGGAGCCACGGGTTGACAGGTATGGGTCTTAGAGCTGCGGTCTCCGTGACACATGCAGAGTTTGAAGAATGCAATGATGTCACATGGCTGACCCGGTTTGGTGGGAGAGAATTATGGCAACCCTATGTGCAGCAGCATCTCAAGCCGCCTGCCCAAACCCTCCACAATCTTGAAGATGTTTGGATGAAACCATCAAGATGCTAAGGAGAAAAGAACAGCATTAGGACTCTGTGGTTAACCATCAACCGTCCCTAAAAGAGCTATTATTATAGCACTGCCTATGCTTCTAGTACAGCCAGTTCCCAAGCAACTGCGACAAACGAAAAACTCTTGGTTTTGCTCTTGTTGAAAGCAATCAAAATACTCCCACTGGTAGTTTGTGGGAGTTCAGCTAAGACAGAAAAACTAAGAACGTTTGTTCTTTAAGACAGTGGTTAAAAGGATACCCACAAAAATGTTGGGGTGATTCCCCTTTCAGTCCCTGCTATCTGATCTTGTGATTCAGTGGGTGTACTTTTTAAAATGTCAAGCCACCACCTTGTGACAATCCTTGGTTTGTGTGTCTGTGTCTCTGTGAGCTGATCCTTATGCAAGCTGCTCATTAACATCATTGGCTTACGGTTGCTGCATTTTCTCTCATCTTGCTTCTCAGCTTAGAACTGAACGCATTAAAAATCAGGTCAATCCTCCCTCAGATCACAAATTCTAGAAACTGGACCAAATGTGATAGCAATGGCTTCCCATCCTTTTATGGATGGGAAAGAGTTCCTCTTAATCAGAATGTAGTTCTGGGTAGGTTTTGTTGTTGTTGTTCAGTTGCACAGTCGATTCCGACCCTTCGCGACCCCATGGACCACCGCATGCCAGGCACCCCTATCCTCCACCATCCTCCTCAGCCCGCCCGCCTAGCTTTGTGCCCATTGCATCAATAATACCATCTAGCCATCTCATTTTTGGCCACCCCCTTCTTCTTTTGCCCTCCACCTTTCCCAGCATCAAGGCTTTTTCAAGCAAATTCTCTCTTCTCATTTGATGTCCAAAGTACTTTAGCTTCATCTTTATTTGTCCTTCTAAGGAGCAGTCAGGGTTGATTTCTTCTAGGATCGACCTATTTGTTCTCCTCGCTGTCCAGGGGGCTCTCAAAACTCTCCTCCAACACCACATCTCAAAGGCATACCTGTCAACCATCCCGTTTTACCCGGGGAAACCCCTTATTTTTACCCCTCTTCCCGCCCCCCTCCCGGTTTATTAATTTCCCCGTATTTTCCCTTATTTTTAAAACAAATATCCTGACCTCACAGGCGAAGTTGCAGTATTTTTTCCCGGCCACCAGAGGTCGCTGTGTGGCAGGCTCTTCGCTTTTGGAAGAGGAGAGAGAAAAGGGGGGGGGGGGCTTCTATAGGTTTCTCTTTCATTTTTCTCCTGCCAGCCACATGTCCAAGATGGCGGCTGGTCGGAGCCACCATGCTGGGAGGAGGGACGGAAGTCAGAGGTGAGCGATATTTCATTTATGCAGGGGCAAATCAGCTCTTGGTCTGGGGGCAGAGACTTTTTTCTCACTCTCATGCTTTATTGAGCTGTTTCTGCCCTGCTTTCCGTTTCTAGAGTTAACTTGGGAGGGGTGAGGTGGGGTGGGGGGATGGTGCTTGATCACTATATGAGAGAGGAAGAGGGGGGTGGGGTTCCATTTCTGTTCTAGAGTTAACTTGGGAGGGGTGGGGGGATGTGCTTGATCACTATATGAGAAAGAGAGAGGGGGTGGAGTTCTGTTTCTGTTCTAGAGTTAACTTGGGAGAGGTGGGGGGATGTGCTTGATCACTATATGCTAAATGTAAAGGTTTCCCTTGCTTGAAAGGAAGTCGTATCTAGAGTGCCAAGGTTCGCCATTAGAGTCATAGATTCCCTCAGTGGCCAATTTTTAGAGCAAGAAGTTGCTTTTTGTACGAGAGACCAGATCCAAAATACACGGGGAGAATTACCAGAGCTCATAGATCCAGTGTGCTTGCACGGGGATCTGAGTTAGGTAAAGGTAAAGGTAAAGGGTCGCCCTTGCTCAAAAGCCAATCGTATCCGACTCTAGGGTTCAGTGCTCATCTCTGTTTCAAAGCCAAAGAGCCAGCGTTGTCTGCGTCTGCAGACATTTCCGTGGTCATGTGGCAGGCATGACTAGACACCAGAGCACACGGAACGCTGTTACCTTCCCACCAAAGTGATCCCTATTTATCTACTTGCAATTTCTTGCTTTCAAACTGCTAGGATGGCAGGAGCTGGGACAAAGAGAGGAGCTCATCCCGTCCTGCATTACTCGGGAATCGAACTGCTGACCTTCTGTCTCCCAGTCAGCATCTTAGTCACTTAAGCCACTGAGTAAACAAGAAAGAAAAGAAAACAAAAGTCCCCCAAGAAAAGGGGGAAAGGGTTCTTTGGCCCACACAGCTTTGTGCCCGTTGCATCTACAATACCATCTAGCCATCATATTTTGGCCACCCGCTTCTTTTGTCCTCCACCATTTCCAGCATCAAGGCTTTCTCAAGTGAATCCTCTCTTCTCATTTTATGTCCAAAGTACTTTAGCGTCATTTTTACTATTTGACCTTTAATGAGCAGTCAGGGTTGATTTCTTCTAGGATCGACCTATTTCTAACACCACATTTCAAAGGCATCTATTTTTCTGCGCTCAGCTTTTCTAATGGTCCAGCTCTCACACCCATACATTACCACTGGGAATACCATTGCTTTGACTATGCAATTTTTTGTTTGCAAGGTGATGCCTCTACTTTTAACTATGTTCCCCAGGTTTCTCATAGCTTGTTTCCCAAGCATCAGTTGCCTTTTTATTTCACGGCTGCAATCACCATCTGCAGAGATCTTTGATCCTAAGAAAGTAAAATCTGCCAGTCGTATCCAACTCTAGGGTGCAGTGCTCATCTACATTTACAGCCAAAGAGCCAGTGCTGTGTGTTTGCAGACATTTTCATGGCCATGTTGCAGGCATGACTAGAGCCCAGCAAGTCACATGGCTATATTTGGTCACGCCCACAGATTTGGCCACACCCATAGAGGGGTGTGGCCAAAATTTCCCTTATTTTCAAATCCAAAAGTTGACAGGTATGCTCAAAGGCATCTATTCTTCACTCAGCTTTCCTTATGGTCCAGCTCTCACAATCATACATCACTACCGGAAATGCCATTGCTTTGATTATGCAGACTTTGGTTTGCAAGGTGATGTCTCTAGTTTTAACTATGTTACCCAAATTTCTCATAGCTTGCTTCCCAAGAATTAGTCACCTTTTTATTTCATGGCTGCAATCACCATCTGCAGTGATCTTTGATCCTAAGAAAGTAAAATCTGTCACTGCTTCTACTTCTCTATCTATTTTCCAGGGATTGATAGGGCCTGTTGCCATTATCTTGGCTTTCTTGTTGTTGAGTCTCAAGCCAGCTTTTGCACTCTCCTCCTTCAACTCAATCAAGAGATTCTTTAGGTCTTCTTCACCTTCTGCCATTAGGGTAGTATCCTCTGCATATCTCAAATTGTTGATGTTTCTCCCAGAGATTTTAATTTCAACTTTTGATTCATCCATCGCTGCATTGTGCATTATGTGCTCTGTGTATAAGTTGAATAAGCAGGGTGACAAAATGCAGCCTTGTCTTACTCCTTTTCCTAATCCAAACCACTCCGTCATTCCGTATCGTGTCCTAACTGTTGCTTCTTGACTCATGTACAGATTTCTCATGAGACATATAAGGTGTTCTGGTATTCCCATCTCTTTAATTACTTGCCATATTTTATTGTGGTCCACACAGTCAAAGGCTTCGTTGTAGTCAATGAAACAGAAGTAGGTTAATAATACCTTTATTGGCTCACCAAAAAGTATTGGATCTGGGCCGCGAAGTGGGTTGCGCAAGCTGGATCGGCACCGCGAAGCGGCTGTCAGGTCCCGGGGGAGACTGGTCAAGCAATGAGACACGAGGCAAGATGGAGCGAAGACCAGTGATTTAATGAAGGCAAATCATTAGTATTTATCATGTACAGGCTGCATGTAAAAGCATCACGATCTGCAGAACTCACACTCCGTGTTTACACAAGTTAATTGGGGAAGTCTACAGGGGAAGTTAATTAACTAACTTAATTAACGGCAGGGGAAATACATTGTTCTGTGTTATCCGGGGTGAACATGCGGCTGGTATTGGCTCTAGGGCTTAAGGTAATCTGCAGGCGCGAGATTGCCTATTACGCACCAAACACATTAGTCATTAGCTCTCTGTTGACCGAGCAGTTTGTCAGATCAGCTATTGATGAATTAAACTCTATCTAATATTCCGCTCCCCCAATTTCTGTCCCTTCAGGAAACCCTGGCAATGAGGTGATCACCCATCACCAGGGTTCTGTCAGGGCCAGTATACCAATTGTGTGCGCGGATCCCACACTCCCCCTTTATTTGTTTAATTGGACCTGACAGATGGCTCGGTGTAGGAGCGGCATCAGCTGATGTGAAGTGAGGACATTCCGGGGTTCTCTCCATGGGGGACATCTTGTCATCAGTGAGGGAATACATTGCATGAAACAACACACAGCCGTTCCCAGTATTATCACCCCCACAATCACCTTGAGTGTCGTTTGTAGCCAACCCCACGGGAACCAAGACGAATTCCACCACGCCCATGTAGCATCTTCCTTGATGTTTTTAACCAAGGTATGGAGGTTTGTGAGTTGACTCTGTACCTTACGCGAGTTGTCTGTGAGGTTAAAACAACACATGCCATGGACAGACTCGCAATCCAAATGATGTAACAGTAAGAGGTAATCGATAGCTGCTTGATTATCTAGTATGGCATGGTGAAGCTCTGTCTGCTCTTGATTAAGCAGCGCTATCGCCGAGAAGGTGTGGTTAATGGCTTTTGCCAAAGCGCAAGCCAATTGACCAATTCTCTGAGCGTTGCCTACGGCTAAGCCTGGCACGCCAAACAAGCTGACTGCTAATGAAACATACTCAGCTTTACTCAGAATCCTGATGTTGATATCACATGAACTGTCTAACTGGGTGGCACGAGCTTGCCGTACGTGTGAAGGTACATTTATGCTTGGGGCAACCATGTCTCTAGTGGGAAGCAACAATGTCAAACGACTAATACAGCAAAGGGAATCAGATACATTTGCAGGAATGTAGTTCCAAGTATACTGGTTACATGTAAAAAACCATCCTGAAGGCAAGGTTACATGAGCATACATTGAGTTAATAGTCTCTGGGTTATTACAAGTCCAATTGCTGCTGCCGGGGTCGAGGCAACGGCGTTGTGGCCCTTCGACCGCGGAACAGCCGGTCATACGAACACAAGTAGAGTTCGGGCTGACCGCCACTCGGGGAGTGTAGAGAGTGGCCGCATCAGCCGGTAGGACTTTCGTGACCTGAGTTCCCCAGTGCGCGTACGTTGAGAAGGCAGTCTTGTAAAACGGACCAAATATCCAATCTCGTTGTTCTCTGCAGGACAATGAGAATAAAGATCTATCTATCTATCTATCTATCTATCTATCTATCTATCTATCTATCTATCTATCTATCTATCTATCTATCTATCTATCTATCTATCTATCTATCTATCTATCTATCTATCTATCTATCTATCTATCTGTCTGTCTATCTGTCTGTCTATCTATCTATCTATCTATCTATCTATCTATCTATCTATCTATCTATCTATCTATCTATCTATCTATCTATCTATCTATCTATCCGCTTCACCAACCAGTCACCTTTCCTGATGCGCGCATCTGGGGAGTGACACACCGGGATGAGACAAGTGCTCAGAATAGAGGCAGAAGCGGTGGTCTGCCTCAGGCAAAAATCGATTGACAAGGTTCAACAATCTTTCCCAAACGTTGTACTGCAGCCGGGCAGAGAGATTTCCACCTGGCACCAGGTTGTTGGCTTCCAGTGAAGCTGCTTGAACGCCTCCCCCTGCAAGCAAGGAAAGGATCAAGATGATGGTGGTCATCATGGAATTAGCTGTAATCAGGGAAAGGGCTGCAATCAAGATGTTCTCCGGCGTCGGCTCCTTGTCCTCCTGCCGAACGGCGTCCGCCGCCTCCTGGCACAGGGACTTGGCCATCCCCCAGGTGATTTTCTAAGCTGTCATCTGCTGTCGCCACCTCCTCCGCTTGGCTCTCCCCGTCAGGGTAAATTCCTCCATCTCCGGGATTGGGTCCGGGAGTGCCTGGGTCCACGCCATTGGACTCAAAGTGAGGCTTGACACACCGGGCCGGAATCCAGATGACGCCTGTAGGAGACATAATTGCAGCATACCCTCTTCCCCATGTTATGAGTGGCGCCGGGCCCTTCCAAGAAGGATCCGGTGGCACTCAGTAACGCACCATCGGCCGCGGGAGAGCCTCCGTGTGACGGAAGTGCTTTTCCTGCGGAGTGTAATCCGAAAAAACATTAAGGTGATTGTACGTAAACAATACCTTGTTCAGACAATGCTGTGCCTGACACTGATTTTTGGGGAGGCCTAGTTCCCCCCTTTCTGTTTGTTTGTCAATGTAGGACTTAAGCATCCGGTTGACCCATTCCACAATCGCTTGCCCTTGCGGATTGTACAGAACGCCAAAGGTATGCTTAATGTCCCAGGTGGCCATGAAGGTGGCCATCTGCCTGGAGCTATAAGCCGGACCGTTATCAGTCTTCACGTGCCATGGTTTGCCCATGGCCGCGAAGAAAGAAAGGAGATGCTGCTCCACATGGGAAGCCGTTTCTCCCTTCTGTGCTGTAGCCCAAATGAACTGTGAAAAACTGTCAATGCAAACGTGCATGTACTGCCATCTGCCAAAATGTGGAACATGTGTGACGTCCATCTGCCACTTGGTTGGCCTCTGTCCCTCGTGGGTTGACCCCCCACAAGGGCCCCCTTACTGCCCCTGCACAATGTGGACAGGAACGGACTATGCCCTGGGCTTGGGAAAGTGGCAGGTTGAACTGCCGTGCAAGTGCTTTGGCATTCTGATGAAAGAATGCATGACTCTGAATTGGAGTTGTGAAGACTCCCAAAACTGACCATTGCTGAATTTCCTTTGCGGCCGCATCCGCTCTGCTATTGCCCGCGGAAATCGGACCAGGCAAATCCTGGTGACTTCTGATGTGGGCGATATAGAGCGCTTCGGTGCGGTTCCGCAAATGAAATTGAGTTGTAAGGAAAAGAACAAATTCTTGTCTATCACGAGAGTGATGTACGCTCCCAGTAGACTGTGAAGCAAATTCCTAACATACTGGCTGTCAGTAATTATGTTGAAGCGTTCTTTGGCAAAGGTGTGCAAAGCGAGGTTCACTGCCGCCAACTCTGCCCGCTGCGCGGACTTCTGTGGAAGAATTAAAAGCGTGCACCAAGCCTAGTCCTCTTGCCAAGTAAGAACACCATATGTATGACCCCCATCAGTGAAAACTGTCCTAGCCTCCTGAAGTGGAACCAGGGACATTAATTCACACAAACTGACTGTCTGCGTTTGAAGCGAGACGAGTCTGGGGTCTTTCGGCAAATGGTATACCAAACATCCAGTGAATCCTTCCAATGGAATCGGAAGCGAGTCACCGAGCTGCATCAGTTGCTGAATTTGCTCTTTTGTGAATGGGACCATGATTTTTGCTAAATCGTGCCCTGAGATGTCCCTTGATCTCAGCCTTCCTCAGTAAATCACCGTGGAGACCAGTTCCTGCGGAGGAACAATGTTTCGGGAAGAGGTGTGCGGTAAATACATCCATTCCACGATATTCGCCCCCCGCTCGGAGTCCACCCCTAGGGCTCCGGTAAACATGGATCCGGTCCGAACGATGTACAGGTTTAGAACGGGAGCATATGGCCCCTGACTAATCCTGTCCACCCATCTCTGGCTGAGAACTTGGTTGACCTTTTCGAGAGTCAAGCACGCGTCTCGAGGAATGTGTATCCAGTCTGCCGGCTGCTTACCTAGCATTAGCAGCGAGAAGAGCGGTTTTAGAAGGTCCGTATCTAGCCTAAAATACGGTCTGGCCCAATTAATATTCCCCAGAATCTGTTGCAATTCTACAAGGGTGACTGAATCTTTTAAGTTGATCTGTGGCAAAACTGGTGCTGCGAAAGAACGGAGAAGCCGATGGCCCAAGAAAATGGCTCGGTTCTCTGAACTTTCTCCGGGGCAATGAGTAACCCTTTTCCCCCCAGAGTGGCCTGGAAGTTTTTAAACATTTCGCTGCCGAGTTGCGGCACTGCGACCAGGATGTCATCCATGAAATGACACACTAAGACTGTGGGGTGAAGGTTTCGGAACTTTTCCAGTGCGTTGTGAACATAAATTTTGCACAGGGTGGGTGAGTTGAGCATCCCCTGTGGCAAATATTTCCACACGTAACGTTGCATAGGCTCTCTGTGGTTCACGACTGGCACTGTAAAAGCGAACCTTTCCCGATCCCTACCATCCAAGGGAATGGTATAAAAACAGTCTTTTAAGTCTACGACCAAGATCTCTCAACCCTCGGGGATCATGTTCGGATTCGGGATGCCGCATTGAAGCAGACCCATTGGCTGGATACATTTATTGATCTCTCTTAGATCGTGAAGGAGTCGCCACTTCCCCGACTTTTTCTTGATAACAAATATGGGTGAATTCCAAGGACTGGTGGACCGTTCTGTGTGTCCTGCGTCTAGCTGTTCTTTTACCAGCTGTTTCAGGGCAACTAATTTCTCCCCTACTACCGGCCATTGTTCTACCCAGACTGGTGTGTTGGTCAGCCATTTAAGCGGTAGAGCCATTACCCGAAGGTAAGAGTGGCACGGTACTGCTGCAGAATGTCTCGCCCCCAAAGGTTGACGTGCACGTCCAAGATGTGCGGCCGGATGACCGCTGTGCCGTCAGCTTTGGGGATCGTGACTTCTACCCAGTTCTGGTTTCTAAACACTTCTTGAACACCGCCTACCCCCCACACATCGGAGACCGGCTCAAGAGCCTACTCACACGGCCACTGACTGGCTGACCACACTGACGTCAGCTCCGGTGTCTAATAACCCGTCAAAAGGTTTTTTATTTAAAAATACCTTTATTACTGGCCGCCGCTTCCACTCTATGTTGGTTTCCACTGCTGCTAAGACCTGGTATCCTTGCACTGCCCCTTCTGCGCTCGAGCGGTCTTCCGACCCGAACTCTGAGCTGTCCCTGAGCCTTTCCTGGCTGCCTGCTGGCGAGTGACAAGGAACCATGATCAGTTGTGCTAATGTGTCTCCCTTGTGAATAGTTTGGGTAGGTGTGTCCAGAGTTCAACCTGGAGAACACCTGAAAAATTGGAGCCGATGACTCCCGGAATTACAAGAATTCTGCGTGTTCCTGCAATACTACGAGGCAAAACTAAACCTACATAGCCTTTAGGCAGAGGTCCCATGTACTGGGAATCAACCAGATAGACTGTGCCTGGCAAGTCACATGTGATTTCTGACTGGCAAGTCAAATCTAGTCCCGCACTGCCTCTAGGGCTGGCCTGCGCCTCCGGAATGCAGGGAATGTGACTGGAATTTAATCCAGCTCTGGCTCTCCCAGAGTGATTGAGGTCTCTGTTTGGACCAGGGCCAGAGACAAGCCCGCACTCCGGTTTCCCGAATTCAGGCAGTTCCTGGCCCAGTGGAAGCCTTTATTGCACCTTGGACATGGGGTGGTCGGAGCCTTGGGACAGCCGGCGTTTTGGCCGCTGCCCTTTGTGGATCGGCATTCCCTAGCGAAATGACCGATCTTGCCACAATTGTGACATGCTCCCTTGGTCCTGTTCTTGGGGTTCCTACTGCCTTGTACTGCCGCTGCCAACAGACCCATTTTGTAGGAATCTGTACCAACGTCGGCACAAGCCCTAATCATGTCCGTGAGAGTCAGATCGGGACGATTGCACAGTGACTGCAAGATCTTATGGCAGACAAGGTTGGCGTTGTCTTTCGCCAATTTCATCATGAGCTCCTGTTGGGCTTGCTCATTATCAATCTGTCTACTGACTGCTTCCTCCAGTCTATTGATAAAGTCCATGTAGGACTCCTGGGCACCCTGTTTGACTGCTGTGTAATTTTTGGCTGCTTTGCCAGCTGCTGGGACCTTGAGATAAGCCCTGAAGGCTGTCTCAGCCGCCAAATGAAGGGTGGCGATTGCCAAGGCGGTCTGTGCATCAACGGATTCGAACGGACCTGAACCGTATAGCTGGTCAGGGATTACTGCTCCGTTCATCCTGGCAGCCCTTGCCTGTGCCTCGAGACGATACTCGCTGTCCCATAGCAAATACTGGCTGGGGTTGAGCATCATTCTCATGACGGCTTTCCAGTCGTATGGAATGAGCATCATGGTTTCGCACACTTGCTGAAGCATGCCCCTGGTGAAGCGACTCTGAAGTCCTGTCTCTGTGATTGCCTTCCGTATAGCCATAAGCAGCTTGTACGGAACTGGCGAATGGACTGTTTGCTGCTGGCCCGTGAGGGCATCTATCTATGCGAACTGGGCATATCTGCCTAAACTCAGCTAATTCTTCTGCTGCCCTTACTGATTTCTTCCTGAACCATGCACTGGATGGAACTCTTGGTAGCTTGGGAACCTGTAACTGTCAGAGAAGCGCCAGCGCTTCTCATTCCACGCATTCCTTCAGTGACGTCTGCAGCTGTCACTGAGGGAAAGCTCCCTACACTACCCTGCTTGAGCTGAAATGACGGATAGAGAGCCGTTGGGGTTGACGGCTCTCACTGCGCTGGAGGTTCCTGGGCCTCTATCCGGTCTGGGTCTACCTCTGCTAAGAGCTTCCTACACTGGCTCCACGTGCTGATTATGCTGTCTGGAGCTCTCGGGGCTTGCTGAATGCAGGCTCCTATCCTGTCCCAAAGTTGGAGGTTAAGCATGCCTGTTTCTGGATAAAGCAGACAATTATCCCCCAAGTATACCAAAAGATCCGCTAACTGGGCGCTGTGAATGTGTGTATGGGATACCCTGGCCAGGGCCTTGAGTTCCATTAAGTGAATTCTCTGGTTAGCGGTCTGACATTTCTGCTGAGGACAAGTTCCCATATTACCTGCCGGTCCTTTGAAGTTTTCCTCCTCGGGATGAAGCGACGCATCTGAGTTTAGGTAACAGGTCTGGTGTGACGAACCTCTGGGAAGGAACTCAGAATGTGGACTGCTGCCACAGGCCCTCGGCGGCCTCTGCAACGAAGTCAGGGTTTCACAGCCGACCCTGAGCGGAACGCGTTTCCACTGAGCAAGCTGCCTCAGAGCTTTGGAGCGTGCTCTGCCTCTCTGGAATGCCTCGCAGCGTAGCTGTCACTCAGTTCGAATGGCTTTCCGTCCAGAGCTGCCGCGCTGTCCTCCAGGACGATCCGGACACGGTTCTGGCGTAGAACCGGACCACAAAGATCGCTTACTCATGAGTAGAATCACGTCAGGATCACCATATGTTGGATCTGGGCTGCAAAGCGGGTTGCGCAAGCTGGATCGGCACCGCGAAGCAGCTGTCGGGTCCCGGAGGAGACTGGTCAAGCAATGAAACACGAGGCAAGATGGAGCGAAGACCAGTGATTTAATGAAGGCAAATCATTAGTATTTATCATGTACAGGCTGCATGTAAAAGCATTGCAATCTGCAGAACTCACACTCCGTGTTTACACAAGTAAATTGGGGAAGTCTACAGGGGAAGTTAATTAACTAACTTAATTAACGGCAGGGGAAATACATTGTTCCGTGTTATCCGGGGCTCTAGGGCTTAAGGTAATCCGCAGGCGCGAGATTGCCTATTACGCACCTAACACGTTAGTCATTAGCTCTCTGTTGACCGAGCAGTTTGTCAGATCAGCTATTGATGAATTAAACTCTATCTAATATTCCGCTCCCCCAATTTCTGTCCCTTCAGGAACCCCTGGCAACGAGGTGATCACCCATCACCGGGGTTCTGTCAGGGCCAGTATACCAATTGTGTGCGCGGATCCCACAAAAAAGTGAAGCATTTGTAATTTCCAGAACTCCAGTGGAAGAAGCTCTATTGAAGTGACACTCTAGCCACCAGACACAGCTACCAGTTTGACCTTAATTATGTTTTTAACCTGGGGTGATGCCTACATTTGATGACTTCTTTGGTGGAGGCATACATTTCTGCTTCAAGCCTATAAAGAGATTTGTGATCTGACTTTAAAGCCGTGTAGAACTCTATGGGCGATGAGACCAGGCTTTTATCTACAGAGAGGTGACACTGTGAATAGATATGACTATTTCCATGTACTATTTTTCATATCCTAATCAGAACTCCTTTCTAAAGGAGGCTAAGTCCATAGCCTCCCTAATGTCCTTCCACCACTAAGCAAAGATATTTTTGTTCAGGCAGGCAGCTACTGAGTTTTTTTTTAAAGGTGTGCATTGTATATATTTTTCTTGTTGTGCTTTTTAAACAGCTCTGATTTTGTGGCACTGATGTGTTTAATAATAATAATAATAATAATAATAATAATAATAATAATAATAATAATAATAATAATAATAATAATAATAATAATAATAATAATAATAATAATAATAATAATAATAATAATAATAATAATAATAATAATAATGGTTTATTTATACCCCGCCCTCCTGACACAAGCATCACTCAGGGCGGCTACAACATAATAAAACTTAACAATAATAATAAAAAATATAGCAATATACAAAACACACAAATATAATATAACAGAAACCAGTATACAATATCAAAGCAAAGCACAATAATACAATACAGTACAATAATAATGCAATATAAAGGAGCCAGCGGCAGCGGCGGCAAAAGTCCTTTAAAAAGTCTTTAAAAAGTCTTTTAAAAGTCTTTAAAAAGTCTTTTAAACCCCCACAGGGGGACAAAGCCCAGGACAAAGCCCAGGACGCCAGTGGAGGAGAACAACAAGTGTCTGGTAGCCTCGGAAACACAGTCTGTTTTGGACACACCATCCGCCCCACAGCTGAGACCAGTCTCTCCCCGCCCTTGCTCTCACAGAGGGCAGGCACCTAGGGCAAACACCCCCGCTCTCATATTATTACTTAATATAATTGATTGGGCTTCTAAGTCATTTCCAAAGAAGCAAAAAGTCCGTTCCGTAGGGTTTTGCTTAAATTTGTTTTTTATGTAACTCAAAGCAAACCCATAGGAAAAATGAATTTTTTTTGTAAATCGAAGCAAAACCCATAGGGAAATGAATTTTTACATAACTCGAAGCAAACGCATAGGAAAAATGAATCTTTTATGTAACTCGAATCAAACCCATAGGAAATCATGTTATGTAAATTTATGTAAATTGGAACATTTATGTAAATCGGGACATGGTTTTAGCACAAAATCATTATGTAAGTTGAATTTTCTGTAGCTCGGGGCATTTGTAAGTCGGGGCTTTACTGTAAGTGGGGTTTTGGTTGCAGTTTGGGCACTCGGTCTCTAAAAGGTTCGCCATCACTGCCTTAGCATGTTGGCAAAATTAAAGGGGGGAATAAGGAAAGAGAGTGAGAAAGATGCAAACTATTGTGGTCCTTTAAAGACTGACATTTATTTCAGTGTGAGCTTTTGTGGATCAAAATTCACTTCACAGGCCTCTTCTCTTTGGCCCGGTAATTTTGCCAGCATGCTAGGTAGTGTATTGCCAGCATGATTACAGTAGTGTATTGGAATAAAGGTGGAGTATCAAAAAAAATTTAAAGGTACCATCTACAAATGTCTTTAAGGTGCCACAGGACTCTTGGTTGTTTTTGCTGTAACAAATTAACATGTTTGCCCTTGTAGAATAAACAGGAATAAGCAATCATTAAATTGAGTGCCATTAATGTATTTTTGCCACTAGCGTAAGCGGAAGGATTTGCTTACAATGAAATCCAACCTGCGGAACAAAGAACAAAGAAGGGAGCAGTGGGGCATAATTTCTACACTGCACTTGCATCAAAAGGTACATTTTGAAAAGGCGGCAATAAAATAAAGTGACGAGCCGTTTGATCCCTATCCAGCTAAAATTAATCATTAGTCCTACTGAAAGCAATACACAACGAGATGTGCATCCCAAGCCCGTTAATGGTTACTCTATAATAAAGTGTGTTGTGTTCACCAGTTTACTCCCAGCTAAAGTACTTCACTGTTGATTTACATTTTGGAAAATAGAAAAATTCTTGCAAAGCAAATATAAGTTGGATTTTTTTTAAAAAAAGACGTAAAATTAGAGTCTGAAAATACTCCTGGCTAAAGGGTAAATAGATGTAAAGACTTCAAATTGTATCAGAATGAACTTCAGCTGGATGAGGGCTTGTATTTAGCGTACAAGCAATGCCATGACATAAACTCATAAAGCAGTAATCAGAACCAGTGATTTTCCTATGTACATAATTTCTGTGTTTAGTTCTTTCTATGCTGGTGCATAAGCAGCAAAAAAAGGAAACAACCATGCAAGTATGGAATTTTTTTTTCCTCACTGTGGAAATTTCCTGCTTAGACTACAGATAGTTAATTAAAGGTTATATTTAATGTTCAGGTTATGTGACTTTCAGGAAATTAACAACTGTAGATGACTTAGTCTGGGAATACAGGAAATATTCTGGTATCATCATCATCATCATCATCATCATTATTATTATTATTATTATTATTATTATTATTATTATTATTATTATTATTATTATTATTATTATTATTATTATTATTATTATTATTATTATTATTATTATTATTATTATTATTATTATTATTATTATTATTATTATTATTATTATTATTATTATTATTATTATTATTATTATTTGTGATAGCCTTCCCCAGTATTGGGCCTCCTAGATTTGTGATGGTGGAAAAAATATGATTTGCATTCTAATATGAACTTGACATAATTTCCCATGTTTAAATCAATATACAAAATAGACCAATAGTAATCCTCTGAAAGTTTCTCTTCCCCAAATTTTACAATGGAGTTTTTCAATCAAAACCATATGAAAAAATGTTTAGATTAAGTAAAGTACAGTAAAACCTCAGGTTATCAGTGCCCTGGGTTATGTTTGCTGTGGTTTATGACAGCAAATTTAATTAAATTCCCCAGTTTACAACCTTTTTTCCGGTTTACGACCGAAAATTGTGCTATTTTAAACTCTAAAATGGTGGCCGCTGCCATTTTAGATTTTAAAATGGCTGCCACCACCATTTTAGAGTTTAAAGTGGCAACTGCCACCACCACCCAAAGTTGCAATGCAGTGCTTACCGCTGCAGAGGTGCCATTGTCGTCGTTTCTGCCGCTACTTCTGGGCTGTCCACCATGCCTGCCAGTACTGGGAGAGTCTGGAGACCTTATCCGCTTAGTTCCCATCTTCCTCTGAGCTCCCTTGGCAGTTCTACAGCCAGGAACGTGTGCCTCCCCTAGGTGCTCACCCACGGGGTGAGGTATCATCAGTATGCTGATGATACTCAGTTATACATCTCGGCCCGTGGTGATCCAAGTGATGCAGTCAGAGTCCTAACCAGGTGCCTGGAGGCTGTATGGATGGGGGACAACAGGTTTCAGTGGAACCCTGGCAAGACTGAATGGCTGTGGGTTCGGGGCCCTGTGTTATCCTGCAAGCTACCATGTTTGGTGATGGATGTGGCTTTCTTGCCCCAAACAGACCCGGTGCATAATTTGGGGGTCCTCTTGGACTCACGGCTACTGCTCGGAGAGCAGGTGGCAGTCTTGGCCAGGAGGGCCTTTGCATAACTTCGCGTCATCCATCAATTATGCCCACTCCTGGACCAGGACTCCTTGCTTACGGTCACCCATGCTCTGGTCACCTCCAGACTGGATTACAGTAAAACTCCGACTTACAAATGTCCTGAGTTACATAAAATCTGACTTACAAAATGATTTTGTGCTAAAACCATGTCCCGATTTACACAATTTCCTATGGGTTTGCTTCGAGTTACATAAAGATTCTTTTTCTTATGAGGTTTCCTTTGCTTCGAGTTACATAAAAATATTTTTTCCTATGGGTTTGCTTTGAGTTGCATAAAAATTCGATTTAAGAAAAAGCCTATGGAACACTTTTTTCATAAGTAGGGGTTTTACTGTATTGTAATGCGCTCTACATGGGGCTGCCCTTGATGACTATCTGGAAGCTGCAGCTAGCTTAGAATGCAGCTGCCTGGGTGGTGATGGGTTGCGGGTGCTATACCCAGGCCTCGCCACTGCTACAGGAGCTGCATTGGCTGCCAGTATGCTTCCGGGTGCAATTCAAGGTGCTGGTTTTGACCTTTAAAGCCCTTCATGGTAGTGGACGAGAATACCTAAGAGACCACATTGCCCCAAGGCTT
This sequence comes from Bradypodion pumilum, assembly GCA_035047305.1. Classification (NCBI taxonomy): domain Eukaryota; kingdom Metazoa; phylum Chordata; class Lepidosauria; order Squamata; family Chamaeleonidae; genus Bradypodion; species Bradypodion pumilum. Next base: position 256,503,272 of record JAWDJD010000003.1, on the reverse strand, counting down.
TCGACCCGTCCTACAAGGACAGACCGTAGAAGCTCTCTGATGGTCCCATCAGCAAAGGAAGCACACCTTGATGGGACCAAGAGGAGAGCCTTCTTGGTATCCGCCCCAGCCCTATGGAACCTCCTGCCAACAGAGCTGCGCCTCCAGGCGGAGTTGCCCCCCCTTCAAGAGGGCTCTAAAAACATGGTTTTGCCAGCAGGTGTGGGGTGCATCTGGCACCACAACCCAGCCCTGCTGGCTTATTTAGTTCTGCCCGGGGTTTTAAATGAGGGGTTGGGGGTTTTATGGATGTTTTAAAATATTTTATTGTTTTAATTTTTGGCTGTAGGATAGTTTTTAAATTGATGTGAGCTGCCTTGGGTTGCTGAGGCAAGAAAGGCGGCAATATAAGTTCAAAAATAAATAAACTTGTCAGCAGCGTCAAGATGGGGATAGATGGATTGGTGATCTGATTCACAACATATAGTAATCATAACCACAAAACTGAAGAGCTAGAAGGGATCCTTTGAATCATTGAGTTCAGCCCCTATCAAGGAGGCACAGTAGTTATTGAACTCCCAATCTCTAGCTCAATACTTAAACCATTGAGCTATCCAGCAGTTCTTGGAAGAAAGTAGTTACAAAAAAGTAGTTACTTTACTAGGGCAGGAAGTAACATTTTAAGGTTAATTTCAACAGTTACTTTAAAAGGAACAGATTAATTGATTTTCAATGTATTCCTATGGGAAACCATGTTTCGGTTAACAAATTTTGGTTTTCAATGCACTCCTATGGTTTTCAATGCATTTGTAGTACAATCGGTCCCGGAAAACACATTAAATTTGTTAAGGGTGGGTCCACTCTGTGTGTGTGTGTGTGTGTGTGTGTGTGTGTGTGTGTGTGTGTGTGTGTGTGTGTGTGTGTGTGTGTGTGTGTGTGTGTGTGTGTTTGTGTGTGTGTGTGTTTGTGTGTATACTGAATATTTTTTCAGGATGGGCAATATATTATATATATCCTGAAAAAATATTTGCCCACCCACATCTAGAATCCTGGCTATGGCCCTGTAAGGTCACCCTTGCTTGAAAGCCAGTCGTGCCTGACTCTATTGTACGGTACTACATTACTCATCACTGTTTACAGCCAAAGAGCCAGTGCTATCTGTGTCTGCAGACGTTTCCGTGAACATGTGGCAGATACGATTAGACACCTGAGTGCACGGAACGCTGTTACCTTCCCACCAAAGTGGTGCCTATTTATCTATTCTTGCTTTTGAACTGCTAAGTTGGCAGGAGCTGGGACAGACAGGAGCTCACTTGGGTTAGAACTGCTGACCTGCAGACCGTCTAGTCATCAAACTCAGAGTCTTAAGCACTAAGCCACCACATCCCAGGGCTATTCATAGGGGCACACAAATGAGGCCTGTGTTGCTTTGCTTGGTTTAAAAAAAAAAACATAGTCCTAAATTCAAGCATTTGTCAAAGATGAAATGGGAAGTGTCTGTTGTAACTTTAAGTTCTAGCGATTTCCTGATGCAGGCAGTATGCCCATCCTGCCACTGTACCCAGCTTCTTTTACGAGTCAGGGTTATTTTTAGCTGCACAACGGATAGCAGTTCAGCAGGTGAAATTATTTCCACAACTGTGGATACATTTATTTATTTATTTATTTATCAATTTATATGCCGGCCCACTTGTGAGAAGCGACTCTGGGCGGTTTACAGGCATCAAATAATACAGAACCATAATTACAAAAGCAACACAACACAATATATGCAATAAATAAATAGCAGAAAATCTTAACGAAGTCTGGCATCCCTGACGGAGCCCGGGGCTTAACGTATCCAATGGAGCCCAAGGCTCAACATACCCGACAGGGCCCAGGGCTCAATGTCCTTGATGGCTGAAGGGGAAAAAAACACTCTGCCCCCAGTAAGGTGGAGGTTCAGGGGTGGGGCAACATAGCGTCCTCTGCTGTGGGAGCCCTCCTCTGCTGCCTGGAACAATACGGTTTTTCTACCCCTGACAGGGTGGAAGCTCTGGGGTGGGGCAGCATAGCGTCCTCAGCTGCGGGAGCCCTTGCCTATATAAGGCCAAAGCTTCACTGGTCAAAATGCAGGTTGTTGTGCAACTTTTGAACACAAAAGAAGCCCAATTGGGGTGGGAGGTGCGGCAAAGCAGCCCCATAATTTTGGTTACTGTTGTTTGCTTTCTCGGCAGGTGAGAGAGTAATAGCCTATATGACCTCTTGCAGAAATCAGCCATGCAAGCGGTGCAGTTTAAGCCAGAGCCCAGGCAGCATGTCCGAGAATGTGCTTGATTCTGCTTTATGAGCAGACACAACTGTAAAACAAGCCAGGCCAGAAGTCTTGGCATGCACTACAGCTCCCTTCTGGCTCAGAGCAGTCACATTTGCCATGCTATTTGTTCCAAGTTGTTGTTGTTTTATTAAAAAAGCTCTCCCTTTCTGCTGCTTGAATCTGGAATTATTGGCTGGAGATCTGTTTGTACATAATTAGAGTTCATGTACAGAATGTAGCCCTAGGGAAGGAAGAGCAGCAGAGTCTTTAGTGAGTCAGTACAAAATGTTCCTCTTGGCAGCTCTTGGAAATATGAAGAACAAGGCCTTTGGTTGTATTCCCTCCTTGTAAACTGTTCCCTCCTTGTAAACATTTTTTTATTGCATCTCTTGCATCCCACAAGCCTACCATTTCTAAGAAAAGACGGTGAATTCAAGACAGTGACTTCCCTCTTCATACTTTGTACGGGTCAAGGATTTAAATGTGAAACCCAGGGCCACCATCAGGGCAATACTACCAGTACTGCCGTATAGGGCCCGGAGCTGACAGGGGCCCTGCCACCACCAGCCATAACTGCGACATTATTATTATGTGTGTGTGTGGGGGGGGAGGGGCAATAGGATTGCTCAGTATGGGGCCCAGAAATTTCTGATGAAACCCATAAATCTAAACTACCAGCCAGTCATTTCTACCAGCCCTTCTACTTTTTAAGCAGAAGAGCTTCTTCAGATAAAGACGTCTTTTAAAAGGAGGTGGGTTTCTGTGTTTTGAAAACCAACCAGTGGGAAAGAAGCAAGAGAACAACAAACTCTATAGAAAAAGGTTGCAAGATAGTACTTCTACTAGATTGCTTCTAAATTGAAAGTTGCACAAAGAAGGGAAGATTCTGAGTTCTAACATACCTCTTCATCAGACAAAGGTGGTGTAAAATGTGGGTGTAAGCGAAGCTCACAGCTATGTTTTGCTTTTTGTTTATAAACAAAAGACCCCCATTTTCCTTGAACCGGAGAAGCAAATGCTACACCAATGGTTGGTAAGGTAAAACTTTGGCTAATTTTAACCTGTAAATTGAGGGTACTGAAATGCAACTCTGTTGGATCGGGGCCCAATGCGGGTCGGAAGGTCCCAGAGGAGACTGGTCAAGTAAAGGCACACGAGGCAAGATGGAGCAAAGACCAGCGTTTATTGATCAGAAGACTCTAATCTTTATACCCTGCCTAGCTCGACCTCGTGCGTAGGTTGCGCGTGGCCATTACAGGAAAACTGCAAGTCTGCACTTCGAGATTACACAAGTTGCTCATCAGGGATGACTTCACCGGGGGGGGGGTTTCTTATCTATCTAATTTACTACCGGGGGACATGCATTGTCTACTGCTATCGGGAGTAAACGTGCCTAGGTTGACTCTTGGGCTCAGAGCTTCTGCGGATACAAGATTACTCATTACATGCCTATCGAGTTCATCACCCTGTGATCTTTTGCCCTCTATTGTCTGAACTGCCTGCCAGGTCAGCGATCGGTGAATTAAACTATGACTATTAATCCGCTCCCCAATTACTGTTCCTTCGGAATCAAGGCTCCAAGGAGTGTTCCCCCAAGCCGTGGTTCTGTCAGGGACAGTATGCCAATTGTGTGCGCGGATCCCACACAACTCTCTCTGTGATAATGCATTGTGGTTGTTTTCCCCCCATTGGAAAGGTGGTGGTGGTGGTGGTGGTGGTTGACAATCTGAGATCTAAAGGGCTATATGAATACGTTCCCTATCCTTGTTTTATGTTTCCTATCCTTGTTTTAAATCTCCCAGTTTGAGAGATGAGGTAGTTAATCACTTCTACTCTGTCTTTTTCTTCTGTGTCTAGGCCAGATGGGAAACTGCCAAAATGAAGGCACCTTTTGGTGAGTTCATCCTGCAGTTCCTTTCACCTGACCAAGTGTGAGAAAGATTAGCCAGTAACACAAGGTTGCTCTTACCAGGGTACAGCCTATTGTGGTTCACAAATACCACAACCTTCGAGGAGGCTCTTTCTGTGTACCCCTACTCTGTCTTGTACCCTAATAACTAATAACCTCTTGCTATCTCTGCTGTAGGAAGTAGTGGGCTAGATGCACAGCAAGGCAGGCAGGGATGTGGAGAGAAAAGCAAGGGAGTTGCATAAAGAAGCTTAAAAGTATGCTGTAGATTGCCAGGACACAAATCATATATCAGTAGCAGCAAACCTCTGGAGGCATAGGGTTCCATGCTGCCCACCAACTTCCTGTCAGTTGCACTCTCCTGCACTGCTGTACCCCTGAATTTGGTGCAGAGGTCGCAAAAACAACCACAATTTCCCGTTAAAACAAGCCACCTTGGAACACTGTAGCTTTTAAGGTCAAATTGTGTTTTGTGTGTGTGCCTGATTCACACTTCTTATGCTTTTAGTATTATTTTAAAGTGAAATCATAACTTCTTCGTCATTTCCAGTTGCAATATGGAGCCAAAACCAGGTGGAGAGCAGAAGTGGCCCAAGTATTATCACCCCACCTTAGAGAGAAAGCTATGCTTATGTTAAGTGGTCAGGGTTTTGCCTGGCTCCAGTCTTTTCTGGAGGGTTGGGTCCAGAGGGTACAGCTTGGAGAGGAGTCGCCAGATCTCTGGGTGCAACAGCGTGGGGTACCCCAGGTTTGGGCTATTTCCCTGATGCTGTTCAACTTCTATGTAAGACTGTTGACAGAAGACTGTGGGTGTGTACGGTTAGCAGAGTGGTATGCAGCTGCCAGCAAGAGGTGCAACACCTGGAAAGCTCAGAAAAGCAGGCTGACAGGTCTTGGTGCAAAACAGAACTCAAAGCAGGTTTACGCAGGAAATAAAAGGTGCAAGTATATACAGTGCAACAACTGTAACACAAAACAGATATATTCTCTTGGGTTGCCCAGTTGACCTCACTGAGACAGTTCAGTTGTGCTATACATGCAAGTCTATACAGTCCAGTAGCAGTCCAGTTCAGCTGAGTAGAAGCAAGCTGGAATTACTGACAAAGCCAAAGGTTCTACAGCCACTGTCTTTCCTGATGAAGGCTTACCACGAGTAGTCCTTCCTTGACAAGCAAGCACAGGTGGCATATCAGGCAAAAACCATCCTCAGAGTCTGTGTAGAGATTCAGTCCTTGTAGCAGATTCTGGAACACGCAGAAGTCTTTGTCCAGACTGTCAGCAGAGAAGGTTGAACATTGACACTGAAGCCTGCAAAACTGCTCTAACCTAAATACACTGGCTCACAGAGCATACCAGGGAAATGTCCTAACACCTGTGTGATCTTGCAGTGGGGTCTTAAAGGCATCACAAACACAATATGCCTTGCAACCAGTGAGGGTGTGAGGTGAGGACTTACATCCCCTAACAAAGACATCAGGAGATTTAGAGTTCATTTCCGTTAGCAGGCTGATGATACGCAGCTCTATCTCTCCTTCTCCACATGAGCAGATGATGCTGTCCATATCTTGGGAGGGTTGCCTGGAGGTGGTGATGCAGTGGATGGAGAGGTATAGGCTGAAATTGAATCCGGGACAAGACAGAGGTCATGTTGGTGGGAAGCAACCAGTCTCAGGTGGGGAGAATTTCCCTTAATTTAAACGGTGTCATCCTCCTGATAAAGGAGGATTGGATAATCTGGGCGTGTAACTTGACCAAGTGCTATCCTTGGAACAGCAGGTGGCCACTGTAGTCAAGTCAGTGCTTTTCAAACTGCAGTGCAATGCTCTTTATGTGGGCTTACCCTTGAGGCTGGTATGGAGACTCCAGTAGGTGTAAAATGTACTGGTATTGATAGCTTTGACCATATTGCCCTGGTCTTGCCTAGTCTGCATTGGCTACCCATTGAATACCATGCCAGGTTCAAGGTTTTAGTGTTAACATACAAAGCCCTGTACAGTTTAGGACCATGTTATCTGCAGATGCTCCTTTTTCAACGAAATTATATCAGGAGCACCCAAATGATGAAGCTAAGGGTAGCTATGCTGGCACCAGTAAAGAAGGCCTCTACCAGAGATTGAATTTTGTTGGCAGTAGCTCCCAAGCTCTGGAATAATCTGCCAGTTGAAATCAGAGCCACACACACACATTTTGCTTTTCAGAACTTGTGGGAAACATTCTTATGCCATTAGGTGTTTTCTTTGTAAATAGAATTATTTATTATGTTGTGTTTAATTTTTGTTATTTCATGCTTTTGGTTTGTGATCTTATTTTGTTGTTGCTAGCCACCCAGTGTAGTGGTAATAATAATAATAATTTTGTGTCAGAAATTATTCTGGGTTGAAAGGATTTCTGCAGAAGAAACTCTGCTCAGGAAACACCCAAATGAGGTTCCTTTCATGTCCCTAAGAGCTGGGACAGAGATGAGCGCTCAATTCATCATGCAGTACCCGAACTCGAACTGCCGACTTGCCAGCCTTCCAGTTAACAAGACGAGCTTTTTAACCACAGAGCCACCGCAGCCCCCAGAGTATTTGTTACACTAACTGGGGTGAGATTCAAATCAAATCTATAGAATCATAGAATAACTGAGCTGGAAGAGGCCTTAAATAATATAGACAACTAACACAGGTGATAATACAGACATAAGAGTACAATTCCATAGATATTTCCAATTAGCATCTCCTGCCTCTGAACATTTTCTGCTCACATTTTGGCTTCAGTATTCCACAGGTTTCCATCTTCCATGATATTGCTCATGCAGATAGAACACTACTAAATACAAAATAAATAAAAAAATAAAAAATTTCTGAATGCAGGATATGAAAATGCTCTTAAATTTGGTGGAGCGTATACAAAACTTAACTGAAAGCTATACTCAAGCAAGTAAATGTTCAAGATTGCACTTTACCATCCTGGCTATTACTCTTATGTGCTGACAGATAACAGTAGAAGCATAGCGGTACTTTCCTTGTAATCATTCTTGTAATCCTTGTTAAATAAATGAATGAATGAATGAATGAATGAATGAATGAATGAAATCTACTAATTTGGGTAGTTTACATATAAAAATTCAACCACCGCTCCACAAGCTGCAAAAATTACAAACAAAACTTAATTGCAAATTAAACTAATCAAAGGAATAATAATAAGAAGCGGTGGCAGACAACATATAACCAATAATGTCCACAGTTGATCAAAAAATTCTGCCTGGGAATATGTTTCAAACATCTCTTTAAATGGACTCTGTTTTTAAGAGCTTCTTTAAAAATCTGGATCACTGGGTCCCAACGTGGGGCACATGTCCTACAGGGGGACTTCAATTCCCAGAAGCCTACGTCAGTACATTGGGTGATCAGAGCTTTGGGGAATTGACTTAAGCTTCTGGGAAATGAAGTCCAAAAACCAAAGGTTGGGAAACAACGATCTGGAGGGAGGGGGCTTGCATGCATTATCTGGAAGTTCATTCCACAAGGACAAGGCCCAAGAAAATCTGCTTTCCGATAATTGATCTTGTAGCTTTTCTTGGTGTGGGAATCCGAAGACATAAAGCCAGTGAGAACCAGGTGAAATGAATGGTAGATGCATGGAAGAGATGTTCCAATAGATGAGGTCCCAAACCATTCAATGCTTTATATGTTTGTACCAAGACCTTGAACTTTGCATGGAAGTGGACAAGGAGCCAGCGTAGGTGAGCCAAGATTGGGGAGATCAGATAGATGGAATATGCTGAAGCTTTCATATTAACTTCAAAGCAAGTCCCTTGTAGAGGGTATTGCAATAGTCACTTTTGGAGACTACAATGCATAAACCATTGATGTTAGAGATCTCCTGTGCAAATAAGAGCACGATTGGGCAATTGTCAAAGCTTTAAAAAAGGTGGAACGGATCACAGCAGTTACCTGCTGTTCTGCAGTAAGTAACAGCCCCAAAAGAACCTCTAGGTTGTGCACCTGATCCTTGAGGGGGACAGTAAGTCCATCCAATTTAAGAGAAATCCCCCTCCCCAGAGGTCAGGAGGACCCCCTAACAACAGGACTTCTATCTTATTTAAATTCAGTTTCAACTTGTTAGATTAATCCAGTCCAGTGCCAAGTCAGGCCATGTTCAAGACACTGGACTGCATCAATTGCAGAAAGGATCAAACAGAGAAAGTTACATGTATTCAGCTGTACTGGTGACAACACACCTCAAACCTCTTTAAGATGATCTCCTCCAGCTGCCTCATATGGATATTAAACAGCACTGGGGAGATGGTTGATTCCTGTGGGACTCCATACCCTAGATTCTAGAACCCAAAGGATAGAGACAGCATCCCCAAGTTGAACTATCTGGGAAAAACCAGTGTAACACAAGACCTCCAATCCTTAGTTCCAACAGTCTATCCAGGAGGATCCCGTGGTTGATGATAATGAAGGCCACCAAAAGATCCAGAAGAACCAACACAGTCATATCCCCGCCCCCCAATCAGCCTCCCTTAAATGGTCATTGTGCAGTTCAACCAGTGCAACCTAAGTGTTATGCTGCAGCCTAAATCCAGACTGGAATGGATCAAGGCAGTCAGTTTCCTCTAAGAATGTCTGCAATTGATCCACAACCTCTCAATCAACAAGGATAATTGTGACAAGCCTAGAGTTGCTTAAGTCACCTATCGCCACATTAGGGTTATTTAAGGATGGGCAGAACAATAGTTTCTTTCAACCAGAGGAATTTATAATATGCATGTCTCATTCTATCTATACTGGCTAATTTTAAAAGCTGCGAAGGGCAAGGATCTTGTAGAAAACTACAGGGTTTGCACCACACAAATGCCTTGTCAACTTTCTCAGATGTTTCTAGTTGAAGCCAATCTAACAAAACAGGGTAAGGCAGAACACTGGACATCTCGGCAAACTAAACAACTGGGAGAATCAAAGTCCCATTGGATGGTTTTGACCTTAGATCTAAAGTGAGCTCCAAACTGATTACAAGTTGATACATCAAAAGATTGAAATCAATTCATCTGTCCGGCCTGAGGCTGGAGAAACCCCAACAGAGCTCCACCTGCTGTTAGAGGCCTGATTAATTTAGCATTATAGCCTTTTTTTTTTGCTGTTCTTGTGTTTGAATTCCTGCTAGACATTTTCTTAACTGCAGCCAAACTCCCATCTGAGAGAGTTTGCCCTCCAACCTTCTTTTTCAATTGCTTCATTGTTATCACAACTCCCCCTTCTCCCGGACAAGTCAAGGAAACCAAGCCCAATGTGTGTCCTGCGACATTATGAGGCCATTCACATCTTGGGACAGGATGCCCGAGGATGCCCTAGTATCCAAGAACTCCAGGGTCACTCCAGATACTGTACCTTGTTTTAAATGTTTAATAAAGATTTAAATATGGAGAACTGCTATGTAGAAGTTCATGTTAGCAACAGTTCCAAGTCCTTGGAAGGAAGACAGGAAGACAGTAGTAGTAGATGAAAATAATTTATTTGCCAAACAGACAAGACCACTAGAGCAAAAGGAAAGGCCAACCAATGGCATTTTTAGAAGACTATTCGATGTTTAACAGCAGTCCTCTCTTGTCAAAATTATTACAGTTAACAGAGGAACAGTTGAAAAGGACACAACAAAAACTAGAATATCTAAGTACAGGAAATAGTTAACACTCTTCTGCCCATCCTACTATTTCATTACAACCATCTTCAAAGAAGCAGCTTAAGGCCAAAGTCTTATGTCTTTTTTTCCCCTCTGTCCTTCAGGAGTTTTAACTTGAACAGTAATTACCCAGCCAACTTTCTGAACACACGCTCCAAGGTCAGTGTAAAGGGCTGGAAGTTTAAATAACCATCCATTCTCCTTTAAGCAAACAGGTTATTCTCTGAAAGCTGATTGTATCTCCTGTGTTACAGAAATCACACCCTCCTACAACAAGCTGGTTGGCTGCTGGAAAAGTTTTTATAAGCTTTTAAATCTTTAGAAAAAGATCTATCTTTTACTGCATCTGGTAAAAGAAACATTCAGCAATGGATTGTCCTTTTATTACACTGGGGGAATGCCATACAGAACAATCAAGTGCTTTTGAAGAAATTTATGCAGTTGTGTTTTATCTTTCTACATTAAAGCATCACACGTTTTTCATCCCAGTGAAGGAGTAAATCCCAGCAGCTGCTCTATGGGCTTGTACCTCCATTCATCTGCTTCGAGCTCTTCAACTAAACCAGCAAGTTTTTCCATTCGAGCAACCTGCTGATCTGCAAGAGAAAATAAATGATAGTTTGCAATCAACTTTCAAGAATCCTGTGGAATGAAATGCATTAACAGCCATGAATAGTCTTTTGCAGTAGACAATTCATTTATCTCTTACAAGATGAGTGAGCTTGTTTGAAATGACATATTGTTTCCAGATTTGATTTAATCAATTAATTCTTATTTAATCAACAATACAGTAAAACCTATACATACGAATTATTTCCGTTCCACGAGGTTATTTCTGCATTACCAGAAGGCGCCACTAAATGTCACCGCATTTTTTTTGTATGTTGAATTTTTCTTATTAATTTTTTTATGTCGAATGTTTTTTAGCCAGGATTTCTATTTGTATGTCAAATTTTTTTTGTAAATCAAACCGTTTGTATGTCGGGGTTCTACTGTACATAGGACATTATAAACTATTTTTAAACAACAAAATGCATCAAATTTGAATGCAAGACCATCTTTCTATTAGATTTACTCCAACATTGCTTTTATCATCACACCAATCCTCAATAAGACCATGTTATGATTTATGCTGCTCCTGACCTATAAAAAATATTAGATTTTATTTCACTTCTCTATATTGACCCCTGCTAGGTGAGAGCCTTGTTGGGGCATGGAGGCTTGAGCAATCTAACTAGGGCAACACTGCCTAGTTAGATTGCTCAAGCCCCCATGCCCCAACAAGGCTCTCACCTAGCAGGGGACAATATAGAGAAGTGAAATATTGTCCACTGCTAGGTGAGAGCCTTGTTGGGGCATGGGGGCTTGAGCAATCTAACTAGGCGGTGTTGCCCATCTCTTGTGAATGATGTTAGGCCATCACCAAAGTGTTCTCTGTCAATCCCTTGGGCAAAGTGAAAGCAGAGGGCACACATCATGGTCTGCCTGACCAGTGGGTGACATGATATCCAAATGGCTAAAAAACTGCATGCAGATGGACTTGATTTTTCAAATGTCATCACAGAGATATCTACCAATGCACGGACTCCTTACTGAATAATGATTCCAAGATATCCAAGGTACAGTATCTCTATATTGTAATTTGTCTTAATATCTATCTAGGCTTTTTGGGGAAAAAATGAGAAATAAGAAGCTCGTCCATCACACCTTCCTCATCATATGACCACCAATGTCTTGTTGCTATGTGTGAGATACTATTTCTCAGAGGAAGAAGGAAGATTAATTAAGGAAGCCCCTTCTACTCTGCCATGCTCTGAGGCACAAAAAGCATGATAGGTTGCAAAGGGCTTCCTCTTTGGGCACTTTTATGAGTTTATATAAGGTACTTTATATATATGAAAAACCCATTCTCTTGTCTCAGGAAGTAAACCTCAACCAAACTGCTTTTGTGTAAGAAAGGAGATTTGTGGAGGATTCCAACTTCAGAACAGTCATTTAATACAGAAAAATCTATTTGGATTGGTTATCGTTTCTGAAGGACACTTGTCTAGTCTCTTAAGCCATGGAATATGGCTGGAACAGTAAATTATCTCCTTTCATAAACAAACAAACATTGACAGATAGCATTTTCAATGTTTTCCACAAAGCTATAAAGATCTCTTGAAGAGATCTCTTTCATCTTGATGGCACTTCAAAAATACTACCTGATATCTATGTATCATGAGAGCAAGCAAGGAAGGAAGGAAGAGACATAAAGAAGTCATATATAAACCAAACTGACCCGAGGGATGATTTATTAACAGCAGAATTATGACTCCTGTGATTTCCCAGTAAGAGTGCAGCGTTCATACTGCTCATGTATAAAATGAATAAAGCTAAGGATATTATAAAATGTATCGGCCCAATAAACAGACTGCGTAGATAAAGCATTCTTTCTGTAATGCTATTACACAATATTGGATGAACAGACAATGGGAGATCAGCTGGATGACTATTCAATTCTTTATTTATGGTCATTCACAACAAGAAAAGCTCCTGGTAGGGCTGTCCTGTTCAGGGTATAATGCAGTCTCCACTGTGAGTATATCCACTGACACTTTATACTAAGCTGGAACACTTACCATGTTTTACTTGCTTTAATGTGGATGCAACTTGATAGCTGAAAACTGATTCACAGAGGAATCGCTCTGAGCCATCTGTAAACAGAAAAGAAAGGCAATTTAGTCTGTCCTAAGATTATTACAATCCCCAAAAATCTAGGGCCTCCCTATGCCTGTCTAAATCCACCATTGAGAAGAAGATTTTTGTTTCTCAATCAGCAATTCCAACCAGTTTGGGTTTGGACTCGTACCATAATGAGGTCAAAACATTTAACCAACTGTCTGTGAGAATTTATGAAAGCACAGGTGCCCTGTTGGATCAAATAATGATTCCTCTTAATGCAGCGTCTTCCCCACAATGGCCAGGCAGATGCTGTTGGGAACATAAGAACAGCCTTGCTGGAACAGGCCACAGCCCATCCAGTCCAGCATTATCTCACACAGTGGCTCGCCAATTGCCTCAGGGTATTCCCAAGCAGATGTCTTCACCTGCTTAGGATTCCCTGGAAATGGCATTGAGAGATATCCTGCCTATCTCTCCAACCCGGAGGTTGTCCTTAGGTATCCATAATTATAGCCATTGATACCCTTGTCCTCCATGAACTTGTCTAATCCTTTCTTAAAGCTGTCAAGACTGACAGCTGTCACCACTTCTTCTGGCAGGGAGTTCCATAGACCAGTGATCCTCTGGGTGAAAAAATACTTTCTCTTATTTGTTTGAGAACTAGTACCCAAAAGTTTCATGGAGTGCCCCCTAGTTCTAGTGTTATGCGATAGGGAAAACAGTTTTTCCTTATCTACTTGGTCCAAACCGTTTTTCCTTATTTACTTGGTCCACACCATGGAAGCTAACTAGCACTTGGATAGGAACATACAACTTTCCAGAAGCTGGTTTGCAACTTCCATTATCTCTCATCATTGGCCAGCTGAAGACAAAGACAACATTCTCCAACCTCCTACTCTACTGCCCTTCAGCAATGGATACTTGAAGGTCCTCAGCAGTGCAAACAACAGCAGATAGGAGAGTCTAGAGGGCTAAAATTTCAACCCTCTCTAAGGCCTTCATATTTCTCAGGTAAAACCTGACAAACCCTATAAAGATAACCGACAGTTCAGTGGCTCTGTTCATGGGGAAAGGCCTAGATTCATTCTTTAGCATCTCCTGGTAGGGCGTTCATGTTCTGTCAACTTCCTAGAGAGCCACGACCAGTTCACTGTAGAAACCTCATGCTAAAATAAATCCATTCAGGTTTTTTCTGTTGCTGGAACAGATTAATACTGCTATCACTCTGAAAATCACTACCACACATAGCAGAGACTGAACTAGATAAACAGCAATCTGTCCCAAAAGAAAGCAGCTTTAGAAAATGACAAATCGTTTTGAGAGCTGCCACAGATGAAAAACTACCTGAAACTGTAGTAAACAAACAGACTAGTGCACTGCCTATGAGCCTGACTGTTGCATTATCCAGCTTTGCCATTAGGGCTAAACAACTGTTAGTGGATCTGTCCTTTGTGGATTTGTCTAGTTTCCTTTTAAGGCCATCACTATGGCTCAAATTCTCAAAACTAGCAATGCTGCAGACTAAAAACAGTATTTTGTTCTGTCTGAAATCTAAAACTAAGCAATGTATTTGGATGGTCCAGAGTTTTAGTGTCACACACAAAAATTATTCTCCAACATTGACATGATTGTTCTTACTCTGTATGTATTAACATCTTAAAACAGCATGCAAGAGATAAAAAATAATTTTAAAACTCTTTTGCAAACATTAAAAAGTGAGATTCAGATACTGTATACAGTTCTCAACTGGGTTGCATGGTAAGTTCAGCAAAGTCTGGGAGAAAAGATGGGACTTTGTGAGGTGCATGCTATGATTGTAGAGCATGCTCAGATGAGTAGAGAGGAAGGCATTCCAAAGGTATGGACCACTGTAGGAATACAGATCATGTGGATCCTTATCCAGAATATTCATAGTTTTTTTAAAAAAAATCTCTCTAGAGAGCTTAGTAGCTGTAATGGCTGATGGTGGTCTCAGGGGACGGAGAGCAACCTGTAGGCAGCCTGGAATGACATCAAAGGGAACCACCCCACCCCACCCCACCCCTTCATCATTTAGCCTCTTTTTCTAACATCCATCTCCCCTTCTCTGTATCGAGAGAGGCATAATATTCCACACTTTTTGCATAGAACGTGTCCCTTTTACCTCCGATCCTGGAGGGAACAGGATCATCCCCATCTCTGCTCATGTTTTCAATCTTCTTCTTGTGCCGTATCCAATTCTGAATATTGGCAATTGTCACAGTAATCAGCCATGAAGATTGTCCTGGGGACAATATAATGCAGTCGTCTTCCATTTGCCTTCTGCATTGCAGTGTGATATGCTGATCCAGTTCCGCAAGTCACTTTCTGGTCCTGAGCCCTTTTATTATTATTATTATTATTATTATTATTATTATTATTATTATTATTATTATTATTATTATTATTATTATTATTATTATTATTATTATTATTATTATTATAATATTTGAACTTGTATGCCGCCTACTCGACAATGCGACTCAGGGCTGCTCACAACAATACCACATCTAATACATTATATATATATATATATATATATATATATATATATATATATATATATATATATATATATATATATATATATATATATATATATATATATATATATATATATATATATATATATATATATATATATATATATATATATATATATATATATTGCAATACAGTAAAATAAGATACAACTAGCATACAATAACTAGCATACATAGAAATAAACCACAGTATCAAAAACACCACATAAATGAAAACATCACAAATCAAGTGCCATCATAAAACATTTTAAAAGTCATTCATTTCAACAAGTCGCCTGCAAAAGAGTCCAAGGCCTAAAAGTCCTAGAAGTCCAAGGCCTAGGCTGGTCAGGGGGTGATGCCCACACACACCCCGCCACCGCCCCAGTCCATGGTCAAGTCCAGCATAAGGGGCAAGAACTCCACCACACCAGGGCCCCTAAGGAGGACTTTGGCATGCAATGTCCTCCTCAGCCCCAGGTCAGTACCGATGAAGCGGCTGCCCTCCATCAAGATAGATTCAAGCGGATTTAATCCACTTGGGGACCATCACCCTCCCCGGTGGACTTTGCCACCCAAGGCCATGAGTCCTCAGTGTTGTCAAGTTAGGTTGCTGGCAGGATAGCCTGACTAGACTAGAATGTTCCCAATGGGAGATGTGATTAGGGTGATATAGGGAGGGGAAAATCTTGCTGTCATCTCTAATAAGCAATTAGAAATAGTGAAGCCCCATCTTGTAACACTTGCATTTCCCACTGGGTTTTTGAGACTGGACCGCCACTGTTACCCCTTAGCAAAGAATGCAGATAGCAAAGGAAGTTATCACCACTCTGTTCTCATTCACAGTGGAGAATGGCAGCAATTTGGGGGCTGTCACTTTCATCTACTGATAGAGAAAGGAGTGAGGGTTCTACTGCATGTCTTTCCAGCTGGAAAATCCACGATGGGAACTCTTTAATTTCAAGCCATTTAGCTTCATGGTGGGGATTTGTGGAAGGGCATTCTTAGATCCTCAGTAATCTAGAAGGTCCTTTCTCATTCTGTTACATCCTTCCTTCATAATCCCACAACTGTACTAGAAATCTCTTGCACATGCTTTGGCTTCTCCTTCTAGGGAAGGTGCCTCAATCCTCTTGACAATTGGGCTGCTCTTTTTTGCACTTTCCTCACCCTATAAAATCCTTTTCAAGATCAGTTTAGCAAAAATAGTCACTCCATAGATTTAGATAAACTATAATATTAGCCATTCTTTTTAACTGCTTTCCTAAATATCCCGAGAACAGAACTTTCTTCTCACCATCTCCCTGAAAGTCCTCCTGAAAGCAATGCTATGAATTTCAAAAAAAGGTATGCATTCACTAATTAAGGAATATCTACATTATCATAAGCACTAGAAAGCAGGGCAACTAAAACCCACAGCTCCCAATTATCTCTGAACCAGAAAATCAAGAAAATTAGTTCTCAGGCGCATGGGCATTTGAGGAACTTTCATTCAATCTTCCTTAAAACTATGAAACTACATCCACCCCATACCATGAAAGAAAACATTTCGCTGATTATGTGACAGTTCGGAAAACCTAATAGGGTTTTAATTATAACTGAATATGACTCCAATGCAATGGCAAGACTAAGCATTGCATCACAGTCAAAGAACAGTCTGAGAAAAGGGCAGGAAAATCTTAACTGAAGAGCTTGCAGAACATCTATTTTTCCAGGAAAGTCTATCTAGACAGGATATGGGTGACTTATCCATGATGGGCATAGCACATATCTTGCCTAATATCCCAGAGTAGTGTAGCAGTTAAGCATCTTGTTAAAGGGAATCTTAAAAGTATAGGAGCGTCTTTTAGATGTTTTTAAAGGTTTTAATACTTTGTATTGTGTTAAGATTGTTCTCCTAGTTGCAGGGAGCATTCTTTACTGATTTTTAATTTTATTTTTATTTATTTTTTATTTTTTTGCTGCTCTGGGTGGCGCTTGCGCCAGAAGGGCGGGATATAAATGATCCAAATAAATAAATAAATAGCTGGTAGTGGCTTTCTCCAATTTCATTTCCATGAGACTACCAGCAAGTTACGACTTGTTCAAAAATGCATTCATTAAATCAAAAAGGCTGAGTATGGGGGTGTCAGTCACATAAATGAGAATTATAAGCTTGAGCTTCCACCTTTTCTATAAAATCTGGGCTTCCACCCTTTCTAGAAGGAAGAAAGGAAGGAAGGAAGGAAGCTCATAGAAAGAAGTGAAAAGGCTGGCAGAAAACTGGAATGCATTTTAGAATGCAAACAAGGTATATGCAAAGAGGAGCTACCAGAACAAACACCTATAAAACAGATCATTAATCAATTATGTTTGCAAAACAGGTTCCAGCTATTGCAGGAGTGAAGTCTGCAGACAGCTTGTGTCAGCTTTTGGGTAAGCCAAACTTCGGCAAATTAGAAAATTATCTTTTTTAAAAAAAACTGTTTGGGGATAATGCACTTTCTATACTTGACACCATGGTTTATCAAACATTTTAAGTTACAGATTTTCTGTAAGCTGAACCAAGAGAACTTTGAACACAAATAATATAATTAGTCCTTCAGTGGCGCCCTCCCCACCCATGCAGTTAAGAAAGATCTCTGCTTTGCCTAGGACTACAGTACAGTATTTGTTTTCTCCTCTCTGTACAAGAGGAATAAAAAGCTGTAGCCTCATACATTAATTTTTGTATGTGTACATTTGTGGCTTCCTCCTGTTTGATAAAAAAAAGGTAAACAGTATGAGATGGCTAATGTTTTATTCTAGTACACTTGATCAAGGTGGAGAAATCTCTAGGGACCAATAACCACATGCAAAAAATTGCAAATAGATAAATAGGGAACACTTTGGTGGGAAGGTAAACAGCGCTCCGTGCGCTCCGGTGTCTAGTCATGCCTGCCATATGACCACGGAAACGTCTGCAGAAGCAGGCAGCGCTGGCTCTTTGGCTTTGAAACAGAGATGAGCACTGAACCCTAGAGTCGGATACAATGGGCTTTCGAGCAAGGGAAACCTTTACCTTTAACCTTAAGCTCCCAGGACCTGCATCCAAAAGAGTTGGGAAATGTCCTCATAAAAAAACAGGTAGGTTCAAGGCTAAAGGCAATAGAGCCACACTTCTCTCCCTTTGCTTTTCTCTTACACAGATCTCTATGGATGAATCCTACTCTCCCAGACTGACTGCTGTGTAGGAGATGCTATTAATAATGGTATGGAAATGATTCATCTGAACTGCTGCACAGAGGACGAAAACAAGAAGGCAAATCTTTTGCCACCCAACTACAACCTCCTCTTACCTCATTTCAAGAAAAATCTGCATGTGGAGGGGAGCCCCATAGGCCAGCTGGGAGTCACCAGTGGGCACCAGTAAAGCCATAAGCAGCCACAAGCTTCCATTTACAACTGAATCCCAGCAAGACTGAGTGGCTATGGATTGGGGGCCCTGTGCTGTCCCGGGAACTACCATTTTTGGTCTTGGATGGGGCAGTTTTTCCCCAGACAAACCCGGTGCGCAACTTGGGGATCCTCCTGGATTCACAGCTGCTGCTTGAAGAACAGGTGGCAGTCGTGGCCAGGAGGGCTTTTGTACAACTTCGGTTAATCCGCCAGTTGCACCTGTTCCTGGACAGGGACTCCTTGCTCATGGTCACTCATGCTCTGGTGACCTCCAGACTAGATTATTGTAATGCGCTCTACATGGGGCTGCCCTTGGCGACAATTCAGAGGCTGCAGCTGGTCCAGAATGTGGCTGCCCAAGTGGTGACAGGGTGTGGTTGTTATGCACATGCCTCACCACTACTTCGGGAGCTGCACTGGTTACCAGTGTGCCTCCAGGTGCAATTCAAGTTGCTGGTTTTGACCTTTAAAGCCCTATATGGTAGTGGGCCAGGATACCTAAGAGACCGCATCACCCTAAGAACATCTGTCCGTCCAACCAATTGTACCATCGACTAGAGGGGCTCGCCTCTCTAGCACAAGGAGGAGGGCCTTCTCCGTGTCCGCACCGGCCCTCTGGAACCTCCTGCCAACAGAGTTTCGTCTCCAGACGGAATTGCTGCCCTTCAGAAAAGAACTCAAAACCTGGCTGGCGGGCCAAGTATGGGGTGCAGGTGGAAGGGCTACCTCCGTGGGGTGGTTGGTGTAGTGGAACTCCTTCCCTTTCGGTCCCTGCACCACTTTTTTAGGGGTTGGATAGTTTTTAAGTAGTTTTAACTACCGTATGTTATTTTATCTGTGACTAGCAGAGGTTGCCCGGCATTGCTGGGCTGTTTTAAATGGTGTTGGAAGGTGGTTTTTTTTTTTTGCTGTTGTTAATGTTTGTAAAGAAGAGGTTAGTCCATAATTGAAATTTTTAAATTTTTTATTTATACACATTTTTTTTGGCAGGCTGATATAAACTGTGATCAGTTTTGTTTGGTGTTTTGGTTTTGTGGATTAAAAAAAAGAAGAAAGGATGATATACTTTTAATAAAAAAATTATTTAACCAAATAATGTTTTAGTATGAATTTTTCTTAATAGTTGTACCGTAGGTAATAATTTTAAAAATGTGGAAGTACATGTTTTTTTACAATAAATGTTTGTAAACTGTGTTTAGATGTTTTTGGTTTTTATTTGAGTTAAAATTCAGGACAGGATTTTTGAATAGTTTTTATTTTATTTTATTGACATGTTTTTAATTTGTGTAAAATTGTGATTTTGTGTTATGTTTTTTACTTGTTTTTACTCTTGGGGCCTTTTGTGTGGGGCTGTTGTGTCTTTTTGAATTGTTTTTACTATTGTGGCCAGCAGGTGGGGCTGGTAGGGGTTATCTTGTATTTTGACTGTTTTTTCTCTCATGGCCTCTGGGTGGAGCTTCTTCCGGTAAGTAGTCTCTTTCTTTATTCATTTCTTTTCCGGTCTTTGTGGAGTGAGGTCGTGTGGTGGTGAGTTGGCTGTTCTTTATTTGGGGGGTGGGTGGGGGGGTTGGATTTTGTGAACCCATTCCCAGGTAAGCAAAGCCATCGGATGGCGCTCCGTCCGCTGACTTTACTTACCACAAAAGGGTTTTTGTTTTTGTTTACTTTGTATTGTTTTTGGTGTTATTTTTGGTTGTTTTTGTGTATTTTTGGATGTTTTTGATTTTTTTTGTGTTTTTTGGTGTCCTACGGGGGGAATCCCCTCTCTGCCGTGTCCCTTGGCTCTGGAAGGGATGGGGGGACAGACCCCTTTTGTCCTCCCAAACCTTCCAGACTCATGGGACCCAGGAGAGGGGATCGAATCCAGCCCACCCTCTGATATTAAAAGGGAAATCTCAATTGGGGTTTCCCCTTTAATATCAGTGGGGGGGGTTGTGATCCCCCTCTCCGCTGGCTTCCTTGGGTTTGGGAGGGTTGGGGGGACAAAAGGGGTTTGTCTCACCAACCCTTCCGGACCCAGGAGAGCCATCGGAGAGGGGGATTCCCCCCCAAAAAACCTCTGTTTTTAAAGAGAAGTAACTGCTTGGTTTCTTCTCTTTAATATGGTGTGTGTGTGTGTGTGTGTGTGTGTGTGTGTGTGTGTGTGTGTGTGTGTAGGGGAATCCCCTCTCTGCCGGGTCCCCTGGGGTCAGGAGGGTTGGGGAGACATATCCCTTTTGTCCCCCCAACCCTCCCAACCCCAGGGGAGCGAGTAGAGAGTAGGAGTGCAACCCCCCCACCCAGTGATATTAAAGGGGAAACTCCGATCGGGAGCTTCAGGCGCTGTTGGGGAGGGGGGCTTTGGTTCCCGTGGCTTGGCCTCGCTGAAAGCGAAACCCTTTTGCGGTAAGTAAAGTCAGCAGACAGAGCGCCGTCCGATGGCTTTGCTTACCTGGGAATGGGTTCACTTTCAAGGGGGGGCAGTGCCTTTTTCCCCCTTGACCCCCCCTGTTTTTTTCTGTGAGGCATTGTGTCTGGCTGCGGAGGACTTGCGCTGCTGGTGTGTTTTCTTTTTTATTTTTCGCTCACCAGCTTCCTCAGTGTTCTGCACGCTCATGGCACGCAGGACGCTGGGGCTTGTAGTTTGGCATTTGCGTTTTTGACTTGTGCGTTGTTTTTTCCCCTGCGGTTTTCTTTGGATTGGCCGCAGCGAGTTTCTGAACGTTCTTTTTGCTTGCGCCTCTCAGCCTGATTGGCTGTGGTGCGGCAAGGCGCAAGGAACGTTAGGAAATGAAGTTGTTTCCCTATTTCGCGTTTGTGGGCCTCTTGCCCCACTGGCACATTTCTCAATCCTTTGTTGACCTGCGGACCCAGTTCGGGTGAGTGTACGAATGGTAGGTGCGGGCTAGTAGGGCCTGGCTTAGGATCGTATGTGAAGTTCCAACGGTTAACGCTTGATTTTATAGGTTAAGATTGTGAACCGCCCTGAGTCAGCCTAGGCTGAGTGGGCGGTGTAGAAATCGAACTAATAAATAAATACATAAATCTACTGGATCAGGTATCTTACTATCTAATCTCAAATGACCAAAAGTTGTTTCACAGTTAAGTAACTTGCTTTTGCCAGACTGTACTTCTATATCTCAACTGCATTAAGCTGTACAGCCATTAATATTTACAACATGTTATTAGCCAACTGGGGTCAGCATTTAACACAGTTGAAGGACTCGAAGTAGAGTTCTTTTAGTGGCACCTGTCATTATCTGGTACTGCTGGATTATGTCCACCACTGTTTTCTATCCTGCTCTTTCTAATACAGTGGTACCTCATACAACGTTCCATGGGGCTCATTGTTGTACGAAACAATTGCTATACGATGCATGCATATGCGTATAGCGATTTTCCCTATGGGATGTATCGTACAACAAAATTTTTTTGCTAAGTGGTTTTTCCCATTGAAAAATTGTTGTACGATTTTTTCCATAGGGAAAATTGTTATGTGGGATACCATTTCCCCCCAAAACCTAATTGTTATGTGATTTTGTTGCTATACAGGGCAATTGTTGTATGAGGTTCCACTGTATAGGATAAATGTAAAGTTCTGCAAAGTGCAACGGACAAGAACAATGTACATTTCCATGTCAAGAACCACTGCCACTAACTGAGCGAGGAAGATTATATGGTTGAAATATCAGTTTTAGCCAATCTTTTAACATTCTTTTTCAACTTTGAATTTAGTGAAGTGCTTCCTTGTTCAATCACCATTTATGCCTGTGCAGAACAATATATAATTAAATTCTCTTAAAGCTAGATTTCTCCAGATAGGAAATAACCTGGAATTTTCCATATGTCTGAAACCTACAATCTGCTAGCTGAAAGCCAGATCATACTTTTCAAATCACTGAAATTTAGAAGGGCAAAATCTCCAATAATTTGGAAGGCAACAGAATCACCAAAGTGATAATGGCTCAAAAAACAAACAACAATGAAAAAGACAGCAACTAGGGAAAAATAAATATATTTTATGCCAGGATACAAAGAACTGTACATGCACTCCTGTCTTTCTAAAGTGTTCTTTAAATGTCAGTTTCCCAAAGAGCATTCCTCCTTGCTACATCTACAACTATTTTTGTTTTTGAGGGGGAGTTCTATAGTTTAGCCACAAGCTTTGACTGCACATCAAAGGAGAATTGTTGTTCTTGTATGCCATCAAGTCAGAATCGACTTATAGCGACCCTAATAGGGCTTTCAAAATAAATGAAATACAGTAAAAACCCGATTTACGTAAAAATTCCATTCCGTAGCAATTTATGTAACTCGATTTTTAACGTAAATCGAGGCATCCCCATAGGGATGCATTGAAAGGAGAAAACAGAATGTAAACAGAGGGATCTTCCTACCTTTTGCATGCTGCTGCTGTTTATCTGCCGCGGGAGTGGGAACCGCTGCCGCCGCCACCGCTGCCATCGTTGCTGTTGCCTTCGCTGGTTCTATGGCTCTGGTAGAGCATGGGGGCACATCTGCTTGGCCACGCTCCCCATTCGAAGCTTCTCTGGGGCTCAGTTTGGCTGGGGATGTACTTTGGGGAGGGAAACGGCTCCATTCTCCTCTTCGTCCAAGGCTTCTCCGGGGAGCAGTTTCCCTCTGAAGCACATTCCCAGCCAAACTGAGCCCCGGAGAAGCCTCGGAAGAAGAGGGGAATGGAGCAGTTTCCCTACGAAGCCTGTCCCCAGTCAAACAACAAACAGCGGAGTCCCGGCAGAAGCAGTGGGGACTCCAGAAAAGGTGGCAAAGTGCCACAACCACCGCTGCTTCATCCACCGCCGCCACAGTAAGGGATGTCTTGCAACTTCCGGAGGTGGGAGTGGAGTGAAATTTTAGATTTTAAAATGGTGCCGCCGCCATTTTGAATTCTAAAGATGCAAAATTTAGAGTTCAAAATGGCGGTTACGCCATTTTGAAATCTAAAGACATCAGTAAACCCTTTACATAAATTGATTTTTTGCGTAAATCGGGATGTGATTTGCGCACCCCCCAAAAAAAACACCCCGCCCTTATGTAAGTCGCATTGCACATAAGCAGAGGCATACGTAAATTGGGGTTTTACTGTATTTAAGGAGTGCCTTTAATAGTTTCCACACTTACAGTGAGATTCCACGGCATAGTGGGAATTTTAATATAGGCCTCCTGAGTCCCAGCCTGTCACTTTATCTACTACATCACACTCGGTATCATCCAAGAATGGTACAGGGAACTAAACGCCAACATTGCTGACAACAATAAAAGTAAAGGACACCATTGCTTGAAAGCCAGTTGTATCTAACTCTAGGGTCTGGTGCTCATCTCTATTTGCAGCCAAAGAGCAAGCCCTGTCTGCGTCTGCAGATGTTTCTTTCCATGGTCATGTGGCAGGCCTGACTAGACACCAGAATGCTATTTACCTTCCCACCAAAGTGGTACCAATTTATCTACTTGCAATGTCTTGCTTTCAAACTGCTAGGTTGGCAGGATCTGTGACAAAGACGGGAGCTCACTGTGTCGTGCAGCACTCAGGCCTCGAACTGCTGACCTTCTAGCCATCAAGTTCAGCGTCTTAACCACTAAGCTACCAATAACAGTAGCTTTCCACAATCTGAAGTTCTTCAAATATGGTGGACTAAAATTTCTGCCATTCCTAATCAACATGTTATTGGCAAAAGGCCAAATCAGTGAGCATCCAAAATGAAAAACTACCAAGGTGGCACCAATCTTTCACAACAATTTGCTCAACAACGCCTGATGAATACTTACAGTAGTTCCAACTGCTACCCATTATTTAAGGTTATTTATACTTCATTCTCCAAAGAAACTTTCCCAGGGTAGTTTTCAAATCACAATAAAAAGAACAAAATGCGTACAATAAAATCTACAGCAATAAAATGTAAAATAGCAGGATGGCACAGCAGCCAGCACCAGGGATAAACTCATAACGAAAAGATCCAAGATAATAAAAAGCTGCTCCCATGGCACCAAAATGACATCAGAGTAGGCGCCATGCAAACCTCCCTGGGGACAATACGCCACAAGAAGAGCACAAAGTAATCTGAAAATTATTTCCCTGATTGCCATTTATTGTGTGCCTGCAATGGGAGTGACACCTAGAAGAAGGCGTCTAAAGATGATGCCAGAGAACACTCTCATGTGAAAACAAGCTCGTCTGGTCCCAAGCTATATAGGACTTTATATGTCTTTGAATAGCACTTTGAATAGAACTAGGAAGAAGCATGAGATTTTAGTGTTAATAAAAATGCATTCACTGTTTGTAAATACAGTAATATGGGTACTGTATGCATGGGTGTTCCAAATAATTAACTATTTTTAGAAGCAGCCCACTTGAACGCTTTACAGTGGTTTAACCTGGGAAACAATCTCTGTGCAGAAAAGATCAGAGTAGCACTTTAGCCAACTCTAAGTTGGAAATTTTATCAAAGTAGGACAAAACAAGAGCTATGAGCATTCCCAGACAAGAACCTTCATCCTTTAAGTCAGGGGTGCCCAAACTTTTTGGGCTGTGGGCCAGTCAGGTGGTTCATGGGGCTGGTCACTACAGCCCATGGGCCACATCCGGCCTGCGAAGCCAACTCAACCAGCCCACGAAGCCCTCATACAGGTGCGTTTTATTTCCACTTCCGGGAGCAACGAAGGCTTTGTGGGCCAGATGAATTGGTGTTGGGGGCCGGATCTGGCCCACAGGCCATAGTTTGGGCACCCTGCTTTAAGTGAAGGGCAGTCTCATTTAGAACAGATTGAACTTCACAAAAGTGGACAAATAGAGAACTAATCATTTTTATCCTTCTATGTCCTCAGAGGTGAAGAACTCCTTCACACTACACAGACTGTGACTGTAGCATTGACTTGTGCTATTTCAAGATGGGCTGTCAACTTTTCTTCTTCTTAAATGTGTATGCCAGAAGAAACCTGTAATATGTGTAGTAACAGCCAGCACAGGGATTCAAGGTTGAACTTTCTTCTCTGTAGATGAGTTGGAGAGCTTTCAAAACCATAAGGGCCGTCGTCACCAAGCAGTTTTGGCAATCTCACCTTTCTGTGACATTGCGAGAATTCATTCTATCACTGATATATTTCAGTAATTCAATTATTTCAATTAAACTATGAAGTGTGTCTCTGTTCCATCTGACGAAGTGAGCGACAGCCCATAAAAGCTCATGGCAAATAATATTTGCTTTGTCCTTTAAAGTGCCAAAGATTATTTGTTGTTTTACCTGTGCCTTTCATCTCTTGGATGACCATCTTATGATACAAGAGTGGGAACCAGGTGCCTCGGAATGATTTAGACTACAGTACTGTACCTACAATCTGTTTGCACTGAGTAAGGTTGCTAAAAATTACAAGCCAACAATGCTGGAGACCAAAAGGCTCCTTGTCTTTGCCCCAATAGTTAGCTGATCGCTAGGAGCCAGTTGAAAGCTGTCTCCAGCCCCTGATCTTCTCCAGCTGCCGAACTGCACCAGCGGGGACTATGTGTGAGAGCGGATTTATAAAACAGCCCTTTCCTATCCCCAGCTGCCAATCCTCTCTAGCTGCCAAACTGCACCAGCCGGGGAGGATGTTTTTAAAGCAGCCCTCAACCCCCCCCCCCAGCCCATACTTGTCAACCTTCCCGGATTGGCCGGGATTTCCCGTTTTTCGGCGCCGATTTGTGCCATTTCCCGCCCGCAGCTGCCAAAACCTCAGAATTGGCAGCGGGGGGAAGGAGGTACTGTGCATCCCTTCTGCGCAGATCGCCTTCTACGCTTGCGTAGAAGGCTTTTACGCTTGCGTAGAACCCTTCTACGCTTGCGTAGAACCCTTCTATGCATGCGTAAAGGCTACGCATGCATAGAAGGGTTCTACGCAAGTGTAAAAGGGTTCTACACAAGTGTAAAAGCCTTCTACGCATGCGTAGTAGGTGACTTGCGCAGAACCGTTCTGCGCAGGTCCCGTATTGTCTGGAGCTGCGGTTGACAGATATGACCCAGCCCCACTAGTACAATTCAGTGGCTGCCGCTGAGGAGCCGGGCAAAGGGTGGCTTCAAAATGAGCCCTCCTTTGCTTCTGATGGTCATCAGCGGAGGGATCGGCCAGGCAAGAGGATTCCAAAGGAGCTCTCTTTTCCCCACCGATCCTGCCCTCCCTGGCTCTTGGAGTTAAAATGTAGAAAATTATTTTCCCCCTTAAAAATGTGTGTAAAAAACGGGCTGTGTTTTATACTCTGATGCGTCTTATACAGCGGCAAATACAGTATTTTGTAATATTTGAGGATTAGGGTCCTGCAGAATATCATTAAAGTTGTGATTCTTTCTCTGGCAGTCAGATCCACGGCAACTCTATTGCATACCTGTCAAGTTTCAGGAAATTTCTGTCAAATAAGGGAAATTTCCTGGCCAAAACAGGAAACTGAACAGCTATGCTTATCCTGTGCTGGCCTCCAGTCTAAGTCCAGTCTAATTGCAGTCTAACTAATACGGGATGACGGCAGGAAAGAGTGTAAAATATGGGGGCTTGACAGAAATGTCCCAAAACTTGACAGGTATCTTCTATTGTAAAGGTGTGACATCTGCATTTCTAGGTGACTACCGTCCAAGTATTCATAAAGTAGGGCATCTATTGAATTATACTGATAAAAACTGACCATACTATGCTTATGACTGGAATTACCTCTAAAGCTACTGCTTGCGTTATGGTGCCAACAACACAGACTTCTAATCAAGTATTTGTGTCAGTAAAATGAAAGCAGCATTTCAATCAAAGGTGACATACACTTCCAACTTGGGAGTTGCACTGAGAACAAATAGATGTATTTTTGCTTTATTCACGAGCTCCCTGTTGAAAGCATGAAAAGGAAGAATTGCGTAACCAACAGAGCAGCAGGAAAATCAATATAAAACCAAGAACTATTGAAAATTAGGAACTAACCCTTGGAAACTATAATTGACAGTACTACAGGTATCAACAGCAAAATGTAAGGGGGTGTTTGGGGATATGTGGGATGTCGAGATGTATGTTATTTTGTTTGATGTATGTGATTTAATGAAATCAATAAAATATTTTAAAAATAAAAAAATAATAATAAAATAAAATGTAACATTTTGGCAGTTTTGCTGTCTCCAACTTTGACCTTTTTGTATCCACTCTTCTTGCCAGCTGCAGAGTATAATTATTTGATACAGAAGATAAAAGATGAATCAAGCAACGATTTCGGATAAAGTGCTGTGGCTGCTCACTCTTTTTTTAGTGCTCAAGGGTTCGAGACAGAGAACCTTTGGATTAACATTTAGTAACTCTCAGTATCTGTCAACATCCTCTATAATTAACTGGAGTAATTTTGGGGATTAGGTTTCAAACACACATAATGAACATGTCAGACTACAATATGTAGAGGAACCTTGCTTAACAAACGGCTCGGTTAACACAAAACTCGCATAACAAAAGGAAATCCATAGAAAATAGTGGCTTGGTTAACAAGCTTTTTTCAGAACAGATTAATTGGTTTTCAATGCATATCTATGGGAAACCACATTTCAGTGAACACATTTTGTTTTTCTGTGCATTCCCATGGGAAATTTGCTTTACTAATTTTTCATAGTACAAAAGGTCCCGGAGAACGCATTAAATTTGTTAAGCGAGGTTCCACTGTATAAGATTCCTCTAGGCTGAAACATCATCAGAATGGTGCCTAGAATCAGTATAGATCACTACAAAGAACTCAGTCTAGTTTGTGACAGTAAGGATCACTAAATTAGTGTACTGCACCCAAACACATTCCATGTAGAGCAACAATCATAAGGAGGATTAATTAAGAAGCAGTTCTCCAAATTCATTAAGACTAGTTCCCTAATAAATAAGGGTATGATCAGGAGGAATCTATTCTGTAGTCTGGTCTGGGGACAGGCTGGTTGCCTCCTTGTTATTTATTTATTTATTTAGTATATTTTTATACTGCTTTCCTCACCTACTGGTGACACAAAGTGGTTTACAGACAAACAAAGATGGTAAATTACATAAAACTTGAAATACAATTAAACATTGTGGCTGAACATCCGAGGGAGCCTAAGAGACGGCATCCAGGCTCAACGTCAGTGACGGAGTCTGGTACTCAACATCCTCTGCAACATCCTCTGGCATCTTAAGGCCCATGTAACAGCCGCTCCCACTCCCCTCCAACCGGCTGAGGGGAGGAACTCAGGGGGCTCTGTGGCAGGGAGGAAGGTGGAAAATGTCCTCTTGCCACGGAGCATTGGTCTTTCCCACTCATTTTTCAGGTGCATAAATGATATTTTGGTAGATACAAATCAGCCCATCCCTGTTCCATGCTTAGGTGCGTCTTTTTGTGTTCCCGTTAGGTGCTACTGGGCCTTTTTTATGTCCAAGTAGGAAAGCTCTGTTTTGGTTTGGTTCAACCATATGTAATTTTTGGGACAGAGCCAAAGCAGATGGCTTAAGCTGTCACTTTTCTTAAGCTATTACACAATACTGGAAAACTGAAAGCCCCCCCCCCCCCAGGATGCGAAAGGAATAACTTAACTGGCTGATTAGCAAGCCAATTAAATGCTATGCCAGTTAGAAATATTTTTTTAAACTGAAAACTTCCTCTCACTCCTTTATGCAAGAGACAGGAGGAGGATCTTTATTTTTTCTTTCTTGCTCTTTAAAGGAAAAAAAGAACTAAATAGGGTTGCTTGAGGTCTGGGTGTGCTTTCCTGCTCTGAAACCACCTGATCCAAATGCAAGGATCGCCCCCAATGGCAAACCACATCTCAAAGTTACACTGTTTAGCATGATTTTAGCCCAATCCGCCCCAAGACAATTTGGCTGTCTTACTGCAGTGGCTCAAGTGGCTAAGACACTGACTGGGAGGCGGAAGGTCAGCAGTTCGATTCCCGAGTACTGCAGGATGGAATGAGCTCCCGTCTTTGTCCCAGCTCCTGCCCACCTAGCAGTTCGAAAGCAAGAAATTGCAAGTAGATAGATAGGGACCACTTCAATGGGAAGGTAAAAGCGCTCCGTGCGCTCCGGTGTCTAGTTATGCCTGCCATATGACCATGGAAATGTCTGCTGAAGCTCTTCGGCTTTGAAACAGAGATGAGCACTGAACCCTAGAGTCGGATACGACTGGCTTTCAAGCAAAGGAAACCATTACCTTTACTGCACTGAAACTGAAGTGGACAGACTCTTTTTCACAGATAAAATTAGTTCCACTCTACTCTCTCTCTTTCCTCACCCACACAAAGAGATATACCCACTTTAGTGTAGTGAGGTCACTGCTGAACATGCATAGGAATCAAATCATACTCTATACTTAAAGCTCAGAGGAAAGAGCTATGCAGAGCAATTACCTTCTAACATTTCCCCTGCTCCTTTAGGGTAGGTGAAGAGAGCTTTCCGGGGCGTAGCAAGGTCTGAGATGCTGAATCCAGATCCAGTCACAGAACTACCACTAACTCCACCAGCTGAAGATGATGAGGAAGAGGCAGCCATTTCCCTTAGTCTTAATCTAAATGTGGAAGAGAGGCAAAAAACCAAATCAGAGAAAAAAGTTATTTCAACAGTAGTACTGCACTGTCAAGTGTATTAACTAGGAATCTAGGTTCAAATATGTTTAAATTCCCAAAAGTCTTTTTTGAATCCTTCTTAATGCAGATTGCAGACTCACATGACCTATCTGTAACTAGTCACTGGATCATTCCTTTCAAGTTGTATTTATTTTATGCTGCTACCTGTAATCTTAATTACTCCATAGTCAATGCTGTTGTTCAATTAGTAACCCATGGGACTATCATGAAGTTTAATTGCACACTGCTGATAATTACAAAAGACAGCACTCATTTGCATTCTGTTTACATAAACACAGACATAGCCATGTTATAAGAGATGTCATCTTGGGTTTGGCTTGCAGCAAATAAATATTGTTTCAGGAGGGAAAGAGTAATGAAGCCTCTAAACTGTGATCAGTTTTCCAATGTCTGGAACTGGTTTCTTGATGGAAGGTTTGGTTCGGATTCCTAGGTTAGATAGAACAACCTATTCACATCTCTATTCACATCTCAAACTAAACTGTGAGTTAGCTTCTAGGTAAACTTGTGAATACTGTACTAATATATCAGAGAATAAACAAAACAAAAAAAGACAAAAACACTGTGGCACCTTAAAGACTAACTCCTGTATTTTAATGTTAGCTTTCGTGGATCAAGTCCACTTCAACAGACATAAGAGTGGATTTTCATGGTATACATTTATACATCTGATATAGAGGTCCAAAGCAGCTGGGCAAAGTTGGTTGGTTCAGAAGATGGATATGTAAATCAATGAGTTATTTACAGCTAGTAATAAATTGCAATCAGTTTGTCAGGTGAATCTCTGGTGGAAGTCAGCTTGAGGAGTTAGGCTTGCAAAATAAACATTCTGACATTACATATCTTAAGGAAGTTTTATGGCAGGGGTGCCCAAACTTTTTGCGCCTGGGGCCTGACCATGCCCCTGGAACAGCTAAGTGCACCTGACCATGCCCCCGGAAGTGGGCATGTTTGTGCATGCACATCAGGAACCACTTCTGGGAGTGGTTCCGGACACGTTTGCGCACACTCCCGGAAGTGGTTCCAGATGTCTCTGGACATGTGCAAATGCGCCCCCACCACTCCCGGAAGTGGTTGCAGATGTCTCTGCGCATGTGCAAATGCATCCACACCACTCCCGGAAGTGGTTCTGGACGTCTCTGCACATGCACAAATGCATCCCCACTACTCCCAGAAGTGGTATCACCACTCCCGGAAGTGGTTCCAGATGCAAATACGCATTGGCAGGCGCATCCCCCATCCATTTCTGGGAGTGGCGAGGGCATCGGGGGGGGGGCAGATGAATTGCTGTTGAGGGCCTGATACAGCCTGTGGGCCATAGTTTGGGCACCCCTGCTTTATGGGATAAGGCACAGCCAGAGTTCAACTGTCCTGAGAAACATCTCCCTACCACTCTTATGTCTGATGAAGTGGACTTGATCCATGAAAACTAACATTAAAATACAGAAGTTAGTCTTTAAGGTGCCACAGTGGGTTTTTTTTGTCTTTTTTGTTTTGTTTACTCTTTGAAATGCTTGCACAGACTAATGCGGCTACCGCTTCAACAATTTGTGAATACTGTACTAAGTAATAATAACTAAGAAAGTATGGGCACCAAAAATAAATGTTAAGACTTGTAGAATTCTAATGTACAGTATGCGTATCAGGAGACTTGTTTTTCAGCCATAATTAAAAGACCACATGACTAAAAACATGCCTTTGGGCTAGAAACAGCTCACTGGGATACACTGGAAATCCCAATAGGATACCTTCTGGGCTATATCTCTGGGATATATGACCGAGACTTGACCGTCTTAAGGTTCTGTATCAAAGTCAAGAAAAACTACAATACTACTTCAATGATGCAATAAAAGTCCAAGACTTGTTGCAGTCTCAAAGTAAACAAACTGATGAAATTTTATACTGATTAAAACTCAGGAGTGATAGTAGCAGCTATTATATACTGCATGTGAAAGCAGAAAGATATGGCAGTTTCTGCTCTTATTCCATGAAATTCACACTTTCAGACGCCATGGTTATTTTCACAGTTTTAACCTATCAACCAAGGCTAGGTCCCTAACAATCAGGTTTTATGTAAGTATGTTATGAGCCCGGAAATAGATACCACACCAACAAATTCTTCTGCAACAGATTTTAGCATTCTATGGATGACAAATAAAAAATAAAATAAATATGATTTGTTGTAACAATTAGATGATTAATGAAATGTTGCAAACATTAGAATCCACCTGTTCTTACAACACCAAGTATCTGAAGGATAAACAGACAGTATGATCAGCTCGTATCTACGGAAACGAAACCTGTGAAGATCAGCACTGCTCTACCTCTATATCTTAACGTATAAAACCAAGGGTTAACCGTTGGAAGTTCGTATAGGTTCCTAAGCCTGGCCCTACTAACCCGCACCCACCCTTCGTGCACACGGGCGAACTGGGTCCGCAGGTCAACGAAGGATTGAGAAATGCACCAGTGGGGTAAGAGCCCCACAAACGCGAAAAAGGGAAACAACTTCATTTCCCAAAGTTCTTTGCGCCACGCTGCGCCAGAGCCAATCAGGCTGAGAGGTGCGACCACAAAGAACATTGAGAAACACACCGTGGCAAATCAAAATTGAGCCGCAGGGAAAAAAACGCACCACAACCACAAATCACAAACCCATAACTACAAGCCCCAGAGTCCTGCGCGACATGAGCGCGCAGAACGCTGAGGAAGTCGACGTCTGAATTTTTTTAAAAAAACTCACCGCCTCACAGCCACGCAAACACCAACCGCCCTTCTTTCCCTCACCAACGGCGCCTGAAGGTCCCGATTGGAGTTTCCCCTTTAATATCAGTAAGTGGGGGGTGGCGAACCCCCTCTCCGCTGGCTTACCTGGGGTTGGGAGGTTTGTGGGGACAAAAGGGATCTGTCCCCCCAACCCTTCTGGACCCAGTAGACCAGGGAGAGGGGATCAAATCCACCCCCTTCCCCCCAAAAAACTATGTCTTTAAAGAGAAGAAACCAAGCAGTTTCTTCTCTTTAAAAACAGAGGTTTTTTTAGGAGGGGGGAATCGATCCACTCTCCCTGGTCTCCTGGGTCCAGAAGGGTGGGGGGGACATACCCCTTTTGTCCCCACAAACCTCCCAACCCCCGGGGAACCAGCGGAGAGGGGGATCGCAACCCCCCACCCACTGATATTAAAGGGGAAACCCCGATCTACTTTCACGACTCCACACAATCAAAGCACCATAAGACAATAAATCCCCCCTCCCCAATGCCCGCGGTCCAGCCAGCCAGGCCGGCCCGTGGAAATAACGCCCCCCCAAGCCACAACAACAAAAAATTATAAAAATAAATAAATAATTTTCAAAAAATACCTTAAAACACGATCAAAAACATCCAAAAATACACAAAAACAAACAAAAACAACTCCAAAAAACAATAAAGAGTAAACAAAACCACAATAAAAAACAAAACAAACAGTCAAAAAATACAACCCCCCCCCAAAAAAAATAATAATAAAGAAAACAAGCCAACTCACCAGCACATGTCCTACCTGCACGACGACCGGCAATGAAATGAATAAAGAAAGAGACTACTTACTGGAAGAAGCTCCACCCAGAGGCCAGGAGAGAAAAAACAGTCAAAATACAAGATAGATAAGATAGATAAATCTTTATTGTCATTGTCCTACACAGAACGAGATTGGGGGGGAAAAACACTTAACAATCCAACAAAACCTAAACAAAATACAACTATACAAAATTATCAACATACTCCCACCCCACATATACACATTTAACCCCTAAAAGCTCTAAAACTCTAAAAACTCTAAAACCCTAAAAACTCTAAAAACTATATACAGAAGCTCCCTCATAGACTGCATTGCACTGTATTCAAAGCCAGAACCGCTTTTGGGTAGAAACTATTTCTCAAGCGGCTGGCCACAATAGTAAAAACAATTCAAAAACACACAACAGCCCCAAACAAAAGGCCACAACAGTAAAAACAAATCAAAACAATAACACAAAATCACAATTTTACACAAAAGGTCACAATAAGTCAAAAAAATTACACGAAAACACAATTTAACACAAATCACAAACATATGTCAATAAAATAAAATAAATTTTTTATTAAAATCCTGTGCTGAGTTCTAACTCAAATAAAAACCCAAAACAACTGAACACATTTTTAAAACATTGAATGTAAAAAACATTTACTTTCACGTTATTGAAATTATTACCTACGGTACAAATATTTAAAAAAACCCAAAAACTAAAACATTACTCAGTTACATAAAACAGCCAGCCAAGCCAAAAAAAATTGTATAACTAAACATTTTAAAAATTACAGACTAAGCAATTTTTAACAAACATTAACACAATTTAACCTTCCAACACAATTTAAAACAGCCCGGCAACGCCGGGCAACCTCTGCTAGTGAGATATATAAACATACAGTATCTGACAAAGACTGCTGTGAATTATAATTTGCAGTACTGTATGCACTTAACCATGGACTACAGGGGGAAGAAAAGTCTTAGGATTGGGTAAGGCAGGGATAGGCAACCTATGGCCCATGGGCCAAATCCGACCCATGGCCCCAAATTAACCATTCCATGCCCTCGCTCCAACCACCATCACCGGAATCGGCCACTGACTCATTTACGGTTGTTGTAATTGCGTTTACAACAGCCGTAAAAGAGTCCGCAGCCGATTCCGGCGGCAGCTAGACCACCAGTCCGGCCTGTCAACTGTCTGAGGGAGCGTGACCCGACTCCCGATTTCAAAAGGTTAACAACCAGTGATGGGTTCCAAAAAATAAATAAATTACTACGACACTGTGGGTGTGGTATGGTGGGCATGGCCAGGGGAAAAGCTCTTGTGTTGCACCCGAATTAGGACTACTTTATTTCAAAACTTGGATGGGCGGAGCCAGCCAGAATTTCTGCTACCGTTCCTGGCGAACTGGTGTGAACCTGCTGATGCCCGCCACTGTTGGCAACCCCTTGGGTAAGGTATATGGAAAAGTACAGAGCTATAGGAGTTTTACAAAGACTCAAGATAGATTCTATTTGAAACACTGCCATTACCAAGTTAACAACTATCCAGGCAATCTCACTAGACTGCTCCGTACACTTGCAAGATGCTTTCTTTGACAAACAAAATGTAATACAGAATCTATCCACTTGGTGGCACCCAGAACTCAGAATCCTTACACCTCAAGACCAAAGCCAACTTCAGTACAGTACGTACTGTATTTTCATTCCATTGTCAAATACTTCATCTATGTCTAACTTATATACAATCTTCCATTGGACAGTGAGTGCATCCTTAAACTATTTTACTACAGTTGTCCTGATAACAAATCCTGATAACATATCCTTAATGTACTGTGGACTGTTTACATACCAGTATTTCTGGCATTTCTAACTTTAGTATTTCCAATACTAAATAAAATCCAGTCAGATAATAACCAAGCATTTTCTTGCTTAGCTAAGTACTGTACTACCAGATTACATTTTTTCTCTGTTTAAACTCCACTGATGAAAGTTTTTCTGCTTCCCCCCAAAAAAAATATAATCTTACTTCAGTAAAACCCCTACTTACGGGGGCAAAGTCCACTCCATAGGCTTTTGCTTAAATCGTTTTTTATGTAACTCGAAGCAAACCCATAGGAAAAATTATTATGTTTACGTAACTCGAAGCAAGCCCATAGGAAAAATGATTTTTTTAATGTAAGCAAATTATTATGTTTACGTAACTCGAAGTAAACCCATAAGGAAGTGAATTTTTACGTAACTCAAAGCAAACCTATAGGAAAAAGAATCTTTAAGTAACTCTAAGCAAACCCATAGGAAATCGTGTACATCGGAACATGGTTTTAGCACAAAATCATTATGTACGTCAAATTATATGTAACTTGAGGCATATGTAAGTTGGGGTTTTACTGTATCTGATTTACAAAGTTGTCAGTCAACTAGCCCCTGCTCCCACCAATGGGGAAGGAAGGATTGTTTTAGAACTATTAGAGCTCCTTCTGCAATTATTTGTTCCTTTTTTGTTACACCAAACATTCTCCCAAAAGTTCAAATACAGTACGAACCTCAGACTCTTTAGCAGACCTTGGCATCTTATTGTATAACCATTCTCACAGCCTAATGATATAGCATTTTAAACTGTTAATGTAGAATATTAAACATGTATGCACTGTTATAACTATTGCTATCCTCTTAGTCCCTGAATACTGTTTTCATGTCCTGATCATACCTGTCAAGCGCAGCTCCAGAGATTACGGGACCTGCGCAGAACATTTCTGCGCAGGTCCATTGTACGCATGCTTAGAAGGCTTTTACGCATGCGTAGAACGTTTCTGCGCAGAACGTTTCTGCGCAAGTCTGTTCTATGCATGCGTGAAAGCCTTCTACGCATGCATACAATGGACCTGCGCAGAAGGGATGCACAGTAACTCATTTCCCCTGCTGCCAAATTATGGGGTAACGGCAGCTCCGGGCGGGAAGTGATGAAAATCGGCGCAAAAAAACAGAAAATCCCGGCCAATCAGGGATACTTGACAGGTATGGTCCTGATCCAGATTCACTGCAATTGAGTTCATTATAAACCACACTGCTCATTCTGTACTGATACAGTACTATGACTACATGATCAATGGCCTAGGACAGCAACTTTGTATTTGCTAGTGGAAGTGTATCTTCCAAGCACTTTCCACAGTGGGAATGGTAAATTAATCCAATCTTGAAAACCTTTTCTGAGGTTATACTTGTTGCTTTCCACCATAAGCAACAGAGCTATCAATATGCATGTAAGCAAAAGACACTAGGTGGCCAACAACAAGACAAAGATACTGCAGACTTTTTACAAAGCTGTCTGTGTTTACATAGCAACAGAACGCTATCAGTATAGCCTGCTTGCTGATTTTGAAATGCACAAATAAAGGAACAAATCTAGAATTTTCCAGAATGTTATGCAAAGGATGGAGTAACTGTCTTCTGGAATTTCAGCATGCTCTCTTCCTTCTGGCAAAATCCCAGAGTCTCAATGAGCTACCTCCTCCTGCTTACATGCTTTATATATCTGTAACCTGTTTCCACCTAACCAGAATGTGCTTGCATTGATGAAGCCCTAAGAAGAATCACCATGAATGAAGATTTTATATAAAAGACCACCAAGGAGACCCTGCCTAACCACTTCCATGGATAATAATCCTGTTGAGCAAATACAGAATAAGGGAACAACGGCACTCATCTCTAACAGGCTGTCCTTCACATGACGGGCCATGCACTGACTTGCAACAGCAAATGCCCAAGTTACACAAAAGACAACATGTTAACGGGTAGATGGTTTGTGCCCTCATGTGTGCAGTTTATTAACTGTATTAAAAAGATCCAGGCAAACAGACCTGCGAAACACAAATGTGTACATGCCAATTTACTTAGGCCAACTTTCAGTAGAAAAAGTGGCAACTAATCGAACCACCAAGTATTATGCATGGTCTAGTCAAGGCATTTGTGTCCTGTTCTATACACAAGGGGGAAGACTATGGAGAAATTAACAAGCCAGAAACAACACAAGGATATGCCAGGCACTGCTTATCTTTCTTTCTTACTCTTCTTTCTCCAAGCCCTTAGGAAATAAAGAAAAAACTGGATTTATTTATTTATTTTTTCAATTTATATGCTGCTCCACTAGTGAAATGCGACTCTGGGCGGCTCACAAACATATCATAACCTCAAGACAAAGTATAGCAAAACATTGCAAAATCTCACAAAACATAAATACAAACAATAAAACACATTGTCCTCTGTCAGCACCGCAGCTGGCCGTTGGCGAGGCCCAGGGGTTGGAGCTCAGGGCTCAACGTCCTCGACGGAGTCTAAAGCTCAATGTCCTCGATGGAGCCCAGGGCTCAACGCCCTCAACGGAGCCTGGGGCTCAACGTCCTCGAAGGAGCCCGGGGCTCAACAACCACTATGGGATCTTCAGCTGCCTCGGGATCCCGGTGGCCCTTTATTCTCCTCCGGCGTTGGCATGGCCAGAGGGGAGGAGACGCGACGCTCAGCCTCTTCGGCCACCTCGGAACCCTGGCAGCCCTTTATCCTCCTCCGGCATTGGTGTGGCCAGAGGGGAGGAGACGTGGTGCTCATAATGCAATAGGACGTTCACCATCATTGTCCTATTGCATCATGTGGTCAACAGAAAAAAATACAAACCAGTCTACCTAAAAACCTGTAGTTTTCCCTGCATTTCCCCTCAGGTAGTCAAGCACTTATACAAACCCTTTCTTGTCCATTGCCTCCACATCTTCCATCCGCATGCCAAAAATGAACAGATTTTCTTCTCCAGCTTCCTCAGCCATTTCCACATTGGCACCATCTATGGTGCAAATGGTGAGAGCCCCGTTGAGCATGAACTTCATGTTTCCTGTCCCTGATGCTTCTGTTCCAGCCGTGGAGATCTGCTCAGACAGATCTGAAGCAGGAATCACTTTCTATAATCCTTGGGTATCTGCATAATACTTGTTCAGTTAGCTGCCATTTTTTCTACTGAAAGTTGGCCTAAGTAACTTGGCATGCGCACATTTGCGTTTCGCAGGTCTGTTTTCCTAGATCTTTGAAGAATCCAGAGAATTGTTGCAAACACAGGCTGTTTAAAGGTTATGCTTTTGCAACCATTCCCTGGATTCATCAATGACAGAAGAGAACCACTGTCGTCACTCAACTAAAAAATGGAGTCTGGCTAACTGGGAAGAGCAACACTTTCTCTTTCTCGTATTCCATGAAGATTTTAGACAGCAGAAAAGCTAGAGCATAGCCATGAGCCAGCTTTTGTTGAATTTCAAGAGAGGCGCAGTCACTGGAGAAATCAAAGGAACCGTCTGTCACAAGGTAGCGTCTTGGCACCATTGCTTTTTAACATTTAAATACAGTAATTATCAGCCAACGTTCCTTATGCCAAGAGTTTCATCTATGCTGATGATCATACCTTAACATTCAAATAGAAAACCTTTGAGTACATTGAGCACAAGCTAACCTCTGCCTTAGAAAATCTTTCCTTATGCTGTATTATAAAAATAACCAGTTGAAGCCAAACCCTTTAAAAACACAAATCTGTGCCTCCAGAGGAGGGGAGAGGAAGTTCCAAGTTAGCTGGGAAGGCAAAATTTTGGACCATTGCCCTACTCCAAAGGATTTGGTTATCATCCTCACTCTGGCTCCACCCCTGACCTATAAAAACATTGTGTAGACATCAAGATTATATCTAGGATTGTTTTATTTTGGGTGTTATCAATAATGGTTACAGATGCAAAGTTTAAAAAAATAGCAGAACATAATACTGTAAATACATTTTGTAATGGTGATAAAAGAACAAGAATAAATAAAAAATATATTATTTACTGCAAAAGGAGGGAAGACTAGGTATTCCCAACATAAAGTTTAATTATATTGCCAATCAAATGAAAAATATTCCTGACACTGTATTATAAATATTGTAAATGAGATAATTTGGATAATATAGAAATTCAGGAAGCTGAAGTATAGAAAATATTTTTAAAAATATATAGCCCAGGTAGTGAAATTGGAGAATTCCTAGAGAATTTAAGAAAGATTAAAAGGAAACAGGTTACTAGACTGAAATATTGATTAAAGAAAATGACCAAAAGAGATCAAATAAAAGGTGTATTAGAAGGAGAAAGGATATCATACATACCTGTCAAGTATCCCGGATTGGCCAGGATTTCCCGTATTTCCGCACTGCTCCCTCCACTTTCCCGCTGCCATCCCATAATTTGACCGGCGGGAAAGTAGTTACTGTGCATGCGCGTATGCGCAGAACCCTTCTGCGCATGCGCAGAATGGTTCTACGCAGGTCCCGTATTTTCTGGAGCCGCGCTTGATAGGCATGATATCATAATATAATGTGATTCAACTGGACAAATGGACTAAAAATTAGGGAGGGGGATCATGCTAAATGTAGAGAAATCGCAGTTTGATTTAATAGTTCAGAGGGAAATTGATGGATAAAATAAAATAAAGGATAAGCAACATTTGTATTATGTTAATAGAGATTGAAGGCCAGCAGTGTAATCTAGAATAATTTTGGAAACAGAGTTAGGTACAGAATTAAGTAATGAAGAGTGGAGAATTATGGAAGATTTTTTTTAAAAGAGTATGTCTGTAAAGATTAACAACTATTATAAAACTATATGAAGGTGGCATTTAACAATATGAATTAGTTGTTATAATTCTAATTATTCTGTAATGTGTTGGGAGATGGAAATTGGTACCTATTTTCATTTGTGGTGGGTACATAATGAGATTCAGAAATAGAAGTTGATCTTCAAAGAAATGAATGAAATAAAATAAAAATAATGCCCAAAAATTATTTTGTTAAGTTTTTGAAAAGTTCAGTTAAAATGGCAAATTTGGTAATAGCAGCTAGGTTAATTATTGTAAAAAATAATAATGGAAAGTTAAATACGAGTGCCATCTTGATCAGGATAAAGAAGTTTGGAATTTAACTATGAATGATAAATTAACATGTGAGTTTAGAGTTGGAAAAGGATAATTAAAAGGAAATAATATTTGAGATTTTATAGAATGTATCCTAGTAGAAGAGAAAGATCAGGCATCATTGGTTTTTTTGGAGTGAAGTGGGATAAAGCAAATAGTAACAAGAAAAGAAAGAAAATGATTGGTTCCTCTAAATCAGGGGTTCACAACCAGCTGCTCTGAGCTCTTTCTGTGATGCCCACCAACCTGCTTGTTTACCTCTGAATGTTTACTTTTGATCTAAATCAGTAGATTAATAATTTTGTTACATTTTGATTTAAGACATTATCCCCTGCAGGCACTGGGCACTCTAATGTGGCCTCCACATCCCAAAAAATTGGAGACCACTGCTCTAAATAGTCCCGAGGGAGGTTGGGAGCATAATGTTATAACTATGTTTAGTTTATTTGAGCATAATTTATTTTTATGTTTTGTGTGTTTAATGTAAAACGAATCAAAAAATAAAAATAAATTTAAAAAATGACGATTCCTTATATTATAAAAACAACAATCTGAAAACAAACCCTTTAAAACACAATGCCTTCCATTTAAAGAACAGGGAAGGTGGTCCAAGTTAGCTGGGAAGGCAAGATCTTGGAACATTACCAAACTACAAAATATCTGGGTGTCACTCTGGATCAAACATTAACCTACAAAAAAAAAAACTGTATAAACACCCAACAGAAAGTTGTTGCCAAAAATAATATTAGGAAACTGACAGGTTCAGGCTGGGGAGAACATCCATAAACAATAGGAAAAACCTATGTGTATTGACTCCGGGTACCTAGCTTGTTCTGCTGTCTGGCGCGGCTTATGCATTTGAAAAATAGCATTCCATATGGGATATTAGCCAGGGCGAAACGCAGCTCTTCACACAATGAAGATTTTGAGCAAGGTGCCAAAGAGATCAGGAACAATTTGACGGACAGAGGATATCCACAGCACATACTTGAGAACTCATTGTCAAGGGTTAAACAAACCCCCAGACAAGCACTACTTACCAGGCAAGATAGAACCAGCAAGCCAGGGATTTACTGGTCTATTGAGTATTCTCCTAGGGCCAAAGACATTAAGAGTATAGTTCACAAATATTGGTATTTGTTGTCAGATATTCCAGGTTGTCAGGATAAACCCATGATTGGGTTGCGCAGAACTAAAACAGTGGGAAATATGGTAACTAGGGCAGATGTTGCGCCACGACGCCCGTTCAGAACCAGTCTAGTCAAAGGGCACTTTAAGTGTGGACAGTGTGTAGTATGCAGATTCGCGTGGGAAACAAAACAAATTAATTTTCCAGAATCTAATTTTTACAAAACTATTGATTTCTTCAGCAATTGCAGCAGTCGACACTGCGTATATCTATGGCTATGCCCTTGCGAACTGAAATACGTGGGCAAATGCTCCAGTCAATTAAAAACTCGACTGGCGGAACACCGATCCAGGATTAGGGGACAGGTGGAACAGGCGCCATTAGTTAGCCATTACCTCGAAAAAAATCACCAGGACACAGATTTTACCTTTGTTGTTCTAGAGAAACTGACTGTTGTTAATGGTAGTGGGATCGATGTGGAACGACTATTATTACAAAAAGAAGCGTACTACATTCATAAATTAGATACTATGCACCACAAAGGACTGAATCATGAATCTGATCATTCGTGCTTTTTATAAAAACTTACAACACAGGTGTAGAGCACATTTCCATGGTTCCGAAGTGAGAACAGGTGAAGCAATACAAGCTTATTTAAGGGTAGTAATCAAGCTTAAGGTAACATCCCATAGAGAAATTGTGTAAGAGATAAGTGAGGACACGATATATAAAAAACTGGTAAGCATTAGCTGTCGTTAAGGTTTATATCAGGTTGCATGTTTGTGTGGATAACCAATTAATGAAGAACTTTGTAATTTTTCAGATGTGATTAATACTCCCCTGATGAAAAAATCATTGAAATGTATTAACCGGCTAGACATCGGGAGTGTTGAATGATTTATACGTGAAAGACATACAAGAAAGGAATTTCGAGTTGAGGAGAATTTATCTGTTTTTGGTTAATGTTTGATTTATGCTACAAGAAGATTTGTGAACAAGATTTTGTTATTAGAAGATTACCAGAGGCTATTATAGCACGTGTATGAATATAATACAATTGAACTGAACTGAAGTTAAGAGTATCATTATTTTTATTAGTGTTACTATTTTCATTGTGCCAGCACCAACGGTTTTTTGCATTCGTACCTGTTTCTATCGTAGCCATCAGCCAAGGCCTTATGATTTGCCCCCCAAATTAACTAACTAGCCCGCACCCCAATTGCCTTTCCCGCTAAGCTCGGTTGATCCCCGGATCTATGGAAGGCCGAGCGAACCCCTGGGGAAAGATTTAGCCAATTATTCCCACAGGCAACCCACAGAGAAATTATCTCCAATCAAATCCAATCAAGCCAGCATTTATGAGCATGCAACTTATGCCCACCATGTGTACAAAATAAGAACTAATAAATGATTGAGATAACACTGTTGAAGAAATCCCATTCTAATCAAAAATAATCTAAATGTGCAATGTTCTGTTAAAGAAAGTCAGCCTTCCTAGGAGGAAAACAAGCAAGTCCCACCCTCAGATAAGGCTAGAAAACTCCAGCAGCAAGCCATACATTCATTTCAGTATGGTAAAGGTCTCCCTTGCTCAAAAGCCAATCATATCCAACTCTAAGGTGTAGTGTTGATCTCTGTTTACAGCCAAAGAGCCAGCGCTGTCTGCATCTGTTATGTGGCAACAATGACTAGATGCCAGAGTGCACAGAATGCTGTGAACTTTCCCACCGAAGTGGTATCTATTTATCTACTTGCAATATCTTGCTTTCAAACTGCTAGGTTGGCAGGAGCTGGGACAGACAATGGGAGTTCATTCTGTCGCACAGCACTCGGGTCTTGAATTGGTGTCCTGCAGACCTTCTGGTCATCAAGTTCAGCATCTTAACCACTAAGCCACCGCAGCCCCTTCATTTCAGTAATTGGAGACCAATACGTGTTGACTTAAGAGATGAATCCTGCTCTGTTCAAAGGCGCTCAACTCCCAGCTTGTCTTGTGACTTTGACCAATTTTGAAGCCAGAGGCGTATATAACAATCTTTTGGACCGACGAGACAGCAAAATAATGAGAAAAGTGATTTTAATTTTTAGTTTTTAATGTTGTCTGATATATATATGTATATTTTAAATTAAGCCATCTTGGATCCTAGAGAAAAAGTGGCTTTTAAGTAAAGGTAAAGGTTTCCCTTGCTCGAAAGTCAGTCGTATCTGACTCTAGGGTTCAGTGTTCATCTGTTTCAGAGCCGAAGAGCCAGCCCTGTCTGCCACTGCAGACGTTTCCGTGGTCATGTGGCAGGCATGACTAGATGCCGGAGTGCACGGAACGCTGTTACCTCCCCACCGAAGTGGTCCCTATTTATCAACTTGCAATTTCTTGCTTTTGAACTGCTAGGTTGGCAAGAGCTGGGACAAAGACGGGAGCTCATTCTGTCCTGCAGTACTCGGGAATCGAACTGCTGACCTTCCGCCTCCCAGTCTGCGTCTTAGCCACTTGTGCCACTGCAGTCCCGAATGGTATTTAAGTACAGTACTGTATTTCAAATGAACAAACTGGCAAGATAGTTGAAATGTTTGACATGGTAGCCATGTTATTCTGTGAAAACGTATCCAGAGAGTAAACAAAAAATGTTGTGGCACCTTAAAAGACTAATTCCTGTATTTAAAATGTGAGCTTTTGTGGACCAAAGTTCACTGTGGATTTGGTCCACGAAAGCTCGCATTTAAATTACAGGAGTTAAGTCATTAAGATGCCACAACATTTTTTTGTTTACTCTCTGGGATACGTTTTCACAGAATAACATGGCTACCACTTCGATCATTTCAACT
Source organism: Bradypodion pumilum (assembly GCA_035047305.1). Taxonomy (NCBI): domain Eukaryota; kingdom Metazoa; phylum Chordata; class Lepidosauria; order Squamata; family Chamaeleonidae; genus Bradypodion; species Bradypodion pumilum. Next base: position 256,458,743 of record JAWDJD010000003.1, on the reverse strand, counting down.
ATGTTGCCAGTTTGTTCATTTGAAATTACCATGGAGGTATAAAAAACAGGAGATGGCACTACAGGCTTCATGCTGTAAGTTTTTTGAAGCCAGTGGGCGTGGCCTGCCGCCATATTAGGTGGACCAAAACATTAGTAGACTACCCTTTACGATTGCTTCTTGTGTTGGAGGGGGTGGTGGTGGATTGTTATATCCTGGCTCCCCTGGGTATGGGAAGTTTGGGGGGACAAAAGGGGTCTGTCCCCCCAACCCTTCTGGACCCAGGGGAGCCAGAGGAGAAGGGGATCGCAACCCCCCACCCACTGATATTAAAGGAGAAACCCCGATCTACTTTCACGACTCCACACAATCAAAGCACCATAAGGCAATGTTTTGGGCCAACTAACATGGCGGACTGTCAGATTAGTCGGCTTTAAGTTTGTGACGTCATGCCATCTCCTGATTTTTTTATACCTCCATGGATATTACTGTACAGTATTGGCAACTGTATATTACGCCTGTTAACTTCTTGGTTCTTAGTGCGCGTGCGTCGTGGTGACAGATAACGGAAATCGGAAGGCGCATGCGCACAAAGCCGCCCCTGACCAATAGACCACAAAATCCGAGGAGGGTGACCAACGGAGGCCTTTCCCGAATCCCAACAAACGGCGGCCTAGGCGTTGGATTACCAGGTAGGGCCATTTTGACGTTATCTCGCGGGCGCCGCGTGATGTTTCCCCCCATCCCTGCCGCCATTACGACTCTGCCTTTACCTTCCTCCTCGTGTCCCATCGATCGCTTTGAATTTACTGCGAGAAGTGCTGCGAAGAGAAATACTGCGACGCCAGCGGAGAAGACGTGCGCGTGCCCGAGAGGCGCGCCGCCGCCGCGGACGCACACTAAATACGTAGAAGCGCGGCGGCAGCGAGGAACAGAGAAGAAGGGGCCGTTTGGGTGGCATAGCAACAGGAGCTGCGGTGGCTCAGTGGGTAAGAAGTTCGCCTTTGTTAGCTGGAAGGCTCGCAAGTCGGGCAGTTCGAGACCCGAGAGCGTCTGTCTCAGCTCCTGCCAACCTAGCAGTTCGAAAGCAAGAAATTGCCCGAAAATAAAAAGGGAAAAATTAGCGGGAAGGGCATGGAAGGAGCCTTATTCGGGCATCCCCTGAGCTGAGTTTCTCCAGCAAAAATTCTTTTTAACCCATAATAATTTCTGGCATGAAATTATTATTATGGCAACGGAGAAATGTGAGGAAGGGCTGTGGAAAAATCTGCAGAGAGCAGCTGGACATTTGTGAAGCAAAATAAAGGGAATTTACACATTTCTTGGTATTAAAAAAAGCAACAGCACACGGTGGTTTATTATTAGGTGTCATTAACATATAGCAATAACACTTCTATACCGTCCTGCCAACCTCGCAGCTCGAAAGGAAGAAATTGCAAGTAGATAAATAGGGATCACTTTGGTGGGAAAGTAAACAGCGTTCCGTGCGCTCCGGTGTCTAGTCGTGCCTGCCACATGACCACGGAAACGTCTGCAGAAGCAGACAGCGCTGGCTCTTTGGCTTTGAAACAGAAATGAGCACTGAAGCCTAGAGTCAGATACGACTGGCTTTTGAGCAAGGGAAACCTTTACCGTTCCATACCGCTTAGTGCCCTCTCTGAACAGTTCACAAGTTAATTAGCATTTTGCCCCTAACATGCTGGTTACTCATTTTACCAACATCGGGAGGATGGAAGGCTGTGTCTACTTCGACCCGATCAGGATCGAACTCACAACGCGTTGGCTGCAGTGCAGCAGTTTAACCACTGTGCTACCAGAGCTCTTCATTTAACGTTAAAAGCTTAACTTTCGAAGCAATGATCTTTCCTGTGGAATATGACCTGCCTGGAAGTGTCTTCTTCCCTCCTACGTGGCAGGATTCCTGTATTTATTTATTTATTTAAATCCACAGTGAACTTTGGTCCACGGAAGCTCACATTTAAATACAGGAATTAGTCTTTTAAGGTGCCACAACATTTTTTGTTTACTCTCTGGTTACGTTTCCACAGAATAACGTGGCTACCACATCAAACATTTCAACTATGTTGCCAGTTTGTTCATTTGAAATGCAGTACTGTACTTAAATGCCGCTTTTACTCAAGGATCCAAGGTGGCTTAATTTTTTATATATATATAAATAAAAACAGGCTGAAATTCAACATATAAATCCAACATATAGAAGTGTAATTGCTAATAATGTAATGCCAGAACCTCTACAGTTGTTTTCTGTAATAAATACAGATTTCCCGGGATTATGGTCACTGGAAACCATCATATTGGGCCCAGGGGCAAAATGAGCGGAGGAGGAACTCTGATTCCCAACGGTCATGGAGACGGAAGAGGCCATGCCAGATGGACTGGTTGTGAAGGCGCACCTTTATCATATCCTCAAGACTGCGGCAGTCCATTGCAGTCCCGGTGTTAAACCCTGCATGTTGCGCTTCATGCATACCTGTCAACCCATGGCTCCGGAAAAAAGGGACCTGCGCAGATCGCTTGTGCGCAGGTCGCTTTCCACGCATGCGTGGAAGCGCTACGCCGCTTGCGCAGCCCCTACGCAAGCGGCGTAGCGCTTCCGTGCATGTGTGGAAGGGGTTTACTCCTTCCACGCATGCGCAGAAGCGCTATGTCGCTTGCGTAGGCACTGCGCAAGCGGCGTAGCGCTTCCACGCATGCATGGAAAGCATTTTCCCCCGCTGCCAAATTACGGGGTTTTGGCAGCGCGGGGCGGGTTATGACGTCAATCGACGTCAAATTATGGGGTAATTCCGGCCAAATCGGGATGGTTGACTGGTATGGCTTCATGTGTGCCATGGGTGATGGCTCCAAGATCATAGTGTGTGGGTCACTTCATGGCAAGCTGGGATCCACCTTAAACAAATTCACTCCAGTGACATTTTTCCTGCTTCAGGGGATGGGGGGGACATTCTCGGATACGAGTTGCAGTCGATGACAGATTCGCCACTGTAAAGTGTATTGGCTGCTGATATGTCCAGTGGCGAATAAGGAATATTGGCAGTGGCAACTTTTCTCAGTCATGCACAAAAATTTCCCCTGCCAGGATTTCTTTATAAATTGGTTGAAGATTTATAACACATTTTGCCGTTTCTCTTTTTGAACCAACCGAACGCTTCAGGTTTTCTTACATTTTTGAACCACAATCGGGCATACCCTGGGCAATGGCAATCTTGTTTTGCCAGCTAATCTTTCTCACACCAGATCAAGCCAAAGGAACTGAGAAATGGATCCACCAAAATGGTCTTTATCAAGCCCAACTTTAACAATGATCTCAATAAGTATAGAAGGACTTTCCAATACTAATTCTACTAGCGGGCATGTGCCGTAAATATAAATGTGACATACTTCTGGTCCAGGAAACACATCAGGTGACAGCAAGTTACAGACCCAAAGTGGCTGGAATGGAATTAGTGATTTGAGAGACTGCATGACCAGTATGGGACTGCAATTTTTGTTAGACCTGGTCTCAGTATAATATCTGCTGCATTGACGGAAATGAATAACTAAGAGTGCTTCAGTTTTCCTTTAACTCAGATGCTACGAATGCTGGTTCAAGCACCAGAACATTTTATTAGCCATGATAGGTTCATTATGGCATATGCTTCTTCTGTATTCAAGGGCATTAAGTCTCCAATTGCCAAATGCTTAAATAACCAAGAATGGCTCTTTTTATCTTCCCTTGTTTCTGAGCTCTGCAGGTGTTGTTGACTGTTCTTGGAGACAGCGTGTTGCCTAATTTAAAACTAGTCATTCTTAAAAGGGTTTTTAAGAAAAACAAGGGATGATCAGAAGAGCCCCATGGGATCAGATCACAGGCCAGTCTCATCCAACCTGCCATGTTGTACAGTGGCCAGCCAGATGCTTTATCTCAGACTAATGCAGTAGAGATAATTGTTATAAAAATCTGACGATTTCTGTCTTATAAACAAACCAACAAAAGAAGTAAAAGGAATATCTTATGCGTGAAATTATATTTCTTTCAGTAAAACATAAATCTTGGAAGAGAAAACACAATGGATGTTCTACGACCTACACTTATAAGAATTGGAGGGCGCATTTACCGGAAAAACCATGTTCGAGAGCAGGCCCATCACTATGAAGAGGAGGAAGATTTCTGTGCTGGTATGACAGTAATACACAATGTTCCGTTTAAGATTCTGATGTTTCCTTGATAGGTCAGCTCCACATGAGGACTCAGAAAGAATTAGTCAATATGGGTGACATGATTCTCAAGATATCTTGTAGCACTGAGATTCATCTTGCCCTCTGCCTGTGTGAACACAGTAAAGTATAGTGAAAATGCAGATGTTCAATCTAGAGCACACTTCCACTGTTTTGTTGTTCAGTCGCACAATCGATTCCGACCTTTTGCGACCCTATAGACCACCGTCCTCCAGGCACCTCTGTCCTGCACCATCCTCCCTAGCCCACCCAGCTCTGTGCCCACTCTGTCCACAATGCCATCTAGCCATCTCATCTTTGGTTGCCCTCTTTTTCTTTTGCCCTCCACCTTTCCCAGCATCAAGGCCTTCTCAAGTGAATCCTCTCTTCTCATTTGATGTCCAAAGTACTTTAGCTTCATCTTTACTCGGGCGACGATGCAACCTGTCCATACCTGTAGATCATTGTTATGAAAGCTCTTCTAGGTGGCACAGGGTAGGTCTGTGAGGAAAAACGTATAAATATTCTTAATCAGGTTAAGGTTTGTATAAGTGAGGGATAGTGCATAGGCTTTGCATATCTTTACCTATAAAATGGTGCGTTAACCGTTGGAATGTGATAAAGGATGTTGCAGCAGGCCCCACTAGCCCCGTCCGAGCCTCCGTTCACTCGCCCGAACTGGGTTCGCAGGTAACTGTCGGGTTGAAATTTTCGACCCGGGGGCAGGAGCCCCCCAGTCACAAACAAAAAAAGGGAACTTCAATTCCCAAAGTTCCTTTCACCGCGCCGCGCCAGAGCCAATCAGGCTGAGCGGCGCAGCAAAAGGAACGTTCGGAAACGCGCCACGGCCAATAAAAAAAGCTGCAAAAGAAAAACCGCCGCAGAAACCAAACACGCGCAGCCAAAACTACAAGCCCCAGGGTCCTGTGCGCCATTAGCGCGCAGGACGCTGAGGCAGCCGGCGCGCGGAAAAAAAAGCCCGCCGCCGCTGCAATTTATCCCCACGGGCAAGCCAGCATGGCCCGTGGGGGAAAAAAATAACCCCCCCGCCGCCGTTGCCCTTCCGTTCGAAGGGCCAGCCGGCGCACGAAAAAAACAAGTTTAAAAAAAAACACCCCGCAACTGCCCTTCTTCACCACGGGCCAGCAAGCATGGCCCGTGGAGGGAAAAAAAAACCAACCCCGGCCGCCGCTGCCCTTCTGTTCGAAGGGCCAGGCGGCGTGCCAAAAATAAAAGCAACCCACCCACCCCCTGCAACTGCCCTTCTTCCCAACGGGCCACCAAGCATGGCCCGTGGGAACGAAAGGCACCCTCCCCGCAACAACGCTCCCTTCCCAAGGGCCATCCAGCATGGCCCATGGGAAGAAAAGGCACCCCCGCTGCCAGTGCCCTTCCTACCCACGGGCCACCCAGCATGGCCCATGGGAAGAAAAGGCACCCCTGCCGCCAGTGCCCTTCCTATCCACGGGCCACCCAGCATGGCCCATGGGAAGAAAAAGCACCCACCCCCCAAAAAAAGAACACACCAAAAACAAACCAAAAACACTCAAAAAGACACACAAAGAAACCCCCAACCAAAACCCAAAAACATTAAAAAAAAAACACACACAAAACCCCCACCCAAAACCCAAAACAAAAAAAGAACGCCCCCCAACCCCAAAAAAACCCCCTTAAAAAACACACACACACACAAACCCCCACCCAAAACCCTAAACAAAAACAGAACGCCCCCCAACCCAACCCCCCCTTAAAAAAACAACGGAGAGAACTTACCAAAAGACATCTTGCCCCGATGAAAACCGGAAATGAAATGAGGAGAAGAAGAGACTCACCGGAATAAGCAATTCCAAAAAATTGCTCAACACCACCACCCAGTGGCCAAAGGAGAAAAAACATCCAAAATATTCCCAAATATTCAATAAATCCCCAAAAATAGGGTATTCAATTCAAAAAACATTCAAAAAGATCAAAAAAAATCACAGATAAAATAAAAAAATAAATTTTCAATAAAAAATAAAAAACACTGTAAAATACATTCAATTTTAAAAAACATAAATTTACACATTTTTAAAATTATTATCCAAAATAAAACAATTTACAAAAATTCACAAAGTAACACATTCTTTTTTAAAATACAATAATTAAAAAAACAACAACAACCTAACCTCTTTTTAAAATCCAAAAAACAACAACATAACAACACAGTTTAAAACAGTTTAAAAAATAAACATTTTCACAAACACAAATAACACACTAACCTTATTTCCAAAAACAAAAACCTTAAAAAACCACTTCAAACAGCCTGGCACTGAGGAAGCCAGCACACAAAAAAAGCCAAAAAAAAGCCCTACTGGGAGCGCAAGTCCGCCACAGGCGGACGCAGCGCCTCAAAGCCAAAAAAACAAAAAACCTTACACCATTTAAAAAAACACAGCACCATTGGTTCCAGAAAAAAAAGGAACCCTTTACTATCCAACACAATTTTAAAAAGCCCGGCAACGCCGGGCAAAATATGCTAGTACAGTATAAGATTGTTTCCACAGTCCCTAATATCCAGTTAGCTGTACCAGATGGCAAAGTTGTCTGTGACTCAGGGTAGCTTCTTCCAGTTAGTATAAACTAGGTATGTGTATCTTGCAGTCTCTCACTCTCAGCAAGAAATTGAGAAAGGGAAGCTACTTATTTTATTTTATTTAAGTGAGATTGTCTATGTAGTCTCTTAGCATGTGAATTCATGGTTTGGTTTTGGTCTCCCAGTCCTAGATTTCTCAATTTCAGTAATTCTGTCTGCCAAAGAGTAACCTAAATTGTTCACAGCCTTTCTCCAGGTGAGTATAATTCAGGTGTCTATCTGATAGCTGGAACTGTCAGAGAACTCTGGGATTTGAAATTCAAACAAGCAAAAATCAAACAAACCCAGAGCGGTAGCCAGGGGGTGGCCGGGAGGGGGGGATCAGCCCCTCCTGAGTTAACCGCCTGCCCCCCCCACCCCGGGCAAAGTTCTAATGTTATGTGACGTTGTTGCCCCCTGCCCCCCTGAAAAATATATTCGCCCCCTCTCATCTAGAATCCTGGCTACGGCCCTGAAAACCCCACAAATCAATGCACTTGCCTAGCATTCTTTATGACAGCATTTGGGATATTGACTTAGGCTTCTGGGAATTGAAGTCCAAAAACCAAAGATTGGGAAACACATGAGAATGCTTTCTCTTTCATTAGAAACATTGTGATCATCTTTTTCTGGAAAACCAATCTTTGCAGAATTGTTACAGTTTTGTATGAAATGGTATCTCTTGTGTGCAAGAGTCCCTGTAAGCATGGATGAGCTGTGAAGAATTTGGCGGTTTCTTGCGCAGAAAAGCAGCTGTATAACAGAACAAGAATAGACTGCAAGATGCCAGGTTGTTTACCACAGATGATCTCATACATGTGGCAGATTTTGACTTTGTGTGTGTTAGGGAGGGAAAACTCAGCATTTTCTTCTTGAACAGCAAAAACACCTTTTCTCCATTTATTTATAATCATTGTTGTTGTGAATGATAGCCAAAATCACTTTACTTCCAATATTCAGCTGTTGGGTCCTGTATCTGGTATTCAGTGCTATTTAATGATTTCTTAAACAAGCACTTGCATGTCTTTTTGGTAGCTTATATTCAAGAGACAATAAAAACAAAGAAAAACACTGTTCAGAAGCTGTTTTCTGATGGTTTCTGCAAAATTGTAAAGTCAGATTATGGTTTTAAAGTGGGTAGAAGTAAAAAAAAGCTGTTATACACAGCATATGTTCTCTTGGGATAATAAAAGTCTTGCAGGCATTAACACTGGGTATTAATAAGAGGGCTTTACCGTCTAATGTGATTGTCATTTGCCACTAACTTACTGTATTTTCTGGCGTATAAGACTACTTTTTAACCCTGAAAAATCTGTGCCAAAGTCGGGGGTCGTCTTATAGGACAGGTACTTAACTGCAGCTTGTTTCCCCTTGCTTCATATGTCCGGCGCATATGGTGGGGGGTGCCGCGGCCGAGTCCCTGCTCTGTGCGGGGAGTATGAAGCAAGGGGAAGCAAGCTGCACACATCTTCCTGTACCTCGAGGAGGAGAACGTGAGCGTGGATTGGCTCTCCACCAGAACCTGCCCATTCGACTCGGAGGGCTGCGCGTCTTCAGGTTGAGTGTGGGTTAATTTTTATTTGGTGTGCATTGGAAGAGAGGTAGTCATATACGGCAAGTATATTCCAAACTCTATATTTTAACTGGAAAAGTTGGGGGTCGTCTTATACGCCCAGTCCTCTTATACGCCGGAAAATACGGTAACTGGTAAAGTTCTTTTTCTGTCTCTCACACTTGAAACAAGCCTCAACCCCGCTGCTCCCATCTTGCGTGATTTTGCTTCCAGTATTTTACTGATATCCCTTCTCTTCTTTCTCTGATCTCCAACCAAGCAACAAGGTTGTAGATTCTCTCCATGTGCTAGAGACTTCATTTTCCCTTTTTTATCTTACTGACTGTAATTACAAATGGTAACTGTAGGTAAAGATACTGTACCTTTTTTCCCCTAAAATTGCTTTATCATACAAAGTGCTAGTTTGTATGGGGCAAACTAAGCTTGAATGTTAATGGGACTGAATTGAACTCTTCATGTTTTCTCTATGTTGCTGCTGTTGTTTCCCCCCTATCTTATATGTAAAAATAATCAAAATTCCTCAATATGTTTGTTATTTAGCTTTGGCAATTAGGTAGTTGGACTGTCTTAATGAAGAAATATTATATTTCATCCATATTTTTTAGTTCCTGGTGATGGGGCGGATGAGCCGTGTGATGCCTTTGCGATAGAACAAACAGATAGAGGTTACCAATGTACTGTGGATGTTCCCAGCCCACTATACAAGTGAGTCTGTGGGCACATGCTCAAAGTTGCTTTGTATAAAAATGAATTTACATTGTTTTGCTTTTTGTAATACACGTTGCATCGATCATATTAAAGAGTCATGCTCCCACCAGTTTAAAAGGCTAACAATACTGTACAATCCTACATGTCTGTTCAGCAGTATGTCCCACGGAATTTACTGGGTTTACAGATGAGTAGCACATGTATATGTGTGATGCTTTCTGAGTATCTCTTAGAAGGAAGGAAGGAGTTTAATGTAATTTAATAGATTCATATACCACCTTATCCAATGGACTCTGGGCAGTGTACACAAATTAAAACCAATATAAAACAATTAAAAACCCTTAAATACATAGCAATATCACCCCACGCGGTGCCATTTACTGTCTAAAAACAAATATAAAATCTACAAAACCTTAACATTAAAAAATTAATTACAGGAGAGGGGAGCCTCAGACGAGCCAAAAAGGGGAACTTGTTGACAATCCCTCTGGAAAGATATATCTTAGAGCAATAGTATCAGCTATTTTTAAATAGTTTTGCTTCTTCACACCTCTTAGACAGCTCTTTGTTCACCCTGCTGTTGCTGGGCTCTCTACTTCTGGCTTCTTTCATTTGTTATCAGATCTCTGAGATTTCTCTATATTCCTGCAAGGATATACAATGCAACCTTAAGGAGCTTTAGTCAATAAAAGCAGCCCTCATCTCTAACCATAATTTAAGTCAATGCATTCTAGACACTGACCGGATGGACTTGGGAAAATCAAGTGTTATCAGAATTTGTACTCCATTTTATCAGTAGCTTTCAGTGAGGAAATCTGTTATGAATTCATTTCTAGAACATGGGAGCCTTCATGGCACAATGATTAAACCAGGATTTCTCAACCTTTTTAAGCCGGAGGCCGGGTCACGCTCCCTTAGACAGCTTTGGGGGCCGGATGGCCATTTTGCCCTTCCTCCATCACATGGCACTTCCAGGTGTCGTGGAGGAAGTGGGAGGCCATATGAAATAGCGCTGTGGGCCGCATCTGGCCCATGGGCTGAAGGTTGAGAATCTCTGAATTAAACTATAGTATTGCAGCCAAAATGGCTGATATTGTAAGTTCAATCTTGATGGACCCCAGGTCGACTCAGCCTTCCACCCTTCTGAGATTAAAGCAAAGCCACCCCATAGCTCTTAGTGCATTCTCTGGACGGTTCACAATTTAATTAGTATTTTGCCCCCAACATGCTGAGTACTCATTTTACCAGCCTCAAAAGGATGGAAGGCTGAGTCAACCTTGTTCCCTGGTCAGGATTGAACTCATAACCTTTTGGTTGGAGGACAGCAGTTTAACCATGACGATCCAGCATGTTGGGACAAAAAAACGAATTACCAGCCAGAGAGTACTCTAAGCGCTAAGGGGTGTTATATAAGTGTAATTGCTATTGCTGTTGCTAGATCTGGAAAATCTAATTACACATGCTATTGTAGATAGTGTCATTTACTAGAGACTCTAAGAAACTGTAAAGTAGTGTTTGTGTTAGAGGTCTCTTGCAGCATTCCAAAATTAGTGTGATGATTACTTTTTGTTAATTAACATTATTAATAGTACCTTTATTTTTTTTAAAAAATCTGTGATTAATTCTTTGTGTTAATACTGTATAGGTATATAATAGGAAAGAAAGGAGAAACAAAGAAGAAAGTAGAAACAGAAACCCGAACCAATATTAGTATACCGAAGCTTGGTGTAGAAGGAGAAATTGGTGAGTTCTAAGATTTATTAAAATGAACACCCATATAACTTTTCATATGCACTTCTGAGATATTGTAAAACTGGGAGATTAGAAAGGCATCTTAAACACAACTTGGAAGAAATATTCTCTTTCCTTCTTCTTTGTTTGGCATGGTCATCATGATTGAAAGATAAGACACATCAGCTGATGTGAAATATTTATAAAAATAACAGTATTAAAAAACCAATAGTATGGTTCACACTTAAATTTAATGTGAAACATACAGTTGTAGGTCTGTTTTCTTCTGCACTCTCTGTAATTGTTTTAGCACTCTATACATACCTATAGAGCACTTTGACAGATGCCTCTACTACAGAATGTCAGAGCAATATCTTTAGCTATTAATAGGTGGAAGTTGTTACTGTCCTGCAGGCTTGGATCCTGTGAGTTGAACTCTGTTCATGGGATATTGCTCTTGTAGAAGTGGGGATGGGGAATTTGCTTATCTATTCATAGCTCCCTGTATACCATAACAAATATGCTCCAGAGAATGGAAAAGGGAATTTCCAATATTGATTGGAAAGTGACATAGGAGTTTGAGTGATAAATTGAAGAAAATTGCCTTCCCCCACTTATGCTATTGGGAGCCTTTATTGGATCAAAGACACTTCCATAAAAGTTAGATATCCTTTGGTTTATTAAAGGGTAAGTTTAAGAACTGAAAATATCTCCTTGCCATTCACCACACAGAGTGCCATAATAAATGCTTTCTTTGTCCTATTGTGGGACTACAGTGGCTTAGTTGTTAAGATGCTGAACTTGATGACTGGAAGGTTGGCAGGTCAGCAGTCCAAGACCCGAGTGTTGCATGAGGGAGCGAGCTTCCGTCTCTGTCCCAGCTCCTGCCAACCTAGGAGTTCGAAAGCAAGAAATTGCAAGTAGATAAATAGTTGCCACTTCGGTGGAAAGGTAAAAAGAGTTCTGTGCGCTCTGGTGTATAGTCATGCCTGCCACATGTCCACAGAAATGTCTGCAGATGCAGACAACGGTGACTCTTCGGCTGTAAATGGAGATGAACATCGAACCCTAGAGTTGGATACGACTGGCTTTCGAGCCCGGGAGACCTTTACCTTTGTCATATTGTAGTTTTTTCAAACTCTTGTCCATCAACTTGGTTTCTTTATCTCATTTAAATCAGAAGGTTGAGTACCCTTTCTGTGTCCAGCATCCAAATGCCAATATAGGAATGGTCTTGGGGGCCATTAGGTTGGAATGTATAGCACAAGGCAAGGCAACAGCTCCCCAGGTTGGAAATCTCTGCCTAATCCCATCCAACAATTTCTTAGGATTTAAATTGTCTTTTATCTATGATCACACAGAAGATGAAGGGGGGTAGTTCAGGGAACATAACTAATCTGCAAGCGAGAGATTCTCCATCCCTGATCTAAAAAGCCACTCTCCTAAATCTTTTCTCTTTATTGAAAGAATTTCATTTAGCAACAGAGGCTCTTATGTTTTTTCTTTCATCTTAGACTTTGTTCTTTTTACCCTTACTTGATATGGCAGCTCCTTCTATGTCTGATGTTTGCAGGAGACAGCGTCTCCTTAATCTGCTGTCTGCTTACCTATAGAATTTGGCAATTACAGAGAGAGGATCAGCACACCCTTTGGGCAGTGGCATTTAAGTCCTTAGAGAGAAACAGATTGTATACCCCTTGCTAAACTATGATTTAGGATTGTCTTATCTTGGATATCTTGGAATCATTATTCAGCAAGGGGTCCGTGCGTTGGTGGACGTCTCTGCAATGACATTCTACACATGTATATGGACTTGAGAAATCAAGTCCATCAGCATGCATTTTTTTATCCAATTAAATATCATGTCACCTGTTGGCTAGACGGAGCATGACGTGTGCCCTCCGCTTTCACCTGGCCCAAGGGATCCAATGGAGGACACTTTGGTGAGTTTTAGTCCTGGCCTAACATCATTGGCAAGAGATGGTAACACTGCCTAGTTAGACCGCTCAGGCCTCTGCACCCCAACAAGGCTCTCACCTAGCAGGGCCTTATATTCAGACGTAATTGCAGCAAACCACAAGCTCACAATGCAAAGGTCCTTTCTGTTCCTTCCTTGTAGCTGGAAGACAGGTTCTGAGAAATCTGTGTTCATTGTAGCTAATATTAATTATAGTTTGTTCAGATACGCAACTTCAAACCACAATTAATATCTGGTATTTTATAGAGCAGTGATAGCGAACTATGACACTCCAGGTGTCCTTGGACTGCAATGAGCAGAAACCCAATTCAGCATTCCTGCTGATCAGGGCTTCTGGGAATTGAAGTTCCAGAACACCTGATTGATTGATTCTATTTGCATGCCGCCCACTCAGCATATGCCGACTCAGGGCGGCTCACAACAGTCACAACATAAATCAACAATACAAAATAAATACACAATAATACAATATACAGAAATTCAATCTACAAAAGCAACACATTACATTTTATACAATAAAACACACTTGAGCACTAAAATATCAATGGAAAATAGATAACAAAAAGTCTTAATGGAGCACCACGTCCCCGATGGAGCCCAGGGCTCAACGGCCCTGACAGAGCCCGGGGCTCAACATCCTCGATGGCATCTTCAGCCGCCTCAGGACCCCGGTGGCCCTTTATCCTTCTCCAGTGTTGGAGTGGCCGAAGGGGAGGAGACGCAGTGCTCTGTCCCTGGTGGGATGGAAGTCCAGGGGTGGGGCGGCAGGCATCCACAACTGCGGCTGTAAGACCATCTTCTGCCGCTAAAGCTGGCGCGGCTTTTCTAACCTTGGTGAGATGGAGGTCCGGAGGTGGAGCTGCAGAACGTCCACAGCTGCGACCGTGGGACTGTCTTCTGCCACTCAAGCCAGCACGGAGAAACTCCACTCAGGGGATCCCCGAATGAGGCTCCATTCATGTCCCTAAGAGCTGGGACAGAGACAGGTACTCATTCCGTCATGCAGTACTCGGGCCTCAAATAATAGCACTGAAATAGCAGTGAAATCTCAAATGTAAATAAAAGTCTGATGATTCTAGCATACTGGAGTGCAGATACATGCAGTTTAGTCCATGAAATAAGAGGAGAATCTGAGTTGGACAGTTTAGGGCAAAGAATTAGTTAAACTGAACAGACATAAACCTAAGTACTGCTCAGCAGAATCAGTCACAGGAGTAGAGACCAAATGACTCAATGTTACCTGTCCCCATTACACTAGAGCAGTATCTTGGCACTCCAGGTGTTCTTGGACTTCAGTTCCCAGAAGCGCAAGTCAGCACTCCTGATGATCAGGGCTTCTGAGAATTGAAGTTCCAGAACACCTGGAGTGCCAAGGTTCACCATCATAAAGCTTCTGATCAAGCTCAGTTCTCCTATCTGGGGGTTAAGAAGTGCAATTTACAATAACTCGGGGTAGTTTCAAAGGAGGAACTTTAAACTACAATTGTGGGCAGTTTCCATAGAACAGAATATCCTTCCAGTGGAGTAATATAAGATAGTATAACTTGCACAGGGAAGTCTTCATGGAGATCCCTCTTTATGTAAGAGCAACACTTGTACACGTAGCATAGTCTTGGATTATTACACAGTAGAAGCTCAGTAGAATATTGGCTACTACATTCGGATTATATCATAATTAAAATTAACCAGAATTCCTGGTCCGGTGATATGATAGGTAAAGGTGCAGTACTCGGGAATCGAACTCCAACCTCCCACTTGTCGAGTTCAGCGTCTTAACCACTTGAGCCACCACAGTCCCCTGGTGATATGATAGTTGATGGTTATTCCAACAGGCAACATGTAGAAACTGATACTACCTGTAGCTGGTTTCAGTTAATTTAAATTATGGTTTTGTATGATCAGAGAATGCAGCCAATCTAAACTTATCCAGGCTAAAAAGAGTAACATTTTCCTGTTCTGCCTGTGACATTATCAGAATGCATTTGGCCAAGGATCTTGAAGATCTAAATTTAGGCTTATCCTTGTTACCTACTTTCCTTTATTTGAGAAGATTTTTTCCCTCAGCTATGCTTTGCAGAATTGTGCAGATTGTTTTATCACAGCTAGCATGATGGTATCTTTTAAAAATAATAATAATAATAAACAGGTATGACTGGAAATTTGCTTTTCACTCATTTTCACCCTGATTATGATTTATCAGTATAACGATGTCTTCATTTTACATAAATAAAAATTACTTTTAGTATTTCTTTTTCACAAAGAAATATACACAAATGAAAAATACAGTAAACTCTGTATGACAAAATGTCATACAAAAATATGTCTGACAAAAATATGCAGTGCGCCCACATCATAAATTGAATAACTCAAATGTATCAGAGAAAACAGAATTTATTATTATGTGTATTACAGTAGGGATAGTGGGGGAAAGATTATATGGAAATACTGTAAACGAATTAAACAATAATCAAGTTTGCTATGATGGAATTTTCTAAGGTAGTCAAATTGGACAATAAATAGAAAACTATTAGAAAATACAGATTAATATGAACAAAAAGAATGGAAGTTCTAATTATTCATATTAATGCATTCAGTTTAAGGGAAACCATATGTTTATTTAAAAGTAGCATTCACATTGAAAAATTACATCTTTTAATGTCAACTCTTTCTAAGAAGTATGTACAACAATGTATTACAGTATAGTTGAACTCAAGAAACTGATAATGTCCTAGTTTCATTTGGGGTCTGCGGTGGCTTAGTGGTTAAGATGATGAACTTGACGACTGGAAGGTCGGCAGGTCAACAGTTCGAGACCTGACTGCTGCATGACCGAGTGAGCGTCCGTCTCTGTTCCAGCTCCTGGCAGCCTAGCAGTTCAAAAGCAAGAAGTTGCAAGTAGATAAATAGGTACTGCTTCAGCAAGAAAGGTAACAGCGCTTCGTGCACTCTGGCGTCTAGTCATGCTTGCCACATGACCATGGAAAGGTCTGCAGAATGCAGACAGCTCTGGCTCTTTGGCCATAAACTGAGATGAACACCATATCCTAGGGTTGGTTATGACTGGCTTTCAAGCAAGGGCTCTACCTAGTTTAATTTGGGACTGTAAAAAAAAAATCAGAATTCATCAGTCAGAGCATGAGAAAAGGTGGGCAGCTGCAAAGACTTTATTTGCATAGCATAACAAGCCAGGACATGATTTGTTGAAATGTGGGTTCTTGGGTTGTGTGACTTCCCATCTGCTTACACCCCATGTTTTATTCACCAGCTAGAAACTGGACAAAGGATATACTATTGCCTTACAAACTCTGGCTTGTTTGAACCATGGCTTTTCATGCAGTCTGAACCTGCAGCTATGATTTATCTCTAGCACATGTTATTCTAGTTACCCACTCTGAACCAGGAGCTGAGAAAAGCAAAGCTTGGAAATTTCCATTTAAGTTTTTAATATCAGATTTTAAAATTTAAGAAGAACGTAAGGTTATCACTGGCTGGCTGAGGGCAACTTGCCAAGCTTTGACAAAAGGTGTAGGAGAGAAATAAACCAGAAATCATCATCATCATTAGCAGCAGCAGCATAGAACTGCAAAACTGGAAAGAGTGCTATGGATCACCGAGTCCAGCTCCTGTCAAGGAGGCACCGTGTGGAGTCAAACTCCCAACCTTTGGCTCCTCAACCAGATACCAAACCCACTGAGCTAACTATCTTTTAGTTATCTACAAGGCAATCCTAGGTTTAAGCAGTAAATCATGGTTATTACAAATGATGGATTATTGTGTTATACAAACACACCAATGGTGGCTTTTAAGAATCCTCAGTAGAAATATTTGGACCTAGATTATTTAGACTAGATCCATGATGGTGAACCTTGGCACGCCAGGTGTTCTTGGACTTCAATTCCTAGAAGCCCAAGTCTCTGTGAATCCACACGTATGAGCAGTAAACCCATTTGTGTGGATTCACAGAGACTTGGGCTTGTGGGAATTGAAGCCCAAGAACACCTGGCGTGCCAAGGTTTGCCATCATTGGACTAGATCCTTGTGCCTTGTGCATCTGATCAAGATACAAAAGTGACCTTTATAGTTTGTGGAGATAATTACTGCCTGCTTATGAACAGTGGCTCAAGTGGCTAAGATGCTGACTGGAAGGCGGCAGGTCAGTAGTTTAAGACCCAAATACTGCAGGACGGAATAAGCACCCATCTCTATCCCAGCTCCTGCCAACCTAGCAGTTCAAAAGCAAGAAATTGCAAGTAGATAACTAGGGACCACTTCAGTGGGAAGGTAAACAGCGTTCCGTGCGCTCCGGTGTCTAGTCATGCCTGCCACATGACCACGGCAACATCTGCTGAAGCAGGCAGCGCTGGTTTGTCGGCTCTGAAACAGATGAGCACTGAACCCTAGAGTCAGATATGACTGGCTTTTGAGCAAGGGCCACCTTTACCTTGTGAACAGAAGAATCTGTTGTAAATTTTTCGTTTTCATGGGTATATATAGCTTGTTGTGATAAAACCTGTCATGTACTTTGCTTACTTCCAGTGATCACAGGACAGCACCGGAATGGTGTCATTTCAGCTCGAACACGAATCGATGTTCTAGTTGAAACCTTTCGCAAAAAACAGCCCTTCACACACTTTCTCTCATTTGCACTCAACGAACATGCAGTCCAGGAAAAATTTCTACAATTCAAAGAGGAAGTGCTGGAGCAGTGTTCAAATGTAAGTTGAATGGCTGATATTCAGAGATAATTTCATTTTTTAAGGAAGTAGTTACTGTCACAAAATGCCACAAATAGGCATATAATTAATAAAATGACTTTCTGAATATGATGGAATTACCATCAGCAGAATTACGGTTGTTTATTAATTAAAACCAGAATCTATTTTTTTTCTTCCACAATAGCAAAATTATTAGATTCCAAAGGATATACTCTAGAAATTCAGGAAGAGAATGTCACAATCTATTCCTTTATATGTATTTTGTTGTTTGTTCCCATTTCTTGTTAAACAAATAATTTCTTAAAATTTATTTTGGCAGTCAGGCATGAATAAATAGTACTCTTGCCACCAAAGCTTTAATCATACCAGAAGATCTTATTTTCTTTTCCTTTCCCATAAATATTATGATGATGATGTTTCCTGTTATACTTTTACTTCATGAAAAAAGCAGCAGGAAATAATCAAAATTAAGGGTGCATTCAAGAGGTAGATGACTTGAGTGGTAAACGTGCTATAGATTACCTTGTTCTAGTTCAGTAAACATCCTGCTGAAGTACTGAGCCCCAGGGAAAACCTGTTCTTCCTGATCGTAGGTGAAGGGTCTATAGACAGCACAGGTTATGTGAATCTCTGTAGTAAAATACATGTAAACCACAGTGTGGTGAGTAAAGAGTTAATGTCTACAGGAGCAACAGTTTGCTTCCCAGAGCAATATGGAAAGAGCCACTGTTGTTACTGTTAAGATGGCTAATATATTTTGGGATTGTTCAGGCCTTCGTTATAATTTTATTCCAAAATATGTTCATTCACAGATGCTGTGTCTGTTCTTATGAAGCCAGGGGGAAATGTCTGAATCGCTATTGGTACTCTTTCCTCCCAGGACAACTTTTTCAAGTTTAAACAAACACAATGAGTGTTCTACTTGTGCTGTATCCAAACATACCTGTCAAGTATCCCGGATTGGCTGGAATTTCCCATATTTTTGCGCCGATTTTCGTCATTTCCCGCCCGGAGCTGCCGCTACCCCATAATTTGGCAGCGGGGGAAAATGAGTTACTGCGCATCCCTTCTGCACAGCTCACTTCTACACGTGCGTAGAAGGCTTTTACACATGCGTAGAAGGCTTTTACGCATGCGCAGAAGGCTTCTGTGCAGAAGGGGATGCGTAAAAGCCTTCTACGCATGCGTAGAAGTGAGCTGCACAGAACGTTTCTGTGCAGATCCATTGTATGCATGCATAGAAGGCTTTTACGCATGTGTAGAACGGACTTGTGCTGCGCTTGACAGGTATTCATCCAAATCTGAATATTGGCGATCCTCATGGTGATCAGCCATGAAGACTGTCCTGAGAATATAATGCAGTGGCCTTTCATCTGCCTTCCGCATTACAGCATGGAACTGATCCAGTTCCTCAAGTCACTTTCTGGTTCTGAGCCCTTTTGACAGACAAAGTCCTCCTCAGGCCCAGGCCAGTATTGATGAAGCTGCTGCCCTCCATCAAGACAACGAGAGTTGCAGAAACAAATCACCAAACATATATTTGATCCAACCATTTTGGGTTCAGGGAGAGAAAATTAGCATTAGATTTGAAAAGTTTGGATTTGTCACTTGAATAGCCAAGACGGGGTGACAAGATCATCCAGAAGACCAAATAAAACAAAAATAAAATACAATAAACCCAGACTCATCTTTTTTTCCTTCCATACATCTCTGTCCACCATAAGAGGCCTCTTTCAATTCTCTTTTTAAAATTACACAAGTTGATTTATGTTGGTGAATTTAGACCATATGGTTAATGACTATAGATCAAAAACAATAGAAATGGTTTTATATTAAGTATATGGTAATGTGACTCAATTCTAGGCCAAGATATTTCTATTGTAGAAATAAGGGTTTCCTTGTTTTCTGAATGACTTGCATTAGAGTTGATTGCTTCTTCTTCTTCTTCAGCTGCTGTATCCGTTCCAGATATTGGCTATTATCATAGCGATAGTCTTCCTGTTCTTAATTTCTCGGAACGGTTCTTCTGAGAATATGCCACACCAGTCTCTCTGGTTCTTCATCCATGAAGTCCATCTATGTCCAGAGCCTCTCTTCCCAGGGATCTTTCCTTGCAGAGCAAGTTGGAGTACTCTATACTTTATGTTGTTCCTCATGATATGGCCACGGTATTGGAGCTTTCTTTGCTTAATGGTCTTAAAGAGATATTTGCTAGACAGTTCGTATTTAGTTTTATAACCTACAGTATCAAAAATGTGGTTCAGTCAAACTACACTCTTCTTACATAGACTAGTGCAGTGATGGCGAACCTTAGCACTCCAACTGTTCTTGAACTTCAATTCCCAGAAACTCAGGTATGCTGATTTGGACTTTTGGTAATTGAAGTCCAAGAACACCTGGAGTGCAAAGGTTCACCATTACAGGATTAGTATATCAAAGAGAGTTTACCTGCAAGAACTGTAGAATAAAAGGAATTCAATGGCAATTATTATCAGTGAGCAGAAGTTTTAATTATTTTTGCCAGGACAGAGTAAATTGAAGAATATAGACAAGAAGCAGTGCTATACTGATAAAATATTATTGCTAATTAACCCCAAGTCCCTCAGTAGCATGTCCCGAGAATTAATATATTATAATGCTAGGGATAACATCCAGAATTTCATTATGGAAACAATTGTTTGTTTTTTATTCACTTTATTAGAATTTTACCTTACTAAACCCATCGTCCTTTTCTTGGATGCTTACCTTCATGTGGTGAAAAGATTTGAGTGGATCAGGAAAGCTGAGAACATTACTGTCAAAACACTAAACTTTGTTATGTTTAGACCCCTAACAGGGTCATACATGATAGAATAGATAGACCTGATACAACTCACTAAGATGTATTCATCTTCTTCAGAATTAATGATCACATGAGCAGACTAAAACTGATGGTTCCAATAGTGAGAAATTCTTAAAGAACAGCTACTGGGCAGCAGCAGTCATAGAAGGTAATACTGTGGAGGATCTTTCATAGACAACAGAAGTGACATTTAATCTAACTATTACTAGTACTGCATAGAAGAGGACAATGCTAAATTCCTTGATTCTTCGATTGACCAGACTATCAGGGGGTGAGTTCCTGCTATCGCAACTCACTTTCCCTTTTTTTTTAGCTGCCACGCTCTTCTTCTTCCAGGTTCGACCAAAACTTTTCACAATTTACAACAGCTGTAAATGAGTCCGCAGCTGATTCCGATGACAGCGGCTGGAGCGAGGGCAGGGGCTGGATTATTTGGCACCACGGGCTGGATCTGGCCTGTGGGCCGTAGGTTGCCTACACCTGATCTACAGCAAGAAAGCGTTAAAAGCCATTTCAAGAGATTGATGTTAAACGAAACAATTTGGAGTGGCTTTAGGAAATGATTTGTTTGTACATATTTGCAGAGCAATTGTGTAAACAGCATTCCGTGCACTTCGGTGTCTAGGCATGCCTGCCACGTGTCCATGGAAACGTCTGCAGAAGCAGTCAGCACTGGCTCTTCGGCTATAAACAGATGAGCACTGAACCTTAGAGTCGGATACGACTGGCTTTCGAGCAAGGGTGACCTTACCTTTACCTTTATTTGCAGCATATGTGATCCACTAATTTAAGAATGTTTTATTGGATTACTTGATTTTAATCACACCTTGAATTTTGACAACAAAATGTAATTGTCAGTTATGTTACTTTCTTTATTCACAACGTTGACAATTTTAAGACCCAGAATTCCCTGTACTGCAAGAGTTTGCTTTTCATGCAGGAGAGATGTGAGACAATGAAAGACATGATTTCTTCCATGGTTTTTCTCTGTGATCTAGGATTTTGCGTTGAAGATGTGCAGTTGACACGTAGTTAAAGAAGCCTACTGCTTTCGCACATTTTTTTAAAAGTCATTTCATGGTCAGTAATGCCACTCTGAAATCACTTTATTTCACAGCAGGATCTGCAAGAAAGTACTGTACATGAGTAATCAAAAACTAGTAGTTGGATACCAGTGCTTTTCAGCACAATAAGAAAGTATAGTGAACTGTGCAAAGCAGCAAGAGTATTTTAGGGTGGTGAGAGAAGCCTGAATACGTGCCAGTTACAGAAGCTGTGTGTATATATACTGTATATATTTTTCCTACTGTTGCTTTCAGCTTCAATAGAGCAGTCAGTTAATGATGTTTTTATTCAAATGTGGTTGGTTTACATTCAGAGTATATATTAGAAAGGAATAATATCAGGTGTGGAGATTGGCATTTCTGCTGGTTGTTGAGCAGTGGTACCATATCTTTCCCTGTCACTAGAATAGTTACTATGGCAACCATTTGTCCATCCTTTGTACTATTATAGTCCCGTGTCAGTATATACTGCAGATAAGTCTCCTTGTTTTTTGTTTTGCTTCTTAACTGAAGGTTATATTTAAATGAGCAAATTAATAGATGCTGTCCATTGAAACATTTACGCTGGGAAGCAGCTTGCCTGTGAAATCTGAAGGTGAAATATTAAAATATACATGCATGTGCTTTATTTTTATATATACTCTGTCTTTCTTTCCCAGGGGGAACTAATATTATAGCTGCCTTAATAACACCCACATATCAGCAATTAAAGTCAAAATAATTCCAGGGCTGGGAGAGGAAATACTGTGAGAAATCACCAGAAAAAATAAATGTCAGATAAGATCAATTTGAAATTAAACCAAATGCCTACTTGAAATGTGTCTTTTTTAAAAAGACCACTTCATTTTTTTGAAAGAATCCATGTTTGGGCCCTGCCACATCTCTTTGAGGACTGAGTTTACACCATCAAGGTTGCCTGAAAGAGAATCGTTGTGCCCTTCTTGACAGGATATTTTGAATTCATTTACTCAGAGGGACTACATAGGTCAGAGGTGACTTGACAGCATGTTCCAACACTGTCTGGATTTTATTTCAGTTTCCTACAGCAACTGTTCAAATTTGTAGTGAATTTATTTATTAAATAATAAGCAATGTTTAATGAGGGGACTGCAGTGGTTTAGTGGTTAAGATGCTGAACTTGATGACTGGAATGTTGACAGGTCAACAGTTCGAGACCCAAGTGTTGCATGAGGGAGCGAGCTTCCGTCTCTGTCCCAGCTCCTGCCAACCTAGGAGTTGGAAAGCAAGAAATTGTAAGTAGATAAATAGTTACCACTTCGGTGGAAAGGTAAAAAGAGTTCCGTGCACTCTGTTGTCTAGTCATGCCTGCTGCATGTCTACGGAAACGTCTACAGATGCAGTCAGTGTGGCTCTTTGGCTGTACATGGAGATGAGCACTGAACCCTAGAGTCAGATAGGACTGGCTTTCGAGCAAGGGTGATCTTTACCTTTACCTAATGTATAGTGAACTGGTTAAAAATGTCCTGCTATTACATAATCTACTTGACAGCAAAAATAAATTGAGGGGATTAATGGTGAAAGTCAATTGAATTTAGAATATACTAAAATAACAAAGGTACAGTGGTTGGTTTCGTCTTTTAAATGTAGCTTTTACATTGAATAAACAACTTCATGAAAGTAACATTTCAGTTTTGCTATAATATGAATCAATCCTAGCCGAGCAATCTTAATAGTTTATCCCCAATTTCCATTTTTTAAAATAAAGCCTTCATTTTCTTCATCTGTTTCTGAGCTATCAACCCTCTCATATAACCTGCCATGTATGTGATGGTGGTGGTCATTTATATTTATATACAGTAATAAATAAAATAAATATGAACACTTCATGTGAGTTTACATCCAGCAGAGGGCAGTGTTTATGAGACAGCTATATTGTACATCTTAACATAAATTATTTGAGTACCTGGTACAGTACTGAAATCCTAACATATGTGCTGGGAATAAATTATATAAATTTAAATAGAATGTGCTTTTTTCAGTTCATCTAAAACGTTTGGAATTACTTATTAAGGTCAGAGACACCTCTAACATTAAAATACTGTACAGCAGTTAGTCTTTAAAGTGCCACAACATTTTTGTCTATTTGCTTGAAACACAAACTAACACGGCTACTATCTCAAAAATCTTAATTATAAAGTTTCTTCTATTTGTCTCAGAAATATATTAATAGGGGAGGTAAATAAATATATGACCTAAGAATTATTTTATATCTACACTTAAGTTTCTCACAGCATTGTGCTTAAGTCAACACTGCAGTTACTTTCAAGAGCTTTGCCCCAGTAAAATAAGATCATGTGAACCAGGAGTACATGGAATCAGAAAAAAAAATCCTTTGTTTTTAACACAGTTCCATTGGAGAAACACACATAGGATTTGGACTGCTAGTGCTTGATATTGTAAGATAGCCTGTTCCCTACCTAGTTTTGAAGGTGGAATTGTATAAAGTCAGATACTAAGAAGCTGAATTCTTTAGCTTGATTAATCTGTGGGCAAATATACGCCAGAGCACCCAGGTTCAAAAAAGTGTGTACACAGGGTAGGCTGTACAAAACATTATGTGCCTGGGGACAGTCATTTCTAGGAGGTATTTTAATTCCATTTGTCATTCCATGACTGCTCTTAAAATACAGCATTCCTTAATGCGAGTTACCCCCTTCTAGGCTAGCTGCTTGCTCATTTCAAGGATGCCATTTATCTGTTTGTTTCAAATTGCATGCTGGAGAATGGAACATAAGAACATAAGAAACCAGATGTTTGACCATCCAGTTTAAAGCCAGATTTATTAGTATTCAGTTACATTTGTGTCTTTCCTTTCTTCCAGTGAGCTCAAGGCAGTATATATGGCTATTCTCCTCCCTTTAGTATTGAAGCAGATTGAAGTGCTGTACAGTATATCAGTTTGAGAATCTATGGTGGGTCCTGAGACACCCATCGAGTTTCATGACTCATGGGGTCCTGGAAACTGAAATTTTCAAGTCCTGGCCAAAGACTAAGTACTAGATCACACTGACAGAGATGCCTTTATCTCTTTTTACTCCATGTACCGTAGTCCCCCGATTAACGATGTGTTCGATTAACGACAAATCCGATTAACAACGCTGTTTCATTCACCATCCGCACAACGACGTCATGTCGTTGTGCGGAATGTCGTTAATCGAGGTTTTCCCATAGGAGGTCGCTTTTTTAGCGTTGTTGTGTGGGAGCTCGTGATTAACACCGAATTGTGCATAACGACACTAAGCTTGGAAGCAAGCTTTGTCGTGCGAGGGTCTCTACTGTACCATATTTCCTCTTCATGATAGCTTTCATTAAATCATTAACATTGTATTATATTGTTTATCCTGCTGCTGGTAGGCTGTTCCCATACAACGACATTGAAAGTCTCTGCTGAGTGCAGTTGTAAAGGAAATGTTAGAATGCAGGGTTGTGATCTTAGCTTTATTGTTAAATAGTAAGGCATGATGTTGTATTTCAATGAGTGGTTTAATGGCTCTCTCTTCTCAGGACAGATGTGCTTCTGAGAAGCATTAGCGAGGCCTATGAAACCTATTCTAGATGGACCTGTTGCAACTTTCTAAGGCCAATTTAGCTATAAAGGCTGGGTTAAACTGTACTAATATTAAACCCGCAGTCCTAAGCATGTTTGGTAAAAAGCTAGATACTGTACCTTGAAACTAGTGAGAAATGCTTCATAGTAAACTTGCTTAGGATTGTGCTGTTAAGACCAGTAGATTCCTGTAGCAATAGATCTGGCATTGTTTGATCATTTAAAAGAAGGTTTCACGAACTTTCTAATGATTAGTAGGATTTACTGCACTATGTTGCTTATCTTTCTGCAAATGTGGTTCAGTTCTTTCCTGAATTAAAAGCAGCCAGGGCACACAAGTTGCTTTTCAGTCATTGCTGGAAAGAAGAAATTCAGCTGGTAATAATTATGAATTCTTAACCAGCCTTCCTTGCTGGGATTAGATGGCATATGCCCTCTTTTCCTAAAAGCTATCACTTCACTGAGCCAATATAGTTTGTGGTAGGCATAACTGTGAGCATTACAGAAATTAAAATGAACCCATGCCAATAGCTGGAACACATCAAAGCTGCCCTCTGCTGCCTCTCCAGCTTCTGATATGTCTGGTGTTTATAGTAGTCTAAATTTATTTCTGGTGCGAGTCCCAGATTAAGGAAAAGCATACAAGAATAAACCATGGGTTTTCAGCGTATCCTAAATATACTTTCATAGAGAAGTAAAGGTAAAGGTTTTCCTTGCTCGAAATCCAGTCGTATCCGACTCTAGGGTTCAATGCTCATCTTGTTTCAAAGCCGAAGAGCCAGCGTTGTCTGCTTCTGCAGACGTTTCCGTGGTCATGTGGCAGGCATGACTAGACACCGGAGCGCACGGAACGCTGTTACCTTCCCACCGAAGTGGTCCCTATTTATCTACTTGCAATTTCTTGCTTTCGAACGGCTAGGTTGGCAGGAGCTGGGACAAAGACAGGAGCTCATTCCGTCCTGCAGTACTTGGGAATTGAACTTCTGACCTTCCGTTCTGCTTCCCAGTCAGCGTCTTAGCCACTTGAGCCACTGCAGCCACTTGAGAAGGTAAACCTCTAGGACAGGGGTGCCCAAACTACAGCCCATGGGCTGGATCCAGCCTTCAACACCAATTCATCTAGCCCTTGCTGCCCTTGCCGCTCCTGGAAGCGGACGTAAAATGCGCCCTTGCCACTTCCAGGAGCGGTAAGGGCCGGATGAATTGGTGTCGGGGGCCGGATCCAGCCCATGGACCTTAGTTTGGGCACCCCTGGTTTAAGCAGAGAAGCCTAAAAATCTATCTCATCCTGTTACAAAACAGATTGCAAGGCAGGCTTTACTTCTGCTTCTGGTGGGAGGAACCACGTGACCAGCCCGCTGAACCACGTGACTGGCTCGTGGCCCAAAAGTTTTGGGCACCCCTGCTCAAGGAGCTTCCCAGCATTCCTTTCAGTTGTTTTGAGCAGATCAAGCTAAATATGGGCTTTCCTTTACTGAATAAATATATTTGGTTGCATTTTTCTGAGGGGATGGGGAAGAGGCAGTGAGGGAGCCATACAGACAGTATTTGTAGCAAAGGGAATATGGGTTGTCTGCAGCTGGTTTCTTGTGTCCAATGTGCCTGGGAACCTGTAGTATTGTGACTGCATCTTGAGCAATATGATGGGTTATAGAGAACAGGGCTGGAGAACATTTGACCATGCAGATGTTGTTGAACTGCATCTCCCATTACCCTACCTACACTATGTGCTGCTGACTAGGATTGACGGGTAGTGCCACCAAACAACACCTGGAAGGTTACATGTTACCCAAGCTTGTGTTTTAAGTGTTTGTATACAGAAAGGTAGAGGCTTCAGTGGCTTCGTGGTTAAAACACTGAGATTGACAATCAGAAAGTTGGCAAGTCAGCAGTTGGAGACCTGAGTACTGTGTGATGGAGTGAGCTCCCGTCATCTGCCCCAGCTCCTGTCAACCTAGCAGTTCGAAAGCAAGACATTGCAATTGGTAGATAAACAGGTACTGCTTTGGCCATTGCCATCTGCAAGAGAATGACCACAGCCAAGCAAACCCAGGTCTCCTGCATCCTAGTCTGTTGTTCTGTCTCATGCATCACATTGGCTCCCTCCTACATGAATATAGTAATATTTAATATAAAATGGCTTTGTAAAGCAGAATCCAAAGTGTAATCTAGTCAGAGGACCCCAACGTTTCATTTCTTGAGGCCTACCCTTTTACTTGCATTTATACATTTTGGCACCACTTCCTAAGCAAAAGGTTCTCTAAATATAGAGTAGCAGTTGTTTTCCATGTCACATCTCTCAACTGGACTTTAGGGTAACAGAAATACTGGAAGACTGCAGAAGCCAGTCCAAATTTGTCAAGAGCTACATTGATAAAACTCCTGTTAACACAGGATTCAAATTCAAACCCTTTCTATAAGAAGCCATTCAGATCTTATGCCTGATAGAAGAGGAGATGTTATTGTGTGCAGTGACTTGAATCTAATGATTGGCAGCATAAACTGAAATATAGGTAACAGGCACAATTGTTATTTCTCCACTACATACTATAGGTCTCATAGATTCATAGAGAATGCTAAATGTGGGAGTTCTATCCTAAATAGTTTGAGTTGTTCTGGTATTGGGTTATGTTTTGATTTGTAGAGAATGAAATAAACTGAACTTAGATGGCAGGTCAGATTCAGCTTTGGCTTTAGACCGAATCTTGTTTCCAATATATCTTCTCATCAATGCCAATGTACTATGGCCTGGTTATTGAATCTTCATTGTTTTCAGATAAAAAATCTGCAGGGGGAAAAACTGTATAACTTTTGAAAAGGAGAACATCTCTCCAAATATTCAGATTCATGCCTGATGGGATACCTAAAGGCAGCCATGCATGCTATATAAAATACTATAATTGTAACTCTTCTTATTCTTCTTGTTGTTGTTGTGTTCTTCTTCTTCTATTTCTTCCGAATGTTTTTCTTCTTTTTCTTTCATATAATATAATTTATTCTATTGCAATTATAGTTATATTCTGTTACAGACTTTCTTAGTAAATGCTTACATTTTCTACAGGACTATGGTGTCAGCAGTAGTCTGTTTCAGAACCCAGCAAAACTCCATCTAACTATTGGGACTCTGGTACTGTTAAACGAAAAGGAAATCCAGAGGGCTCAAGAACTCCTGCAGAGGTGTAAAGAAGACTTTGCCAAGTGAGTAAAATTGAACCATGATAATAAAGCAGGATGGAATCAGCTGGTTACAGCTTTCAGAACAAAGTGGCTGGAACATGATGTACCGGTTTGCAGTAATCAAGTAATCATGTGTTTTAGGGATAGTACAAGGTGCCTGCAAAATTAGGTAGGGACTTACTTGTATCTTGTTATGGGCACTAGCCATTTAGGTACGTCTTTTTGCATGCAAGTTTACTATCAAATATTTACCTTTTTCCCTACTGGTGGTTGGAGTGTATAGATACAAAATTGATCTCTGCCCTTCCAGAGGTGCATGAAAAATATGATTGCCTTAGCACTTTTGCACAGCAGAGTGTTTGGCAAATAGATCTTTTCCCACAGATGGTCATATATCCCTGAGATTCATTTCCTAAACAAACCTAGCGAGTAGTTATGAAAGGCACACAAACTGTGTAAGAAATCTGTCCTGAAACTGAATCAATAATTTTATAGTTCAGGACTTGCAATTCTTCTTTCGTGTCTAGGCCAGACTTTAAACTGCCAAAATGAAGCCAGCTTTTGGTGAATTTATTCTGTACTGTAGTTTCTTTCACCTGACCTAGTGTGAAACACAAGATTGCCGTTGCCCAGGGTCCACCTGGTTGTGGTTCAAAAATACTACAATCTTTAAAGAGGCTCTTTCTGTGTACCCCAGGACTTGCAGTTATGTACAGTACTCACAAAGCCATGTTGGTAGAGGTTTAGAATTAGTAATGGACTGTGGTGGCTTAGTGGTTAAGACGCTGAACTTGACGACTGGAAGGTCAGCAGTTCGAGACCTGAGTACTGCATGACGGAGTTAGCTTCCGTCTCTGTCCAGCTCCTGCCAACCTAGCAGTTCAAAAGCAAGAAATTGCAAATAGATAAATAGGTACCACTTCGATGGGAAGGTAAACGGCATTTTGTGCACTCGGGTGTCTAGGCATGCCTGCCACGTGTCCATGGAAAAGTCTGCAAACGCAGACAGCATTGGCTCTTTGGCTGTAAACTGAACCCTAGAGTCGGATACGGCTCACTTACGAGCAAGGGCAACTTTTACCTTTACAGTACTAGAAGATTCCCCTTCACTTCCACAGAATACAGCTCTATTTCCAGTATTTTTAAAAGACTTTCCAGTGGAATAACATCTCTTATAGACTAACACCCATCTGGTTGTGAATGTATTTTTCACAATGGGTAAAGCGAAATGACCAGTGGTGCGTCACTGCAGCTGTCTGGATGTTCGTAAAGATAGGTCAATGAGAGTATGTAGGACCAAGCATGTGCCATTAATTGTGCTGGCTGCCAATGCATTTCCAGGCCTCTTCCAGATATTTTCCTTTGAAGATATAATTTTTAAAATATAAATCAAATTACACTAAAACCCCAATTTACAAATGCCTCGAGTTTCATAAAATTCAACTTACATAATGATTTTATGCTAAAACCATGTCCCGATTTACACGATTTCCTATGGGTTTGCTTCGAGTTACATAAAAATTTCATTTTTCCTATGGGTTTGCTTTGAGTTTAAAAAAATTGATTTAAGCAAAAGCCTACAGAACGGACTTTTCCCCCGTAAGTAGGGATTTTACTGTATTTTAAAGACTCCCTTCACTCAAACAAACCCATTTACATTTTCAGATCAGTTTCAGAGTCTCTGTCCACCAGAAGGAGCAGTTAGTTTGTTGGCCAGGAGGGTCAGCCCCCCCCCCAAAAAAAACTTTTTTGGGCGAAGGGTGTCACTGGCTCTATTTTCTGAAAATTTGCCATAATTTAAATGCCCCTATCAATTTAGTCCTTTAAATTGATTCCAAAAAAACCAATTTCTAGCTAAGAGAAATGGGACATTGTTCTTTGTTTTTACATTGGCATGTATAATTTAAAAGTTTTTTAAAGCATCATGTCATTTTTATTGTTGATAGTGTCATTGTAGTTATACATTGTCGTTATTTTATGGAGAGTAAGAATCTAGCTAGGGATGTTGTACTACTATCCACGAGATTCTGTACAAATACATTTTACAGTCTCTGCTTTAATATGTGAAAGTATTGGGCTTATATTTTGTGTCCAAGAAATATTAGAATTACTTGCACTATTTAAAAAAAATGTATGCAGTGTTTAGAAGTAATGCATTTGGTGCCTGGAAGACCTACTATTTGTACAAGTAACAACCAGAGTCTTACATTTCTTCTGTGTTAGAAGACTCCTCTGTTGACCCAAAATAAGCTCTTTAAAACATGTCTGATTGTCATCGGCTACAGCTCGTATCCAAGAATGCATTTCCCCCCCTGAAGCAGGAAAAATGCCATTGCCGTGAATTTGTTTAAGGTTGGTCCCAGCTTGGCATGAAGTGACTCACACACTATGATCACGGAGCCATCTCCTGTGGCACATATGAAATGAGACATGCAGGATTTAACACCAGGACTGCAATGGACTGCCGCAGCCTTGAGGACTTTATCAAGGTGTGCCTTCATGGCCAGTCCATCTGGTATGGCCTCTTCTGCTTCCACAACCATTGGGAATCAGAGTTCCTCCTCCTCATTTTGCAATTGGGCCCAATATGATGGTTTCCAGTGGCATTTCCTCCACTGAGGGGGCCATCACCCCACCTAAAGGGGCTCATCCGCCCATAGCCATTGGCTTCTTTAGGAAGTCAGGTTATTTACCCAACACTCGTAGTAGACTGGCTGTACAGTCTACTCCATTACCGTAGTGGGATGTACTGTACACTTCCCTTAAAGGTTCGGTTGAGAGCCTCTTACAGCTTAATGCCCATACCTAATATTCAAGTGCATTTCTTTCCCTTATTTTAAAGAGCCAATTGAGAAACTGCCATGGCAGCAGATTCAGCTGTGGGCAGTTTCTCAGTTGGCCCTTTAAGACAAGGAGAAGGAAAATATTTTTTTTTAAAAAAATTAATAAATGGTACAGTGCATTTCCATTCCCTAATGGAGCCTTTGAAAATTCACTTCCTCTGCCACTTTTTTGAGGAGCGGAGGAAGTGTTTAATTAGCCAATATCCTTAAGTGGCTCTTTTATTAAGTCATGTCACCATATTAGCAGATAGAAAAGGAAGGCTTTTGGTTCATTCTCAGCATTCACATGTGCTGGAAATGGACCAAAAGAGAGTAAATCTACCTACATTTTAGAAAGTAGAAGCCCCTAGCAGGGGCCAGAAACGTGTGGGTTGAGCAGCGTTTCCCAACATTTTTTTGGGCATGCCCCACTTAAGCATCTCTATAATCCTGATGCCTCCTCCCCACCCCCATGACATATACGGTAACTCTTATTCAAAAAGCAAAGTCCTATTCACATGGAGGAACCTAAAAGGCCATTCACTGTTAGTAACTCATTCTCAAATTGCCCCCCCCCCGTAGGAATCACAGGGGTACAGCTACTCTGGGGGAAGGCTGGCTTATTCCAGCAAAGACATTATCACCATCTTTAGGAGAAAACCAGTCCACCACCAAACAGCGGACTAAATGCTTGTGTGGTCAGCCTCTAGTGTTGTAAAAATAGTAATAGTCAGTGATGCACTGCAAAAAAAACTTTACTACCTACTTTGTGGGCTGGCCAAATCTGTGGGCAGGGCCAAATTTGTGAGCATGGCCAAACATCCTGCATTATGGGCTATGGAGATGGGCGTGGCCAACCATGTGGGCATGGCCTGGGAATTTCCGCTACAGGTTCTGCAGAACCTGACAGAACCTGCTGCAGTGCATCACTGGTAATAGTAAAACAAACGATTGCCATCTAAAGCTAACAGAAGTGTTGTTCTTTTTTCCTTTTCCTTTTTGCCCTTTGTGAAGCGCAATTACAGGAGGCAAACCACTGGCAGTTGAAGTAGCAGGTATAGAATATATGAATGATGATCCAGCCATGATTGATGTTCTGTATGCAAAAGTCCACATGAAGGATAGGTCTAACAGGTATGTTTCTATTGCCTTTTCTATATACATTTTTGTCCCATGAATTTATGAAATCATATCTGAGTTAGTATAATAATATTTTCATGTCAGAAATTTTTCTGGTTGAAAGGATTTTTGCTGGAGAAACTCCACTCAGGGGACACCTGAGTGAAGCTCCTTCATGTCACCAGGAGCTGGGACAGTGATGGGTGCTCAATCCGTCATGCAGTACCTGGGTCTCGAATTGCCTATTTGCCGGCCTTCCAGCTAACAAGGTGAGCTTCTTAACCACTGAGCCACCTCAGCCTGTATCTGAGTTAGTAAAAAAAAGATGATACTTGAAAACTCTCTCAACTCTGATTTTAATGATTTCTTGCCAGAGAATATACTACTAGGCATCTGAGAGACAATATACTTTCTATTTCTCTGTAGGAAAAAGGAGGGCTGGGGTGAGTTTAACCTGAATCTCCTATTACTGAGAGAAATAATTAGAGATTATCAAGTTGTGTAACTTCTATTCAGCTATAGTATGTGGAAATGATTTCCACTCATTATCTTTAGTGTAAGGGCCTAATAAAAGAATTACTAGGCAATTGCATTGCTATCCACCGTCTTTGCAACTAACTGATCAATTGTATAGTTACTGTACTATAATTGGAAAATCCTCTTCACTTTCCATACATGCTGTTTGTATGAATGTCCATTTACTTGCTATTAAACCTTATAG
Source organism: Bradypodion pumilum (assembly GCA_035047305.1). Lineage (NCBI taxonomy): Eukaryota > Metazoa > Chordata > Lepidosauria > Squamata > Chamaeleonidae > Bradypodion > Bradypodion pumilum. Next base: position 256,425,917 of record JAWDJD010000003.1, on the reverse strand, counting down.
CTATATTTTATGTGAACCTGAGGGTTAAGCATAGAAAGGCCATTTTATAGTGCTTTATCTCCAAATGTACACCAAATTCTTCAGTCTCCTTCTTCTCTGTTTTTAAAACACTCCTGCAGTTACTCAATATAAATGTCAGAGTATAACAATTGCTGGTGATTTGGGAGATCGTTTTAAATTAATCGTTAGCTTTGTGAAGAACCTTTCTATAGGCTGAAATTAGTGCTAGAGAATGCTGCTGATGTTTATATTTTAAAAGGGCAAGTTTAGATTTCCTTCACTAGGCATCAACTGTCTGGCCAGGTTATCCTGCTATGGTAATAGAGTAGGCCCTTGATGGCGAACCTTGGCACTACAGTTCTAAGACTTCAATTACCAAAAGCCCAAGTCAACACTCCTTCTGATCAAGGCTTCTGGGAATTGAAGTTCAATAACACCTTGAGCGCCAAGGTTGGCCATTACTGGATTAGACCATACTGTCGGCGACTCAATGTCAAATGTCAGGTGGCAGTTATCTAACCTGACAATCCTTAAAACTAACAGCCTTGGGTGCCGAAGTCTACAGGGAAGGATGATGGTCCCCAAGTGGATTAAATTCCACTTGAATCCATCTTGATGAATGGCAGCAGCTTTATCAATACTGACCTGGGGCCGATGAGGACTTTGTGTGGCAAAAGGGCTCAGGACCAGAAAGTGAGTCACGGAAATGGATCAGTGGTATGAGTATCATGCTGCGATGCAGAAGGCAGATGAAAGGCCACTGCATTATATTCTCAGGAGAGTCTTCATGGTACGGGTACACAGAAAGAGCCTCCTCGAAGGTTGTGTTATTTTTGAACCACAATTGGGTGTAACTTGGTAACGGTAACCTTGTGTTGCCGGCTAATCTTTCTCACACTAGGTCAGGCCAGAGGAACTGCAGAATGGACTCACCAAAAGGTGGCTTCATTTTGGTAGTTTCATGTCTGGCCTAGACATAGAAGAAGAAGAACTGTATTGTGTACTATTTGGACCTACAATACATAGTTTCATAAGAAAAGTAAAGATCTAACATGATAACAAAACAGTGGCCACAGGATTGGAAAAGATCAGTATACGTCCCAATCCCAAAAAAGGGCAACGCCAAAGAATGCTCAAATTACCGAACAATTGCACTCATCCCACACGCCAGCAAGGTGATGCTCAAGATAATACAGGACAGACTTCAGCAACATGTGGAGAGAGAACTACCAGAGGTGCAGGCCGGTTTCAGAAGAGGCAGGGGGACTAGAGACCACATTGCCAACATACGTTGGATCATGGAGAAAACAAAGGAATACCAGAAACAAGTTTACTTTTGTTTCATTGATTACACTAAGGCATTTGACTGTGTGGACCACAACAAGATGTGGCAAGTAATTAAAGAGATGGGAATACCAGAGCACATCATATGCCTCCTGAGAAATCTGTACATGAACCAAGAAGCAACAGTTAGGACAGAACATGGAATGACAGAGTGGTTTGGAATAGGAAAAGGAGTAAGACAAGGCTGCATTTTATCACCCTGCTTATTCAATCTATACACAGAGCACATAATGCGAAATGCAGGGATGGAGGAATCACAATATGGGATTAAAATTGCTGGGAGAAACATAAACAATCTGAGATATGCAGACGATACCACCCTAATGGCAGAAAGTGAGGAAGACCTAAAGAACCTCTTGATTGGGCTGAAGGAGGAGAGTGCAAAAGCTGGTTTGAGACTCAATATCAAGAAAACCAAGGTAATGGCAACAGGCCCAATCAGTTCCTGGAAAATAGATGGGGAAGAAGTAGAAGCAGTAACAGATTTTACTTTCCTGGGATCAAAGATCACGGCAGATGGGGATTGCAGCCATGAAATAAAAAGGCGACTGATTCTTGGGAGACAAGCCATGAGAAACCTGGGGAACATAGTGAAAAGCAGAGACATCACATTGCAAACAAAAATTAGAATAGTCAAAGCAATGGTATTCCCAGTAGTAATGTACGGATGTGAGAGCTGGACAATTAGGAAAGCTGAACGCAGAAGAATAGATGCCTTTGAAATGTGGTGTTGGAGGAGAGTTTTGAGAGTACCCTGGACAGCGAGGAGAACAAATAGGTCAATCTTAGAAGAAATCAACATTGACTGCTCATTGGAAGGGCTAATAGTAAAGACGAAGCTAAAGTATTTTGGACATCAAATGAGAAGGGAGGATTCACTTGAGAAGGCCCTGATGTTGGGAAAGGTGGAGGGCAAAAGAAGAAGGGGGAGGCCAAAGATGAGATGGCTAGATGGTATTGTAGACACAATGGGCACAGAACTGGGAGTGCTGAGGGGGATGGTGGAGGACAGAGATGCCTGGAGAACAATGGTCCATAGGGTCGCAAAGGGTCGGAACCGACTGTGCGACTGAACAACAACAACAACAACAACAACAACAACAACAACAACAACAACAACAACAACAACAACAACAACATGATACCTTACAAAACAGTGACCATCTCTTTCTACAAAAACCACAGGAATGTGTCTACTTATGTGACCTGTCTTACATAACTGTACTGTGAGAGGCAAAGGCAGACGTCCTTTCTGGTTTTAGTTTGCTTCTGAATATCTGGTCATTAAGCAGAAGAGACCGATTTCCCTCTATTGCCTTGAGGATGCAGGGGATCCTCTCTGGTTTTAATGTAGACTGGAAATAAGGGAGGGGGAAATCAGTGAGATAGGGTTATGCTCTGGTGAGTTCCATGTAGCAAAGACTCTCATTATAATTCATTTTAATTTGCTTCATTTATCTAATTAATTTTATGACACAATAAAGCACCATTTTCACTTGAATTATTTCTGTTAATTTGTTTTAGTATCATCTGTAATGGTGCTTCCTGCATTTGTCATCACTAATTTTAAAAATCAGTGATGTATCACCAGAAAGCAAATTACAGCAGTTTCCCCGGAAGAGCGAAGAGAAGATTCAATTGCAAAGACTGGAAATGGACCAGTAACAACCTTAAAGTGGCAGTTCAAAACCAGCTGGCTATAGTATTAGTGCGTCAGGGCTTGCCTTTTGAATGAACCAGAGGGAGAAGGTGCAGTATCTTACTACTCTCCCTTCTCCGAATGAAATTAAAGGGCCAAAGTAGCAGTTTATAGCTGGAAAGAGATGAGCTGTCCAGAAAATTTTCATCTTGATGAGATGAGTAACAATAATTTCGTGTCAGAAATTATTCTGGGTTGAAAAGTTTTTTGCGGAAGAAACTCCGCTCAGGGAATGCTCAAATGAGGCTCCTTTCATGTCCCCAACAGCTGGGACAGAGACAGGCACTCAGTCCATCATGCAGTACCTGGGTCTCGAACTGCCGACTTGCCAGTCTTCCAGCTAATGAGGCAAGCTTCTTAACCACTGAGCCACCGCAGCCCCACAATGAGAAGAGTGAAAAGAATATGTAAGATGACACATTGGTGTGATTATCTCTCATTTTGATGGGTAAGAATATGCTTTCTGTACACAGTGGTAGGAGATTTGCTCAGCACTTTGAAGAGAGAAACAATGTGCAAAGCTGAGAAGCCTTTAGAAGGGTTTTCATCCTCTAGTGTTCACATATTGGGTAGGGTTGGCTTACATTTGAATTATCACAATTCCATGCATAATGTAGGCAATAACATTACACATGTATTCCCTCAGTATTAACTTCCATAAGGTAGAGGTCTCCCTTGCTTTAAAGCCTGTTGTATTTGACTCTAGGGCACACGCCCCACAGGGGGATTTCAGTCCCTAGAAGCCTAAGTCAGTACATTGGCTGATCAGTGCTTTGGGGAATTGACTTAGGTTTCTGAGAATTTAAGTCCAAAAACCAAAGGTTGGGGGACACTGCTGTAGGGGTTGTTGCTCATTTCAGTTTACAACCGAAGAGCCAGTGCTGTCTGTGTCTGCAGGCATTTCTGTGGTCATGTGGCAGGCACAGCTAGACATTGGAGTGCACAGGACACTATTACCTTTCCCATCAAAGTGATACCTATTTAGCTACTTGCAATTTATTGTTTTCAAACTGCTAGGTTGGCAGGAACCTGGGACAGACAACGGGGGCTCACTCCATTGCGCAGCACTGGGGTCTTGGATTGCTAACCTACCAGTTGTCACATTCAGCATCTTAACCACTAAGCCACCGCAGCCCTTACTTAACTTCCCTACATTTTCACAAATGTCTTGATTCCCTAGCCTAACTTTTAAATAATATTTGTTTCTAATCCAATTTGCCCCCATGTTGATAATAAAAAAATGTAAACCTCTATTTCTTTTGGAGCCTTTAATCTGCTTGCAAATGCATTGGTGGTGGATCTTAGCCTATACCATTTAATGTTTTCTGAGGATTAATTTCTGATTCCAGGAATGGAAACCAGCTATCTATTGTTCATTACTATTGCTGGCTCAGCACTGAGCAAGACAGCCAAAAGCTCCCTCAGTTCTGCGCAGTTCTCTGTTTATAGGCAGGTGCTTTCAGCTGTAAATGCTGCCCTATTTCTTTTCAATGACTATTGGCCGTTGAATTCCTGTGGAGAACCATTACATAAAGGCATAAATGAAATGGCAAGGAGTGAGGCCATATATTGTGAACTGAACCACTTTTTTTTAAATGTATGTCAAACTTCACTTTGAATGGAGCAAGAAAGATTATCCATGAACAATACTGAAACATCCTTTTTTCCTAGCTGTGGAGAGCATCTCTAGACGAACCACTTAGCCAAGATGGGCAGCAGTTTCGACTAAGTTCAATTATTCTGAGCAGAGAATAAGCCATGCATGCTATATGTTGGAATGCATCTGTAATTGCATATTAATGTTGACTGTGAATATTCTGGCAGCATTTTTTGTTTTGCTGGCAGCGCTTAGAAGAGGAAGCTGTCCAAATGAAATTCAGTGCTAAGGTTGTGATGGAATCGGTCACACGTTATTCAGTATGGAGTCTCTTTGGTTTTTAAACTGTTGTAGAATGTAGCTTTGCTTCTTTGCAAAGGCCTCATAATTATTTCTGCTGCGCTTATCAAGCAGGTATGCTTAGTAGAAGCTTCCCAGAGCTTCAGGCCTATGTTTTGTCTTCTTCTCCAGGCCTGGATTGTTCGCTTGCGTCAACATCCCGAGACTAGGAACACCAGACATTTGTTATGGGAACCAGGGTGTGTTTATACGATCCCTGGGCTCTAATTGGCTGTATGCTAATTAGGAGAGCCATGCTCATGTTCTTTCTTTTAGACACATGGGTTTGGGAATCAATTTGAGTTTGGAGTTTCTGAGAGTTACACCTCAGAAGGGAGAGTGGGACTCTAACCCAAGCTTAGTCATGATTACCTAGATTAGTCAGGTTTTCCTTTTGTTTCATGAGGGAAGGCCGGAGTGTGGATTTCCCTACCTGTGCTTTTTGATTAGTATTGTTTTGCTGGATTTTCTTGTATCCTGAACCAATGAATGAACTGCTATTTCTACATTATGCTTCGAGAACAATAAACAGCTTTTACTTCATCAAGGCGTCTGTTTATTGGAAGAGGGGCTAAGACAAGAGTTAAGCCATAAGCCACATGCTACCACATATAAATATTACTCTCCCCATTATTGTCTGGGCTCTGTACAATTCAGGTAAGCCCCAGGTTGCTGCAGGTCTTTGCAGGACGACATTTAGGTGACCTGAACTCGGAGTCTTGGATTCCACACAGAGCAGGACAGTAATAGGAAGGCCTGAAGTGAATGGGGAGATACCAAGGCAAAGGTCAGGCCGAAACCTACCTGTCACAAAGGTTATGTTTACACTCCTGCATTTTTACATAATCGAAATCCCTAAAACAAGGGGAAGTGGTAAAAATTCAGAATGCTCTGTGTAACAGGCTTTTCATGCTCTCCATCATCTTGGGAAAGTGCATTGTAAAGTGGTAGTAGGGGCAAGGGTGCTGCTGCTGCTATTCTGTATTAACCCTGGCAGTGGCAATGGCCAGTGCAGGCATGACAGAAGTGGTGCTTCTTTAGTTCAGAAGCCATTTCTCTATCTCAGACCTACTTCCTTTACTAAGATTTGACTTCCACATTGCAGCTTGGAAATGGAACAGGAAAAGACAAGGTTGTGGAACATCTACTCCTTCAGTAGTTGGTCTTCAGTTCCCATCAGCTCTGACCAGCCTAGACATTAGTGAGATATGATAGAATCATACCTTGGATACCTTGGAGTTGTTATTCAGTGAGGAGTCCACACATTGGTAGACGTTTCCACGACGACATTCCGCACATGCAACTGGACCCAAGAAATCAAGTCTATTTGCACGGGTTTTTTTTTAGCCATTTGGATATCACGTCACCTGTGGCTAGGCGGACCATGTCATGTACCCTCCACTGTCACCTGGTCCTAGGGATCTGACAGAGGACGCTTTGGTGAGTTTTAGTTCCAGCCTAACATCATTGACAGAGTTAGGTAACAGTGCCTAGTTAGACCGCTCAAGCCCCTGCGCCCTGACAAGGCTCTCACCTAGCGGGTGATATAGTCATTTGGTGATATAGTCATATGGTGATCATTTCACCACCATTTGGAAGTCTGAAGATAGCCCACTGAGATAAATTATTTCTAGTGGTATATTGAAACATCTTCAAGTGGACCTGTTTGTTTTTTCTCCCTAGAAAGTAATTTTGTGCTCCTATCTGATGAGATGACATGTTATCAGGCCTTGCCTGTTTTATGATAAACAGGCTGAAATATTGTAACCTATTCACCAAACCTACCAGTTGTTTATGGCTTTTACTCAGGGGTGCCAAAACGATGGCCTGGTGGCCAGATGCAGCCCCTGATGCCAATTCATCTGGCCCGCGAAGCCCTCATCGCTCCTGGAAGCGGAAGTAAAATGCTTCCAAGAGTGACAAGGGATGAATTGGCATCGGGGCAGCATCCAGCCCCCGGGCCATAGTGATTGGCCCATGGCCCAAAAGGTTTTGGGGCCCCGTGTTTTTACTGGTACAGTAATAGTCTGCCGGACTGGAAAAATGCTAGGTCACAAATTATCTTTGCAAAATAATCTTACTATCAAGATTTTTTGTTATTGTTTTTTGTGATTTTTAATCTTGGTTTTAATCTTGCTTAATTTTTAACTGTTTTTTAATCTAGTGTCTATCATATGAGTGTATAAATAACCCAAATGCCATAATTTGCATTTTTTTGTTTCTTTTTTCCCTTTCCTAAGACTCCAGCTAATGGCAGATCGATTGCTGGATCGGTTTGTGGCTTCTGGGCTGATGATGAAAGAATGGGACAGGGTGAAGCTCCACGCCACTGTCATGAACACAGTTTTTCGGAAAGATCCTAGTGGTGGGTACAGCTACAGGATTCTTGGGTTTACTGTTGCTCATTTATTACCATTCATGATAGTTATGCAAAAAGCAATGGATTCATGTCATCTGGAGTAGGAGGAATCCTTAGTTGAAACATTAAACACCTCTGTTACGTTTGAGAGATATTTAATTATTCTTCCTCTTATATCTGAGGAGGTATCTTTGCAATATTTTCTAAACAAAATTGGTATCTTCTTCTGCATTGTTTAACTTTCTGAAAAATAGTTTGATCGATACGAGTTGGATCCAAGCACCTACTCTGTGTACAATGTCTTCCTATTCACCCACCCATGCTCTATATCAGGAGTGGCCAACATTTTCATGACACGACCTGGACCCACCCCCAACACATAGCGTGCAGGCCAGAGGCATGGTTCCTCCCACCGCCTCCAGTGCTTCAGGTTTCTGTAGCGGCAACCTCCGCTGCAATTGCACCATTTTTGTTGCTTTTGCAACTTCTGCTGCTTCCCATGGCAGAGGGAGGGGGAGCATTTTCACCACATTTTTGGCACTTCCAGTGGCGGCAGGGAGCTTCTGGCAGTGTCTAGAACCCCACCACGGGACGGATTAATTGGTGCCATGGGCCAGATTGGGCCCGTGGGTCAGAGATTGGCCACCCCTGCTCTACATTGCTAGGTTTTGGGTGGAGTATTCAGGAGAAGGTAAAGTAGCAGTGACAATTATACAATTTGTAAGCAAAATTAAATACAGTGGTACCTCATACAACGATTGTAATCCGTTCCATGGGGCTCATTATACAAAACAATTGCTATACGATGCATGCATCATATAACAATTTTTTTTACTAAGTGGTTTTTCCCACTGAAAAATTGTTGTATGATTTTTCATTAGGGAAAATTGTTATGCGGGACGCCATTCCCCACCTCCCAAAAACCTAATTGTTATACAATTTCATTGCTATACAGGGCAGTTGTTGTATGAGGTTCCACTGTATGTGTTCATTCAAGCCCATATATACCTGTGTATATATATATATATATAGTGGTGTGTGTGTGTGTGTGTGTGTGTGTGTGTGTGTGTGTGTGTGTGTGTGTGTGTGTGTGTGTGTGTGTGTGTGTGTGTGTGTGTGTGTGTGTGTGTGTGTGTGTGTGTGTGTGTGTGGCGCGCGCGCGGAGAACAAATAGGTCAATCTTAGAAGAAATTAACCCTGACTGCTCATTGGAAGGTCAAATAGTAAAGATGAAGCTAAAGTACTTTGGACATCAAATGAGAAGGGAGGATTCACTTGAGAAGGCATTGATGTTGGGAAAGGTGAAGGGCAAAAGAAGAAGGGGGAGGCCAAGGATGAGATGGCTAGATGGTATTGTGGACACAGTGGGCACAGAGCTGGGAGGGCTGAGGGGGATGGTGGAGGACAGAGGCGCCTGGAGGAAAATAGTCCATGGGGTCGCAAAGGGTCGGAGTCGGCTGTGCGACTGAACAACAACAATCTCACTTAAAGAGCATAATGCGTTCCATGGGATTGCTCTCTAAGCAAGTTTGCTTTTTAAGCGAGACACCATTGTAAGTGACCAATTGTGATTTCTGGTGGGAGGGAATTGTGAACTCCGATTTAGTTGTTAAGCAAGGCGACCATTCAGAGAAAATTCTGCTCTTTAAGTGAGTTAGTCTCTAAGCGAGGTGCTCTTTTTGCAAAGTTTTACTTGCGTGCGTGTGCGTGCACACACACACACGCACACACACACACCCTACATTAATGTCTCAATGCTGCATAGGCTAAACCCGGGTGCATAAAATGAATGAGGACATCCAAAGTCATCCTGTGCGTTTTCTGTTTTAAGGTCATAAGAACTATGCTCAGTTTAACTGCTCATTTATTTATACCAACATGTATTTTTCATTTTACCCATGGGAAGAAACTTCACTGTGCTGTGCAGTGAAGGCATTAGACAATCCAGACTCTACATGTTCTCAAAATTTGGGCTATACACCTTTTTCTGATTTGCCTGGGAGTTTTGTTCTTGCAGTTTGAAAGCAAGAAATTGCAAGTACAGTGTTACCTACCTCTTAAAGAGCATAATGCGTTCCACGGGATTGCTCTTTAAGTGAGTTTGCTCTTTAAGCGAAACACCATTGTAAGAGACTGATTGTGACTTCGGGGTGTGTGTGTGTGTTTGTGAACCTCAATTTAGTTGTTAAGCAAGTTTTTGGTTGGTTTCAGTTGTTAAGCAAGGCGACCATTCAGAGAAAATTCTGCTCTTTAAGCGAGTTAGTCTCTAAGCGAGGCAGGCGCTCTTTGTGTGAGGTTTTACTTTAGATAAATAGGTACCACATTGGTGTGAAGGCAAACAGCATTCTGTGCACCTCGGTGTTTAGTTATGCTTGCCACATGTCCATGGAAATGTCTGCAGATGCAGACAGTGCTGGCTCTTTAGCTGTAAACAGAGATGAGCAGTGAGCCCTAGAGCTAGATACGACTGGCTTCCAAGCAAGGGCGACCTTTTTACTCAGTGGAGCTTCCTTCTGGGAAGGAATGTAGAAGAGTTAAAGTATAAATTAAGGCACGTTTGTGCGTAAAATTACAAAAAATGATTAGCTTACAATCATTTTTGCCATCTTCCTTGGAATTCTTGCTGATGATCAGAAACACCACTTTTACTGTACTTATTTTTCATTAAAAAATTAAAATTGTGTGCTCAAATCAATTCCAATTTATGGCAACTGTTTCCATAGTTTTCTAGGTAGCAAGTACTCAAAAGGGGCCATTCAACAATTATGTGATCCATTTGGGGGGGGGATTGACCCCCTCCCTCTATGCAATCCGATTGTAATTTTAGCTTCGACCCCCTCCCCTCCTTTAAAATTACATAATCCAGAGCTTTTGTATCGAAGCACATTTTTAGAGCTTTTCACTATTGGTGCCTAATGCACAACAGCTCCAAATGGATTACGTATTTGACCTGATCATTCCCCCCACCCGTAATTTTCCCGTAATTCAGATGGCAGACCCCCTCCCCTCCCGTAATTGTTGAATGGCCCCAAAGTGGCTAACATTTGTCTTCTTCTTGGGGTTCCCTTGGATTGTGCAGCTTGGCCATAACTACAGAGGCTGCCTCTTCTCCCATGAGGCCCAGTGAGGAATCAAACTTCCAGCCTCTGGCTCTGTATCCAGATACCTAAACTAATAAGCTACCAGCTTTCAAAGAAACTTCAGATTAAAGAGTGTTAAATTTTTTAGACAGGATTAACTGATATAAAAATGTATTGATTTGCTTCGTGTCAATTCTTTTCAGTTTTTGATTAATGTAACTATAAATTCAATTCTTCTTCTGCTGCTGCTGTATCTGAATCCAAATATTGGCGATCATCATGGCTATCAGCCATGAAGACTGTCCTGAGAATATAATGCAGTGGCCTTTCATCTGCCTTCCACATCACAGAGTGATACCCGGATCACTGTGATGAGCTCCACGAGTTACTTTCTGGTCCTGAGCCCTTTTGCCACAGAAAGTCCTCCTCAGCCCCAGGCCAGGATTGATGAGGCTGCTGCCCTCCATCAAGATGGATTCAAGTGGGATTTAATCCACTTGGGGACCATCTCCCTTCCCTATGGATTTCACCACCCAAGTCCGTTAGTCCTCAGGGTGGTCAGGTTAGTTAACCGCCGCCTGACACTCAGCGTTGAGTCGCTGGCATTATGGTCTACTCTATTACCATAGCAGGATAACCTGGCCAGACTTTAAATTCAATAAGTACTGTAAATATATATTGTAAAGGAGGGAAGATCTGGAAAGCAGGGATAGTTAGCCAGCACAATCAACTTGGTAGGTACCTAAGAGACCGCATCGCCCTAAGGACGTCTGTCCGTCCAACCAGAGCAGACCGGAGGGGCTCTCTCGTACCATCCGCTAGAGGGGTTCGCCTCTCCAGCACAAGGAGGAGGGTCTTCTCCGTGTCCGCACCGGCTCTCTGGATCCTCTTACCAACAGAGTTACATCTCCAGACAGAATTGTTGCCCTTCAGGAAAGAACTTAAAACCTGGCTGGCAGGCCAAGTATGGGGTGCAGGTGGAGGGGTGACTTCTGTGGGGTGGCTGGTATAGTGAATCCCAGAACCCTCCGACCCTGCACCCTTTTTTAGTGAGTGGGTGGGTAGTTTTTAAAGCAGTTTTAACTATGTTTTTAATTGTGTTTTTATTATGCTGTGAACCGCCCTGAGTTGGCCTTGGTCAAGTGGGTGGTATAGAAACTGAAATAAATAAATAGGACCAGTACACATGAGAAGGGATGGAAATGTTTCATGAGTCCTAAATCGTCCCAAGAAAGCCCCGCCCTGCTTCCTTTTTTAAATGACCCTTCCATCACACAGTAATACAAATTGTTTCTCACTGACTTTAGAGCAGTATTTCCCAACCTTTGATTTTTGGAGTTCGATTCCCAGAATCCTAAGTCAGTTCCCCGTACTGCTCGGCCAATGTACTGACTGAGGCTTCTGGGAATTGAAGCCCATCCCTCGGTGGGGCTTGGGCCCCACGTTGCCAACCACTGCTTCAGGGCTAGAAGATCAGCAATAAATACCACATTTTCTTATGAAACCTAAACATCTAAAAAGATAATCATTCAAGTGTGCAGAGTAATAATGACGCTAGCTAAGAAGTAACTCCTTTTTTGTTTGTTCTCACCTTTAAAAGTTTAGAGGCACCTTGAACAAGGTTGTGTTGCTTGGGTACCTGATTTTTCTCTGTGATCTTGAAAAGGTATTCTGCAGAATGATCAGATATTTGATGCTGAATTTGGTAATTCAAGAGAGGAGAGAATGCATTACTGCTGAAATATGCTTTGGCAAAGCAGTGTCTGATTTCGCCTGGATGATTCTATTACACTGAGCTGTCAAGCCCTGAATATTGCTTGCAACAATATTGATGACTCTAGTACTTTTGACAATGTACTTTTAGAAATAATTTGCAAAGTTTCCCCCCCTTGTATAAGTAGTGAACACACAATTGTGTTCCAGGCAGGAGGAAAAATACTGACAGAATATGATTTCTTTATTTTGCAGCCGAAGAACAAAACAACAGAAATGCAGGCAAAGCTGTCAAGGAAAGGGAGTCATTTGATGGCCGAAGGATATTGAAGGTCAGTATACCAGGCAGATTTAGCTTACTCTAAATGACTGTTCAAAGTTAAGTTAAAAATAAACTGTAGAGTTGGATTGTGTATGAAATCCTGATGGGGGGAAACTATTCACCCATCAAAAATAAATAAATATCTTTAGACTCTCCCCAATGTGTGTGCAGTGGCTCAAGTGGCTAAGACGCTGCCTGGGAGGCAGAAGGTTAGCAGTTCGATTCCCGAGTACTGCAGGACAGAATGAGCTCCCGTCTTTGTCCCAACTCTTGCCAACCTAGCAGTTCGAAAGCAAGAAATTGCTAGTAGATAAATAGGGACCACTTCAGTAGGAAGGTAAACAGTGCGCCGGTGTCTCGTCATGCCTGCCACATGATCATGGAAACATCTGCATAAGCAGACAGCGCTGGCTCTTTGGCTTTGAAATAGAGATGAGCACTGAACCCTAGAGTTGGATACGACTGGCTTTCGAGCAAGGGAAACCTTTACCCTTACTAATGTGGGGGGGGGGAGTGTAAATGAGCACTGAGAGTTGATTCTTCTTGTCCTATATGCTACTTGAGAAAAGCAGTAATGGGATACAACCTCAAAAATGACAGAATGATGTCAGTCAGAATCCAAGGCAAACCTTTCAATGTCACTGTGATCCAAATATACGCACCAACCACTAGTGCAGATGAAGCCACAGTGGGCCAGTTCTATGAGGACCTAGAACACCTCATAGAACAGACACCAAGAAATGACGTCCAAATCTTCTTAGGAGATTGGAATGCCAAAGTAGGAAATAAAAAAGTGGAGGGAATAACAGGCAAATTTGGTCTTGGAACACAGAATGAAGCAGGGCAAAGATTGATAGAGTTCTGCCAAGAGAATGCACTGGTCATAGCAAACACTCTCTTCCAGCAACACAAGAGGCGACTTTACTCATGGACATCACCAGATGGCCAACACCGAAACCAGATTGACTACATACTCTGCAGCCAAAGATGGAGAACCTCCATACAGTCAGCAAAAACAAGACCTGGAGCAGACTGTGGCTCAGATCACAACCTACTGATCGCAAAATTCAGGCTCAGACTAAAGAAAATAGGGAAAACAAGGAGACCAGACAGATACCACCTAGACAACATCCTGAAAGAATACATGGTGGAGGTGATAAATAGATATAAATGCTTAGACTCGATAGACAGAGTGCCAGAGGAATTATGGACAGAGATGAGGGACATCATGCAAGAAGCAGCAAATAAAACCATACCAAAAGAAAAGAAGTGTGAGAAGGCAAAGTGGTTGTCTGATGAGGCTCTTAAAATATCAAAAGAAAGAAGGAACGCAAAAGTCAAAGGAGAAAGGAGGAAATACAATCATTTGAACAGAATTCCAAAGAAAAGCAGGGAGAGACAAGGAAAACTACCTAAAAGAACAGTGCCAAGAAATGGAGGAAAACAACAAAAGAGGCAGGACTAGAGATCTTTTCAAAAAGATCGGGGAAATCAAGGGAACATTTAAAGCAAAAATGACCATGATAAGGGACAAATACGGAAAGGAGCTAGCTGATGCAGAAGAGATTAAGAAAAGATGGAAAGAATACACAGAGGAACTCTACAAAAAGGACCTCAACACTCCTGATAATAACAATAACAATAATGAGAAATTTGAACTTGAGCCAGACATCTTGGAGAGCGAAGTCATAAAGGCCCTAAAGAGCACTGCAAACAATAAAGCTAGTGGAGATGATGGTATCCCAGTTGAATTCTTCAAAGCTCTAAGGGATGATGGTGTCAAATTACTGCACTCAATATGCCATCAGATTTGGAAAACAAAACAGTGGCCACAGGATTGGAAAAGATCAGTATACGTTCCAATCCCAAAAAAGGGCAATGCCAAAAAATGTTCAAATTACCGAACAATTGCGCTCATCCCACATGCCAGCAAGGTGATGCTCAAGATAATACAGGGTAGGCTTCAGCAGCATGTGGAGAGAGAATTACCAAAGGTGCAGGCTGTTTTCAGAAGAGGCAGGGGGACTAGAGACCGCATTGCCAACATACACTGGATCATGAAGAAAACAAAGGAATACCAGAAACAAATATACTTTTGTTTTATTGACTACACTAAGGCATTTGACTGTGTGGACCACAACAAGATGTGGCAAGTAATTAAAGAAATGGGAATACCAGAGCACCTCATATGCCTCCTGAGAAATCTGTACATGAACCAAGAAGCAACAGTAAGGACAGAACACGGAATGACAGAGTGGTTTGGAATAGGAAAAGGAGTAAGACAAGGCTGCATTTTGTCACCATGCTTATTCAACTTATACATAGAGGGCTGAGGGGGATGGTGGAGGACAGAGGCGCCTGGAGGAAAATGGTCCGTGGGGTCGCAGAGGGTCGGAATCGACTGTGCGACTGAACAACAACAACATGCTACTTGATAATTGTACCTTGTTAAAATTTACCCGTTTAGCAGGAGCAAATGCTTAACTAACCTCCTGACTCGATTTGTAAAAACTTACATTAAATTAAACAAAGCAAAAGCAATCAGAGATTAGTAGCTTTAGAGCAGGGGTTCTCATCCTTTTTCAGCCATGGGCCAGACCACATTCCCTCAGACATCTGAGCAGGCCGGATGGTGGTTCCCTCTACTGTAAACGCTGCTGTAAAATGTGTCCGCGGCTGTCATAAATGCGTTTACAATGACCATAAATGAGTCCTCAGCCAATTCCGGTGTCGGCACTGGCTGGAGTGAGGTTGGGGGCTGGATTATTTGACGCTGTGGGCTGGATCCGGCCCATGGGCCGTAGGTTGAGAACCTCTGCTTTAGAGTGACCTAGTCATCTGATGGAGTGGCTAGCATTAGGGACTTACTTATTTTTGCTCAAATATATTTCATATATGAGTTTGTTAAGAACTATTATTTTTTCTTATTATTTTTAAAAACATAAGCAATAAAGGGAAAAATAGCCTACAAATACAGAATATATGTAAAGCCCGCAAACAAATATATATATATTTTTTAAAAAACGACTATGACATAAAGGAAAAAACTTAAATAAACTACTCCACAGGAGTGTGTTAACTATGTAACAAGCAAATCCTGTATTTTCAAGTATTTGAATATTATTTTCTGTTTTTTATATGTCCTCTTACTATTTTTACCATATAATTTTCAATATGTATTTCTATGTATTTTTCACAAAAACTCAATAAAAACGTAATAAATAAATTAATAAACAAACTACAATGCATCCACCACCTTAGTGGGACAATCTATCTTATAATTATTCTCTATGTGACATTTCATTTATATATTTGGCCCCTCTTTCCAAAGCATTAAATAATCGTGTCCAGGCCTTACTCCATTCCAATAAATTCATCCCAGATCTCTCTAAAATCAGACTTTTTTTTAAAAAAAATCCCTTTTTAAATTTTAATTCACAGATCAATCTATCATTTATTGCCATATCCCATATCTTTTTAAACCAGTCATTCAATTCATAAACCATTTTCCATTTTTAAACAATGATCAGTCTGAAAGCTGTTATCATTATAATTATTTTTATTTATTTATTACATTTCTATACCATACATTTGGGAAATTTCCCAGTTTGGTTGGTGTACATACAAATATCAAATAACCCAGCAACACACATAACAAATCAAAAACAGACCAAACAACCGAATACATAATGATCCTTTCTTTTTTATCCCTTTATATTTGTTTATTTTTAAAATCCATTAATAATGCTATTCTGGGACACATCTCCGGTTTAATAGACAATACTTGATTAATTTCCATAAAAACTCTTTCCTAGATTTTCTTTACATGTTTCCAATCCCACCATCAATGCAGATATGTCCCAACCTCTTTTTTACATCTCTAGCAAATGTTATTATATTTTGGATCATAATAACTCAGCCATACTGGGGTCATTTACCATCAAATAGATTCATTCTAATTGTTGTGCGACATTTTTAGTATTTTATTTTCAGTTTGTTAATAAGATCTATTACTTACTTGTCATAGCTGTTTGGCTCTATTTGTCAGACTCCCATCCTCAAAATGTTAGTTGAAGTATACATATCTGTTCTCCTTTCAGAGTGAGACCAAATTCCTTTGTGAGAAAAGTTGCAGTATTTGACACTGTTTAGCTTTTTTGAAAAATGTATGAAGGTTCTTCTTATTTTTAAAAAGTTGTATGAAGGCTATTATTACTAGAATCAGGGGTTATCCACTGAACCAGAATGGTATTCAAGATGATAAAGGGAAGTAGTGTTTCACACAGTGATACTGTAAATGTACTGCCCTAAAATATAATAATGTCTGCCAGTTGGGATGGCTTTAAGGTTGACTCAGCTTTCCATCCTTCCAAGGGCGGTAAAATGAGTTGAGGGCAAAATGCTAATTAACCTGTGAATTGCCCAGAGAAAGTGCACTAAGCATTATGGGGTGCTATATCAGTGTAATTGCTATTGCTATGGCCTTCCAAGCAAGTTAGATAAATTCAAAGATATCTACCAGCAAGACATCAAAGACCACTAGTTAGGATTATGACACAGTAACCTCCAGTACCAGAAGCAGTATGCGCATCTGTATATCCATGGCTGTGGGACACAGGATACATTATGCAGTTGCACTCATATCCCACTGGTAAGCATCTACCAGCAACTGTCTGGCTACTATGTGAGCAGAGTGTTAGATTGCTGTATTTGTCGGTGTATAAGACGCATCAGAGTATGACACACCCCATTTTTATACACAATTTAATGAAAAAACTAATTTTTTACATTTTTTCATGAATTTCCAAAATTGACTCTGGGGAGGGGGGAGAGAAGGATCCTTTGAGGCCCATTTCCACCCCAACCTACCGCTCTTGGTAACCAGGAGCCCAGGAGAGAGGGGTGGGGGTAGGGAAGAAGGATCCTTTGAAGCCCGTTGATTGATTGATTGATTGATTGATTGATTGATTGATTGATTGATTGATTGATTGCATTTTTATACTGCCCATTTAGGTGGTATCCCATGTCATCCCACCATGATTGGCCACCAGGAGCCAAGGAAAGAGGGATGGGGGGAGAGAGAAGAATCCTTTGAAGCCTGTTTCCACCCCATCCCACCACCGCTGACTGTCAGGAAGTGGGGAGGCTGGGATTGGCCGGGCAAGATTGCTCCTTTAGAAGCCTCTTGCCTGGCTGATCTCATCACCATTGACCATCAGGAGGCGGGGAGGGCAGGATCAGCCAGGCACAATTGCTCCTTTGGGAGCCTCTTGCCAGCTGTTCCCACTGTCACTGACCATCAGGAGGCAGGGAGGGCGGGATCGACTGGGCAAGAGAGCTCCTTTGGAAGCCACCCTTCACCTGGCTCCTAGCAGTCAGCTGCGGCCTCCAAACCACACCAGCAAGGGAGGGGGAGGTCATAGCCCTTTCCTGTATCCAGCCGCTGATCCTCTCTAGCCGCCAAACTGCACCGGGGGCGGGGGGGCTGTTACCAACCTATAAGACACACTGTTTTTCTGGTGTATTTTAAGGGGGGAAAGTGTGTCTTATACGCTGGCAAATATGGTATATAGAACTTTGTTATGTGTTGGATGGATCTGTTCATATCAGGGGTGCCCAAACTACAGCCTGAGGGCCAGATCCGGCTCTTTATGCCAATTCACCTGGCCCACACCACCCTCATCGCTGCTGGAAGTGGAAGTATGGGCATGCTTTACTTTGGCTTCCGGAAGTGACGAGGATGGCACAAGCGTGATGAATTGGCATTGGGGGCCAGATCTGGCCCGTGGGTTGTAGTTTATATTCTCTTCTGTTCTTGTATGCAAGGAAACAAACCTATATCCCGACAGAGAAGCAATAATTTAGAAATTAGTCTGTTATAATTTATAAAAGCTCTTTTATTGAGCTATAACACTAGCCACTCTAGTGGGCTATGGAAGTTATAGTTTTTAACAAGATCCCCCCCCCCAAAAAAAAAAAAGAGAGAGAGAAGTGGGAGAGTAAAATGTTGTGGCTTAAAAGATTTGTTCCCGTGTAACTTTTTGTAGATCAAAAACTGCTTTCTCATTTTCGTAACAAGAAAGCTTTTCAGTTACAGTGATACCTCACAAGATTTTAATCCATTCCACGGGACTCATTGTTGTACGAAACAATTGCTATATGATGCATGCATCATATAGTAATTTTCCCTATGGGAAGTATCATACAATGATTTTTTTCGCTAAATGGTTTTTCCCATTGAAGAATGGTTGTATGATTTTTCCCATAGGGGAAGTTGTTACGCGGGACGCCATTTCCCCCCAAAATCTAATTGTTATGCGATTTCGTTGCTATACGGGGCGAATGTTGTATGAGGTTCCACTGTACTTGCTTTCAGTTCTTTAGACTGTCACCTTAAATATAATAATAGAGGTTGTTGTTTGACAGAGGCTAAAGTGAAGAAAAGCAGAGAAAACATACTATAGTAAAATGTTGGTAGAAATAGAGTGTTTCAGTAATAATGCTTGCAATACTCTTAAGTCCTTCTGGATGTACAGAAAACCAAGGTCTGATTTGTCTGTCTATTGCTTTTTGTAATAAAATCAGTAAATCAAATATATATTTAAAACTTTACTCATACATGTGTGTGTGTGTGTGAGGATAATTCATTTATTTGTGTTATATAATACATTTTTGCATCACAACAGTAAGTAACGTAAATATAGCAATTATGGTAGGTTCTAGCATCAGTTTATTAGGCTTCCTTTAAGCTCCTTATTAGTCCTTCTTTCCATGAGCATTTGACAGATCCCAGAAACAGACCTGCATTCCAGTAGACAGTATGTAGAAAGAGCTTAATTCATAGTTCTTTCACCTACTTTCCATGCTTAGTAACATAGAAAATATGTTTTCTGCATTGATCACATACTGTTCTGCGTCTTCTTTAGTTGCTAAAGTTCTCCCTTGCTCGAAAGCCCGTTGTATGAGCCAGCACTGTCTTCATCTGCAGATGTTTCCATGGGCATGTGGCAGGCAGCCGGCCCAGGGGGGGCGGCGGGGAACTCTAAACATCTGGGGCAAGACACGGCGGGCTCAAAAGGACTCCTGCCGCCGGCCCCACCGATGCCTTTGCCGCCCGCCCTCTGGCCAGCTGGACCAGGGGAACTCGAAACACCTGGGGCGAAGCATGGTGGGTTGAAAAGGACTCCTGCCGCCAGCCCCGCCGATGCCTTTGCCGACCGCCCTCTGGACTCAAGGACTATGTGGTGGTGGGAGGTTGATTTATCTTTATCTCCTCTCCCCCCCCCCCCTGGTCCCAGTGGTCTGGTAGGAAGGGATGGGTAGTAGAGTCACATACAGTGATACCTCATACAACATCCAAACTTGGTTCCACAAGTTTGGATTTTATACGGATTTGGACTTTGTATGAGGCATGCAAAATCCTAGCTGTGATGCCTCATACAACATCGTTTCCATAGAGATACATTGTACTGTAACAGCACAGACTTCAGGGCAAAGTCAAGGAAACAGACAGGAAACTGACAGAACTTTAAGAAATCATTGTCTAAAGGCTAAATACATTACAAAAGCATGTCAAACAACCCTGATTGTCCAAGAACCAGAAGAATGCTGCAAAAATCTCAGAAATGCTTCTAGAAATTCTGATGAAAAAATTCAAAATAATCCAAAATCGCACTCAAAACCACTCCTAAACACTCTTCGCCTCATGCAAAACCCACAAGAGCAATGCACACATGTGTCCTGCCTTTTATACTGCCCAGGCACAATGCAACCTGGGGAAAACCCCAATGCCTCATACAAAGTCGCAGCGACTTTGTATGAAGCATCTTTTTTCAAGGAATTAGGCGATGTTGTATGAATTCGATGTTGTACAAAGCAGACTTTGTATGAGGTATTACTGTATTACTGAAATTGATTGATATGCTGTTTTTTGATATTAGTATATTATATTACTATCTTTTTGCTGTTCTATTCATGCCTTGATTATTGTATTTATGATGTATTTTTGCTTGATGGCTCTATTTCTGCTATTGTTTCACAGGTTTTGCTGATATTCTGTTTATATGCTGTTTTTCATAAGAATTATGTTAATTGCATTATTATATTGATTGTATGATATGTATTGTAATTTTCTATGTTATTGATTTTTTATTGATATTTTGTATGTTTACTATATTTTGGTTTTGTCATATTGTATCTTTAATTATGTTGGAAGCTGCCTTGAGTCGGCCTACAAGCCAAGTAGGGCGGGGTACAAATTAAAAAATGAATCGGGGAAAAAATCGAATCGAATTAGACACCGGAGTGCACAGAATGCTGTGGTCCCTAATTATCTACTTGCAATTTCTTGCTTTCAAACTGCTAGGTTGGCAGATGCTGGGTCAAAGACGGATGCTCACTCTGTCGCGCAGCACTTAGGTCTTGAACTGCTGATCTTCCAGTCGTCAAGTTCAGCGTTTTAACCACTAAGCTACCACAGTCCCATCTTCTTTAGTTGGTTGTCTGATAAATGACATTTCTAAGTAGAGAAATATTATTTCACCCATGTCTGTTATGCATAGCACTGCTCTGGGAAGGCTGTGGCACAGCACTTGTTTTGATGGCTTTAAAAAAACAGGTTTAATTAATATTCTCCTGTTCCAGCCAAAAGACCCATTGGCTGTTGGATGCATGAAGGAATGCTGATAGTTGCCTCCAAGCAAGCCTTCCTGTAGGAAACACCATCTTTTCCAGCAAACCTCCCCCCTCCCAATTCTTTCCCCAGCCACTTTGCATTTTACTTCTCTTTGCCAATTACCCAGAGCAACACCCGCTGGCACTTATTAATTATGACTCATCACTGACAGTAGGGTCCTTTCAGGCCTGACCACTGATCAGTGGCGCATTTCTGCCAGACTTTGCAGACATTAGGCTCTCTCTCTCTCTCTCTCTCTCTTATATCCACAGCCTCCGTTTTACATCTGAGTTGCATTGTTCAGCTGAGCGTTTTCCTCTTATTTGCAAAGTAGCTAATTAAGATTTGGAGAAAAGAGCCAAAATGTCACTTTCCTAATGAATACAGCTGCAGTTTCTGTCAATAGCATACCAGCTGCATCCTGCCATCCCAGTGCAATGTGCTTTATAAGCACACCCATTCATTCTCTTACCTCTTAAATTGCTGCTTTTTTTTTTTTTTTGGACTTTCAGTCCAGCTTGTTTTTCGTTGACTAATTATTTGTTTTGTATAGGGTTACATAATATGTCTGGTGATTGGGTTTGTTTTCCCAGCTGGCTTTCAGCCCTTTTGATAACTGAGAACAAAGACATGCCAACTAATAACAGACCCCCAATCATTAAATACTGTAAACAACAGAGGTCAGGCAATACTCTATCTAATAAAGAGAGCAGAATTTAAAATATACTTGCACTCTCCAGATGGGAGCAACCAAACGAAAATGCAAAGGTCAAGTGTAAACAGATAAAATGTGTATTGTGATATAGAGAAAGATGGTCTCCTTTTCCAAACCCATCTTGGTATTTAGTCTGTCATTCTGCCATGCTGCAGTATCATCTAGTTAGCTGGAAAGCTTAGTGTGTTAGATATCTGGTTGTGGAGCCATAGGTTGGGGATTCAATTCCCTGTTGTGCCTTCAAGGAGGAGAGCCAACCTGTATAGGCTTGGGCAGGTTGCACAGTCCCAGGGTGCCCCCAGAAGAAGGGGATGGTAGGCCCTTTCTCAATGCTCTTTACTTAGAAATCCCTGGAAAATGCTGTCATAATTTGAAATCAACTTGATACCAAACTACTGTATTCTTTTTATAGTATGATATGCCAATAATAAAATTTAGAGCATGAATATCATTTCAGTGGCCTATTCTTCCAAATTCTACTTTCCTCCCTTCTGTATTTTCGGTTCTCAACAGATAGACATATGGAGATGTAGCTCTAAACTCGTGATGGTGAACCTTGGCACTTCATATGTTCCTGGACTTCAATTCCCAGAAGCCCAAGCCCCCGTGAATCCACACAAATGGGTTTACTGCGATTCATTCGGCTCGCACCGCCCTTGTCGCTCCCGGAAGCGGAAGTAAAACGTGCCCATACTTTCCCCATACGGGCGTGTTTTGCTTCCAGGAGCGACGAGGGCGGCGTGGGCTGGATGAATCGCAGTAAATCCATTCGTGTGGATTCACGGGGGCTTGGGCTTCTGGGAATTGAAGTCCAGGAACATTTGGAGTGCCAAGATTCGCCATCATCGCTCTAAACTGTAGCTGTAAAAGAACAAAGCCATGAACTGTAAGTGAAAGAGGTCTTCTCCTTTTACCTAAGAAGCACCCAGATTTATCTTTCTTTTTAATTACTAAGAAAGAGCGTGAGACTGGGAAGATCTCTTCATGTTTTTCTAACCTGTTCCAAATCCCTCCTACAATTTCTACCTAGCCTGGCATATCAGCTGGGAATGTGTTGTTACATTTCAGTTCATGCAATAAAAAGCTGTGAGCAATGAATTATTAGCATCAATCATAATATTCACATACTGCTCACATTCTGTTATGCAAATGGGTTTTGCCAAACCTCTGTGGAGGCTATTCTGTTATATATTGCAACCCAATATGCTTGTGTGGGTATACTCCCCCCGCCCCCAAGTGCAGAATAAGTCAGATAGCGTTTAAAATAACAAAATAATGTTGAATGATTTTTCATGAACAGAAATCTTAACTTTGTTTGATAGATCACTTTTCAGCAACAATTGTTATGTCATTTTGCTTCCAGAGAAGGTTCAGACTTGATGTGGTTTAGGACTCACTTGTTCCTCTTTCTGGCTGTCCATGGTTTCTGCAAAGTTCTCTCCAGCACCATATTTTGAACAAGTCAGATTTTTCTTCCTTACTTTCTTCATTGTCTAGCATTTTTTGTCTGTCATTAGAAAGAAAACAGTGTGGATGATCTTGGGCTTCGTTTCCTGTGTTATGTCCTTAGATGTAAGGATTTTTTCTAATACCTTCATAGCTGCACTTCTGAGTCTCAGTCTTCTGGTTTCTTAGCTGTAGTCTCCCATTTGGATTGATGAGTGAACTAAGGTACTGTATACAAAATCGTAAACAAAAGAAATTTGTCAAGCCTGCTTACCTTTAAACCAATATATCCCCGGTCATAAAATCCATCACATAGCTTGGCTATCCAGTATTTTATCCCACCTGCTTGCATTCTTTTACCCTGAAGTCAGATGGATGTTCAAAGGATACACAAAAAGGCTACATTTTTGGAATAGTAGCCGTGTTAGTCTGTGTTTCAAGCATATCAGAAAATACACAAAACAAAACAAAGACGTTGTAGAACTTTGAAGACTTATATGTTAAAGTTAGCTTTTGTGCATCAAGTCCACTTTGACCAGTTGTAGTGATTTATTTCTGTAAAATCTGAAATCATGACCTCTACCTTATCTAAATTAAAAATGTTTACTAACCAAAATGTATCCTGGTAGGTTGTAGCCTGAAAGGTCCGGGACTAGAAATAGTACAGGATTTCCCTTAACCAAATCCAGTTCCAAATGCTAGAATGGATTTTATAAGATTTATTAGAAAGAAAGCAAAAACCAAATGTAGACAAAGGGAGAAACTGAAAAACTTCTAAAAAACTTCACAAATGGAAAACAGTCTTTCTATCTTCATCCGCACTTACCCTCATGTAAGCCCCTTAGGGATTTTCTCAACTAAAAAGATTTCCCTGTCGTATTGCTTCATAGGACAACATTCCT
This sequence comes from Bradypodion pumilum, assembly GCA_035047305.1. Taxonomy (NCBI): domain Eukaryota; kingdom Metazoa; phylum Chordata; class Lepidosauria; order Squamata; family Chamaeleonidae; genus Bradypodion; species Bradypodion pumilum. Next base: position 256,401,727 of record JAWDJD010000003.1, on the reverse strand, counting down.
AGGCCTCCACCTTGCTCCTTTAGGAGACATGGATGAAAGACATCTTCCTTCTCTGAGAACACCACTTTTCTATAAAAATTGCTATTCACTTTAGATGCCTCCTGGATGGTTCTTCATTTCCCAAAAATGAAGGTTTGGAACCTCAGCGAGGAGTACCTCCATGAGTAGACATCTCCGTCATGACATTCCACACAATCTCTGCCCATAACAATCTGTCCCTGGAAGTTCTTCAAGAAGACATAAGATAAAATTCAAAGTCCTAACCTGTTAGGCAGATCATCTCTTGGTGACTCTTCATTTTTATTACAAATACATTCTAGGCTTTCCAGTTTACAGGAGACAGCCATTAACTTTTTGCCAAATAATAATAAATAATAACAAAATAATAAAAGGCTGTTGCATAGCCTGGGTGTGATATTCTTCATTAATTGGATTTTCACATTTGATCTGAGCATTAACAGAGTTAGGTGTTCTGCCAGACCAACATGTTAACCATTCGGTTTCCTGACATCATCTCCATTCATCCACTTTTATCTGATTTTAGAAGCAACACAGGATTGAACCTGTGGGAACACCATCCATCTCCATGTAGAGCTAGAAACGAATTCTGCCTGAAACTCTGAAAAGGTGACAGGATGGGGTACACAGAAAGAGCATCCTAGAAGATTGTGGTATTTTTGAACCACAATCTGGCGTACCCTGGTAATGACAGCCTTGTGTTGCCTGCTAATCATTCTCACACTAGGTCAGGCGAAAGGAACTGCAGAATGAACTCACCAAAAGGATTCTTCATTTTGACAGTTTCGCATCTGGCCTAGACACAGAAGAAGTGTTCATGATCCTATCAACACAGCCCATATTGCCAACACTACTGGCAGAAATGCAGTCCCAAAGCAGGACAGACCCTATACCAGTGATGGCCAACGTTGGCACTCCAGATGTTCTTGAACTTCAATTCCCAGAAGCCCTGATCAGCAGGTGTGTTGACTTGGGATTCTGGGAATTGAAGTCGAAGAACACCTGGTGCGCCAAGGTTGGCCATCACTTCCCTATATCATGTTTCACTGAAGGCAACAAGCGCTCATTTGTCCATCTCTCTCCATCTCTTCTTCTCGCAAATTGTCAATGATTGAACCCCAAAATTTCAAACTTCATCACTCCATAATAATCTTTTCCACTTCTGATCCTCATTCCTATCCTTATATGTTTTAGCATATCTTGGCCTTTTCAACCTGTTCCCTTTCTGCAAAACTGGTTTCTTGGCTGCTACCCTTCCACAAAGACCGTTCCTGATCAAGCTTCTTCAGACTGTAGAAAGGTCAACTTGGCATTCTAATGAAGCTGCCAGATGCTGAGCCAGGTCTTTGCTGGAATTCCTCCAGTCTCTCAAATTAAAAACTCTGAGGAACTTCTCATCAGAATGTGAAAGTTTTTTTGGCCTTCCAGACATTTTTTATTGTCCATGACCACTCCTGATTCTTCATATTTCTTTTTAACAGCTTGAATACCACATTTTGAGTGGTATACAAGTTTCCTGTATTTTCTGGTTGTATTCTAATGAAGAAACTGAGAAATAATTATATATGGTCTTTATACCATTGTGGCTAAGACGCTGACTGGGAGGCGGAAGGTCAGCAGTTCGATTGTCTAGTACTGCAGGATGGAATGAGCTCCCGTCTTTGTCCCAGCTCCTGCCAACCTAGCAGTTCGAAAGCAAAAATTGCAAGTAGATAAATAGGGACCACTTCAGTGGGAACAGTGTTCCGTGCACTCCGGTGTCTAGTCATGTCTGTCACATGACCATGGAAACACCTGCAGAAGCAGACAGCGCTGGCTCTTCGGCTTTGAAACAGAGATGAGCACTGAACCCTAGAGTCGGATACAACTGGCTTTCAAGCAAGGGAAACCTTTACTTTTACTTTAAAACAACAAATCTAATGGTGGCCTTAAACGTTTGCACAGTATGTTGAATGAATAAAAATATAGAACAAATCTCTACTTTTAAAATTTTGTTTTTCGCTCTAGTTGCCAAATATTTTAATTTTCTCCAAAGAGTATTTTGAGTTTCCAAAACCCTGTGATGAAAGTAAATTCTATATGTGAACAGCTAGCGTGATAGTACTGTACTTTCATATGTGCCATCATCACTCGAACTTAACACAGAAGTAAGATCTTGAAAAGATTGCTCTTTGTTAAACTTTAGAAATTGGGAATTGATATGTGAATGAGGTCTGAGGTGTGAATTCTTGAAAGAAGCTCTGTCTTCCTGCTCCCTGTGCAATGTCTAGACCAGTGGTGGCAAACCTATGGCACACGTGCCAGAGGTGGCACTTGGGGGCCTCTCTGTGGGCACCTGTGCAGTCATCCCAGCACAGACTTTGCCCTGTCCTTCTGCCCAGCAGCCCAATGGGAGTGCTTCCTCCCTCCCCCAGCACAGAATTCACCCCTCCCCTCTGCCCAGCAGCCCAATGGGAGCGCTTCCTCCCTCCCGCCCCAGCATAGAGTTCACTCCACCCCCCTGCCCAGCAGCTCTACAGGAGCATTTCCTTCCTCCCCTGTTGCTGTGTTGGCACTTTGTGATAAATAAGTGGGGTTTGGGTGGTTCCTACAAATGTCCTATGATGCAAAGCAAATTAGGTTGCAAAATAGAACAAAACTGAAGGAGATTGCGGAAATTATATAGAGCAAGCAAATCTATACCTATAAAATGGTGCGTTAACCGTTGGAATGTGACAAAGGATGTTGCACCAGGCCCCACTAGCCCGTAATGGGCCTCCGTTCACTCACCCGAACCCGGTTCGCAGGTAACTGTCGGGTTGAAATTTTCGACCCAGGGGCAGGAGCCCCCCAGTCGCAAAAAAAAGGGAACTTCAATTCCCAACGTTCCTTGTGCCGCGCCGCGCCAGAGCCAATCAGGCTGAGCGGCGCAGCAAAAGGAACGTTCGAAAATGCGCCACGGCCAATCAAAAAAAACCCGCAGGAAACAAACCGCTAAAGTATGCAAACACGCGCAGGCAAAACTACAAGCCCCAGCTTCCTGTGCGCCATTAGCGCACAGAACGCTGAGGCGGCCGGCGCGCGAAAAATAAAACTTAAAAAAACAATGCCCGCCGCCGCCGCTGCTATTCTTCCCCACGGGCCAGCCAGCATGGCCTGTGGGGAAAAAAATGCCACCACCACTCCGCCGCTGCTGCCCTTCCGTTCGAAGGGCAAGCCGGCGTGCAAAAAAAAAAGAACCCCCCCCCCACAACTTCCCTTTTCCCCCACGGGCCAGCCAGCATGGCCCGTGGGAAAGAAAGCCTCCCCGCCATTGCCCTTCCTTCCCACGGGCCAGCCAGCATGGCCCGCAGGAAAGAAAGCCACACACACCCCCACTGAAAAAATAAACACAAACCAAAAACATTCAAAACCACACAAAAATCCAAAAAACAATCACAAAAACAATCAAAAAGAAACAAGAAAAAACACAGACACCCCCTCACAAAAAAATTCCCACCCCAAAAACCCCCAGAGAACTTACCAAAAGACGTCTTCCATCTATGAGGACCGGAACTCAAATGAGAAAAGGAAGAGAAAACTTACTGGAAGCGACACCCAGAGGACAGAAGAGAACAATTGTAGAGAGGCAACAATTGAAGAGAGACAGAAAAGCTCAGCACCCCTACCCAGAGGCCAAAAGAAAAAAAACATTCAAAAATATTAAAATTAATAAGATTGATTCCAAAATTAATCAAATAAGTTATAAAAACATTCAAAAATAAACACACAAATCTCAAAAATTACCAAAAAAACAGAAATCACTTTTCACTCCAAAAAACCAAAACAAAAAATAAAAATGCGTAAAAATAAACATTTTAAAAACCATAATTAAATTTTAAACTAAAAAATATTAAAATAAATTAAATAAATTAAATTAAAACAAAATTTGCATAAACATAAAACAAAAACGTTCAAAAACCAATTAAAAGAGCCCAGAACTGAGGAAGCCAGCACGCAAAACAAACAAACAAACCCACTGGGAGCGCAAGTCCGCCGCAGGCGGACGCAGCGCCTTGAAGCCACAAAATCACAAAACCTTACAACACCATTTAAAACAGCCCAGCACCATTGGTTCAAGAAAAAAAAAACCTTTACTATCCAAAACAATTTTAAAAAGCCTGGTACCGCCGGGCAAAATATGCTAGTGGACTATAAAAATTAAGGTGGTAGTGGGAACCAGTCCTTTGTCCCAGTGATTAGGGTTATTGGCAATAGAAATAGATTGAGCGCTAACCCAACTGTGTTTTCGATGTCTTTTATATTCTGACATGGGCAATAGCTTCAAGTCTGAAACTGTGAAGTCCATCTTCTATTATCAGGATTCAAAGTACATGAGATGCAGTATTTCTGTATTGTGCTTCTCTGTGATATATGGGCTGTCTTTCAATAAAAGGGCTCTCTTATTATTCCAGCCCCTCATAATGATAGATGCTTCACAAGTAAATTAGTAAAATGAGCATGCACATGTACCATTACTTGGCTTAATAAAAGGTGGGAGGGGTTGGTTTCATTAAGCATGCAAAAGTTTGGTTGTTGTTGTTTTTTGGGGGGGGAATAAAAAATAGATGAGAGAAACTGAATGTAGATGTGTTTTATGGCTTTTTCAAACAAGATTTAGTTGAATATTTTGTACATCAGAGTAGATGTGTAGAAGATTTGAAAGGAGAACTGAAAACTTATAATGCCACTTTATGCATTGCTGAATGTTGCATCCATCTCTGATTCATACATTATTAAATGAGTCTAATATTCCAGAGAAAATTCACAAAAACACAATTAGAATGATGCTATGGTAGGAGACAGAAGAGAGATTTAAGATCCACTTCTGTGCTTCCTGGTAGAAGATTAAAGGAGTGGATAAATGAGCATAAATACATTAATAGAAATCAAATCTTTTAGCAGGGAAAGGTTTTATTCATATTACATGAATATGGATAATTATTAGACTTGAAATGTAAGAGAAAATTCAGAAGACATTGGATTATGCAGAAAGGAAGGCAATATCTGAGGAAGGGTTCCTGGAAGAATTAAATAAAATTCAACTGAAATGTAATACAGTACGGGAAACCAGTGATACCTTTCCTAGAATTGCTGAAGTGATGACAAAGCTATGTAGTTTACTTTCTTCATAATAACTAACTACTGCTTTTCTTTTTTTCAGAGATATTAAATATACCAAGTTACCTTTTTTCCCAGCTGGGGTTGTCATTGATTAGCAATTCCAAAAACAAAAATCTTACCGCCCCCTTATTCTCATCCCAGGACTATCTTTTATATCTTTAAAAAACCTCCATTTTTCTCTACAATCAGTGTAGCAACAGACAGTTTTGCTTCCTCCCCCCCACCCCCAGCAACTGAAGAGAAAGTACTAGTGACCAGTAGACTATAGAAGTGCTGTGTATTGTGAATGTAGAGAAAGTAAACATACATAGAGGGGAGTGAGTCATCTAAATTATATAAACTGAGTGCTCTTAGCAGTACAATTTGAAATGTTGCCTACAATATACTTATTTATATTTATTTATTATTTTGACACTTATTGCCTTTGTATTTTATACCTTTGATATGTAATTGACATGTTTAATGTTCTTATTGTTATTTTTATTTCCTGTATTTTTATGCTCTGTTATTACATTGATTCTTGGAAACCGCTTTGAGTTATTCCGATAAGAAAAGTGGTATACAAAAATAAACATCATGATGATGATGATGATGATGATGATGATGATGATATACTACACCACGGTGCATGCACTCTTGCGGCGGTTAACAGCATACTAATATGGGAACAAAAAATAATACAGTATAAAAATAATACAGTCCTAAAAACATATCATCAAACAGAAAGCAGGGGGAAATTAATAACCCACTAAACTAGCTAAGCCTGTCTTTAGATAAAAACAAACTTTACTACAGTTGGACATCAGATAAAACAGACTCATAAAAGGCAGCTTTAAATAATTCTTTTTTACCTGACTTCTTAAAAACTGGGAGCAAGAGCACCTGGTTCACCTCTGCTGGATGATTATTGGGATATATATTTATAATCGCTACCTGTTTGATTATACTGTACAATTGACCTTGAATACATTTTCTAGAAATGTGTGACAAAAAATCATAAAGGAAAGAATGTAAAAGTAGATATTGACATATACAAAGACTAAACTGTTATTTAATACTATTGTCTTGGAAAATCTCTTTGGGGGATCCAGTTGTGAGAGTGATTGTTATTCTTTGATGTGAAGATGTATAGATAAATTTTCTTTAGTAAAGGTAAAGTTTTCCCTTGCTCGAAAGCCAGTCGTATCCGACTCTAGGGTGCAGTGCTCATCTCTGTTTCAAAGCCGAAGAGCCAGCGTTGTCTGCTTCTGCAGACGTTTCCGTGGTCATGTGGCAGGCATGACTAGACACCGGAGTGCATGGAATGCTGTTACCTTCCCACCGAAGTGGTCCCTATTTATCTCCTTGCAGTTTCTTGCTTTCGAACTGCTAGGTTGGCCGGAGCTGGGACAAAGACGGGAGCTCATTCCGTCCTGCAGTACTTGGGAATCGAACTGCTGACCTTCCACCTCCCAGTCAGTGTCTTAGCCAATTGAGCCACTGCAGTCCTTTCCTTTAGGGAAAGGGAAAGGTAGTCTCTGCTCGAAAGCCAGTCAAATCTGACTCCTAGGGTTTGGTGCTCATCTCTGTTCATAGCTAAAGAGTTAGCGCTGTCTGCGTATGCAGATGTTTCCATGGACATGTGCCAGCAATGACAAGACACCGGAGTGCATGGAACACTGTTTACCTTCCCACTGAAGTGGTACTTACTGTATTTATCTACTTGCAACTTCTTGCTTTCAAACTGCTAAGTTAGCAGGAGCTGGGACAGAGACAGAAACTCACTCCGTCATGCAGCACTCAGGTCTCGAACTGCTGACCTGCCGACCTTCCAGTCGTCAAGTTCAGCATCTTAGCCACTAAGCCACCACAGTAATTTCCTTTACTGTTGGGCAAATCTCAGTACTAAATACTGTACTTTTCTCAGCAAAACACAAATACTGTGATGGAAGAGAATGCAGACAAAGGCCACAGAGTAGCAAGTGAGTGAAGATGGCACAGCGTCCACTGAACAGGAAATATAGGGTATGATGATATGTGTGACTTTTGTAGTGCAGAGAGACATAGTTGCACATTCCATCTCTTTAAAATACAGTAGTATTATTTTGATTGGTGTGGGTGAACTTTAAAATACTACCTGTTTCTGTAGTAGCAACCAGTAGGACTAATTTTGTACTGTCAGAGACCTCGTGATTTCATCCAGAGTATATAAAACTTAACGGAGCATCACTAAAATGTGCCAGAGACCTCAGTGCAGATCTTTCTTAGTTTGTTATTTTTCAGCAAGAGCAATTATTGCTTGTTCATCTCAGCTATAACATAGATTAATTTGTGTTGTGGGAGAGCTACTGCTCAATTACTTAAGGAGCTTGGAAAGGTTACAAAATCCTCTAACCAGGGGCCATGCCACCAGTGTGGCCAGGTTATCCTGCTATGGTAATATAGTAGTCCATACTGCCAGCGAATCAACGCTTAGTGTCAGGCGGTGGTTAATTAACCTGACAACTGTGAGGACTAACGGACTTGGGTGGTGTAATCCACAAGGAAGGGTGATGACCCCCAAACGGATTAAATTCCACTTGAATCCATCTTGATGGAGGGCAGCAGCTTCGTCAATACTGGCCTGGGACCAATGAGTACTTTGAGTGCCAACAGGGCTCAGGACCAGAAAATGACTCACGGAGCTGGATCAGTGGTATGGGGGTCATGCTGCGATCCAAAAGGCAGATGAAAGGCCACTGCATTGTATTCTCAGGACAGTCTTCATGGCTAATCACCATGAGGATCAGCTATATCTGGATTCGTATATGGCAGAAGGAGGAGGAGAGGCCATGCCGGCTTAGGAACAGTGGGAGTTGTATTCCAAAACAGTAAAATATCTACACACTGAGCTATTGTGACCCTGTGCACAGGCCATAGCTTGGCAGCTATGGATATTGAAAATCATGGCGCGGAAAAGACAAAATGCATCAAAGAAAATGTTTTTAAGTTAGGTAGTTAGGTCTTGGACAAGAATCATATCAGACACATCCATCCTCTCATTTCTGTCTTCAACAGATCTGTGTTACTCCTGCACATAATCAATAGTTTTTTTGTTCATGGTATTTATATATGTATTTTTAGAAATGTGTGACTGCTTTTAATGTGTAAGTTTTTTGTTGTTAACCGCCCAGAGAAGGAGTATCTCCTAGATGGGAAGGGTATAAATATAATAAAATAAATAAATAAATTCTTATTGAACAAAGATTACTTTCTAATTCAAACTAAGTGCAGTCTAAGTGCAGTCTAATTAGCTTCCATTCTGAGGCAGATGTAAAGTCGGTATGAGGTTGATGTCCATTAAGTTAATGAACTTCCCTTTCAAATACAATGTAATTTTGCTCTCTAATGGTGTTTGTTTGTGTGATTGAACTAAAATAAAATTTAAAAACACCCACCCTCACCTTTATAGGTAGCACAGGGGTTTCTATAAATCATTTTGTGACCTACAACATTTGGAGATGTTGGGTGCTTTCTGTTAAGTTTTTGCTATAAGTCTTCGCCAACACCCATACAATTAAAGGTATACACGTAGGAATACCTGCCCATAGCTTTTTGAAAAGCTAAGACAGTGTCCTACACTAAGAAATAAAATGTACCATGAGTTGCCAGATCAGGAGAGAAAAGGTCTTTGTGATTCCAAATAATGGCTGTTGGTTGCCTTCTGAGACAAAGCTCAAGATCTTTGACAAGCAAGTTAAAGAGAAGGGATTTCTGTCCAGCATCCCAGCATTTTATTTTAGGCAACATTGTAGAGGTTATAATCTATATCTATAAAACAGAGGTGTGAGTTTGTATGTGCTCGAAAGGCTTCCACACACCTGGACCGAACCCGCTGAAATTTGGCACATACATACCTTGGGCTGGCAAGATCAGCACTGTGGAGGTCACCAGCCCCAGGGGGGCATATGCCCCCCCCAAAAAAAATTTGCATCCCAATTGATCTATACAATGTGTGTGTTTCCCAGTGATGTAATTGGCTGAATGTTTCCCACCAGGCCAAGATTCTGGCTGGGCCATCTGGAAATCGCTTGATAGATTTCAAAGCAAAGTAGAAGTCTCAAAAAGTAATCAAGTAAAATGGAGCTTCTTGGATACAGGACAATTTTTCTGCGAATGCAGAGAGATTCAGCCAATGCAGCAGTTATTTGTGTACAATTTATAGCCTGCGACATGTACAAATAAGATTTAGTAAATGGCCAAGATAACAGTATTGAAGAGTCACTTCTGGTCAGACATAGTAAAATCATTTTGACATTTTGATTTGTTCTGAATTTTATCTCTACTTCTTATTTGTCCATACGTTTAAATTGGGAAACATTCTGATACGAAGAAAGATCCACAAATGCAGGGGGAAACTAGGAACTCCCAGTATGGTACTAAGAAGACTTCTATATCTTTATGAGTTATATTCCATGGAGAATTTTTACTATATAAAGCAGGGGTGCCCAAACCTTTTGGGCCGTGGGCCATTCATATGGTTCCTCCCACCGAAAGCAGAAGTAAAATGTGCCTTGCAATCTGTTTTGCAACAGGATGAGATAGATTTTAAGCTGCCATTTTCATTGCTTAAACTAGGGATGCCCAAACTACAGCCTGTGGGCCAAATCCAGGCCCCGATGCAAATTCATCCGGCCCACGTTGTCCTCATCGCTCCCGGAAACAGAAGTAAAATGCATTTAACTTCCACTTCCAAGAGCGACAAGGCTGGCACAGGCTGGATGAATTGGCATTGGGGACTGGATCTGGCCCAGAGGCCGTAGTTTTAGCACCCCTGGTATAAAGCTTTCTTCATCAAATTACTTCAATGATAAGATGCCACAGCTAGCACTGTTTCCTCTGTTATGCAACTATTGCAAGCAAGTAAGCCGTTTTAGTATTTGAGATGAAACAATATGAGGAAGGATAAAGCAACCCCAGCATTAATTTTAAAACAATAAAATATATTCACTAATTAGATCTGTTCTGATTTTATGGTACTCTTTTTTCCCCCTTTCCTTCATCATCAGACTGGCATGCTTTTAAAAAGCTGCGGGAAAGGAAAGCTTGCTCATTTTGACATAAGGCATTTCCAGGGTCTTTCACTCTGGATCATTACTAGCATACCTGCTCATTTTACGGCTACTGCTGGATAATTTCCAGGCACCATTAAACAGTGTCAATAATTATTAGGGCAACAAAGTCAGGACTCACACAGAGTTATAGATACTCTTTTTTTATCTCACCAAAATGTTCTTGAAAGCATATTTTCAATGTGGAATGAGAAAACAGAATTATTCCTTTGCAATTGTTCCTTAGCTATGCAATTGCTTGCATGCAAATGTTTATCTCTGTTTCTATAAGTCAGAAGAGGGTCAAGAAAGGTTTATATGAAATCCATTACATTACAAATAAGATTAATGTGGTGGCCTTTTAGTTTAGTGCAGGGGTGCCCAAACTATGGCCCAGGGGCTGGATCTGGCCCCCAGTGCCAATTCATCCAGACCACAAAGCCCTTGTCGCTCCTGGAAGCGGAAGTAAAACGCGCCCATACGGGCGCGTTTTTCTTCTTCTTCCAAGAGCAATGAGGGCTTTGCGGGCTGGATGAATTGGTGCCAGAGGCCAAATACTGTCTCCAGGCCATAGTGACCAGCTCCCTGCACCACATGACCATACGGGCGCATTTTTCTTCTGCTTCCAAGAGCAATGAGGGCTTTGCGGGCTGGATGAATTGGTGCCAGAGGCCAAATACAGCCCCCAGGCCGTAGTGACCAGCTCTCTGCACCACGGGACCGGCACGGGACCCAAAAAGTTTGGGCACCCCTGGTTTAGTAGGTAGTTATCACAACCTTTCATCTGAACTGACATTGGATATGTGACTGATCTTTGCATAGAGGCTGTTGTGTCAGAAGTATTTGGGTGATCTTGGAATTTAAGTAACTAGGGGTGCCCCAACTACAGTCCATGGGCCTGATCCGGCCCCCAATGCAAATTCATCCAGCCCATGCCATCCTCATCACTCCCGGAACCAGAAGTAAAATGCATTTAACTTCCGCTTCCAAGAGCGACAAGGGTGGCACTACAAACAATTCATGCCAGGTTCACATCTGATCATTGACACAATATAATAACATGCCCTTTAAGTCATTTTCTGGCTATGTCACTTACAAAACTGGTTGTTCAGTATTAAGTTTTAGTCATAGTGTTTCACTAAATGTTCATTTCTGCATACAGAGATTATTTTCCTTTCTGCTTTCTTTTTCATGAGTTATTTCATCCTAGAACCAATGGTTCCCAAAGTGGGGCACACGCCCCACAGGGGGACTTCAATTCCCAGAAGCCTACGTCAGTATTTAGGCATCTGAGAATTGAAGATCAAAAACCAAAGTTTGGGAAACACCTATAGACCATGTGACTCAATCTGTTTTCTTACTTCCATATGTATGTGTGAACACATACATGCTCAGGATTACGTCTTAAATCTTGAATTTAGGTAATTTCCCATTTTCTTCTTGCTTGATGGCTCTACATGCTAAATACAGTATCAGTTTGTTCTATGCCACAGTCAAGCTTCATTAACAGAGCTGTGTAGGACAGATGACTAATGCATACTGTGTCCATCATTCCTTTCTGTTTTCCTAGCCAAGATCCATTCCACATACAGTATTTATGAACTGTGAAATTCACCCCATTTATGTCAATCTATCTTCTTTGTCTATCAATCACTTTTATTTATTTACCATCTCTACCAACATTCTTTCCCTCCTTTTCTTCACAGTACCAATATTTGCTGCCTCAGGACGAAATGTGTTTCTATACAATTCCCAAAAGTCTGTAATAGAGGTTCTTCGTTTATTCCTGCTGACCTTCCTTTGATTTTAAACCCATTTCATCTATGTCAGAGACCTTGTATTAAATATTCTGCCAAGAGCTTGAACATTTGCTCCAGGAAATACGACAAACGCTGTCTTCTATGATAAATTGTAGCATGCTTGATGGGTGAACCTTCTCCCCTGCCACCAGCTTGTGCTGATATTAAGAGTCTGAGTTTTCCAAATATTTAAAGATGATGATATATTGCACCTAAAGCAATATTCCTCCATAAGCAGAGGATCTAGAAAGCAAAAGATGTGTGCTTTATGACAAGGGTGAGAAACCTGTGGCCTTCCAGATTTTGCTTGACTTCAATTTCCATTGAGCCTAGCTATCCTGGCCAGTAGTAAAGATCGATGGATATAGTGGTTCATCAGCGTCTGGAAGGCTGCAATTTTCCCACATCTACCGTATAAAGTATAAACAATTTATATCATTTATATGGCAGGAGAAGTAGAATATGGAAGGTTTTTAAGGGCTTTTCAAACCATGAGTCAAAGTATTGTCTTATGTCTAAATAGTCAATATGCTATTGCTATTACGATTTATGTTAAGTGTTGAATATGAGTGGGCAGTTAGTTCAGTGGGTCTGGGGAAAACAGTAAGATACTGACCATGTAAATAAAATATTCTTTAATAACGAATACATTTTAGAATTGCATTCTTTATTTATTGTCCTTTTAAAGAGTAGCCATCTGAAGGCTGGATCCTCTCTTCTGTATTTTGGGGTACCTGATAGCCACTCAAGCTGTAGGTGAAAGGCCTCAGTTAACAAATCCAAGGTTTCCAGAATATCTCTAATAAAGACTATGTTGTAGCAGCTAAACTGCAAAGGTTCTAGGTTGAAAATTGAGTGATGGTGTGTAATATATAATTTAGGAGCTGAGCAGAGTTACATCAGAATATTTATCCTCATAATGAATGATAAATTCTCTTCCACTGTGAAGAACATAATCTTGAGTGTAATTCCAACCTGTTCCAGTTTCTGAATACAGAATCAAGTTCGTTCATTCTTTTCCCATTTGCTTATCTTATTTTACTGCCTATTTTGTTATGAAAAGATAGCCAGGTTGAGATCACGGGAGTGTCTTCAGGGACAGCCCTTTAAAAGTAACCTTCTATATTCAACTTTTCCTGTCATATAAACAATTTTATTCCCTACTCTTGTAAAAAAATGATGGGTGTTTATTGTGAGAACTGTCTTACTTCAATATAAATGTAGAAATGCCAGTCCTAGGAAGGACAATGGGAATGAACATACCCCCAGGAGAATATTATGGGGTGTTGGTGAACTATTTCTTCTGGGGAAAATAAGGGGTTGCAAATGTGATAGGAAGAGGAACATCACTGTTAGGTTTTTCTCTTGACAATGACATCAGTCATTGGAAGAAAGCTGAGATAATTTGGTGTGGGGCCATTCAACAATTATGTGATCCTTGAAGGGGGAGGGAGATCTGCCATCTGAATTTTGGAAAAATTACGTGGAGGGCGGGGTGGGGTCAGGTCAAAGATTACATAATCCATTTGGAGCTGTTGTGCATTAGGCACCAATAGTGAAAAGCTCTAAAAATTAGAGTTTCAATACAAAAACTCTGGATTATGTAATTTTAAAGGGGGGAGGGGGTCGAAGCTAAAATTACGGTCGGATTACATGGGGGGAGGGGATCAATTTTCCCCCCAAAGATGGATCACATAATTGTTGAATGGACCCTGTGCGGTGAATTTCCCATTTGGCTGCTCAAACAATTCCCAGAAGCATCGACCGCAGGCTTCTGGGATTTGAAGTCCAAAAAAACCAAAGGTTGGGAAACAATGGGTGACATTTTGGCTTCCCTGAGGAAACAGACCCAAACCCACATCTGTGTTTATGTGACAACCCCAGTAAGCATTTGTATGCGTGCTATATCCTATCCTTTCACCATTACCAAAGGGTCTATATTTGACTATGCTCACAGATTTTCTCGTCATCAGTCATACTGCCCATATAGCCAAACCAAGAGCTATTGCCCCAATGGCATATTGGTATATAAAGTTAATAGAACTACACAGAACAGTCACCTTTTGTCATATAGAAGGCAGATGATTATTATTGTTGCTTTTTAATCAAGCAGTCTCTGAAATGCCTTCATTTTCGGTGTTAGATTCTAGCCTTCACAACAGTGCTGAGGGTTTACATACAAGCTGTTATGGGCTAATGATGTTTTATTTTTCTGACCAGCTTACAGTGCTAATTCACAAGGGATAGTTTTGTACCATTAATCTCCAGTACCCTTATCTTGAGGCAATTTACATGAATGATTTTTCCCCAGCTAGTGGAACTCCCTATGGAGTGACTGTATGTATGTGTTCTTATCTTCCGGCAAGTGAATGTGTGCATTTTGTCCTGTGATAATGCTTCTCTTTCATAGTAAAAAATTAATTGCGAAGTGCAGCAATGAGTTGTTCTTCCCTTGGTACTGATGTATTGAAATTTTTCAGCAGAATGGCTAGGTTTTCTTCCTTCGGTTTTTGTAAAATTAATTCGAAATGGTCCTTTTTGGCCTTGCCACCTTAGGCAAAAGCAAAGCTTTGAAACTAATCGATATCTCTCACAGTTGTGACAGAATCCAGTCTAGGCTGCTCAGAGTGAAGGAAGTTTTAAATACTTTTGTACCCCCTTCCTCTCCCCTGGATATGTTTGCCTCCGTGTTTGATGTCCAGCACCTTTTTCAGGAAAATGTTTCTCATGTTTGTTGTGCTCATGACAGGTGATTTGAAACCAATAGTTTGTGCTGACATGTCCAGGTTTTCTTAAAGAGAGCTACAGCCGCTGTCCTGCTAGTGGCCTGGTGCCAATTAGCCTGTGATTTATTGAAGTTGTTCTAAGCTTTGAAGATCAGAGGAGTACACCACATTTTGGGAATGGTAGCCTAAAGGAAATGGCCAGAGCCAAGCAAAAGAGAGGCTGTGTTTCTTAAGCGCCCAAAATAGAATATAGCATGTGCATTTTCTGAAAGTATTACCTTGAGGTCTTCTTCCGTGCCTGGGCCAGACGTGAAACTGCCAAAATGACGGCAACCTTTCGGTGAGTTAATTCTGCAGTTCCTTTTGGCTGACTTAGTAAGAGAAAGATTAGCTGGCAATACAAGCAGTGACAGATTTTACTTTCTTAGGATCTAAGATCATGGCAGATGGCGACTGCAGCCATGAAATAAAAAGGCGACTGATTCTTGGGAGACAAGCTATGAGAAACCTGGGGAACATAGTTAAAAGTAGAGACATCACCTTGAAAACAAAAATTCGCATAGCCAATGATATTCCCGGTGGTAATGTATGTGAGAGCTGGACCATTAGGAAAGCTGAGCGCAGAAGAATAGATGCCTTTGAGATGTGGTCTTGGAAGAGAGCTTTGAGAGTCCCCTGAACAGCGAGAAGAACAAATGCAGTAGGCCAATCTTAGACGAAAGAAACTCTGACTGCTCATTGGAAGGTCAAATAGTAAAAATGAAGCTGAAGTACTTTGGACACCAAATGAGAAGGGTGGATTCACTTGAGAAAACCTTAATGCTGGGAAAGGTGGAGGGCAAAAGAAGAAGGGGGCGGCCAAAGATGATATGGCTAGATAGTATTGTAGACGCAATGGGCACAGAGCTGGGCGGGATGAGGAGGATAGTGGAGGACAGAGGTGTCTGGAGGACAATGGTCCATAGGGTCGCAAAGGTCGGAATTGACTGTGTGACTGAACAACAACAACAACAAAAACAAGGTTGCCATTACCAGGGTACACCCGATTGTGGTTCAGAAATACCACAGTGTTCGAGGAGGCTTTCTGTGTACTGTGCCTTGAGGTGTTTTCAAGCCATTAATTAAGCTTTCAAGGATAATTTCCTAACTCTGTCCAAAGCTGAATGGAAAGATTTCTGAGCTCACAGTGTGGTCCACTGGAATGTGACTTTTGAATTATTTATCTATATATATTCAAATTTATATGCCGCCCAATCAGGTAAACCCGACTCTGGGCGGCTTTTATGTGCACTGTAAAACTGGTAATAGACCAGATTCCAGGTAACTGGAAAAGAACAATGCTTTGGCAATGCTGAAGGGTACTATTAAGGAAGAGGCCTTGAGCTCTCTCCCATTAGGGAAAATGAACTGGAGCCAGTGGTGGGCATCAGCAGATTCACCCCAGTTCGCCAGAACTGGTAGCAGAAATTCTGGCTGATTCCGCCCATCCAAGTTTTGAAATAAAGTAGTCCTAATTCGGGTGCAACGCAGGGCTTTTCCCCTGGCCACGCCCACTATACCACGCCCACAGTGTGGTAGCAAATTTTTTGGGAGCCCACCACTGACTGGAGCAAATAGGAAAGTTAATTGTTATGTCCAATACTTACTCCAGTTAGTTCATATCCAGCAATAACTTTTTGTGAAATTTCTATGGAATTGTACTGTCTTGTTATTTTTTTTAATGCATAACAAGGAAGCACCAAGAAAATACACTTCCTGTATTTGTCACATTTCTTACCAAAATTTGCTGTCAATATGTTAAGTAAGCAGGTGACCCTGTTAAACCTGAGCATAGAAAAGGTTTTTTTTTTTTTATAAAAGTAGGAAATTAACTTTAGACGTCAAATACTGCCATCTATACTCGACAAAGCCTTTTCTCAACTGTAGTGTAGAGTGTTCACGTGTCCTTTTTTTACTGCACTGTAGCTCTCGTCTATCTATCCAAGGTCTCTGGTGGTTTCCTATCATGTGAAACTGAGAGAATGAGGAAAAAGGGGTCATAAAAACAGAAGGCCTGAAGTGAAGGCAGGAATAAAGAAAGGTCATGGCTGTCCCTTAAACCTTACAATATGCCTGTGACTAATGGACAGCTAGCAGCTACCTTTCCAAAAAATAAAATAAAAATCAATTGCTCTGTCAAAGCTCTGTGGGAAACTTACACAAGTGTTCTCCCTTTCGTTTTCATTGTTCCGTTTTATTTTTAAACTTGCTAAAGTAGCATTCTTCTTTTTGTTCTGCCGTATCTGAATCCAAATATTGGTGATCGTTGTGGCAATCAGCCATAAAGACTCTCCTGAGAATATAATGCAGTGGTTTTTCATCTGCCTTCTGCATCGCAGCATGACCTCCGTACCACTGGTCCAGTTCCACCAGTCACTTTCTGGTCCTGAGCCCTTTTGGTACACAAAGACCTCATCGGCCCCAGGCCAGTATTGATGAAGCTGCTGCCCTCCATCCAGATGGATTCAAGTGGGATTTAATCCACTTGGGGACCATCACACTTCCCTGTAGACTTCGGCACCCAAGACCATTAGTCCTCAGGGTCGTCAGGTTAGTTAAACCACCGCCTGACACTCAGCGTTGAGTCGCTGGCAGTATGTGCTACTCTATTACCATTGCAGGATAACCTGGCCAGACTGGGCATTGGCCTTTAGAAATCAGGGGGCTGTGGTATTTCATGCTGTTCTAAAAAGTATGACATATCATTTATTCGTTTACCTAAAATATCTGTGCATTCTCGTTCAGTATTTTCTCCTTTTCCCTTCCATGAACAATAAAGATGCCGTAAAATGAAGTCATCCCAGCCTCAGCAAACAATTTGTTATTTCTTTAAATCTAAACTGGGGTTAGGAATGGTAGAGACCAGACGTGAACAGTGGTGATTGGCTAGTGTCTGTGTATCACATATCGGCTTCTCTTCCATCCTGTGAACATTTTAAAAAAGAATACTGTGCTTAGGAAGAAAAAAAATAAGGAAATGTAAAAAGTCAGTTTTTAAAAAAATGATCTTTTTTAAAAAAAAACTATTAAAAGCACCGTTATTCCTCTTGAACCATGGTGCTAAGAGTCAGATTGATAAACTAAATCAGCATTCAGATTTCAGAGTAATTTTTCACTTCCTTTGCAAAAGTGGAAGGCAAATGGACTTGTGGAGAAATGGGAAATGAGTGCACTACTATTTCTGTAGAACATTTCTATAAACCTTTAATATTTATAATAACATGCTGTCAAGTCAATTCTGAGTGATGCCTACCCTTTTCAGGGTTTTCTAGGTGGAATAACTCTAGATTCCCTGAGGGAAGTGAGCCACACACAAACGGCAGCAATATAGAAAAACTGTGAATGAAAAAATTAAAGGTAAAGGTTTCCCTTGCTCAAAAGCCAGTCGTATCCGACTCTAGGGTGCAGTGCTCATCTCTGTTTCAAAGCCTAAGAGCCAGCGCTGTCTGCTTCTGCAGACGTTTCTGTGGTCATGTGACAGGTATGACGACACCGGAGCACACAGAGCGCTGTTACCTTCCCACCGAAGTGGTCCCTATTTATCTTCTTGCAATTTCTTGCTTTCAAACTGCTAGGTTGGCAGGAGGTGGGACAAAGACGGGAGCTCACTCCGTCCTGCAGTACTCGGGAATCGAACTGCTGACCTTCCGTCTCCCAGTCAGCGTCTTAGCCACTTGAGCCACTGCAGTCCTAAATAAATGAAAAAATTAGAGCTTGGGAAATGTACCCTTTTGGACTACATTTCCTTGAATTGCTCAGGCAGCACGACAACTTGTAGTCCAAACTCTAGCTGAAGCATTCTTCTCATCTGGACTGCACAATTCAAAACAGCAGTCCAACTTCAGACATTGCCCTCTGGCCTAAAAAAAAGCTAATGGTCCGCTGTGGTATTACACAGTTATGCTCTATTTGCGACAAATCAAAGTAGTGTAACAGAATGCTTTTTTAAAAACCACCAACCTTTTTATTCATACTCTCTGGAAAAGGCTAGAGAAGAGAGAGACAGCTAATTGTGCTGTTGGCCTTCAGCCCTTTTGGCAGGCTGTCAACTTTGCTATCAGCTTTGCAGTGGTAAGCACACGATGCAGCTTGTTTTCTTTTCTGCCATGCCTTCTCTTTCTTTGTTGCTTTGTCCCTGAGAGAAGTGAAATAGAAAGCAAATTAATGTACATGTTTGAGGCCCCCTCTCTTTTTTATTTTAGAAAAGGATAATTTTAATTAGAAAAAATGCTTGCTTTTGGTTTTCCAAAAAAAAAAAAAATTGCCACATCATGTGCTATTTACTTTTTGTGTTTGTCATAAGGAGGTAACCCCTAGAAGTCAGAAATGAATTATACTACTCCCCAACGCAAACAAATGCTTCAATATGTCTTGCTTTAAAAACATCTTTGGGCTCACAAACAACCCGACAGCAACAATTTGCTGTCGCATCGGCAGTGCAGCGAGCATCCTTTTTGCTGAAATAGCATGATGAAGACCTGGGAGACCTACTTATTTAAAATATATGGAAACTAAAAAACAGGTGTAGTTTTAAAACCCTTTTCTGACCATTGAATACAGTTTATTTGTTTGTTTGTTTGTTTGTTTGTTTGAGTAGAGTCTAGCCATGTTATCTGGGATCGGTTCGATCCAGTTGTCCCTGATGAAGTGAACAGGCTCCTTGGAGCTGTGTGGGATGCCACTTGCTTATTGGATGGCTGCCCTGCCTGGCTGGTCAAAGCGGCCAAGGCTACAACTGGCAGCTGGGTCGGTGTGTTGGTCAACTCTTCCTTGTGGGAGGGGGTGTTCCCGGCGGCTTTTAAACATGCGCTGGTGTGCCCCCTTCTGAAAAAGCCATCGCTTGACCCCACAGTTATTTCAAATTTTAGACCAATCTCCAACCTCCCCTTTCTGTTGAAGGTTTTGGAAAGAGCAGTGGCGCGACAGCTCCAAGGGGTTCTGGATGATGCGGATTATCTGGACCCTTTTCAGTCAGGATTCAGGCCCGGTCAAGGTACTGAGACTGCATTGGTCACGCTCATGGATGATCTCTGGTGGGAGCAAGATGGGGGGAATCCCTCTGTTCTCGCTCTTCATGACATCTCAGCGGCTTTCGATACCGTCAATCACTGTATCCTTCTGGGCTGGCTCCGAGGTTTGGGGGCCCAGGGCACTGTACTGTCTTGGTTTTCCTCATTTCTGACAGGCCGGACTCCGTCGCTGTGTTCTGAAGGTGTGCAGTCCAGCCCAAGGCCCCTCTTATGTGGGGTTCCTCAGTGCTCGGTACTCTCACTTCTGTCATTTAACATCTACATAAAACCGCTGGGTGAGATCATTTGTTCCCATGGGGTGAGGTACCATCAGTACGCTGATGACACTCAACTGTACATTGCGACCTGTGGGGACCCGAGTGTTGCAGTCGAAGTCCTAACCAAGTGTCTGGAGGCTGTTCGGATCTGGATGGGGGACAACGGGCTTCGGCTGAATCCCGGCAAGACTGAGTGGCTGTGGGTTCGTGGTCCCGTGTTATCCCGGAAGCTACCAGCTTTGGTTCTGGATGGGGCCTCTTTGCCCCAGACAGATCCGGTGTGTAACTTGGGGGTCCTCCTGGACTCGCGGCTACTGCTCGAAGAGCAGGTGGCAGCCACGGCCAGGAGGGCCTTTGCACAACTTCATGTTATCTACCAGTAATGCCTGCTCCTGGACCGGGACTCCTTGCTTATGGTCACTCACGCTCTGGTCACCTCCAGATTGGATTATTGTAATGTGCTCTACATGGGACTGCCCTTGAGAACCATTCGGAGGCTGCAGCTGGTCCAGAATGCAGTTGCCTGGGTAGTGATGGGTTGTGGGCGTTATGCTCATGCCTCACCGCTGCTCCGGGAGCTGCACTGGCTACCAGTGTGCCTCCAGGTGCAAATCAAGGTGCTGGTTTTGACCTTTAAAGCCCTACATGGCAGTGGACCAGGATACTTAAGGGACCGCATTGCCCTGAGGTATTCCGCCCGTCCTACAAGGGCAGACCAGAGAAGCTCATTGGTGATCCCTCCTACTATTATTATTTTATTTTATTTAGTATATTTTATACTGCTTTCCTCACCTATTGGTGACCCAAAGTGGTTTACAGACAAAGATGGTAAAATTACATAAAACTTAAGGCCCATGTCATGGGTAACAGCCGCTTCCACTCCCCTGCAACCAGCTGAGGGGAGGAGCTTAGGGGGCTCTGTGGCAGGGATGAAGGTGGAAAATGTCCTCCAGCCACGGAGCAACGGTCACTCCCACTCCCCTCCAACCGGCTGAGGGGAGGAGCTAAGGGGGCTCTGTGGCTAGGACGAAGGTGGAAAATGTCCTCCTGCCACGGAGCAACGGTCACTCCCACTCCCCTCCAACCGGCTCATATGGTGGGGACCAGAAGAAGAGTCTTTTCGATGTTTGCTCCGACCTGTGGAACCTCTTACCATCAGAACTTTGCCTCCAGACAGAGCTGCTCCCCTTCAGGAAGGCCCTTAAGACATGGTTGTGCCAGCGGGTATGGGGCCCATCAGCTGTAACGGCTCAGTCCCACTGGCTGGTATGATGGCCTGCTGCAACACACCTGTCTGCTTTTATCACACCTATCTGTTTTTTAACTCTCCCCCTTGTTCCCTGTCTCTTCTCCTTTCCTGTCCCTTCCTTGTTAGTTTATGTAATTTTTAACATTATTTTTGGCATTGTTTAATTTATGTTTAACAGTTTTTTAAATTTTGTGTGTGTACTTTTTTCTTAAGGGGTTAGGGGAGTGTGGTGGTGTATTTTAACCTGTATGTATTTTTAACTGCCATGTAAGCCGCCTTGGGTCAACCATGGTGAGGAAGGCGGGGTAGAAAATGTTTAAATAAATAAATAAATAAATAGAAGGCTCAGAAGGTCTTGACTAGGAATTGGGCCTTTGTGGGTGTGGCTCCATCACATTGGAATGCCTTTTCATCTCACGTTCAACAAGCCCCTTTCCTCTAGACCCCTGGTTCCCACATACCCCACAGGGGGCAATTTGATTTTTAAGGGAGGGGACAATTCAAGAATGAGTTGGCCCACGTTAATGGCTTTTTAGGTGTTCACTTTTTGAATAATGAGAATATGTCACTTGGGAGGAGGCATCAGGATTTTAAAGAGGCTTAGGTGGGGCATGGGCCAAAATAGGTTGGGAACCACTGCTCTAGACCTTCTGAAATTGGCTAAGGCTGAGTTGTACAAGTATTTGGAAGTAATTGAGGACATCAAGCTCTTAATTTTTTCCTCCGCTGACAGTTATTTATCTCCTTTTTGCAGACATCAAGTTTGGGGGTTGTATGTTAAAGGTAAAGGTTGCCCTTGCTCAAAAGCCAGTCGTATCTGACTCAGGTTCAGTGCTCATCTCTGTTTCAAAGCCGAAGAGCCAGCGCTGTCTGCTTCTGCAGACATTTCTATGGTCATGTGGCAGACATGGGACACTGTTTACCTTCCTACTGAGGTGGTCCCTATTTATCTACAGTAGAACCTTGGATAAAGTCCAAACTCTGTTCCACAAGTTTGGACTTTATACAAATCAAATGGGTGATGCATTGGATAACATCCAAAAGGGACTTTATCTGAGGATCCTATACCAAATACCTCAAATAACGTCTATTTTAAAGCGGTTTTGAACTTTATGCGATGCATCACATGTGCATGAAAACCGCAACTTTATCCAAATTGGACTTTATCCGAATTAGACTTTATCCGAGGTACCATGGCACTTGCAATTTCTTGCTTTCGAACTGTTAGGTTGACAAGAGCTGGGACAAAGACGGGAGCTCATTCCGTCCTGCAGTACTCGGGAATCGAACTGCTGACCTCCAGCCTTCCAGTCAGCATCTTAGCCACTTGAGCCACTGCAGTACCTTATCATTTATTTGAGTTTACTTTAGTTATGTTGATGTTTATGGATGTATATATGATTATTATGCCTTCTTAGTATTGTGAATCATCCAGATCAACACTCAGACAGACAGACAGGTAGGTAGGAAGATTAGATAGATAGATAGATAGATAGATAGATAGATAGATAGATAGATAGATAGATAGATAGATAGATAGATAGATAGATAGATAGATAGATAGATAGATAGATAGATAGATAGATAGATAGATAGATAGATAGATAGAATTCTTATAATCCCATGTGGAAAAACTAAAACAATAGGAAAGTTATACTATTATATTATGGGCAGCAATGTTACTCCCAAACATTAAAAAATGCTTAATAGAACAGTAGAGCTTAAATCTGTGACTTCAGATCTCTTGCATGGACAAAGTACTGTATGTGGAGAACTAGCCTTTATATTTTAAGGACATTTCATTTGTATCCAGCTCCTCGTGTGTTTTTGGTCAGTCCCCGCCTTCTTTGGGGTTCTGGCACTTCTGAAATTCCTATTGCCTAGCACTGCAGCACTCTCCGCAACAAATTCTGCATGACCAACCAGAACTCTATTTAATTTGCCATTGCCTGCTCTAGTAACATATTTAAAGCAAGACTGATGCTACAACAGAGAGCCCTGGCAGCTGTGGTTTCTCTTAAATGTAACTATATTTGTACAGTTCTTGTGTTTTCCTCAGGTTCTTCTAGCGAACTCTCCTGGGTTCAGATGCTCCACTTTAGTGACTTCTCATTTATTTAAGAGGTTTAAAAAAAAAAGGTCCACACCAATAAAGAAGGGTTTTGAGATAATCTATGCCAGTGTTCATTCAATATGTTTCAGGAAAGGAATGAAATGTTTGCAAAATTCTTCTTCTTCCAGTACCGTATCTGTTCCAGATATTGGCTATCATCATGGAGATAGTCTTCCTGTTCTTCACTCCTTGAAACAGTTCTTCTAAGGACTTACCACACCAGTCTCTCATGTTCTTCAGCCATGAAGTCCATCTACATCTAGGATCTTTCTTCCCAGGGATCTTTCCTTGCAGAGTATTCTATACTTTATGTCAGGGGTCGCCAACCTTTTAAACTTGGGTGCCAGGTCATGCTCCCTCAGACAGTTGAGGGGGGCATACTGGTGGTGCCCCCACCATTTACGGCTGCCGTAAACGCATCCACGGCCGATTCCAGTGGCGACATGGCTGGAGCGAGGGCTGGATTATTTAGTGCTGTGGACCAGATTCAGCCCACAGGCCCTGCTTTATGTTGTTCCTCATGATATGGCCACGGTATTAGAGCTTCCATTGCTTAATGGTCTTAAATAGTTCTTGTTCTTTATCCATCCGGCACAACACTTCTATGTTAGTCACATGGTCAACCCATGATATTCTTAGCAGCCGTCTGTAGATCTATATTTCAAAAGCTTCAGTTCTCTTTTCAGATGTTTTTAGTCAATGTCCAAGCTTCGACTCCATTTAGCAACACTGGGAATATGTAACTTCTCACTATTCAGATCTTTGTAGTGAGAGTTAGATCTCTACTGCATAAGAAATGTCGCATTTTTATGAAGGTGGATCTTGCTTTTTCTATTCATATTTTAATATCTACCTCAGGAGCCCAATTTTCATTTAACATACTCCCCAAATAAAAAATAGATTTTGAATTCCAGTGATTGCACACACAAGAACCAATGGATCTTCAGCTGTAGATGAACAGGGCTTAATGAAGCTCTCGATTTTTCAAAGCCATTGGGAATACTTAATGGCAGGAAGAATCAAATGTGCCCATCCTAAGATGAGGTCTGCAGGGACAGATATAAGATCTGAAAAAGTCAGATGAGATATAGGTTTTTAAGATCTCCGTGCTAGAGAAGCTAAACCCCTCAACCCTTGTTGACCCTTTAGTGCTGCAGCATTAAACTGAGTTTGAAATTAGCGTATTTGTTGAAAGGTTTTCCAATAACATTACTGTACTAACATTTAAAGGCAGAGCAATTTCCTGCTTCTTAATGGAAGGGAGAAAAGCAATTGAACGTGATGTTTCTTTCAGCAATAACACTCAGCTTTCTGTATAATATATTCTGATGTCATTTTTCATCCATCTTCTGTATAGTGTTAATCACTGGGGCAGCTTTCTCTGGAACAGTATTTCTGTTTTGTGTGTTTGTGTTTTAAGCGCTCTTTGAAAGGCTTTGTTGATGGAATGAGGACAAAAGAGCATTTTGTGTTCAGTCTCACTATGCTTACCTTAGATCCGTGATGGCGAACCTTGGCACTCCAGATGTTCTTAGACTTCAAGTCCCAGAAGCCCAAGCACCCTGTGAATCCACAAGAATGGGTTTACTGCGATTCATCCGGCCCGCGCTGCCCTCATCGCTCCCTGAAGCGGAGGTAAAACGTACGGGTGTGTTTTACTTCCGCTTCCGGGAGCGACGAGGGCAGCATGGGCTGAATGAATCGCAGTAAACCTATTCGTGTGGATTCACAAGGTGCTTGGGCTTCTGGGACTTGAAGTCCAAGAACATCTGGAGTGCCAAGGTTTGCCATCATGGCCTTAGATAAAGCTGGCCAAATGCAACTATTGAACAAAGTGCAGGTTGGTTACTCATATTAATTAACTGAACTTATTTTAATCTCTTCTGGACCTAGCAACATAATTCTCTCAGAAAACCCTATCTGATCAAGTTAAAGGTCTACTATATGAAGGCCTAAAAGAAGAATGAGGCCTCAGACTTAAACTGTAGCTCTGCCTGCCTTGTTTTTCTGCGTCACAACCTGTATCTTGGATATTCCACATCTCAACAGAGACAGGCTCTGACCTGATTTCTAAAATCTACTGGGAACCTACCTGTCAAGCTCCTGTTGTGTGATGATGGAATTGCCGTTATGCTCCAATCTATGGGGAGTCCAAGGAAGAAGATAAAAGTATATCTGAAGCTTATTCCACTGTTACTTTTTTTCTTTATGTTTTCCTGAGGCCTGTGTAAGTGAGAAGCATGAAATGTCAGGAACAGTCTGAGATAGCCAACTGGCAGACTATAGGCCAGTCTGTCCAGGTTATCCTGCTATGGTAAATAGAGTAGACCAGTGATGGTGAACCTTGGCACTCCAGATGTTCTTGGACTTCAGTTCCCAGGAGCCCACGCACCCTGTGAATCCACACAAATGGGTTTACTGTAATTCATCTGGCCTGTACAGGCGTGTTTTACTTCCACTTCCGGGAGCGTCGAGGGCAGCACGAGACGGATGAATCGCAGTAAACCCATTTGTGTGGAACCCATTCATGTGGATTCACATGGTGCTTGGGATTCGGGGAATTGAAGTACAAGAACATCTGGAGTGCTAAGGTTTGCCATCACTGGAGTAGACCATACTACCAGCAACTCAATGACAAGTGTCAGGTGGCGGTTAACTAACCTGACAACCCTGAGGACTAACAGCCATGGGCGGCAAAGTCCACAGAGAAGGATGATGGTCACCAAGTGGATTAAATCCCCCACTTGAATCCATCTTGATGAAGGGCAGCAGCTTCATCCATATTGGCCTGGGGCTGATGAAGACTGTGTGTGCCAAAAAGACTCAGGAGCAGAAAGTGTCTCGTGAACTGGATTAGTGGTATAGGTGTCATGCTGTGATGCGGAAGGCAGATGAAAGGCCACTGCATTATATTCTCAAGACCGCCTTCATGGATTCGGATACAGCAGAAGAAGAAAACTATAGGCCAGATATAATCTGTAAACCTTTTATATATCTTCTCTGGCAACCCTCCAAAATCAAAATATTTCACAAATGTTGCCTGCACTTTCACTTGTAGGAAGGAAAATGTTGTAACAGAGAGAATCTGCCCTTTGTTGCATCTTGGCTCTTGTAGACATCTTTTGGTTTTGCATAAAAATTACTGACCAGGCTCTACTTAGACAAGATATCATTTATTTCTCATATTGGGGTCTTTACTTATAAATTAGTAAGGGTTAGTGCTTTTTAATAGCATAGCAGTCACTGTGATGTGGCACTAACTTTGTTATACTGCAAGGATGGGAAGCATTTGACCCTCGAAATATTTTAGACTACTTTGCCTATAATCATTTTCTATTGGCCATGCTAATTAACCTTCTGGGCGTTAAAATCCAACACAATCTCACAAATTGAAGATTCCTATTTATAGGACCTGACAATAAATAAAGCCTATAAAAGTCTATAAAATATTTTTTAAGTCTATAAAAGATTATAAATAAAGAAATACTGCTCCTGAACCTGTATCTGGTGAAAAACCTGAAGAATATGGTTATTTGTCATTGTTGGCTTCAAGAAAGGAAATACCACAGGCAAACATTTTTGAACTGTTTGCACGGCATTTATGAAATATGTATCTTACTTTATTTACCCAGTTACAAAGTCTGACATTATTTAGTTGCTTTAGTTAGTTAGTTATGTGCCATCAAGTCAGAACCAACTTATAGTGACCATATAGGGTTTTCAAGGTAAGGGAGATATTTGAGGATTTTTTTTTAACCGGTTCTACTCCCTCAGTAAGTTTCCATTGGCAAGTAGGATTTGAACTCTAGTCTCCAGAGTCCAGGTCCATTGCTCTAACCGCTACACTAGACTGGGTACCCTCTCTTAAACACATCTTCAAAATGCTGCATGGGTAACTAAATAGTCACTTAATCACTGCCTTTTCCTTCTGAACTAAATGAACCAAAGCATTGTTGGCACTGTAAAGAAAAGCAACAAGCCACCCATCCAAATTCTGACAAGACCTTCTTATAAATCTTCATAAGAAAAAAAAATTCTGTTCCAAAGAGTAATTCCTGCAATATATGTACATCAGGATGCTAGCTGGAGGGCTCCGTGAGTAAGTTAGATATCTGACTGTGAAGTGAGCATTTGGGAGTTCAATTCTCCACTCTGCCTTCCAGCCTGTGTAGTCTTGGCCAAACTGCACAATCTCAGAACACCCCAAAGAAGAAGCAAACATAAACTACTTCTGAGTACTCTGTACCTAAAAAATCCTGAAAATCAGAATTAACTTTAAACACACAATTATCTATAACTATATATTTGAAGGTGTTTGCAGGGGATTCCCACTGTGTTGTGTTTTGGGATCTCTTCCATGACTTATGTCTTCTCTTTCAGCTCTTTGAGAACTTCTACTTTGGAGAAGTACAGCTGAATTCAGTCCACCTCTCTCAGCGGTTTTCCACAGACAGCTCTGGCTACTATGCAACATCTGGGCAACTCACTTTCTCCTGAAGTACATACTCACTTTCTCCAATAGATTGTATGTGACTATATAATATGCAAGACAACGATGACTTAATTGGATCCTGTCGTTGGGATGGAGTCATTCCTCTCTTCTGTATCAACCTCAGAACTTTGCAAGTATCTGATCCTGCAAATCAATTACAGTCTCAGCCCCGTTGGGTGGGGGGGATTATTATATGGTCATGTAAATTCCTTTGCCTATTTTGTGCTATTAGCTAAAGAAAAAATGTTGATGCAGTAGAAAACAATAGTACTGTATTTCCATTTAAGAGGCTTTAAGATAGCAGTAAATGAATTCACAAAGGTTTCCAGTTCACTTTTGTGACCTTTGTACACCTATTGAATGTTAGACCTTTGTGCAGTGGTGGGCTCAAAAAAAAAATTGCTACCACACTGTGGGCGTGGCATGGTGGGCGTAGCCAGGGGGAAAGCCCTGCATTGCACCCGATTAGGGCTACTTTATTTCAAAAAATGCCCACCACTGCCTTTGTGGCACACTGATTGCACTAAGAAGCAACTTTCATTCATTTTACATAACTACTTCTTTCTAGTTGCTCTCATTGTGGTTGCAGGTGGCTTAGGAAATAACTCTTCTCATTCCTGAAATAACTGCTGCACTTCAGAGAGCACAATCCTCATAGCGAGACATATTTCCAGATCAAGGGCCAGCTGTTGCCACGTAGGCAGGAGTCTAGATAAACTGATATATGGCGATGAAAGACTACATCTGCAAATATGGCAACGCTTGGTTATTTGATGCCCAATCCTACAGTAGCTGTTGTGGACAATAGGCCTTAATATAGGGCAGTGCATGTGCATAATCCTGCCCTACTCCTGTAACTTTCAAGAATATTGGCTACACTGGAGAAATGTCTTTAAAATTGTTCCACCCGAGTTCAATAATTCTTTTACTGCATAACTACATGAAGGCCTCAAGAAAGAGAAGATTAAAAGATCAACAATGGAACATGAAAGAATCTATCAGAAGAAAATGAAAGGGAAGCAAAAGAGGCATATATGGTATTTTAATAACCACTGGCTGTGTTAGTGGGTGCTTGGAATAAATATTGGATTAACCTAGGCAGTTTTCATGATAGGCAATGATAGATTTGGTTGAACATTGCTGATTTGGGATTTGATTATACTCAGCTCATTCTGACAGTGGAAAGGATTGTTCATTTCTCACTCTCCCCAAATATTACAAATCCATTATATAATATATGCACCAGATCTGATAAACTTGATAAGCACTTTACATTTTTAAAAGCCAGGAATTGTGCACAGATTATGCTGTGTATCACTGTCATGCATATTTGATAATATTGGTAGCACAAAGAGGTGTGTGTGTGAGAGAGAGAGAAAAGTAGCCTGTACAGTTTTGGGCAAGCTACACAGTCCCAGTGTATCCCCAGAAGAAGAGAATGGTAAACTGCTTCTCATTGATGTCTACCTAGAATACCCTGGAAAGGGTCATCATAAGTCAAAATTTGCACATAATTATTAAGTCACTTGCACACGGCATGAAATACACTTTGTGGTACAGAAGGTTCTGTGAATAATTTTAATGATCACTCTTTAAATATGGGACAACAATGCTCCCTTTTCATCCCCTGATGCCATTATTGACATTCTTTAGCCATTAAGGGCCTCTTTTGAGGTTCTCAGTCTTAGCCTAGGAAAGAACTGGGTTTCCACTGAGCAATAATGCTGTGAGAGCTAAATTTTCTAACACAGAGAGCAGCTTTCAGCAGCTTTTGAGAGGATCTCATCTTGCCCAAATACTGGCCCTTTTGGCTATTGCTTGACCCAGAACAATAGTTAAGGTTTGTTGTTATTGTTGTTGTTCCACTTATTCACAAAAGCCAGACTTCTCTTCTGCAAAAAGAAGTGCATTTAAAAGCATCTTGACTTATTTTTAACTATCGTAACCTAGAAGCTGTTTATACACTTAGCAGTATACTTCATGCTGAATATTAAAGCCCCTAAAAGAACGTAAGCATTTTTAAATTAAATTTCTATTAAATTAATAGAAGCTTTTCCAATAAATTTTCTTTCCTGCCCAGTTTTGTCCTTTATCGTCTAGCATTGATTTTTCTCCAGCTGCTTGTTTGTCATTGAAGTTGACATTAATATGGCTGGATTTCATTACTTTGAGCCAGATCCTGCTATTTGGATTCTTTTTGAGAATAATGTTCTCTCTGGGTACCATCACCCAAACCAAATAACTTAATTTGAAGCCTGATAAGGCAGCACATTGGCTCACCCTTCTAGCATTGAATTCCCATACATCCTTGGGATGTGTATTGTTTTTTGAAAAAGCACTGAGTTGGGTATTTGTATAATTCTAGGATGACCACAGGACAGAGAAAACAGCATTGGTCATAGACAGAGAGAGGAGCAATACCCCCATGAATCCTTTGTGGGGATTTTTCTGCTAGCTGGGATTATTCTTTTTACTGAATTTTTAACATAAAGGATACAAAGAGACAAAAGACATTTGGGGTATGTAGAATAGAGGGAAAGCGAATCAGTTTTATGATTACAGTACTTCAAACAACTGATATTTAGAAGCATTCCATCATTTATTACTCATTCTAACTTTCATTTATCTAGAATAAATAAGTAAAAGACAATATTCCATAGAGTTAGGATGTACTCCTTGAACACTTATCTTGTCCATATCCCTAGAGTTCATCATGTACCATCAGATAGTTTTTTCTCTTTTTAACAGAAAATCCAATACGAGCTTACAGGTTGTTCTAAATTTTAAGGTTTTATCTTTAATTAAAGTTGACAATTCTGTCATTTCAGCTAGTTCTAACACCTTTAACAACCACTCTTCCACTATAGGTACTCTAGCAATTTCCAGTTTTGCTCAGATAGAAGTCCTGCTGTTGTTGTCATATACAAATCTGTGTCAAAGCCTTAGGCTAACATCTGCTGGTTTGGGGAAAATTCAGTGACTGTTGGAGGGGATAAATCAGCCCCCTATCCACCTAGACACACCAAAATTGGAAAGAGTCTTCTTCCAACTCTCCTCTGCAACCTCTTCAAGTTTGGTGAAGTTTGGAGTTAGTGTACCTGAGCTGGTGGTGGACTAAGACTTTTGGGCAGTACTGCACATGGTGCAGTTATCTGAAAAAATATATCCTCTCCTCCCATAAAAAGCTGCCCAGAAATATAAGATATGTGGAAGAGGCCTTCTAACAGTTCCACCACCTTCAGACCCCCTTATGGTGAGGATTCATGAAGGCCTCCCTGATGCTACTTACCAAGAAAAGCAAGGTTTGCCCTTTACATGCTCTTTTTCTAGTGGTAAATGAAGCCAGATAGATAGATAGATAGGACTAAGTCACTGGCACCAAAGGAAAAAACCAAATGTCAGCTCAACCTCCCCCTAACTCCATGTTTTCCCATGGATATTGCCACCCCTAAGATACTTGGAAGAGGTTTAGACTGAGGTAATCATCATCTATATCTATAAAACAGAGGTGTGGTCTTGTATGTGCTCTAAATGAACCCACACCCCTGGACCAATCTCGCTGAAAATTGGCACACACCTACCATGGGCTTGCGAGATCAGCACTGTGGGGGGCTCAAAACCCATTTGAGGGTTTATGCCCCACAAATTGGGTTGCAAAGGGGACACCCCCACCGATGGGAGAGAAAGCACGTACCACCACTAAAAAGGGGGGTTCCTTTCCCAGACTTGAAGAATAAAAGAAGTATTTAGAAAGAAAAGAAACCTGTTTTTATTCTTTCCTTTGACGGGTTATTATTGTTAAAGTATCAGGATGGTGTTGGGATATTGTGGAACAGAGAAGGGAGGGGAATGGGGCGAAAAAGGGATAGTGGTATCGCACTGACAACTAGGCTAGGACACAGGAGAGGGAGGTGTGTATCAATCAGCGCACTGTTCCAATCTCCTATAGGCACGCAAGTGGCACCCCCGTGGGGTGGTACAATGGAATGGACCGCTCTCCTCCGGCAGCTGGGGAGGGAAAAAAAACCCGCTGGAGCCATTTTTTGAGCCCTCAGAAGACGGAGGAAAGAGGGCAAGGGGGGATCTTTTCCAGGAGCTGAAGAATAAAAAAGTATTTTTAAAGGAAAGAAACCTGTTTTTATTTTTTCCTTTGATGGTTTATTATTAAAGTATCAAGATGGTGTTGGGATATTGTGGAACAGAGAAGGGAGGGAAATGGAGGACAAAATGGAATAGTGGCACCCTCGTGGGGTGGTACAATGGAATGGTCCACTTTCCTCCGATGGTTGGCCTTGGAGTAAAGCTCAATTCAACTCAATGAGATTTGCTGGACACATATCTCAGTTGCTTAAAAGGAGTGAATTACCTCATGCTCGAGAAAAATCCTCAAAACCAGGCATACAATACAAGAAAGTCAGCAACTCAATAGAGATGTCCAGTGGTTGGCTCTAAATTTTTTTACTACCACACTGTGGGAGTGGTATGGTGGGTGTGTGGCCAGCGGGAAAGCCCTGCGTTGCACCCGAATTAGGACTGCTTTATTTCAAAAATTTGGATGGGCGGGGCCAGTCTGAATTTCTGCTACCGGTTCTGGCCAACTGGTGCGAACCTGCTGATGCCCACCATTGGAGATGTCCCTTGCAATGGGTTTGGCCTGGGAGTAAAAATTCAATCACCACAATGGGACTCACTGGCCAAATATCTCAGTTGCTAAAACGTAGAGTGAATTTTACCTCATGCTCAACAGAAATCTCCAAGAGGCACCCATACAATCTACATCTATAAAACAGAGGTGTGGGTTTGTATGTGGCTTAGTGGTTAAGACGCTGAACTTGACGACGGGGGAAAAACCCGAGCAAGGCAGAGATAAAGGTCCTAGCCTACAAGTCTATCAATACTGCACCGAATAACGATGAGACTGTCAATTTCCCACCAGAATTTCTAAATTCAATTAATCCTCCAGGAATGCCACCACAACGACTATTACTTAAAGTGGCTCCCCAATTATTTTATTAAGAAATCTCAACCCACCCAAACTATGCAATGGCACAAAACTTTGCATAAAGAACATGATGCCCAATGTCATAGAAGCTACTATAACAGGGAAAGGTAAAGGTGAAACAGTGTGCATTCCACGCATACCTCTCATACCAACGGATCTACCTTTCACCTTTAAAAGACTACAATTTCCAGTAAGACTTGCCTTCTCCATTACAATCAACAAGTCACAAGGACAGACCATTAAGTACTGTGGAGTACAATTAACAACACCATGTTTATCCTATGGGCAACTTTATGTAGCATGCTCAAGAGTGGTATCACCCATGAATTTATTTATTCTTGCTCCTGACGGTCAAACTTAAATATTGTTTATCAGCAAGTCTTGCATTAAATTACAAATAATACATCTACACACACAGTTCAGCTGAACAAGAAGCCTGCCAGCAACGATAAAGGAGGAAATGACACACAAAACAATACATGCGGGTTCCGCGGGCACAATTGGCACATACGGCCCCTGGCAGAGGTTACACCAGTCGAGAAAGCTCCTGGCCACTGGCCCTTGCCAGTATGGAAATTGGGGAGCGGATTAATAATCATGGGATTGATTCACCCACATCTGACCTGACCGGCAGTTCTGCTGAGGGAAGCTAAATCACTAACTCCCGTTAGGCATTAGGCAATTACTCACTCGCAGATGAGCCCAAGCTTTAGTGCAAACAGTGGCCATGTTTACTCTTGAGCAAGCCATGAACAATGGATTTCCCCTGTCAGTATTTGCCTTAGTTAATTAACTTCCCCAAGAGAAGTTCCCAATTAACCCGGGTAAATGGGTGATGTGATTTTCTGTCAGATGATGATTCTATCACACGCTGCCTTGAATTCCTATATATGATGATGCTTTTCCCTCAATAAACCACTGGTCTTCGCTCCATCTTGCCTCGTGTCGTTACTCGACCAGTCTCCTCCGGGACCTCAAGGGCCGCTTCACGGCCCCAGTCCAACATCTGGTGACCCCGACGTGATCCTACTCGGGAGTAAGTGATCAACGTGGTCCGGTTCTACGCTAGAACCGTGTCCAATCACCCCGGAGGACAGCGCGGCAGCCCCAGTCGGAAAGCCATCCGATTGGGAAGACAACTACGCGGCAAGGCATCTCAGAGAGGCATCCTACAGCTTGCTCCGGCTATCGCGGCAGCTTGCAGCACGGAAAAACGCATTCCGCTCAGAGTCGGCTGTGAACCCCTGACAGCGCAGAGGCCACCGAGGGCCCGTGGCGGCAGTCCACGCTCCGAGCTCTACCCAGAGATTCGTCACGCAAAACCTATTGCCTGAACTTCAGACGCGTCGAATCGTCCCGAGAAGGAGACTTCAAAGGACCCGGCAGGTAATATGGGGACTTGTCCTCAGCGGCAACGTCCATCCGCTAGTCAAAGAATTCATGAGGATGAATTCAAAATCCTGGCCAGGGTATATCAGATAAGCTTTCACAGTGGAGAACTAGTGCGGCTTTTGGTGTTCTTGAGGGAACACTGCCTGCTTTACCCAGAAGTAGGTACGTTATCCCTTCAGCTCTGGGATCAGATAGGAGTCTGCATTCAGCAACCCCCGAGAGCTTCAGATGGCGTAACTCGCACATGGAGCAAATGTAGGAAACTCTTAGTAGAGGATGACCCAGTCTGGATAGAGACCCAGAAACCCCCAGCGCAGTCAGAACCATCAGCCCCAAGGAGTCTCTATCCGTCATTTCAGCTTAAGCAGGGCAGTGTAGGGAGCATTCCCTCAGTGACAGCTGCAGACGTCACTGAAGGAATTCATGGCATGAGAAGCCCTGGCGCTTCTCTGACAGTTACAAGTTCCCTGCCAATTAAGAACTCCATTTAGCGCATGGGTGAGGAAGATCCATTCACGGGGAAATTGCCAGTGGCACAATTAGCTAGCGCCCAACTGCGGTGTTCAGCCTATCTGAAGGCAGACACACGTTCAGGCAGGGCTGCTCAGCGCCCACTGCTCACGGAAATCTGCACGGCCCCTGGCCACGCAGGGTTCCAGAGCAGACCCATTACCACACTCCGGCGCAGAGCAGTGCCAAAACCCCAAGGCGCCTGCTTCCAGTGTGGAAAAATGAGACACCTTAGAAGAGAATGCCAATCTAGACCAGGCAGATCTTCAGAAGGTTGTCCGAATACCAAATGGCCACGCTGGCACTGGAAAGGAGGCAGCCATCGCCCTGGCTATGCCAGAGGAACCATCCCAGCAACAGTACCCCGAGCTCTCCCAAGGCACAGGCATAACCTACTTGTCTTGCCTTGGAGTAGCCCAGAGAAACTCACCCCTAAGTAGAAGCACCCAGATGGCTGTAAAGGGCCAGCTGTGTATAAGTCATCTCCTCATGTGTAGGATAGAACACTGCAGATCAGGGGAGGAATGTGCGAATGTGTAAATAAATGTGTGTATGCGTGGTGCACCACTGAATGTGTGACTGCAAGAACTGTGTATGATTGCAAAAGCCTTGTCTCTATGACCACAGTATGATTGAAAAAGTGCTCCTTGTGTGTAACTGCGTGGTAATGTCACTGTGAAATATGTGTTAAACAGTTTGCACTCTGCTCATGGGCAGGAACTATTTAAGGTTTGAGAGAGCATGGTGAACAAAACCCCTTTGCCTTGCCTGCTTAGCAGCTTAAGGGCAAAGACAGCAGGAGGGTGGAGGGGGGGGGAATCCTAACCTGCAATAGGGCAGGGTGACCCCCCTTCTTCCCTTGAGACTTTTTTCTTTGTCAAAGGATTAAGCCACTCTTGGGAACCGGTTTTGCAATCCGTGCCACTCAGGAAAACAGATTTTTCTTTTCAGAAGCGCGATCTGAAAACAAGAATCACTTCTATGAGTTTTCCTCACTAAATCATAAACTATGGGGCCCCTCCCTACGTCTGTGTTCCTCAAACCCCCATCTCTGTGTTTCAAGGTGTCTGAATGTCGCTTAGCGTCTTGGAGTCACGTATCTCACTAGGAGTGAGAGAATTGCATTGTCTTCATGTGTGTACTGTGTTATCATCTTGTAACCTCGGTTCTCAACCCTTTAAAGTCAGGGGCCAAGTTCCGGGGCCTCAGGCAGCTCTGGGGGTCCGGACAGTCATCCTGCCCTTCCTTCGCCGCGCAGCCCTTCTTGGCTTGGTGGAGGTAGTGGCAGAGCAACGTGGGCCGCATCTGGCCCACTTACCCACATCTGGCCGCGGGTTGAGAATCGTTCTAACTCTCCTTCATTCTCTTAAGAAAGATATTGTTCTGGTATTTTGACTTTAATCTGTGTAAAGTAACTCACTCATTGCACCCCTTTCACAGGAAGAAGCACGCAAACATCCTTGCGCTCTGTATACTCAGAAAATGCTTAATCGTTACCTTTTTACAGGAACAAAACTCCTCTCCAGGCCTTAATAGTAACCAATTTATTTCTTTTTACAGTCTTAAATTGCTTCCTTTCACAGGGTCCAGAGTTAATTACTCGTAGGGATTTCTTTACAGGAAGACCCGGTTGTCTTAATTATCTGACCTAATCTGATTTCGTTATGATAAATGTTGTTGCATTCTCATTGTGCTAACTTCTGACTTGTCTTTCCTCCTTTCCTCCTTTCGCCAGGGGAACTCCCTGCTGGAAATGTTTAACTTGTGTGTCTTTTCATTTTTGTGTATTATTTCCTTACAGCTGGCACGTCATAGTTGGCTTGTTTTTGATAAGTCTTAGTCGGTCATTTTAAGTATGCCACCTGGCCCACAGCACCCTCTCTGATGAGCAGACACATTTCGCAGACTTTGGAGCACAGAGGAAGGATTAGTCCCTGAGCTCCTGAGAATGTGCGGAGTGCCACTCATTAGCCAGCACGGCCTAGGACCATTTTAAGAGTGCAGTCAGGTCACGCCTTCAATCAGATACAGGCATTTTCAGGCCACCCCTTCCTTTTTTGCTGCTAGTCTAAGCACAGGCAAAAGGCTAAGCCAGCATCTGGCACCCTTCTCACAGGAGCACAAGAATAGCTCCAGTAAACGTGTGCACGCATGCCATGGGCGGATGTGTGCAGGGGGGCCTTCATGAGAAATTTACCCAAGGGAAGCCTGGCACGTCATGCGCCAAGGTTTGCCACAAGACCCCAGACTCATCTCGCTTCATACGCAGACAGTCACCTTGTGTGGATTAATGTCACTGGTTCCCCTTCGGGGGGCTAGGACAATTTTCACTTATGGGGGTCGCACATACTAGTTTCTTACTTGGCAAGAGGACCAAGCTTGGCGCACGCTCCTGACTCTTCCTCAAGCGGGCAGAGTTGGCAGCCGTGAACCTCGCTTTGCGCACCTTTGCCAAAGAACGCTTCAACATAATTACTGACAGCCAGTACAGAAATTTGCTTTACAGTCTACCGGGAGCATACATCACTCCCGCGATAGACAAAATTTTGCTGAGTTTGTTCCTCACTGCTCAATTTCACTTGCGGAACCGCACAGAAGCGCTCTATATTGCCCACATCCGAAGTCACCAGGACCTACCTGGTCCGATTTCCGCGGGCAATAGCAGAGCGGATGCGGCCGCAAACGAAATTCAGCAACGATCAGTTTTAGGTGTATTCACGACTCCAATTCAGAGTCATGCATTCTTTCATCAGAATGCCAAGGCACTTGCAAGGCAGTTCAACCTGCCACTTTCCCAAGCCCAAGGCATAGTCCGTTGCTGTCTGCATCGTGCAGGGGCACCGGGGGGGCCCTTGTGGGGGGTGAACCCACAAGGGACAGAGGCCACCCAGGTGTGGCAAATGGACGTCACACATGCCCCACATTTTGGCA
Organism: Bradypodion pumilum; assembly: GCA_035047305.1. Taxonomy (NCBI): domain Eukaryota; kingdom Metazoa; phylum Chordata; class Lepidosauria; order Squamata; family Chamaeleonidae; genus Bradypodion; species Bradypodion pumilum. Next base: position 256,363,958 of record JAWDJD010000003.1, on the reverse strand, counting down.
AATGGCAGTACATGCACGTTTGCATTAATACCTTCCCACAGCTTGTTTGGGCAACAGCACAGAGGGGAGAAACGGCTCCCCATGTGGAGCAGCATCTCCTTTCCCACAGCCATGGGCGAACCTCGGCACATGAAGTCCAATGATGCCCCAGCTTACAGCTGGAGGCCACCTGGGATATTAAGCACACCTTTGGCATTCCGTACAATCCGCAAGGGCAAGCGATTGTGGAACAGGTCTATCGGACACTTAAGTCCTACATTGACAAACAAACAGAAAGGGGGGAACAACATCCCATAGTTGCACAGCAATTGCTATCCTATAAGTGCAAAAACTAACTAACTCTTTCAGAATTTTTATCTCCCAAACAAGTCTCTTCCCCATGCAGGTCCCAGAGGCCAGAATTGGGCCCGGATGCCAAGTTCGGCTATTGCAAAGTCACCGCCAGTCACTGTCCTGGATGTCATCAGCTGTCCGTCTTCCTTTATGACTTACATCTCCAAAGACATTCTATGAACATTTTGCATACTCAGTGCTACTTCTGAGGACCATGCTTTTCCACAAAACAAGACTTTTCCAAGCTCAAGTTACACAAGAAACCCCACCAAGAAGGGAAGCCTCATCTTCAAGAAGCTGCTGAATGTTTTCTATTGCTATTATCTGTAGTTTCTCTTAATTCATTTATGCCTTGTACAATGCTCCAGTTGGGATTTGCTAGGGACACTTGAATTTCTGTATACGTAGGGTCGTATATTGTTAATAACGGCCAGCTTCCACCAAAGGAAGCCAGACCGGCCCATGTTTGCACCGGCCCATTGCTTGCAAAGATTGAGCACCCGGTAGCCGGTAATCCCCAGCTTATTTTCACACCTCCCCATAGGTGCTAGAAAGACATTTACACAACACCAGAAGTTGCAGAAATAGCTTAGAATCACCTTAGGTCACAGTAAGAGATCAATTACACATCTCATCTTGCCTTGCTACAGAAAGCAGTCTGGATTCAGACCCACAGCTCTGAAAAACCAGGCAGCAGCCAGTATATTCAGCGTGCCAGGCTTCGCCATAGGCAACGCTCGGAGAATTGGTCAATTGGCTTGCGCTTTTGCAAGAGCCATTAACCACACCTCCTCGGCAATAGCGCTGCTCAATCAGGAGCAGACAGAGCTTCGCCATGCCATACTGGATAATCAAGCAGCTATCGATTATCCCCTGTTGTTACATCATTTGGGTTGCAAGTCTGTCCATGGCATGTGTTGCTTTAATCTCACAGACAATACCCACAAGGTACAAAGCCAGCTCACGGACCTCCACACCCTAGTTAAGAACATCAAAGAGGATGCTTCATGGGGGTGGTGGGATTCGTTGTGGTCGTGGTTCCCATGGGGATGGCTTCAGACGACACTCAAAGTGATTGTGGGGGTGATAATACTGGGCACAACAGTGTGTTGTTTCATGCAATGTATCCCCTCGCTGCTATCAAGATGTCCCCCATGGAGGGAACCCCGACACGTCATTCCCACACACCAGCTGATGCCCCTCCTACGCAGGGCTGTCTGTCAGGTCCAAAAATAACAGAAAAAGGGGGGTGCGGGTTCCGCGGGCACAATTGGCACATACGGCCCCTGGCAGAGGTTACACCAGTCGAGAAAGCTCCTGGCCACTGGCTCTTGCCAATATGGAAATTGGGGAGCGGATTAATAATCATGGGATTGATTCACCCACATCTGACCTGACCGGCAGTTCTGCTGAGGGAAGCTAAATCACTAACTCCCGTTAGGCATTAGGCAATTACTCACTCGCAGATGAGCCCAAGCTTTAGTGCAAACAGTGGCCATGTTTACTCTTGAGCAAGCCATGAACAATGGATTTCCCCTGTCAGTATTTGCCTTAGTTAATTAACTTCCCCAAGAGAAGTTCCCAATTAACCCGGGTAAATGGGTGATGTGATTTTCTGTCAGATGATGATTCTATCACACACTGCCTTGAATTCCTATATATGATGATGCTTTTCCCTCAACAAACCACTGGTCTTCGCTCCATCTTGCCTCGTGTCGTTACTCGACCAGTCTCCTCCGGGACCTCAAGGGCCGCTTCACGGCCCCAATCCAACAAATACAGGCAGCAAAATCACAAGATACAGCAACAACACAGGAGGTGTCAACAGAGGCAGCAGAATGATAATGCAGCCAGTGACAACAGTGCAGGCAATTATGGCAGAGGCAGTGATGAAGAAAGCGGAACTACAAGGCAGGACATGCCGGCAGAACTATACTTCCTTTAAAGAAAAAAACCTGAGCAAGGCCGGGTAATCAGCTAGTATGCTATAAAGCCTATGGCAGCTGCTCCACCAGCCATTTTACGTAAATATAAGCTGAAGTGAAAGACATGTGTCATTGTTGCTAGTTGGGATTTATTTTATTTAATTAATTTGTGTGTGTGTGCTGCCCATCTGGGATATTTACCTGCTCTAGGTGGTATACAACAATTCACACCAGACATACCATTTTCTTTTTTATCTAATTTAGTTTACTGAATAGTGTGCGTGCGTGCGTGCGTGCGTGCGGGAGCCCCTCCCCTTTGAAGCTGTTAGCCATTTTGCAAGGCAGGACAAAATGGCCATCCAGCCCTCGAAGCTAACAGAGAGAGCATGACCCGGCCCCTGGCTTGAAAAGATTGGGAACCCCTGGGCTAGGTCAAAATTACTGTAGTGTGTTTCTGCTCAAGAAAATTGCACTGCCTGCTGGTCTTTATAAAATTGCTAGAAGACTTCCTATGGGGAGAAGAAAATCCTCCTGTTTATTACAACCTCTAATTTAGTGGTGTTATGCAGTCCCATCCAATGCTATGTCACAGCCATCTGCATTTTTCATATTCACAGGAATGATCTTTTTATGGACATCTGAAAACACAAATATTGTAACGAGTGCAAACAAGGATTCAGAATGTCATCAAGTAGACACAGGGCAAGGCAGAGACTTATATGTATCTTCCTTATTTGAGAATGAAACGGATAAGGGCGAGGGGCATTGCAGAGTATACGCCCATTATATAAACGTGATGTGTGAGATCAAGGTCACAACTAGCAGAACAGAATTAATTTTAATGAGATTTAAAAGAGATTTTCCCCCTAATTGTATGGACTTTCTTTTTAAAATATATGTATTTTTAATAAGCTCCGTCTTTTATAATATATGACATATAATTAATTCAGCATTGTTGAATTAAATTACTAAATAAAATTCACAGCATAGGCAAACAGATCCGAAATTAGTTCCTAACAAACTGAGCAATATTCTAGTATTTCTTATAGGCATTTTTAAGGGTAACCTGTTTAATAAGATCTTTTATAATAAGTTATCATATTATAAAAGATAACTTTTATATATATTATAAACCCCTGCTAAGTGAGAGCCTTGTTGAGGCGCGGATGCTTGAGCGGTCTAACTAGACAGTGTTGCCCATCTCTTGTCAATGATGTTAGGCCAGGACTAAAACTCACCAAAGCGCCCTCCGTCAGATCCCTTGGGCCAGGTGAAAGCGGACGACATATGTCAAGTTCCGCCTAGCCAGCGGGTGACCTAAGATCCAAATGGCTAAAAAAAAATGCATGCAAATAAACTTGATTTCTCAAGTCTATTTGCATGTGTGGAATGTCGGCATGGAGACGTCTGCCAATGTGCGGACTCCTCACTGAATAATGACTCCAAGGTATCCAAGGTAAAGGTATCTTAGATAAATTCTGTCTTGAGAACCTTGCAGGTAGTTCATGCCGTGTACCACAGTTTATAAATGCTTCATACAAAACATGCCTGAGGTAACAATTATTAATCACTAGCAAGGGAGTACCCATTTCGCTTGGTAGTGGATTCTTACCTGCACTCTGGGCGGCAGCTGCCTGCCTGGTATCTTCCGTTGGGCGGAAAGCAGCCTGTTGTGCAGGCTGCATTGGCGTGAGGGGTGCTGCGGCCGCCTCCGGTGGCCTTGTGTTCCTGGTCATGGTGAGGTGAAGGCGGAGGGGCACTGCAGCCGCCTCCGGTAGCCTTGCGTTCCCTGTCATGGCGAGGTAGAGGCTTGCTCACGTGGTGGGGCTGAGGTGAGGCGGAAGATGCCTCGGGCGGCAGTGCTTATGTGGTGATTGCATGTGCAAGCTCTCTATTCAGACAGGGCTGGGGTGGGAGGAGCCATGGATCTGTTGGCAGACATTTTAACTGCCGCGAGCATTCTGTGTTCCGTTCTCTCCCCCCCCCCACTGTGTATGGATGGTCCCCCGCCTTGCACATACACAGCAGTTTTGGCCAATTTCGTGGGGCATAGGCCCCACCCCTGGCCTCCGAACCGTCACAGGGCTGATGTCCAGGACACAAAGTAGGTGTGTGCTGAGTATTACGGGATAGGCTACAGCGGTGTGGCCACGCCTGCTGGACACATATGGTCATGCCTTTCCTTTATAGGTATAGATTATAAATTCAGCACATAACAATTAGATATACTGTACTAGCACAAATGCTTGAACTCTGTGCATGAAAAAGGTAATTACTACATACCAGCATTTACTTGGTTACCCCTTCTGAAGACTATGGCCAAGTTTCAAAATAGTTGAACAACTGCAACCTATGCAGATATAAATGGACATAGAATCCATTCTACTGGAGAAGGCAAATTCAAACATGGGCAACCTTCTGGCATTCAGTGCCTGTAGAAGCTAGTATATTTCAACACAGTTTTATGAAGTATTTGAACTCGCATGTCATCTCACTTATGCAAGATATCAACCTGCATACACAACATAAAGTGTCATGGAGAGAAAAAAACTGTTTTACACTTTACAGTGCACATCACAAGGGGGTACACAGAAAGCTTCCTTGAAGATTGTGGTATTTTTTAACCACAATCGAGCATACCCTGGTAAAAGCAACCTTGTGTTGCCAGCTAATCTTTCTCACACTAGGTCAGGCAAAAGGAACTGCAGAATGAACTCATCATGAGGTGCATTCATTTTGGCAGTTTCACATCTGGCCGGAAGAAGAAGTGAGAACAAACTCCTGCATTTCTGCCATTGACTGAACACCTTTTATTGGTACTATTCAAGAACATTAAGGTATCTCAAAACAAACAGTGTATATATTTCTGGGGTCTTGGTCATATGAGGGTTGGGTGAAAACAAGAACTTGGTTTTACATTTGTAATATGCAAAATATCTCTAAAAAGAGCACATGCATGAAGCCCAGCTCATTCAGACTCCATGTATAGGCACCGAAAATCTATGTTTTGGTTGCAAGAGAGGTTAATTGCTGTTCATGTAATAATGAATTCAGTCTTTTAAATGACAGAAATTACAGTACTTGGATTTGTGTTTGGTCTAAACAGACATACTTGTACCTCAAGATGGTTTTTGCACAAACAAAAAGAAGTACAGTAAAACCCCTACTTACGAAAAAGTCCATTCCGTAGGCTTTTGATAAATCGAATTTTTATGTAACTCGAAGCAAACCCATAGGAAAAATTATTTTTATGTAACTCGAAGCAAACCCATAGGAAAAATGATTTTTTATGTAAATCAAAGCAAATCCATAGGGAAATGAATTTTACGTAACTCGAAGCAAACCCATAGGAAAAAGAATCTTTATGTAACTCGAAGCAAACCCATAGGAAATCATGTAAATCGGGACATGGTTTTAGCACAAAATCATTATGTAAGTCAAATTTTATGTAACTCGAGGCATTTGTAAGTCGGGTTTTACTGTATTGCAAAAGGAGTGGGTGAGAAAGGGAGAGACGCCTGTGCAAAAGGTAACTAGGAAAAGTAGCAGCAATGAGGGGAAGAAAAACACAATGCCACAGCTGTAAGAGTCTAGAAAAGGACTAACAAAAATGAATTGCACCCAAATATTCCTGATATATTCAAAGATGTACCTTTTCATGAATGAAAATCTTACGCTTCCTATGTAGTGTTGGGTTGGGGCCGTGAGTAGGCCCTTAGGATCCCGGAGGAGACTGGTCAAAGGAACGACACGAGACAAGATGGAGCGAAGACCAGTGGTTTATTGTGGGAAAAACATCAGCATATATAGGAATTCAAGGCAATGGTGATAGAATCGTCATCTGACAGAAAAATCACATCACCCATTTACCCGGGTTAATGGGGAATCTCTCTTGGGGAAGTTAATTAACTAGGGCAAACACTGAAAGGGGAAATCCATTGTTCGGGGTTTACACCAGGGTAAATATGGCCTCTATTTGCACCAAGGATTAGGCTTAACTGCAAGTGAGTAATTGCCTAATACGTAACAGAGTTTAGTGATTCTCCTTCCTCAGCAGAATCGCTGGTCAGGTCATATGCGGGTGAATCAACCCTTATGATTATTAATCTGTTCCCCAATTTCCATACTGGCAAGGGCCAGTGACCAGGGGTCTTCCTCATCCGGTGTAACCTCTGCCAGGGGCAGTTTGTGCCAATTGTGCATGCGGAATCCGCAATGTAGAGTTACTGCCTCTTTAGCTCTTGGCTAAACCCAAAACTAATGAGGTAGTTTAAATAGCTGTTTAGTAAGCATTAGAAGCAAGTGACAAATTCAAATTGGGGCAATGTCTTGGTGTCTTCTTGTTTCTTTTGTGCTCTGACTTTATAACCATTCCTTCTTTAGGATTAGAGCCCCCAAGAATTCCCCAGCCAAGGTGAACTACAACCATGCTGTGTCACTACAAAAGGAGGCTGAAGCATAAGTACACAAATCAATATTGTGGCAGACTAATACCTCGGGGATATGGTGCTTGCATTTATCCTGCCTCTATTTCCCTTCTCTTTATTGCACCTGTATCTTATTATTACTGCATGGGAATGCAGTGATTTTTTATTATTATTGGCAGAACAAAAAAATTCTACAAGGTAATTCTAAAAATAGGGGCACACCCAACAAATATATGTAACTTTAAAAACAGGGTTCAGATCAGCACCAACCATCGTAGCAGACACTCTGCTTTTGCTCTCTGCTAAATTTGGGGGAGTTTGGGCAATGGGTTTTCAAGTTATGATTTTTAAAAAATAAAACTGTTTTTACCTCTGTGGAAAAACATGTGGCCTTTTACATCTCCAGGCTGAAAACAGAACAAATGGGCTCCTTACCTTGAAGAAGAATGGGTTTTGTTGTTTTTAAGTTAGAAGGAATTCCAGCTATAGGGTTTGGAATATTGAGCCTTGTAAAACACCCCTCAAAAAGGTAAAACAGTGACTATTATAAACTACTTTACAGTACAGTACTTTGAAGAGGCTTACCAGCAGGAAGGTTCCAAGAATAGATACATTGTTGCAAAGTCTTTTTGCTCTGGGGCAATCTGAATTTTTGACCTGCCAGTGAGGACTTAATTAGCTGACATTCACAGGGGAAACTTTTCACTGTTTCCTAGTCAAACAGGCATTAAAAACATTCTGTTTCTGGTTGTAAAATTATTATATAAGTTATTTTTAAGAGTACAGAGAACAAATATTGAGACGTTCACTCATTTAAGCAGTAAAATTAGTGAGTTTTCTTTTGTGGCTCAAGATGGTCTTAGTGTGATGTTAACCGAGCTTTGGTGCCCATTTTATTTTGTCTAGTCACTATATACCTGTAAATATATGTCTGCAAGTCACTCCAAAAAGTCATATCATTAAGAGTTGTGCTCAGATCTCATAAACCTACAGCATCTCGTGTTCATTTTCTCCCCCACCCCCCTTAAGCAATACTGTCTTTTCCAGTAAGTTTTGCTCAGGTCTTGCAAACTAACAGCTGTAGATTCCTTTATTGAGTCATCCCACCCCTTGTTAGTTCTTCCTCTGTCAGTATTCCTTGTTGGATTGGGGCCGTGAAGCGGCCCTTAGGGTCCCGGAGGAGACTGGTCAAGGAACGACACGAGACAAGATGGAGCGAAGACCAGTGGTTTATTGAGGGAAAAGCATCATCATATATAGGGATTCAAGGCGGCGTGTGATAGAATCGTCATCTGACAGAAAATCATATCACCCATTTACCCGGGTTAATGGGAAATCTCTCTTGGGGAAGTTAATTAGCTGGGGCAAACACTGACAGGGGAAATCCATTGTTCGGGGCTTACACCAGGGTAAATATGGCCACTATTTGCACTAGAGTTTGCGCTGATCTGTGAGTCAGTAATTGCCTAATACGTAACGGAGGTTAGCTGTGGATTCCCCATGCCCCAATGGCATGGAACGGCCCGCGCAGAGGCCCCTTCGGGAGAACGCTCCCTGGCCCGTGGGCTCTGCGGGCAGAGAAATTAAGGGGGTGGATTAATAATAGGGTTTGATTCACCCACTTCTGACCTGACCTACAGCTCTGCCAAGTAAGCAGATCACTAACTCCTGTTAGATATTAGGCAATCACTCATCTCCGAGTTTAGCATAATCCCTGGTGCAAATAGTGGCCATATTTACTCTGGCGTAAGCCTCAGACAATGGTTTTCCTCTGTCAGTGTTTGCCTTAGTTAATTAACTTCCCCAAGAGAGGTTCTCAATTAACCCGGGTAAATGGGTGATGTGATTTTCTGTCAGATGACCATTCTACCATGCGCAACCTTGAACATAATATATACTGATGGTTTTCCCTCAATAAATCACTGGTCTTCTCTCCATCTTGCCTCGTGTCGTTCCTTTGACCAGTCTCCTCCGGGATCCTAAGGGCCTCCTCACGGCCCCAATCCAACATCTGGTGACCCCGAGACGTGATCTTACCCGTGAGTAAGTGATCACATGGTCCGGTTCTGCGCTTGAACCGCGTCCATTCATCCCGGAGGACAGCGCGGCAGCCCGGTCGGTAAGCCAGCCGATCGGGAAGACGGCCTAAGCGGCGAGGCATTACAGAAGAGGCTTGCTCCCAACTTTCGCGGCGGCTTGCAGGTTACGGAAAAACGCGTTCCGCTCAGGGTCAGCTGTGAACCCCTGACAGCGCAGAGGCCACCGAGGGCCCGTGGCAGCAGTCCACGCTCCGAGCTCTACCCAGAGAATCGTCGCCAGAGCCTATTACCTTGCCCAAAAACGCGTCGACCCGTCCCGAGGAGGAAACTTCGAATGACCCTTCGCAGGTAATATGGGGACTTGTCCTCAGCGACAAAGTCCGTCCGCTAGCCAAAGAACTCGTGAGGGAGAGTTCAGAATCCTGGCCAGGGTATTTCAGTTGCGTTTTCAGAGCCGAGAGCTACCGAGACTTTTGGCGTACCTAAGGGAACACTGCCTGCTTTACCCAGAAGTAGGTACGTTAACCCTTAAGATCTGGGATCAGATAAGAGTCTGCATTCAGCAACCCCCGAAAGCTCCAGAGGGCATAATTCGCACATGGAGCAAATGTAGGAAACTCTCAGTAGAGGATGACCCAGTCCTGATAGAGACCCAGAAACCCCCAGCGCAGTCAGAACCATCAGCCCCAAGGGGTCTCTATCCGTCATTTCAGCTTAAGCAGGGCAGTGTAGGGAGCATTCCCCCAGTGACAGCTGCAGACGTCACTGAAGGAATTCATGGCATGAGAGGCCTTGGCGCTTCTCTGACAGTTAAAAGTCCCCTGCCAATTAAGAACATTCAGCGCATGGGTGAGGAAGATCCATTCACGGGGAAATTGCCAGTGGCACAATTAGCTAGCACCCAACTGCTGTGCTCAGCTATCTGAAGGCAGACACACGTTCAGGCAGGGCTGCTCAGCGCCCACTGCTCACGGAAACCTGCACGGCCCCTGACCACGCAGGGCTCCAGAGCAGACCCATTACCACACTCAGGCGCAGAGCAGTGTCAAAACCCCAAGGCACCTGCTTCCAGTGTGGTAAAATGAGACACCTTAGAAGAGAAAGCCAATCTAGACCAGGCAGATCTTCAAAAGGTTGTCTTAATGCCAAATGGCCACGCTGGCATGCATCAGGCCCAGGCTAGAAAGGAGGCAGCCATCGCCCTGGCTATGCCAGAAGAACCATCCCAGCAATAGTACCCCGAGTTCCCCCAAGGCACAGGCAGAATCTGCTGGTCTCACCTTGGGAGTAGCCCAGAGAAACTCACCCCTAAGTAGAAGCACCCAGATGGCTGTGATAGCCAGCTGTGTATAAGTCATCTCCTCATGTGTAGGATAGAACACTGCAGAGCAGGGGAGGAATGTGCGTGTGCGTAAATAAATGTGTGTATGCGTGGTGCACCACTGAATGTATGACTGCAAGAACTGTGTATGATTGCAAAAGCCTTGTCTCTATGACCACAGTATGATTGGAAAAGTGTTCCTTGTGTGTAACTGCGTGGTAATGTCACTGTGAAATATGTGTTAAACAGTTTGCACTCTGTTCATGGGCAGGAGCTATTTAAAGTTTGAGAAAGCATGATGTACAAAACCCTTTGCCTTGCCTGCTTAGCAGCTTAAGGGCAGCAGGAGGGGGGGGGGATCCTAACCTGCAATAGGGCAGGGTGGTTCCCCCTTCTTCCCTTGAGACTTTTTCTTTGTCAAAGGATTAAGCCACTCTTGGAAACCGGTTTTGCAACCCTTGCCACTCAGGAAAACAGATTTTTCTTTTCAGAAGCGCGATCTAAAAACAAAAATCACTTCTATGAGTTTTCCTCACTAAATCGTAAACTATGGGGCCCCTCCCTACGTCTGTGTTCCTCAAACCCCCATCTCTGTGTTTTAAGGTGTCTGAACGTCTCTTAACGTCTCACTAGGAGTGAGAGAATTGCATTGTCTTCATGTGTATACTGTGTTATCATCTTGTAACCTCGGTTCTCAACCTTTTAAAGTCAGGGGCCAACGTTCCGGGGCCTCAGGCAGCTCTGGAGGTCCGGACAGTCATCCTGCCCTTCCTTCGCCGTGCAGCCCTTCTTGGCTTGGTGGAGGTAGTGGCAGAGCAACGTGGGCTGCCTCCGGCCCACTTACCCACATCTGGCTGCAGGTTGAGAATCGTTCTAACTCTCCTTCATTCTCTTAGGAAAGATACTGTTCTGGTATTTTGACTTTAATCTGTGTAAAGTAACTCACTCATTGTACCCCTTTCACAGGAAAAAGCACGCAAACATTCTTGCGCTCTGTATATTCAGAAAATGCTTAATTGTTACCTTTTTACAGGAACAAAAATCCTCTCCAGGCCTTAAAAATAACCAATCTGTTTCTTTCTAAGTCTTAAATTGCTTCCTTTCACAGGCTCCTGAGTTAATTACTGGTAGTGATTTCTCAACAGGAGGACCCGGTTGTCTTAATTACCTGACCTAATCTGATTTCGTTATGATAAGAGTTGTTGCATTCTCATTGTGCTAACTTCTGACTTGTCTTTCCTCCTTTCGCCAGTAGAACTCCCTGCTGGAAATGTTTAACTTGTGTGTCTTTTCATTTTTGTGTATTATTTCCTTACAGCTAGCACGTCATAGTTGGCTTGTTTTAATAAGTCTTAGGTCATTTTAAGTATGGCACCTGGCCAGCCCACAGCACCCTCTCTAATGAGCAGACACATTTCGCAGACTCCAGAGCACAGAGGAAGGATTAGTCTCTGAGCTCCTGAGCATGTGCAGAGTGCCACCCATTAGCCAGGACTGCCTAGGACCATTTTAAGAGTGCAGTCAGGTCACACCTTCAATCAGATACAGGCATTTTTAGGCCACCCCTTCCCCTTTTGCTGCTAGTCTAAGCACAGGCAAAAGGCTAAGCCAGCATCTGGCACCCTTCTCATGGGAGCCCCAGAATCGCTCCAGTGAAAGTGTGCACGCACGCCATGGGCGTGCGTGCGCAGGGGGGCCTTCTTGAGAAATTTACCCGAGGGAAGCCTGGCGCTTCATGCACCAAGGTTTGCCATAAGACCCCAGACTCGTCTCGCTTCAAACGCAGACAGTCACCTTGTGTGAATTAATGTCACTAGTTCCTCTTCGGGGAGCTAGGACAGTTTTCACTTATGAGGGTCGCACATATTAGGTTCTTACTTGGCAAGAGGACCAAGCTTGGCGCACGCTCCTGACTCTTCCGCAAGCGGGCAGAGTTGGCAGCCGTGAACCTCGTTTCGCGCACCTTTGCCAAAGAACGCTTCAACATAATTACTGACAGCCAGTACAGGAATTTGCTTCACAGTCTACCGGGAGCATACATCACTCCCGCGACAGACAAAAATTTGCTAAGTTTGTTCCTCACAACTCCATTTCAGAGTCATGCATTCTTTCATTAGAATGCCAAGCGCTCGCAAGGCAGTTCAACCTGCCACTTTCCCAAGCCCAAGGCATAGTCCGTCCCTGCCTGCATCGTGCAGGGGCACCGGGGGGCCCCTCGGGGGGGTCAGCCCACGAGGGACAGAGGCCATCCAGGTGTGGCAAATGGACGTCACACATCCCCACATTTTGGCAAATGGCAGTACATGCACGCTTGCATTAATACCTTCCCACAGTTTGTTTGGGTAACAGCACAGAAGGGAGAAACGGCTCCCCGTGTGGAGCAGCATCTCCTTTCCCACGGCCAAGGGCGAACCTCGGCACACGAAGTCCGATGACGCCCCAGCTTACAGCTCCAGGCAGTTGGCCACCTTCAGGGCCACCTGGGATATTAAGCACACCAATCCGCAGGGATGAGCGATTGTGGAACGGGTCTATCGGACGCTTAAGTCCTACATTGACAAACAAACAGAAAGGGGGGGAACAACATCCCATAGTTGCACAGCAATTGCTATCCTATAAGTGCAAAAACTAACTAACTCTTTCATAATTTTTATCTCCCAAACAAGTCTCTTCCCCATGCAGGTCCCAGAGGCCAGAATCAGGCACCAGTCACTGTCCTGGATGTCATCAGCTGTCCGTCTTCCTTTATGACTTACATCTCCAAAGACATTTCTATGAACATTTTGCATACTCAGTGCTACTTCTAAGGACCGTGCTTTCCCCCAAAACAAGACTTTTCCAAGCTCAAGCTACACATGAAACCCCACCAAGAAGAGAAGCCTCATCCTTCGAAAAGCTGCTGAATGTCTTTTATTGCTATTATTATCTGTAGTTGCTCTTTATTTATACATGCCTTGTACAATGCTCCAGTTGGGATTTGCAAGGGACACTTGAATTTCTGTATGTTGTTAATAACGGCCAGCTTCCACCAAGGGAAGCCAGACCGGCCCATGTTTGCACCGGCCCATTGCTTGGAAAGATTGAGCACCCGGTAGCCGGCTATCTCCAGCCATTGTAAGTTTCACACCTCTCCATAGGTGCTAGAAAGACATTTGCACAACGCCAGAAGTTGCAGAGATAGCTTAGAATCACCCCAGGTCACAGTATCAATGACACATCTCATTATCTTGCCTTGCTACAGAAAGCAGTCTGAATTCAGACCCACAGCTCTGAAAAATCAGGCTGTAGTCAGTATATTCAGCGTGTCAGGCTTAGCCATAGGCAACGCTCGGAGAATGAATTGGTCAATTGGCTTGCACTTCTGCAAGAGCCATTGACCACACCTCCTTGGCAATAGCGCTGCTCAATCAGGAGCAGACAGAGCTTCGCCATGCCATACTAGATAGTCAAGCAGCCATCGATTACATCATTTGGGTTGCGAGTCTGTCCACAGCATGTGTTGCTTTAATCTCACAGACGATACCCACAAAGTACAGAGCCAGCTCACGGACCTCCACACCCTAGTTAAGAACATCAAGGAGGATGCTTCATGGGGGTGGTGGGATTCCTTGTGGTCGTGGTTCCCATGGGGATGGCTTCAGACGACACTCAAAGTGATTGTGGGGGTGGCAATACTGGGCACAACAGTGTGTTGTTTCATGCAATGTATTCCCTCACTGCTATCGAGATGTCCCCCATGGAGGGAACCCCGAAGCGTCATTCCCGCTCATCAGCTGATGCCTCTCTTGCGCAGTCGCCGGTCAGGCTCTTAAGTAAAACGAAAAGGGGAGATGTGGATTCCCCATGCCCCAATGGCATGGAACGGCCCGCGCAGAGGCCACTTCGGGAGAACGCTCCCTGGACCGTGGGCTCTGCGGGCAGAGAAATTAAGGGGGGTGGATTAATAATAGGGTTTGATTCACCCACTTCTGACCTGACCTACAGCTCTGCCAAGTAAGCAGATCACTAACTCCTGTTAGATATTAGGCAATCACTCATCTCCGAGTTTAGCATAATCCCTGGTGCAAATAGTGGCCATATTTACTCTGGCGTAAGCCTCAGACAATGGTTTTCCTCTGTCAGTGTTTGCCTTAGTTAATTAACTTCCCCAAGAGAGGTTCTCAATTAACCCGGGTAAATGGGTGATGTGATTTTCTGTCAGATGACCATTCTACCATGCGCAACCTTGAACATAATATATACTGATGGTTTTCCCTCAATAAATCACTGGTCTTCTCTCCATCTTGCCTCGTGTCGTTCCTTTGACCAGTCTCCTCCGGGATCCTAAGGGCCTCCTCACGGCCCCAATCCAACAGTTAGCGATTTGCTTCCCTCAGCGGAATCGCCGGTCAGGTCAGATGTTGGTGAATTAATCCTATGATTATTAAGTTCCCCAATTTCCATACTGGCAAGGGCCAGTGGCCAGGAGTTTGCTCGACTGGTTTAACCTCTGCCAGAGGCCGTTTGTGCCAATTGTGCATGCAGAATCCGCATCCCCCCTTTTCTGTTATTTATGGACCTGACAGGCGACCCTGCGCAAGAGGGGCATCAGCTGATGTACGGGAACGACGCTTCGGGGTTCCCCCCATGGGGGGCATCTCGATAGCAGCGAGGGAATACATTGCATGAAACAGCATCCTGCTATGCCCAGTATGATCACCCCTGCAACCACCTTGAGCGTTGTCTGGAGCCACCCCCATGGGAGCCATGACCACAAGGAATCCCACCACCCCCATGAAGAATCCTCCTTGATGTTCTTGACTAGGGTGTGGAGGTCTGTGAGCTGGCTCTGTACTTTACGGGTATTGTCTGTGAGATTAAAGCAACACATGCTGTGGACAGATTCGCAACCCAAATGATGTAACAGCAGAAGGTAGTCGATAGCTGCTCGATTGTCTAGGATGGCATGGCGAAGCTCTGCCTGCTCCTGGTTGATCAGCGCTATCGCTGAGGAGGTATGGTTGATGGCCTTTGCTAATCCGCAAGCCAATTGACCAATTCTCCGAGCGTTGCCGACGGCTAAGCCTGGCACGCCAAGTATGCTGACTGCCAGCGAGACGTACTCAGCTGGACTCAGAAGCCTAATGTTGCTATCACATGAGCTGTCTAACTGGGTGGCACGAGTGCGCCGTATGGGTGCGGAAACATTTGTGCTTGGAACAATCATATCCCTAGTGGGGAGTAACAATGTCAAGCGACTGATACAACATATGGAATCTGATACATTTGCGGGAATGTAGTTCCAAGTGTACTGATTGCATGTAAAGAACCAACCTGAAGGTAGGGTAACATGAGCATACATTGAACCAAGTGTCTCTGGGTTATTGCAAGTCCAGTTGCCGCGGCCAGTGTCAAGGCAGCGGCGTCGAGTCCGGCCGGCTGCGGAGCAGCCGGTCATTCGAGCACAAGTAGAGTTCGGGCTGACCACCACTCGAGGGGTGTGGAGAGTGGCTGCATCAGCCGGCAAAGTCATAGTCAGCTGCATTCCCCAGCGAGCATATGCTGTGAAGCTCGTAGGGAGATACGGACTGAAAATCCGCCTCACCAGCCAGTCGCCGTCCCTGGTGTGCGCGTCGGGAGTGTGGCACACTGGGATGAGACAGGTGCTCAGGATTGAGGCAGAACCAATGTCCTGCTTCAGGCAAAAATCGGACTGGTTGACGAGACCCGCCAACCTTTCCCATAGATTGTAGTGCATCCGGGCAGAGAGATCTCCGCCTGGAATCAGATCGCTGGCCTTTAGTGAGGCTGCCTGAACGCCTCCCCCCGCAAGTAGGGAGAGGGTCAGGATGATGGTGACTGCCATGGTGTTGGCATTGATCTGGGCAAAGACTGCAGCCACTAAGTTCTCCGGTGTCGGTTCCCTCTCCTCGCGTTGGAGGACGTCCTGGGCCTCACTGCAAAGGGTCTTGATCATCCCCCAGGTGATCTTCGGCGCTGTCGTCCGCAGTCGCCGCTTCTCGCACCGGGTCCCCTCGGTCAGGGTGAGGTCCTCCATCTCCGGGATCGGACTCGGATCGGTCTGGGTCCACGCCATGTGGCTCCAAGTGAGGCTTAACGCACCGAGCTGGAATCCAGATGACACCTGTAGGAGACATAACTGCAGCATACCCTTGTCCCCAGGTTACGAGTGGCGCCGGGCCCCTCCAGGAAGGGTCCGGTGGCACCCGGTAACGGACCAGCGGTCGCGGGAGAGCTTCCGAACGGCGGAAGTGTTTCTCCTGCGGTGTGCAATCGGAAAAAACATTAAGGTGATTGTACGTGAACAACACCTTGTTCAGACAATGCTGTGCCTGACCCTGTGACTTGGGGAGGGCTGGTGGCTCCCCCCTTTCTGTTTGTTTGTCAATGTAGGACTTGAGCGTCCGATTGACTCGTTCCACAATCGCTTGCCCCTGCGGATTGTAAGGAACGCCAAAGGTATGCTTAATGTCCCAGGTGGCCATGAAGTTAGCTAACTGCCTAGAGCTGTAGGACGGGGCGTTATCGGTTTTCACGTGCCGAGGTTTGCCCATTGCCGCGAAGCAGGCAAGGAGGTGCTGCTCCACGTGGGAAGCAGTCTCCCCTTTTTGCGCTGTCGCCCAAACGAATTGCGAGAAGGTATCAATGCAAACGTGCATGTACTGCCATCTGCCAAACTGCGGGACATGTGTGACGTCCATTTGCCACACCTGGTTAGCCTCTGTACCTCGTGGGTTGACCCCCCACGAGGCCCCCCCCCGGTGCCCCTGCACAATGCTGACAAGAGGGAACTATGCCTTGGGCTTGAGAAAGTGGCAGGTTAAACTGTCTGGCGAGCGCTTTGGCATTCTGATGAAAGAATGCATGACTCTGAATTGGAGTAGTGAAAACACCCAACACTGACCGTTGCTGAATTTCCTTTGTGGCCGCATCCGCTCTGATATTGCCCGCGGAAATCGGACCCGGGAGGTCCTGGTGACTTCGGATGTGGGCGATATAGAGGGCTTCCGTGCGGTTCCGCAAGTGAAATTGAGCTGTGAGGAACAGACTCAGCAAATTTTTGTCTATCGCGGGAGTGATGTACGCTCCCGGTAGACTGTGAAGCAAATTCCTAACATACTGACTGTCGGTAATAACGTTGAGGCGCTCTTTGGTGAAGGTGCGCAAAGCAAGGTTCACCGCTGCCAACTCTGCCCGCTGTGCGGACTTCTGTGGAAGAGTTAGCAACGTGCGCCAAGCCTGACCCTCCTGCCAAGTCAAGACACCATATGTGCGACCCCCATCTGTGAAGACTGTTCTGGCCCCCTGAAGTGGAACCAGCGAGATCAATTCATACAAGCTGACTGTCTGCGTTTGAAGTGAGACGAGTCTGGGGTCCTTTGGCAAATGGTATGCCAAGCATCCGGTGAATCCTTCCAAGGCAATTGGAAGCGAGTCACCGAGCTGCATCAGCTGCTGAATTTGCTCCTTGGTGAATGGGACCACGATTTTTGCTAAGTCGTGCCCTGAGATGTCCCTAGCTCTCAGCCTTCCGCGGCAGACCACCGCGGAGACCAACTCTTGGGGAGGAACGATATTTCGGGAAGAGGTGTTCGGCAAGTACACCCATTCCACGATACTCACTCCTTTCTCGGAGTCCACTCCTAGGGCTCCGGTGATCATGGATCCGGCCCGAACGATGTACATGTTCAGGATCGGGGCATATGGCCCCTGAGCAATCCTGTCCACCCACCTTTGACTGAGAATTTGGTTGACTTTCTCGAGAGCCAAGTGTGCTTCTCGAGGAATTTGTATCCGGTCTGCTGGCTGCTTACCTAGCGTTAGCAGCGAGAAGAGCGGTTTCAAAAGATCCGTATCCAATCTGAAGTACGGTCTGGCCCAATTAATGTTACCCAAAACTTGCTGCAATTCTACCAAGGTGACTGAGTCTTTCAAATTGATCTGAGGCAAAACTGGTGCTGCGAAGGAACGGAGAAGCCGATGACCCAAGTATGAGAAGGGCTCGGTTCTCTGCACTTTCTCTGGGGCAATGAGTAACCCTTTCTCCCCCAGGCTGGCCTGGAGGTCTGTAAACATTTCGCTGCCGAGTTGCGGCGCTGCGACCAAGATATCGTCCATGAAATGGCATACTAAAGCTGTGGGATAAAGGCTTCGAAACTTTGCCAGTGCGTTGTGAACATAAATTTGGCACAGGGTGGGCGAATTGAGCATCCCCTGTGGCAAATATTTCCATGCGTAACACTGCGTGGGCTCGCTGTGGTTCACAACCGGCACTGTAAAGGCAAACCTTTCCCGGTCCCTGGGGTCTAAGGGAATGGTGTAAAAGCAATCCTTTAGGTCTACGACCAGGATCTCCCAACCCTCAGGAATCATATTCGGATTTGGGATGCCGCATTGAAGCGGACCCATTGGCTGTATACATTTATTGATCTCCCTGAGATCGTGGAGGAGTCGCCACTTCCCCGACTTCTTCTTAACGACAAAAATGGGCAAATTCCAAGGACTAGTGGACTGCTGTATGTGTCCTGCGTCTAGCTGCTCTTTAACCAGTTGCTTTAGGGCGACTAATTTCTCCCCCACTACCGGCCATTGTTCCACCCAGACTGGCGTGTTGGTAAGCCATTTAAGTGGCAAAGCCATTACCCGAAGGTAAGAGTGGCACCGTATTGCTGTAAAATGTCTTGCCCCCAAAGGTTGATGTGCACATCCAGAATGTGCGGCCGAATGACCGCTGTGCCGTCAGCCTTGGGGATTGTCACTTCCACCCACTCCCGGCTTCTAAACGCTTCTTGGATGCCGCCTACCCCCCACACATCGGAGACCGGCTCAATGGCCCATTCTCGTGGCCATTGGCTTCGGCTGACCACGCTGACGTCAGCTCCGGTATCTAGCAGCCCTGAGAATGATTTTTTATTCAAAAATACCTCAATCACTGGCCGCTGTTTCCACTCTATATTGGTCTCCACTGTCTCTAAGACCTGGTATCCTTGTACTGCCTCACTTGCGCTCGAGCGGTCTTCTGACCCGGACCCTGCGCTGTCCCTGAGCCTTCCCTGGCTGTCTGCTGGCGAGTTACAAGGAACCATTATCCGTTGCGCTAACGTGTCTCCTTTGTGAATGGTTTGGGGTAGGTGCGTCCAGAGTTGAACTTGGAGAACACCCGAAAAATTTGAGTCAATGACTCCCGGAATTACAAGAATTCCGCGTGCTCCTGCTACACTGCGAGGCAAAACTAAACCTATGAAGCCTTTGGGCAGGGGTCCCATGTACTGGGAATCCACCAGATAGACTGTGCCTGGCAAGTCGCATGTGACGTCCGCCTAGCAAGTCAATTCTAGCCCTGTACTACCTTTGGGGCTGGCCTGCGCCTTCGCAACGCCTGGAATGTGAATGGAATCTAATCCAGCTCTGGCTTGCCCAGAGCGAGGGAAGTCTCTGTTTGGACCGGGGCCAGAGACGTGCCCGCGTTCCGGTTTCCCGAATTCGGACAGAATCTGGACCAATGGTAGCCTTTCTTACACTTCGGACACGGGGTGGTTGGAGCCTTGGAACAGCCGGAATGTTGTCCGCCACTCTTGGATCGGCACTCCCTAGCGAAGTGTCCGACCTTGCCACAATTGTGACATGCCCCTTTGTTCTTCGGTCTTCTACCCCCTTGCACCGCCGCCGCCAGCAGACCCATTTTGTAAGAGTCTGTGCCAACGTCGGCGCAAGCTCTAATCATGTCCGTGAGAGTCAAGTCGGGACGGTTACCCAGTGACTGCAAGATCTTACGGCAGTCGAGGTTGGCGTTGTCTTTAGCCAATTTCATCATGAGCTCTTGTTGGGCTTGCTCGTTATCGATCTGCCTACTAATCGCTTCCTCTAAGCGATTGATAAAGTCCATGTAGGACTCCTGGGCGCCCTGTTTGACTGCGGTGTAATTTTTGGCCGCTTTGCCAGTTGCTGGGACTTTGAGGAAAGCCCTGAAGGCCGCCTCAGCTGACATCTGAAGAGTGGCAAGTGGCAAGTTGGTCTGCGGATGGATTCGAAGGCACCTGAGCCATATAATTGGTCAGGAAGTACTGCCCCTCCCATCCTGGCAGCCCTTGCCTGAGCCTCAAGGCGATACTCGCTGTCCCATAACATATACTGGCTGGGGTTGAGCATCATCCGCATGACGGCTTTCCAGTCGTGCGGGATGAACATGGTGTTCTCGCACACTTGCTGAAGCGTGCCCCTAGTGAACCGACTCTGTAGCCCTGTCTCTGAAATGGCCTTCCGTATAGCCATGAGGAGCTTATACGGGACTGGTGAATGAACTACCTGCTGCTGCCCTGTGAGGGCATCCATTTCCAAGCGAATTGGACAAATCTGACTAAGCTCAGCTAGTTCTTCTACTGGCAATTCCCCCTTCCTGATCTCTTCCTCAACTGTGCGCTGAAGGGCCCTCTTAGTTCGGGAACCTGTAGCTGTCAGAGAAGCGCCTGCGCTTCCCATTCCATGCATTCCACCGGTGACGTCTGCAGCTGTCACTGAGGGGAAGCTCCCTACACTACTCTGCTTAAACTGAAATGACGGATAGAGCTCCGTGGGCGCCAATGGCTCTGCTGACGCTGGGGGTTCTTTAGCCTCTACCCGGACTGGATCTACCTCTGCTAAAAGTTTCCTACATTTGCCCCACGTGCGAATTATGCCCTCTGGAGCTTTTGGGGGTTGCTGAATGCAGTCTCCTATCTGATCCCAGAGCTGAAGGGATAACGTACCTGCTTCTGGGTAAAGCAGGCAGTGTTCCCTCAAGAACACCAAAAGTCGCGCTAGTTCTCCACTGTGAAAGCGTAACTGATATACCCTGGCCAGGATTTTGAATTCATCCTCATGAATTCTTTGACTAGCGGACGGACGTTGCCACTGAGGACAAGTCCCCATATTACCTGCGAGGGTCCTTTGAAGTCTCCTTCTCGGGACGAGTCGACGCGTCTGAAGTTAAGGCAATAGGTTTTGCGTGATGAATCTCTGGGTAGAGCTTGGAGCGTGGACCGCCGCCACGGACCCTCAGTGGCCTCTGCACTGTCAGGGGTTCACAGCCGACCCTGAGCGGAACGCGTTTTTCCATGCTGCAAGCCGCCGCGAAAGCCGGAGCAAGCTGTAGGATACCTCTCTGAAATGCCTCGTCGCGGAGCTGTCCTCCGGGATGATCGGACACGGTTCTAGCGTAGAACCGGGCCGCGTTGATCGCTTACTCTCGGGTAAGATCACGTCGCGGGTCACCAGATGTTGGATTGGGGCTGTGAAGCGGCCCTTAGGGTCCCGGAGGAGACTGGTCAAGGAACGACACGAGACAAGATGGAGCGAAGACTAGTGGTTTATTGAGGGAAAAGCATCATCATATATAGGGATTCAAGGCGGCGTGTGATAGAATCGTCATCTGACAGAAAATCATATCACCCATTTACCCGGGTTAATGGGAAATCTCTCTTGGGGAAGTTAATTAGCTGGGGCAAACACTGACAGGGGAAATCCATTGTTCGGGGCTTACACCAGGGTAAATATGGCCACTATTTGCACTAGAGCTTGGGCTGATCTGTGAGTCAGTAATTGCCTAATACGTAACGGAGGTTAGCGATTTGCTTCCCTCAGCGGAATCGCCGGTCAGGTCAGATGTGGGTGAATTAATCCTATGATTATTAAGTTCCCCAATTTCCATACTGGCAAGGGCCAGTGGCCAGGAGTTTGTTCGACTGGTTTAACCTCTGCCAGAGGGCGTTTGTGCCAATTGTGCATGCAGAATCTGCAATTCCTCTTTCATATTTCCGCTGTCGCTGTGAGAAAGCACATAGCAGTGTGCAGAATCCTGAACAAAATATTTCCAGTGAACAGGCAAATGCAAAAAAAGTCTGCTATTATACAGAGACATTTAAAAATAATTCCATTATTCATAAGCAGTCTTTATGTTTGAACATTGATTGCTGCTTTATTAGCTAGTTAAGACTGAAGCAATTAATTTATGTATGACTCATCCAAAAGGCAAGCTTGGTTGTTGAGTGGACAGGTTCAACACTGGAAATATTAGAATTGGGCACCACTCATCAATTGATAACTTGCTTCAAGAAAGCCATTGGAGGTACACCTCTGCCTTTCCTACAACAATGTGCTCCTACTTACATTTTTGAATTCAGATTCCTCACCCCACACAGATTCAGCTTGGCACTGCATTTGACAAAGCACTAACTTTCAAAGTGCAATACAGCTGAATTGATTTGGCTGCTCATTTTGCCCTGTGTTATCCATCCCTTGTGACCCAAGCTGGAAATTACAGGGTTATTCTTACTGTAAAGCCTCTCATCTTGATAGCCACTTTGAAATTGCATCCCTGACTTGAAATTGCATCCCTGACTTGAAAATGATACCGTGTGCCTGAGACTGCAGATGTTTGTGACTGAGATCCCAAAGATCCAGAGTTTACACATAAATAATACCTTTTTCCCTTGTTGCTTTTGAGTCTGATATCAAGCCTCTGAAGTAGACACAGACCATTTCTGAATTTTCTAGTTTTATTATACATTCAGGCTCACAAAAATCAACATAACTACATGCATAAATATATCTGGAATAAAACACTGATTGTCCATAGACACTGGAATTGTTCTCAATTGATCTCTCATTGCTTTGGCACCAGAAAAAAAAATGCCGGGAGTAGGTGGTGGAATGGAATAGAAAATCTCTTTTGAATCCTCTTGTTATGAGTTCCTGTCCATAATATCTTTTGCTTAAGAGGTTACGTGATGTGCCATCTGTACACAGACAATAAATAAGATGGATGAAGCTGGTTAGGGGGCGGGGGCTGTGTTTGATCTGATTATGTGTGGCTTTTAGTAGATCAAGCCTCTGAATGTCTCACAGGGTAGTGTGAATATGATTGTCAAATGGTAAAATATGTAACATAAGTCAGACGAGTTTCCAAAGATAAAAAGCAACTCCTGAGGCTTTGAGTGGGATTCTTATATTCATTAAAGACTGTAACAGGAATTAGTGCAGTGATGTCAAACCTTTTAGAGACCAAGTGCCCAAACTGCAACTCCAAACCTACTTTTTATCACAAACTGCCAACACAGCAACAGGAGGGAGGAAATGCTCCCATTGGACTGCTGGGCAGAGGGGTGGGGTGAACTCTGTGTTGGTGGGAGGGAAGAAGCACTCCCCTTGGGCTGCTGGGAAGAAGGTGGGACAAACTCTGTGCTGGGGCAACTGCACAGGTGCTTACAGAGAAGGCTCCGAGAGCCACCTCTGGTAAGGGTGCCATAGGTTCGCCACCACTGAATTAGTGACTTAGCCCATGAGCACCTCTGCAGATTTTGTAGCTAGCTGGAGAGATGAACTGGAGTCTCTCATCTAACTCTTCAGCTGCTGGATCCTTAAAATGGTTGGAAACATCCCCTCTTTTCATATCTGCAACTTGATCTCACACACATTTGTTTAAAATAAGTCCCAGTGAATTTAAAAGGGGCTTCGCCCAAATAAGTCTGGCTAGAGTCGCAGCCCTATGCCTCCCCTTCCCTGAAAGAAACACTATCCAGCACACATTCATGCTGTTTCCTTCCCTGGGAAATGGAAATGCACTGCGTGGGTTTCAGTTATAATGAATGGGTGCTGTGAAGTAATTTGGATCAGATAGCTGCATTTCTAATTTTTAACAGAAAATCCTCTTTCCCCAGTTTGTGAGCTGGCATATTCTCTACATGGCTCCTCGGTGCCTCAGTTGGTCAGCGTGCCTCCTCCAGAGGAGGCCGGTGCTAGTTTCCACCCAATATGACACTGGCCCCGTCTGTTCTATTATCGTCCCTGGCACCCAGGCTGGGCCTGCGCTGGCATAGTTCCTGCAGTGTACAGGATCGCCTACGCCGAAACCTTTCGAGACCGCTAAACCTATGTTCTTCCCTTTGTCCTCGACCCTCGACGGGTCCAACCTGGACAAAAGCGTCGTCAGTTTCCTCCGCATCAGCAGCTCAGCCGGCGAGTATCCAGACGCTAAGGGAGTCACTCTGTACGCTAATAAAAATTGACAAACTTGGTGATTTAGATCTCCCGAGCCCATGCGCCGCAGCGCATCCTTTGTGGTGCGCACCAACCGTTCCACTTGGCCATTCGTGGCCGGGTGAAACGGCGCGGATGTGACATGCCGAATTGCATTCGCCTCCATGAATGCTGCGAACTCAGCGGACGTGAAGCAACTGGCGTTATCGCTGACCAAAGTGTCGGGTAAACCGAACGTGGAAAAGACCCTCCTTAGCTGGCGAATGGTAGTGGCGGAGGATGTGCTCTTTACCGGAATGACCTCCAGCCACTTTGAGTATGCATCCACCACCAGAAGAAACATGGTTCCTCGGAACGGGCCAGCAAAATCTACGTGCACCCTGGACCACGGTCCCCTTGCTGCGTCCCATTCCCTATGCGGGAGGCGGGCCACCTCCGGTCGGGAGCACTGACATGCCTCACAAGTGCCAACCATATGCTCTATGTCGGCGTCCAGCTGGGGCCACCAGAAGTAACTCCGGGCCAACGCCTTGGAACGGACGATTCCCGGGTGGCTGACGTGCAACAGCTTTAGCACCTTCGGCCGCAGGGACGTAGGAACCACCACCCGTTGGCCCCACAAAAGGCACCCCCTCTCTAAAGACAACTCTACTCGCTTTCAGAAAAATGGGTCGAATTCCGCGCCTGGGGATGACGCCGGCCACCCCTTCTGCACCCACGAGCATACTTTCTCTAGTGTTCTATCCTTTCCGGTCGCCCTGGCAACGTCGGCCGGTACTATCGGGGGTGACTCCAAGACCTCTATTAATAATACCTGGCGGTCTCTTCTTACCCCTGCCTTCTGGTCGTCCGACAAGGGTAACGGCGACCGTGAGAGTGCGTCTGCATGGCTGATTTCCTTCCCTGGCCGGTATTCTAACTCATGTTGATATGCGTTAAGAAAAATAGCCCACCGCAGCATCCTCGGGGACAGGATCTGTGGCGTGGGCTTATTTGCAGTGAATATTCCTAACAGGGGCTTGTGATCAGTAACGACCTTGAACGGTCGACCATACAGAAAATCGTGAAATTTCTTGGTTCCCGCTACTATCGCTAGTGCCTCCCTATCGGTCTGTGCGTAATTCCGCTCTGCTTGGGACAGGGACCTTGAATAAAACGCTATCGGGGCCTCCCTTCCGTCGTTTAACACGTGGCAAAGCACCGCCCCCACCCCCACCGGGGATGCATCGCAGACTAAAACTATGGGCCGTTTGGGGTCGAAATGAGTCAGGATTGCCTCGGATGTGAGGAGTTGCTTTAACTCTGTGAACGCTCTTTCTTGCTCGTCACCCCACAGCCATTTCTCCTCTTTTTTAAGTAACCGATGGAGCGGCTCGGCAACAGACGCCTTCCGTGGAAGGAAGGTATGGTAGAAATTGAGAAGCCCCAGAAACGACTGTAGCTCGGTTTTGGAAGTGGGGCGAGGGGCTTTCTTAATGGCGGCTACCTTAGACTTGGACGGCCTAATTCCCTCGGGTGTGACACGGAACCCTAAAAACTCAACCTCTGTTTCGAAAAATACACATTTGTCTTTTCTCAGTCGCAGCCCCGCTTTTTCGAACACGGTCAGGACCTTATCCAGTCTGCGAGCCAGCTCGGCCTTACTCCCCCCCGTTATCAACACGTCATCAAAATATGGCAGCACCCCCTCCAGCCCCTTCAGGAGGCGTTCCACTAGCGACTGAAAAATGCCAGGTGCCGAGTTCACGCCGAACTGTAACCTCGACACTTGGAACGCCCCCTTATGTGTGACTATTGTTTGTGCCGCCGCTGTGGCGGGGGTTACCGGGAGTTGCTGGTAGGCCTGTGCTAAATCGAGTTTAGCGAAACACTTTCCCCCATTTAGCCTGGCCAGAAGGTGGCTGACCACTGGCACCGGGTATGCATTAGGGCGGATTGCCTTATTAATGGTACACTTATAATCAGCGCAAATGCGCACCTCCCCGTTAGCCTTCAGTGCTGTTACAATTGGAGTCTCCCACTCCGCGGAATCCACAGGAACAAGAATCCCTTGACCCACCAGTTTGTCCAGTTCCGCCTCTATTTTGTCCTTTAGCGCGAACGGTACCCTGCGCGGTTTAAGTCTTATCGGGCGGACCTCCGGGTCTAAGTCGAAGGCTACAGGGGGTCCCTTGAACTTTCCCAGTCCACTTTTAAAAACAGCGGGGTGTGCGTCACACACCGCTTGTATTGGGTCCTCGCCTACGGCATGCACCCCCCCTATGAACAGACCTAAGGGCTGAAACCACTGGGTTCCGAGGAGGCTACAACTCCCCCCTTTTAGCACCACTAGGGGAAGTTCCGCAGAATGTCTCTTAAAACGAACCCGGAATGTCCCGACCCCCAACACTGGAATGCTGTTCCCCTGTACGTCCCGTAGTGTGGCCCTCAACGCTTTAAGTTTGGGCCGCACGTGGGGGTCGATTTTCAAGAACTCTCTCTGGGGAATTATAGAATAGGAGGACCCCGAGTCAACTTCCATCCTAATGGGGGTCCCTTGTACTAGTACCTCAACAAAGTAATGGGGCTGTCCCGCAGACACGCTGAACACAGGAGCGTCGCCCTCGCTGTCGTCCGAGATGCGGCCCACGCCGTCCTGCTTCCTCGTGGCCCGGGCGCCATCTTTGGACCTCGCTGGACGGTCCTGTCTGGCTGAACGGTCTTGCGACTGTCTCCGGCCCTCTTTCCATTTCCTGCACGCCTTGGCGATGTGCCCCCGACGTCCACAGTTGAAACACTCGGCTTTTCTGAATGGGCACTTCACGCGCTCATGGGCCGCTCCGCAACCATCGCAGCGGCGCCCGCCTCTCCGGACCTTCTGGACCTCCTCGCCATCGCTGCTTTCTGAAGACGATTTCGAGGTCGGTCGGGTTGCATGCACCGACTGACCGGACTTCCCGTGCAATGAGTTTTCCGCTTTGCCGGCCCTCGGACGCCACTCACGCCACTTGTGCATCTCATCTACTCCAGCATTCGTGGATTCCGCGGCTTCCGCGGCCTCTACAACCTCTTCCAGTGTGGGTGGTGGCTCCTTGTTCATCAGGCTGCGCTGTACTTCCTTGTCCTTCAGGCCACACAGCACTCCGTCCCTGAGGGCCATCTCTAGGAAGTGGTCCCATCTGCAGGGGGCGGCGGCTACCCTCATAGCCGTTACGAAGGCTTCTACCGACTCGTCCGGCGCTTGAACTCGCCTCCAAAACGCGCTCCGAGCGGGAAACATTGCCCTCGAGGGTCGGAAACGCTCACGCAGCAGTCTCATGATGTCACCGGCTTTGAAATCGCTCATCTTCTTCAGTGCAAGAATGCCCACCAGCGTCCGCTTGGTTTCCATCCCAAGCATGCGGGTGAGGATGGCCCTCTTCCTTTCCTTGTCGTCCTCTTTGACTTTGAGTTCCACCAGTGCCGCCTGGAAGTCCATCTCAAAAAGCTCCCAGTCTTGCGGTTTGGTGATGTTGAACCCGCTCTGTGTCCTGGCTCCATGGGGATCCATCATCCCACCTTCGTCGCCAATTTAGTATATGAGAGTCAAGACACAAGGCACAGCCAAAGGCTGGGTTAACTCAGGTTTATTGCATGGTGGACAGAGGGAACATGAGGTAATGGCGGACGAACAGCTCTATATATATGGTAGTAACGTATTTTGAATGTGGCTCCACGGTAGCCCGTTGGCTACTGGTCCGTGTGACGTCATGGCTGGTCACGCCCTTCTTGTCCAGGTGTAGGTAGCGGCGGGAAACTTCCCGCGCTGCGGTCTTTGATGGGTTTGAACCAAGAGAGCTTGGACGCTCGCTGCTGCCAGCTGGTGGTCATTAGCTCGCGTCCTATTACAGGGTTTATGTGATACAGCTGAAGGTTACATTGTTACTCATAGGCAAGGTTACATTGGTTCAGATACATTGATATCACATGTGGAAGGTTACACTATTAGAACACAACAGCTCCCCAAAATCTTGCCTGCAACAAGCTTCAGATCCACTTGAGCCCCTGGCCTCTTTCCTTTGTGGAAGGCAGCTTGCGTAAATAGCAGCATCTTAAACCAAGCAAGTTGCACTGCTTGAAGGATGTCACATGATACTTAATCATGCCTCTTTTGCCAAAGGAACAGATGGCTGATGCATTTCTGTGATGAAGTAGTACCACAGAGGCATTGTCTGCAAACTTATAGTCACACATGGCTTATTCATAAACCAAGCAACCCAAATTGAATCTGCTAAGGTACTTAATTCTGGCATTCATTTAGAAATGGCAGAGGTCTCATGGTCATTGTGATGGCAATCCTCTGCTTGGGCTGTTCAACTTCAGGCAAGGACACATGATGGAGTCCTCTTGCATAAGTAAAGGTAAAGGTTTCCCTTGCTCGAAAGCCAGTCATATCTGACTCTAGGGTTCAGTGCTCATCTCTGTTTCAAAGCATAAAGAGTCAGCATTGTCTGCTTCTGCAGACATTTCTGTGGTCATGTGGCAGGAGCGCATGGAAC
Source organism: Bradypodion pumilum (assembly GCA_035047305.1). Taxonomy (NCBI): domain Eukaryota; kingdom Metazoa; phylum Chordata; class Lepidosauria; order Squamata; family Chamaeleonidae; genus Bradypodion; species Bradypodion pumilum. Next base: position 256,335,383 of record JAWDJD010000003.1, on the reverse strand, counting down.
ACTGTTACCTTCCCACCGAAGTGGTCCCTATTTAACTACTTGCAATTTCTTGCTTTCGAACTGCTAGATTGGCAGAAGCTGGGACAAAGACGGGAGCTCATTCCGTCCTGCAGTACTCGGGAATCGAACTGCTGACCTTGCACCTCCCAGTCAGCGTCTTAGCCACTTGAGCATACAGTACATCAAAACCTGTCTAATAACTCAATTATAATGGGCAGAATTTCCCAGTGGCTTGAAAACCAAATTTCTTGGACTACAGCTCCCAGAATCCTCCAGGAGGTTTGAGAAACTGTAACAAAGTTTGAATTTTTCTAATACAGTGGTACCTCATACAACAATTTTAATCCATTCCATGGGGCTCGTTGTTGTATGAAACAATTGCTATACGATGAATGTATTGTATAGCAATTTTCCCTATGAGATGCATCTTTTTTTGCTAAGTGTTTTTTCCCATTGAAAAATTGTATGATTTTTTTTTCCATAGGGAAAACTAATATGCAGGATGCCATTCCCCCCAAAACCTAATTGTTATGCGATTTCGTTGCTATATGGGGCAATTGTTGTATGAGGTTCCACTGTACAGTGAAACTCGACTTTACAGATGCCTCACCAAATGGAAAACTCATCACACGGAAATAAATCAATTGAAAATGACGCCCTGCTTCACTGAATTTTTCCGGAACAGGTTTTTAACATGCATTCCTATGGGAAACCGCGTTTCACTTTATGGAATTTTTGTTTTCAATGCATTCCTATGGGAAACCCACACAATGCATTCCTATGTGAATGCATTGTGTGGTTTCCCATAGGAATGCATTTTTCCTTTAAGGAAAAATCACTATAAGGAAAACCCTGCGGAACAGATTAATTCTGTAAAGCAGAGTTTTACTGTACAGTGGTACCTTGAGTTACGAATGTAATGCGTTCCCTGGGACATTGCGTATTACAAAAAAATTGTAACCTGAAACACGGTTTCCCATAGGATTGAATTGAAAACCAATTAGTCAGAAAAAAAGTTTTAAAAAATTCACAGTAAATGGCATGCAAATGACAAAGTTCAGCTCCCTACCTTTCCACCGCTTGAGAAATGCACCAAATGCCCGCTGGGGCCTCAACAGTGGGAAACGGGATGGTGGCAAAGCCCCTCAGGGACATTGTCATTGGCAGCAGAGGCAGTGGCAGTTTCCCTCGCCTACCAGTGGCTTCTTCAGCAAGAGAACCCGGGACATGGGCAGCTCCAGCAGGCAAACAGCTCCTGTTTGTCACCCTCCTAGACATTGGCGAGGAAGGCACACCTGACACCGACCCTTGGGAAGAAGCGCTGGAGTCCAGGCAAGTGGTGGCGGGGATATAGGGGGGCAGAAGGAGAGGCAATGACTTGGGCAGAGAAGGGGGGGAGCGGCAGGTGAGTAAGACGTGGTGGCTGTGAAGGCTTACCCACCTGCCACCATCTTACTCATCCACCGCCACCCCTTCTCTTCCCAAGTCGCTGCCACTTCTTCTGCCCCCATTCCCGATGCCACCCACCCAGGGACCTGCCTTACCGCCTGCTAGGGCCTTGACAGTGGGTAATGGGACAGTGGTGAAGCCCCTCAGGGGCATAAGCATGGAGGGAAATAAAGGACGGCTTTCTCAGGGGTCACAATAGCAGTTGTAAACAAAAATAAAGAAAAAATGCTGTGGCACTTTAAAGGATTTACATGCTACCCACAGACTCCCGCATGCACGAGGGTGGTGCTATAAACCTCCCATACGCAATGCACCCTGGGGAAACTTGCTTCATATCACGAAAAAACTCAAGGCATTGTTTTCAATAGATTTTCACTCATTTCATGAAATTTTCGTAAGGCAAGGCATTCATAACTCGAGGTACCACTGTATGCTAGTTTTCTATTAGCAGGGCAAGAAGATTCTTCTGGCCTGGAAAACAGGAACATGTGTTGTGTCAGGCCATGCTATCATCCACCTAGCCCAGCCCTTTTTATATCTGGTGGTCCTCTGGGATTACAGGAATAATCTAGGATTTTCACATCCTTCACTAATCTTCTCCCAGGGAGATGCTAGGTATTCATTTTGCAATTTTCTTCATGCAATTGAGATAGTCAATCAAGAATTTGATGATTACATGCAAAGCAGATATTCAATTATTGTACTACTCTTCCCCCAGAGAAGTATTCCTCCTTTGCCATCCAATGTAGTACAAACTAAAGGTAAAGGTCACCCTTGCTCGAAAGCCAGTCATATCTGGCTCTAGGGTTCAGTGCTCATCTGTTTAGAGCCAAAGAGCCAACTGTCTTGTAGAGGAGATATACAACTTCCTTGTTCTTATTTGGAGAATATTTAGGTGTGGCCTTGGATTATTTCATTTTGGTCTGAAGATTTAATTTTATTCATTTTTCATTTTATTCTACTTGTCCAGAGAGGACAATCCTAATTCTTTCCCATTGGAAACAGTGAGTCAACAGTTATTACGGTTCGTTGAATCACATTCTGCCCCCTTTTGTCTCTGCAATGTATGTTTAAAATGGCAACTCCAAATTCTGCTGCTCCTAATTCTGACAATATTTGTGTTTCAGAATTTTTTGTGTTAACTGTGTTGTGCTGGTGTAGGGTAGGGATCTGTTAAAACTGTACGAAATCCAGTTTTTTGTGGGTGTGTTTATTGGTGGGTTGAATAAAAGCAGCTGGGATTGAAATGTTAGGTTCCACATTTGGTAAAGTCATTACCATGTCCATAATCTACAATCCTCTGCCTGTCAGGGTATTCTATACCTTGCAAAGTGCAAAAAATATTTTAAAAAAAGAACTGGGGGAAGCAGACAAGGAACCTCCACAACGCCTCTTTGATGTGTATGAGTCTTTCATTCAATCTGCTTGGCTCTCCTTTCGCCAGAAAGCAACACGCTAATTTTTGAAAGTACTCAGTTAAGATGCAAAGTGTGAACGGGGCACATGCCGTCATAGAGCCTGAGCATTTTATGGCTGGTGCAGAAAAGTAAGCAGTATTCTCTTCTATTCTATTTGAAGTGTAGAATAACAAAAGCCAGGCAGTTTATTTTGGCATACAGATTTCCCCCCTCCCTGGCAGTAAAAAGTGCAATAACAATATGAAGAATTTAAGGTTTGTTGACCTTTGCAACACCTAACACAAGAGTTTGTAAAAATTATGGATGGTTGAAGGAATTCTGAGAAATTGCAGGGTGGGGGGCGGGGGGTGGGGGAGATAATAACTTTTCCAAGCTGTACAAAATCTGTAATCCAGCACAGTCAGTCGTGCACTCAGAGCCATTAAAAGGATGGGACCATTGGGGTTCTGAGCAAGGTACCGAAATGTAGGGACCACAAACACCTGAAGGCAGATGCAGGTAAACCTAGCTATTGCTAGGCACTGCTATGCAAACACCAGCCTGTATTCTGCCCCTAGGAAGAAGGCAACACAAAACAGATGAACTCAAAATGGAACCAGTGTGGTCTTTATGTACTCACAGTCATGCCTTTATTTACATGGTCAGGACGGAAATGAGCTCCCGTCTTTGTCCCAGCTCCTGCCAACCTAGCAGTTTGAAAGCAAGAAATTGCAAGAAGATAAATAGGGACCACTTTGGTGGGAAGGTAACAGCGTTCCGTGCGCTCTGGTGTCTAGTCATGCCTGCCACATGACCATGGAAACTGTGGATTCCCCTTGCCCCCGTGGGCACGGAACGGCCCGGCAGAGGCCACTTTCGGGAGAAAGGCTCCCTGGCCCATGGGCTCTGCGAGCACCCAAATTAAGGGGGGTGGATAAATGATAGGGTTTGATTCACCCAATTACCTGACCTGACCAACGAACCCGCTGAGAGAGCAAACACGTTACCTATTAGAGTAATCCCTCATCTCCGAGTCTCAGTCTCATCCCAGAAGCAAACAGGAGTCATGATTGCCTTAGTCTAAGCCCAAAACAATGGTGTTGTCCCAGCCAGTGTTTGTCCGCACTAATTAACTTCCCCCCGAGAGATTCCCAATTAACCTGAGTAAATAGGTGATGTGATTGACTGTTGGGTGACGGTTTTTTCTACCTTGCCTTCTGATCTATAAATGGTTATGCCTTTTCCTCAATAAACCACTGATCTTATCCTCCTCCATACTGCCTCGTATCGTTCTTTGATCAGTCTCCTCCGGGACCTCCGGCCCCCTGCGGCCCCGATTCCTACACCTGGTGACCCCGAGCGTGATCTACTCGTGAGTAAGAGCGGTCTTCCTCAGAGTAGCGATCACACGGTCCGGTTCTGCGCTTGAACCGTGTCTGAATCATCCCGGAGGACAGCGCGGCACTCCGTCCGGCAGCCAGCCGATCGGAGGGATGGCCTGCGGTGAGGCAGTCCAAAGAGGCATCCTACAGCTTGCTCCCGGCTTTCGCGGCGGCTTGCGCCAAAGGGAAAAATGCGTTCCGCTCAGGGCAGCTGTGAGCCCCTGACAGCGCAGTGGCCACCGAGGGCCTGTGGCCGCAGTCCACGCTCCGAGCTCTACCCAGAAGCGTCGTCACCAGAACTTATTGCCTGCCACAGACGTGTCGACTCGTCCCGAGGAGGAATCTTCCGAGGACCCAATCGCAGGTAATATGGGGACCTGTCCTCAGTGACAGCGTCCATCCGCTAGCCAAAGAACTCGTGTAGAGGAGTTCAACATCCTGGCCAGGGTATTTAATTTGCGTTTTCACAGCGGGGAGCTAGCGAGACTTTTGGTGTACCTAGGGGAACACTGCCTACTTTACCCAGAAGTAGGTACGTTAACCCTTGAGCTCTGGGATCAGATAGGAGACTGCATTCAGCAACCCCCGAAAGCTCCAGGAGGCATAATTCGCACATGGAGAAAGTGTAAGAAGCTCTTGGCGGAGATAGAGCCAGTCCGGGTAGAGGCCAAAGAACCCCCAAATCTGCCAGATGCGCCAGCCGAACCAACGGCGCCCACGGCGCTCTATCCGTCACTCCAATTTAGGCAGAGTAGTGTAGGGAGCTTTCCCCCGGTGACAGCTGCAGACGTCACCGGCGGAATGCAAGGAATGAGGAGCGCAGGCGCTTCTCAGAGAGCAACAGGTTCCCTAGCTACCAAAAGTGCCCTTCAGCGCACAGTAGAGGAAGAACTCAGGAAGGGGGAATTACCAGTAGAGGAGCTAGCAGAGCTCAGCCAGATATGTCCCATCCGCATGGAGATGGACGCGCTTACGGGCGCCCAGCAGATAGTACATTCCCCAGTCCCGTATAAGCTTCTCATGACTATACGGAAAGCCATCTCAGAAACAGGGCTCCAAAGTCATTTTACAAGGGGCACGCTTCAGCAAGTGTGCGAGAACATCATGTGGATTCCCCATGACTGGAAAGCTGTCATGCGGATGATGCTCACCCCTAGCCAGTATTTAATTTGGGACAGCGAGTTTCGCCTAGAGGCGCAGACGAGGGCTGCCAGGATGGGAGGCGCAGTACTTCCTGACCAGTTGTATGGTTCAGGTGCCTTCGAGCCCATCGATGCCCAGATCAACTTGCCTCTAGCCACTCTCCAGATGTCGGCCGAGGCCACCTTTAGGGCGTTTTTCAAAGTCCCAGCAACTGGCAAAGCGGCTAAAAATTACACCGCTATCAAGCAAGGAGCCCAGGAACCCTATATGGACTTCATCAATCGCCTGGAAGAAGCCATTAGCAGGCAGATTGATAATGAGCAGGCCCAACAAGAGCTCATGATGAAGTTAGCCAAGGACAACGCCAATTTAGACTGCCGTAAAATCTTGCAGTCACTAGGCAATCGTCCTGATTTGACTCTTATGGACATGATTAGAGCTTGCGCCGACGTTGGCACAGAATCCTACAAGATGGGATTGCTAGTGGCAGCGGTGCAAGGGGGTAAGAGACCAAAAGGAAAGACCCAAGGAGCATGTCACAGTTGTGGCAAGGTCGGTCACTTCGCTAGGGAGTGCCGATCCAAGGGAGGCGGACAAAAGTCCGGCCGTTCCAAGGCTCCGAACACCCCATGTCCGAAGTGCAAAAGAGGCTACCATTGGGCTCGAGACTGTCCGAATTCGGGAAACCGGAACGCGGGCATGTCTCTGGCCCCGGTCCAAACAGGGACTCCCCTCACCCAAAGCTCACCAGAGCTAGACTAAATCCCGGTCACACTCCAGACATTGCGAGGGCACAGGCCAGCCCCAAGGGTAGTACAGGGTTAGACTTGACTTGTCAGGTGGACGTTACATGCGACCTGCCAGGCACGGTCTATCTGGTGGATTCCCAGTACATGGGTCCACTGCCCAAGGGCTTTATAGGTTTAGTTTTGCCCCGCAGCGTAGCTGGAGCACGCGGAATTTTCATAATTCCAGGAGTCGTTGACTCAAATTTTTCAGGCGTTCTCCAAGTTCAGCTTTGGACTCATCTGCCCCAAACAATTCATAAGGGAGACACCTTAGCGCAACTGATCATGGTTCCTTGTCACTCGCCAGCAGATAGCCAGGGAAGGCTCAGTGACAGCTCCGAGTCCCGGTCAGAGGACCGCTCGAGCGCCAGTGAGGCAGTACAAGGATACCAGGTCTTAGCGACAGTGGAGACCAACATTGAGTGGAAGCAGCGCCCCGTTATCGAGGTATTTTTGAACAAAAGAGCGTTCTCAGGGTTACTCGATACCGGAGCGGATGTGAGTGTGATAAGCAGGAGCCAGTGGCCAAGAGAGTGGGCCATTGAGCCGGTCTCCGATGTGTGGGGAGTAGGCGGCGTCCAGGAAGCGTTTAGGAGCCGAGAGTGGGTGGAAGTCACAATCCCAAGGGCTGACGGCACGGCGGTAATTCGGCCGCACATTCTTGACGTGCACATCAACCTTTGGGGGCGAGACATCTTACAGCAGTACGGTGCTACGCTTACCTTTGGGTAATGGCGTTGCCACTTAAATGGCTCACCGATACGCCGGTTTGGGTAGAACAATGGCCGGTAGTGGGAGAGAAATTAGTCGCCCTTAAGCAGCTAGTTAAAGAGCAACTAGACGCAGGACATATAGAACGGTCCACAAGTCCTTGGAATTCGCCAATTTTTGTGATTAAAAAGAAGTCGGGGAAGTGGCGACTCCTCCACGATCTCAGAGAGATCAATAAATGCATACAGCCAATGGGCCCGCTTCAATGCGGCATCCCTAATCCGAACATGATTCCCGAGGGGTGGGAGATTCTAGTCGTAGATCTCAAGGATTGCTTTTATACAATCCCCTTAGACCCCCGGGACTGGGAAAGGTTCGCCTTTACGGTGCCGGTTGTGAACCACAGCGAGCCCACGCAGCGTTACGCGTGGAAATTTTTGCCACAGGGCATGCTCAATTCGCCCACCCTGTGCCAAATTTATGTTCACAACGCACTGGCAAAGTTCCGAAGCCTTTACCCTAAAGCTATAGTTTGCCATTTTATGGACGACATCTTGGTCGCGATGCCGCAACTCGGCAGCGAAATGTTTTCTAACCTCCAGGCCAGCCTGGGGGACAAAGGTTTACTCATTGCCCCAGAGAAAGTGCAGAGAACCGAGCCCTTCTCATACTTGGGTCATCGGCTTCTCCGCTCTTTCGCAGCACCAGTTTTGCCTAAGATCAACTTACAGGACTCAGTCACCCTTGTAGAGTTGCAGCAAGTTTTGGGTAACATCAATTGGGCCAGACCGTATTTCCGATTGGATACGGATCTTTTGAAACCGCTCTTCTCGCTGCTAACCTTAGGCAAGCAGCCAGCAGACCGGATAAAAATTTCTCGAGAAGCGCGTTTAGCTCTCGAGAAAGTTAACCAAGTTCTCAGCCAGCGATGGGTAGATAGGATCACCCCAGGGCCATATGCCCCGATCCTGAATTTGTACATCGTACGGTCAGGATCCATGTTTACCGGAGCGCTCGGCGTAGATGCCGAGAAAGGGGCGAGTATCGTGGAGTGGGTGTACCTTCCGAACACCTCCTCACGAAACATCGTTCCTCCCCAAGAATTGGTCTCTGCGGTGGTTCACCGCGGAAGGCTGAGAGCTAGGGACATCTCAGGGCATGATTTGGCCAAAATCGTAGTCCCGTTCACCAAGGAACAAATTCAGCAATTAATGCAGCTCGGTGACTCGCTTCCAATAGCGTTGGAAGGATTCACCGGATGCTTGGCATACCACTTGCCAAAGGACCCCAGACTTGTCTCACTCCAAACGCAGACAGTCAGCTTGTTTGAATTGCTCTCGCTGGTTCCGCTTCAGGGAGCCAGGACAGTTTTTACTGATGGTGGTCGCACATATGGTGTCTTGACCTGGCAGGAGGGCCAAGCTTGGCGCACGCTGCTAACTCTTCCACAAAAGTCCGCGCAGCGGGCAGAGTTGGCAGCGGTGAACCTTGCTTTGCGCACCTTCGCCAAAGAACGTTTAAACATCATCACTGACAGCATGTATGTTAGGAACTTGCTTCACAGTCTACCGGGAGCATACATTACTCCCGCGATAGACAAGAATTTGCTTAGCCTGTTTCTCACTGCTCAATTTCACTTGCGGAACCGCACGGAGCCGCTCTATATTGCCCACATCCGAAGTCATCAAGACCTACCGGGTCCGATTTCCGCGGGCAATAGCAGAGCGGATGCGGCGGCAAAGGAAATTCAGCAACGTTCAGTTTTGGGTGTTTTTACTACTCCAATTCAGAGCCATGCATTTTTTCACCAAAATGCCAAAGCACTCGCCAGACAGTTCAATTTGCCACTCTCTCAAGCCCAAGGCATAGTTCGCTCTTGCCAGCATTGTGCAGGGGCACCGGGGGGGGGGCCCTCGTGGGGGGTCAACCCACGAGGGACAGAGGCTAACCAGGTGTGGCAAATGGACGTCACGCATGTTCCGCAGTTCGGCAGATGGCAGTACATGCACGTTTGCATAGACACTTTTTCTCAGTTCGTTTGGGCAACGGCGCAGAAAGGGGAGACTGCTTCCCACGTGGAGCAGCACCTTCTTTCCTGCATTGCAGCCATGGGCAAACCTCGGCACGTTAAAACCGATAACGCGCCGTCCTACAGCTCTAGGCAGCTGGCCGCCTTCATGGCCACTTGGGATATTAAGCATACATTTGGCGTTCCTTACAATCCGCAGGGGCAAGCGATTGTGGAACGGGTCAATCGGACGCTCAAGTCCTATATTGACAAACAAACAGAAAGGGGGGAGCCACCAGCCCTCCCCAAGTCACAGGCTCAGGCACAGCATTGTCTGAATAAGGTATTGTTCACTTACAATCACCTTAATGTTTTTTCGGATTGTACGCCGCAGGAGAAGCACTTCCGCCGTTCGGAAGCTCTCCCGCGACCGATAGTCCGATACCGGGTGCCACCGGACCCTTCTTGGAGGGGCCCGGCGCCGCTCATAACCTGGGGAAGAGGGTATGCTGCAGTTATGTCTCCTACAGGTGTCGTTTGGATTCCAGCTCGGTGTGTCAAGCCTTACTTGGAAACACATGGCGTGGACCCAGACCGACCAGAGTCCGATCCCGGAGATGGAGGACCTCACTCTGACCGAGAGGACCCGTCGGAGGAAACGGCAACCGACGACGGCACCCAAGATCACCTGGGGGATGGTCAAGATCCTTTGTCGTGAGGCGGAGGATACCGTCCGGCGCGAAAGGAAGGAGCCGACGCCGGAGAACCTCACAGCTGCAGTTTTCACCCAGATTCATGCCAACACCCTGGCGCTCACCATCATCCTGACCCTTTCCCTGCTTTTGGGGGGAGGCGCTCAGGCCGCCTCATTGGAGGCCAACGATCTGCTGCCCGGCGGAGACCTCTCTGCCCGGATGCAGTACAACATTTGGGAGAGGTTGGCGGGTCTCGTCAACCAGTCCGATTTTTGCCTCAGGCAGGACCTTGGTTCTGCTTCGATCCTCAGCACCTGCCTCATCCCTGTGTGCCATTCTCCAGGCGCGCACCCCAGGGATGGGGATTGGCTTGTGAAAAGACTTTTCAGCCCGTACATCCCAGCGGCTTCTTCAGAGTATGCCCGTTGGGAGATGCGGCTAACCATGACCTTGCCGGCTGATGCAGCCACCCTCCACACTCCTCGGGTGGCGGTCAGCCCGAACACTACCTGTGGACGAATGTACGGCTGCGCTTCAGCTGGTCGTACCCGGCGCCGCTGCCTCAACGTTGGCAGTGGCAATTGGACTTGCAATAACCCAGTACCACTTGGCACCATGTACGCTCATATCACCCTGCCATCTGGTTGGTTCTTCACATGCAAC